>JAQFVV010000048.1:6189937-7406627 GCA_028023455.1 Epiperipatus broadwayi | reverse complement strand
ACTGTAACAGTCAGATTTGTACACTCATGCAACAAAATTCAGAGCCCAAGCAAAATATACCAAAGCTGACCATAGTGAGGTGGTTGAGACCTCTAATCCGACCAAACTCCAACTCATCTGCCAGTACTCCAAATTTAACACCTTATGAGTGACATTCCTGGGCTACACTCAGTTCTCATTTAACCGCGTGCTGACATAGAACAGGGAGAAACATGAGACTTAAGGTCATTACTAACCTAACTAAACAAGTGATATATATAACACTTGACACTCTATTAATCTTAAATACTAGACATACACATATAGCATATAAACTCATTAAGAAATTGGAGTAATGAACTGTGACATTTAATAATATACTGTGGATTGGATAAAATACTATGGATTGGATAAGATACTGTGGTTTGGTTTGATCTAGAGTCTGAGCAAAAAAGATATACAACAGTTTATATTTAAAAAAGATTTATTAAAACAATAACAAATGATCTAACACAAAATATCATAATGGCAGGGATTGTATAATCTTCACAAGGTATTCAATACAGGCAAGCATGTTACAATATTTGGGACTGTCATCAAGTACATCTGTTCCCTTTTAAACATATTACAATACATGGGTGTGTGAGTTATAGAAGTCATGCCTAATTATTTAATATGCTCATTTTGTGAATTTGACTTGCTTAAGTTAGAAGTTGATACTTTAGTAGAGATGATGATGAGTACAACCAAGTTTAATGGCTGTTATATATACTAATTAAATGAGCAACTAAATAAACTCAGTATGCAGATTGAAACTGATAACCAGATTCAAACTTCAGTCTAAAGCCGAATGATTAATTAATATGGGAAAAAGAACTTGTTACCATTAGGTCCACATATATGCGCTATGGCGCTATATAAAATATTAAAGAAATAAACTTGCAGTGCGAGTGTGTGATTCTTCCAGAGTTTCAGCATCAAATGCTCGGTTTGCTCTGAGACCGACGGTTTGCTGCTATTGATATATGAACATAAAGTTCAGGAAGTCGGATTGGCTTTATGGAAAAATAATCTGGGTCCTCACGCCCCCAGTTCTAATGAAGATAGCCATAACCCGAACTAAATAAAGGGGCGGTTTGTTACCGTGAACCCTTGTCAGAGGCAGCAACACGTAACACATATAAGTGTACTATATAAAAAAACACACCCGCAATGCACGCAATATATATATATATAAAAAGCAATAAGTATGCATATAATTAATTGCGCCTAAAACAGATAGCTTTTATCTGTCAAGCTAATTCAAAACAGTTCTTAAAATTAGCATTATAAGTATGCTAATAAAATGGGCTTAAACTACATAAAAATAATCAAGTTAAGATCCTGAATCTGCATATAAATATTCTTAATTAAGGAGGGAAAGTATATTCGATGGGACTTAATACAAACATTAGCAAATATACTTTATCATCTCTAAACAATATATATATCCCCTTCCAACTAATAAATATCAAAGGTTATAATATAAGATCGGTTAAGCAAATCTTAAAAAATACGATTTTACAATATATATATAACTATGATAACAACGAGTGGTTAGCGCATTCGTTTATTACCAATATTATAATTTCGAAACAATGATTTAATAAAATAAACAAGGCTTTTAAAATGTCTAAGTGAAGATTACAATTATCTCCTTTATAAATTACTTACTTGGTTTCATTGTTTTGAAATCTGAGCATATTATCACATTAACATAACAAAATGCATTTAAACAAAATATTAAAACTACTGAAATTAGGCAAGACCGTTAGCTTGTAAGAATTGAAGAGAATAAATTTCGGACATTTAATGAGTAAAAAAAAATATGAAATCTTTTAATTCATAAAAGATTTCAGCAGTTTATAAAATCAAAGTAAGTGAGCTTTTTTCTTTTACATTATAGATAAAGTTACACAGACTGATAGTTTCGTTTTATAAGAGGGAAAATTGAAAGAGTTTTTATAATTTAGATAGAACGTTCTTTTAAAGTGTTTTAAGAATTTATAGATTAAAGTTCATACCGCAGCTTCTTTTTAAAAATGATTACCATCTCTCTCTGCCTCCTTGAGTGGACTTGAAGCGTATATCAATGATAGTGGTTGGAATAGGGCGTCTGACAGTGTCATAATCTTCAGTGGCCTTTCAGATAGGTTAAATTTCTTCATATTCTCCATGCAGGTTGCTGGAAAGTCTATTCAAAGGAATGTTTAGAGGAATTGAGAGTCCATCTGGCTTCCGAGCCAGTAAATATATTATTCTACTCGATCATTTTTGGATTCTGGTCTCCACAACAATTTTCAGAAAAAAAAGCTAAAGAGAGTCCTCAAAAAAAATCTGCAATATTTATATTCCCTAGATCAAAAGCCAGTGACCATCTATTTTTTAAAACACCATTCAGACTTCTAAGTTTTAGCCTTAGGTCTCTTTTGATTCTTATCCTTTTTTTATCTTGTTGCCCAAACTTTTACTGGTTTGATCTGGGAAAAGAAATTCATTACAATCGTAATGAATGAATCTAAAACAATGTCAATAACCTAAGGACTATCTGATCCCACCTGCAATTTATTCTAAATAAAAATCTGCGATATCTATATTCCCTAGATCAAAAGCCAGTGACTATCTGTTTTAAAACACAATTCAAACTTCTAAGTTTTACAGCAATCGTCTTTTTTGATTCTAATCTCTCTTTTTTTTTTATCTTGTTGCCAATTTTTTACTGGTTTGATCTGGGAAAGAAATTCATTACAATCGTAATGAATGAGGCCTAAAACAATGTCAATAACCTAGGGACTATCTGATCCCACCTGCGAATTATTCTAAATAAAAATCTTATTATCAATCTGTGAATTTCGCATGTGATTTATAATTTACTTAAACCAAACTTGTTAAAGAATATTTAGCCACATTTTCTAAACAAATTAACCCTTATACAATATTTTATCTATATAAATGCTGCAATATATCTATATAAAATTTAATATCATTATCATTTACAGGTGCTTGTATGTGTGACAATAAACATATAATTGTTTGAATGCATATCAAACTGTGACCACATATATAACTGCATAAATGAATATCGCTGTGTGGATATATACAACTGTGTAAACATATATATACAGCTGTGTAAAGGCATATAACACTGTGTGGATACATATACACTTGTACTAAAGAGTGTTCAAAACCGGCATAGATGTGTCTATGGAGACATAAAGGTGAAACAGATAGAAGGACAGTAAGATCTGTTTCATTTCCCCAAACTTCCAAAAAAAAAAATCAAAAAAAGATTTTTCTTGGTGAAGAACATCCCCTCAATTCCACTAATTATAAAACAAATGATGAACAAAATATTACTTGCAAAAAATTTTTACCTTGCCTGGCTGTCTGGTCTTAAAGTGATGACAGTACACTAATACCATTATGACTAACAACTGGTTATACTAATGCTATTTGGCTATGCTAATTTGCTAAACATGTGGTTATTACATATATATATATGAGCACACAAAACTTTAATATGTATATACTGTTGGGTTGGAATAATATAACACCAATTAGCTAACTAATTTGATAAATATCACCTATATAGAAGAACACACAATATATATATATCTAACTACTGGGGTAGGGACAATTCTATAAATGATCATGCATCATCTTTGTAGAATCTAGGAGTAATCATCAAAACTAATCTTACCTAAGTTGGGTCTGGGAGTAAGTTTTGAAACGTTTTGGGTTCCTGGAGCTTATCATATACCAGGAAGCTTCCAGACTTTCTGACTGGTTGCAGTTTGGCTTTCTTTCTAAAGGGGAAATACTTATGATACCTCTGAAGACATCTCTTTCTTAAATTCCAAGTTTGAACCTCCTTCTGGTTTTCAGTCTTGCAGACATAGGCACCTTCTTTTCTCCTCCTTTTCCATACTGTCAGTCCTATTCGGGCACCACCAACATCTCTTTTCCTGAGTTTTCTATGCTTTCCACACTTCATCTGGGTTTGGTGTAGTTTCTTCCTAAAAGGAAAATATGTAGGATATCTCCGAACATATCCTTCTCTCAGATCCTGAGTTTGAACTCTTTTCTGGTTTTCCCTCCTAAAAACATCAGTATCTTCTTTTCTCCTCTTTCTTTTCCACCCTGTCTTTCCCATTTGGGCTCTGGCAATATTCACACTTCTTTCACAATCAAAAACCACTCTGTACCACAGGGCCTCAATCTCGGACTTAACTCCACTGTCTTCTTTCACTTGATCAAACTCATCCATTTTGGGAATTTCTGTGAAATGTCTATCTTTTAAAACATTCCTGTCTATGCAAGTTTTGGTAACCTCAATTGCATTTATTGTTGGTACTTCTGGGTAAGATTTTGGTTTAATTTCTTCAATATAAATAACATTTTTAGATGAGGTTGAAAGAAGATTTACTTTGTATTCTTTCTCATTTACTTCAGTATCTATAGACTCTTCACTGTTCTGAGCTATATTTTGTTGTTCAAGAGATTCCTGCATGATTTTTATATCTGGTTCTATCCCTTCCATGTTTTTTGTATCCATTTCAGTATCCATTGCAGTCTCTGAATACATTTTTGAATCCTCTGATATTTCCATATTGATTTTACAAATATCAATACTTACTGCATCAATTTTAGACTCTTCCATATCATCATTGACTTCAGACTCTCTTACAATTTTTACATCCCTTTTAGATTTTATTAAATCAGCTTGCAACTCCTCAGCAGTTTTTGTGTCCATTTTAAATTCTTCTACAGTTTCTTTATCAAGTCTTAACTCTTCCCCTGTTTTTACATCAATTTTAAACTCATCAATCTCTACAACTATTTTGGAGTCTTCTATTATCTCCACATCCATTTTACATCCTTTTACTGGTTCTACCTCAGATATATCAATTATATTCTTTTTAGCATTCTCATTGCCTGGCATACAAGAATCTGCAGTTTCAGCATGCTTGTTTTCTTGGAGACGATCTTCTGGATCTGCTAACTTTACTTGTTTGTAATGATAATGGCAATCCATATCTGAGTCTTTTGCAACATCAAGATATTCAAATTTTTCCCTTTTATGGGATAGATTTTCTTCTCTTGGTTCATCATCCTGATCATCTCTATCCCCTAAATTTCCTTTAGGATTTTCTCCTGCTTCTCCTCCCTTTACATCTATATCCTCTTGGCCACCCTTCTTACCCTCTGCAATATCCACTGGGTGCTTCTCCATGTTTATCATTTTCTTCTGAGAAGGCTCCTCCAGTTTGAACACTTCCTGCTGGCAGTTTATTCCCAATCCTTTTGAACCCTTATGTAACTCCTCTATATTTTGATTTCTTTCCTTCATTTTTCTGCCTAGGACTTGCAGGCCTTCCCCTATCTCCATTTTATAGGATTGCAAATCTTCCCCTATCTCCATTTTATAGGATTGCAAATCTTCCCCAATCTCCATTTTATGGGCTTGCAAATCTTCCCTTATCTCCATTTTATGGGCATCCAGTTTCTCCCCCATTTTAAAACCCCATTCCTGTTGGACTGTCTCCATCATCATTTTCATCTGTAGCCAGAAGGTTGGTGACATATTTTGGCTTCCCTCCATGCCTTTCTTTGGATGGCTGTCCATAATAACTTTCAGCTTTGGTTATGACTAAGAATTTTACTAATTTAATATTTGCTATAAATGATTATTTACTGACTCTCCCTCCAAACTGGCTCTCTCTCTCTCTCTAATTCCTAACTTTCAGACCACTGCATTCCTTTATTAACCTATCCTTACTACTGATCTCAATAACCACTGCCACTATCAAGTTTAAGTCCTGTTTACATCTAACATACTCAAGTATTTTAAGTAATAGTAAAAGCATTTATGTAAAAAAAAATTTAAAAAAAATTATATTACCAATTGCACCTCCTTTCTTCCTTCACTGAAGCCGATCATTCCTAAGAAAAGACTTTAAAAAAAAATTTTTATGAAAAAAAAATTTTGCTTTCTATGCCAGGTTTGATCTGAAGTACACGTATATATCTCCATTTTTTTAATCTACTTTGACCTTGCCTCTTTTTTGTTTCCTTGCTCATTCTCCAAACCAATCCAAATTTTTATAATAAGTTTAAAGCGATAGAGCCCCTTTATGCAAACCCTTTTCTCTACCCCTGATGACAAAATTTATATGAGGATGACTATCAACCTATTCAAATCACCCCCGGGCGCCAGTCACCAGTGAGCAAGAAAAACACCACATATATAACCTAAGACTCCAATTTCCAATATGTATGCAACACACCCAATATCTGGTTGACATATCCTGCATACATTCATGCTATATCTGAGCCATAGACACTTTTAAAATTCTTTACCTAAAGTAAACAGAGTCTCAGTAAATAGACAAAAAAAAATTATAAAATTTATATATATATATATATGGCTCAATGTGTATATAGCCAAGAATACTCCTCCCATTGCAAAAAAAATTTACATATATTTTTCAACATATATCAATTCAGAGCCTGTATTCAGTTCAGGACCTGTATTCAGTTCAATGCTTTTATCAGTTCAGGGCATGTGAATTAACTAACTGGTTGTTCATACTCAAGAGAAAAAATATACATATGCAAATGTTGTTAAAAAAAATATTTCATGAAAAAAAAAAATCTTTTATATATCAACAACACCCACACACTCTGTTTAGGGTGTGTAACTAAGTTTGTCCATGCATGGCATTCATATTTGGAGAGAAAATATAATATAAATGCATATACATAAAAAAAACACATATATTCAATTCAGGGCCTATACCTGGTTCAAAACCATGTTCAGGGCCTATACTCAGTTCAGGGACATGAACATCAATTGAAGAAGCCCACTGACTTAAGCATCCATAATCAGTGAAAAAAAAAAAAATACATAATCAGGAAAACAAAAATTTGTACTCATATATCTATCTTTCAGGGTCGTGAAAATTAACTAGGCCCCACGGAAGGGCGTCCATAATCGAGGAAAAAAAAAACCTATGTAACAGTCAGATTTGTACACTCATGCAACAAAATTCAGAGCCCAAGCAAAATATACCAAAGCTGACCGTAGTGAGGTGGTTGAGACCTCTAATCCGACCAAACTCCAACTCATCTGCCAGTACTCCAAATTTAACACCTTATGAGTGACATTCCTGGGCTATACTCAGTTCTCATTTAACCGCATGCCGACATAGAACAGGGAGAAACACGAGACTTAAGGTCATTACTAACCTAACTAAATATGTGATATATAGAACACTTGACACTCTTAATCTTAAATACTAGACATACACATATGGCATATAAACTCATTAAGAAATTGGAGTAATGAACTGTGACATTTAATAATATACTGTGGATTGGATAAAATACTATGGATTGGATAAGATACTGTGGTTTGGTTTGATCTAGAGTCTGAGCAAGAAAGATATACAACAGTTTATATTTAAAAAAGATTTATTAAAACAATAACAAATGATCTAACACAAAATATCATAATGGCAGGGATTGTATAATCTTCACAAGGTATTCAATACAGGCAAGCATGTTGCAATATTTGGGACTGTCATCAAGTACATCTGTTCCCTTTTAAACATATTACAATACATGTGTGTGTGAGTTATAGAAGTCATGCCTAATTATTTAATATGCTCATTTTGTGAACTTGACTTGCTTAAGTTAGAAGTTGATGCTTTAGTAGAGATGATGATGAATACAGCCAAGTTTAATGGCTGTTATATATACTAATTAAATGAGCAACTAAATAAACTCAGTATTGTAACAGTCAAAACACGTGTATCTCGTTAACATATTGCAGAATTTGACCACCACACAGAACAGCAGCACCATCGAGTAGCGAAGCCACCGTTAATACTGAGTTCGAACATAGTTTATCGGTTCCACAATACAATCTATGGAATAACGCCTCTGATGCGACATAAGTAAACACTTCTTTAGGCACGGTGGTCAGGGAGATGCACGAGATTCATGGGTTTTGTTTCCGAGTTGGCCCACAATCAAACGAATATTAATTAATATATATAATCGAGGAAATGTCTATAATGGGCATCGAATAAATGAAAACTTAACTACAGACGTATATTTAGAATTATTTATTTACGTATTTAATAAAAGAAAACATTATTAATGTTATTAATCATATTTTAAATTCAAAGTCTCAACAGCTAATTGGTAATAATATATATATAAAAATACATTTATTGATAAGGAGCATTTATTTATATGAAGGCGTAATCTAGCTACCTAGGGTTCTCGAGTGAGTATTTCTAATGCGTGCTGTAAGGAATTTATACTTTGCACTGCAAGAGTCATCAGTAACGGCGGACATACATTTATTTAATAAAATATTTATTTTACGACAAAGGGCAAACATTTATTTGAGAGTATATGACGAAGATAATGCCGAGGCGGAGTGATAGAGAGAATAATAAACTAAATAAAAGAACACGTGGTACGCCTTAGAAGGGCAATGTAAAATGGCAGCGCTGAAACTGCAATGCCGTGAATAAGTTATAAGGGTTTCGGGTTGGTCTCTGCCGCGACCCGAAGAGGTAAGGTGTCACATGAGCATAACCAGGGACAAGCGGTCCGTGTCGCAATTTGCCAGCTGGCTGCGTGACAGTCGTCAAGCCCTACGGGAACATTATCATGTCCGCTTGTGTAGGACGACTGGGGTTAATTCAACCCTAGAGAATCCGGAGTATTCACGGCATGGAATGAGCCATCGGGGCTTCAAAATGTAACACATGTATAATATCTAAAAGATTGTGGTAATATTTAACTAGATTTCAAACTCGGCCCAACATTATCACCGTTGACTGAAAGAAAATTGGTGACTCTCAAAGAAATGAAATTTACATAATTATTCATTAACATTTAATAATAAAAAAATATCTAAAAAGGGAATTATTACAGCGAGTATGCCAGCTATTATGGAGGAGTAGACCCTGCATTACAATAACTGATTCTTTGAATGCGTGTCGATTTATATGAAATTTAAGTTATTTATAAAAGCAAATATTAATGATAACTCGACACGCATTCACTGTTCAAGCGATTATGGATTTAGCTTTAAAACTAAGATAATTATGAGAAGGTAGGATTTCAATGATAATTATAAATGAAATGTAGATTTAAGAAATACACACCTAAGAAGTGATAGAGGGAGGGTAAGCTAGATTATGCGAGAAATTTACAGATTACATGAATTCTCAAATTTTAGTTTCTCAAAATTACAATTTTAACATTTAGAAGTTATACAAATAATAGGAGATGAGCTATAGCTTATTATTACTAGAGTACTCTATAATTTGGAATACACACACAGGTACCTGTTTTATAAGATGTTTTCGTCCATTAGTTTAATAGCAGATTGTTCGTAATTAGAAATTTTCTTTCTTGTCCTGGGCATGTTGTTTTATTGATTTTTAACAGCAGCGGCTTTCTTGTTTATTTCAGGCAGCAGATCATTTTGGTGTTTTTACGATGGGCAAGGTGAAGCTCGGCATATAGTGGGCCATTTCCCGGTGGAGAATAATTTCGGTGCTTACTCGGTCATACCTTGCAGTATTAATTTATTTAAGATATTTTAGACGCTCCACTCGAGAGCAAAGCTAAAATTCAAGTCAAAGTCTCCAGCAAGTCTAAGATGGCCTCCTTTTTCTTATCTTGATCTTTTAAATTTTCTGTTCAGATATTTTTAGGTTTTATTTATCTTGCCCTCAGGATAATCAATGCTCTGCTGGTTTTAATTAGAAAGAAATTTGCTGTGCTATTGTTTGTTTTTCTTTACATTCGTTAATTACATTCTTTTGGAATTTTGCTATAATTAATTTATTATCTGTCACTGACCGATGCTTTTAAATTTTCAAAGACAAAAGGGAATAAAATTATTTTAACTTTAATTAATTATTGCATCAGATTTTGTTAGAATTATTATTTAACGAAATTTAAACTAAGCAACAAATACGAACTTTATAAAATTCAAAATAAATTATTAATATTACACAAAATTTATTTAGCTAAAAGAATCTAAATTATATTATTTTATCTGTATTTATTGCCTTTAATTTGAGATCGAAATGTGTGCGTGTTTATGTTGAATTCTACATATATTTATACATTTTTAATATTGTTACACACACAATTCGATACCAAAAAGTTTAAATTTGGGTGGGATAGACCGGTCAGTGAGAGACGACAGAAAAAGGTGAAACTTGAGATTCGAATACGAATCTCACTGTTTCAGTATGCAGATTCAAACTGATAACCAGATTCAAACTTCAGTCTAAAGCTGAATGATTAATTAATATGGGAAAAAGAACTTGTTACCATTAGGTCCACATATATGCGCTATGGCGCTATATAAAATATTAAAGAAATAAACTTGCAGTGCGAGTGTGTGATTCTTCCAGAGTTTCAGCATCAAATGCTCGGTTTGCTCTGAGACCGACGGTTTGCTGCTATTGATATGAACATAAAGTTCAGGAAGTCGGATTGGCTTTATGGAAAAATAATCTGGGTCCTCACGCCCCCAGTTCTAATGAAGATAGCCATAACCCGAACTAAATAAAGGGGCGGTTTGTTACCGTGAACCCTTGTCAGAGGCAGCAAAACGTAACACATATAAGTGTACTATATAAAAAACACACCCGCAATGCACGCAATATATATATAAAAAGCAATAAGTATGCATATAATTAATTGCGCCTAAAACAGATAGCTTTTATCTGTCAAGCTAATTCAAAACAGTTCTTAAAATTAGCATTATAAGTATGCTAATAAAATGGGCTTAAACTACATAAAAATAATCAAGTTAAGATCCTGAATCTGCATATAAATATTCTTAATTAAGGAGGGAAAGTATATTCGATGGGACTTAATACAAACATTAGCAAATATACTTTATCATCTCTAGACAATATATATATCCCCTTCCAACTAATAAATATCAAAGGTTATAATATAAGATCGGTTAAGCAAATCTTAAAAAAATACGATTTTACAATATATATATATAACTATGATAACAACGAGTGGTTAGCGCATTCGTTTATTACCAATATTATAATTTCGAAACAATGAATTAATAAAATAAACAAGGCTTTTAAAATGTCTAAGCGAAGATTACAATTATCTCCTTTATAAATTACTTACTTGGTTTCATTGTTTCGAAATCTGAGCATATTATCACATTAACATAACAAAATGCATTTAAACAAAATATTAAAATTACTGAAATTAGGCAAGACCATTAGCTTGTAAGAATTGAAGAGAATAAATTTCGGACATTTAATGAGTAAAAAAAAATATGAAATCTTTTAATTCATAAAAGATTTCAGCAGTTTATAAAATTAAGTAAGTGAGCTTTTTTTCTTTTACATTATAGATAAAGTTACACAGACTGATAGTTTCGTTTTATAAGAGGGAAAATTGAAAGAGTTTTTATAATTTAGATAGAACGTTCTTTTTAAAGTGTTTTAAGAATTTATAGATTAAAGTTCATACCGCAGCTTCTTTTTAAAAATGATTACCATCTCTCTCTGCCTCCTTGAGTGGACTTGAAGCGTATATCAATGATAGTGGTTGGAATAGGGCGTCTGACAGTGTCATAATCTTCAGTGGCCTTTCAGATAGGTTAAATTTCTTCATATTCTCCATGCAGGTTGCTGGAAAGTCTATTCAAAGGAATGTTTAGAGGAATTGAGAGTCCATCTGGCTTCCGAGCCAGTAAATATATTATTCTACTCGATCATTTTTGGATTCTGGTCTCCACAACAATTTTCAGAAAAAAAAGCTAAAGAGAGTGCTCAAAAAAAAATCTGCAATATTTATATTCCCTAGATCAAAAGCCAGCGACCATCTATTTTTAAAACACCATTCAGACTTCTAAGTTTTAGCCTTAGGTCTCTTTTGATTCTTATCCTTTTTTTATCTTGTTGCCCAAACTTTTACTGGTTTGATCTGGGAAAAGAAATTCATTACAATCGTAATGAATGAATCTAAAACTATGTCAATAACCTAAGGACTATCTGATCCCACCTGCAATTTATTCTAAATAAAAATCTGCGATATCTATATTCCCTAGATCAAAAGCCAGTGACTATCTGTTTTAAAACACAATTCAAACTTCTAAGTTTTACAGCAATCGTCTTTTTTGATTCTAATCTCTCTTCTTTTTTTATCTTGTTGCCAATTTTTTACTGGTTTGATCTGGGAAAGAAATTCATTACAATCGTAATGAATGAGGCCTAAAACAATGTCAATAACCTAGGGACTATCTGATCCCACCTGCGAATTATTCTAAATAAAAATCTTATTATCAATCTGTGAATTTCGCATGTGATTTATAATTTACTTAAACCAAACTTGTTAAAGAATATTTAGCCACATTTTCTAAACAAATTAACCCTTATACAATATTTTATCTATATAAATGCTGCAATATATCTATACAAAATTTAATATCATTATCATTTACAGGTGCTTGTATGTGTGACAATAAACATATAATTGTTTGAATGCATATCAAACTGTGACCACATATATAACTGCATAAATGAATATCGCTGTGTGGATATATACAACTGTGTAAACATATATATGCAGCTGTGTAAAGGCATATAACACTGAGTGGATACATATACACTTGTACTAAAGAGTGTTCAAAACCGGCATAGATGTGTCTATGGAGACATAAAGGTGAAACAGATAGAAGGACAGTAATATCTGTTTCAATACATTCTATATTTCTTTTATTTTTTTTACTTTCAATAGCTGGCAATAATATGTTTTATTTTTAATTATATTGTCATTCTTTTTTTTTTAAAAAAATCAATTTTTAATAATTACTTCACCAGCTTTATTTCTAACTATATTTAACAATGTGCTCTTTTTTCTTGAATTAAAATTTATCAATGAGTACTACACTCTTTGAACCCCCTTCTCCCCATTGTCTTGTTTGCTTCTTAATTATTTAATTTCACCATTTATCTGCCTATATCATCTCCTAACTATTTATCTCTATACTCTTGAGGAAAGAGTTAAGATAAATCAATTAAATAAAATATTCATCCAAAAACAAAACTTCTTATCACTTTTTTGTCTTGAAAATAATTACGACTTTTTTCAGTCACATTGTTTTTTTATCTAAGATTATGAGTTTCCCATTTTCATAACCTCACTTTGGGCAACAATTGTACTGGGTTATATCTTTGTGTTATAGTTTATACAATACTGGTGACTGAGTTTTAACATAATTTATCATAATATGCATATATGTTATACACTCTAGGGTTTAAATAGTTTTATTCTATTTATCGAATGTTACATACAGATATCACTTGTTAATGTTTTTTTGTTTTTTTTTTGTCAAATTGCATCTTATTTACAAATAAATCAATAGCGAAGTGAGTGGAAAATAGGATTATATTTCCTGGCAATCCAAACCTCAGATAATATTTTATATTCTATTTTTCTACAACAGCAATTGTAGATCTTTAAAAAAAAAAAAAATTGTGACAGCTTTTTTTTTTTTATAAGTGCCAGTGTTCAGTGGACTATTTGACTGAACACATTGTCACAAAATTAATTAATTCAAGATTATTTTTCTTTTTCTTAGGAAATCTTTCCCTATACTTATATAGCTAAATAATTAAGTGTATTAGCATTCTTTATGGAGGAAATTAAACAGCACAGATTGCCAAATTTTAGTTTTAAAATAGTATTTAATAAACAAGAAATAACAATAATTAAAGTACAAATTATTCATACCCACCCTTATTAAACATTAATAATATAATTAACAATAAATATGAATAATAGGTTACAAACTGCAAAATTAATCTTAGACATTAATAGTTATAATAAAGTTCTTGTAGCTCTTAATTATTAATTACCCTAGTCAATCCATTAAAATTTTATATATTTCAATCAAAAAGCTCTCATTCACCTTATTGGTAATAATTTTTTTAACATAGGTACATGCAGCATATATAAACTATGACCATGGATTTTAAGTTCTTACACAATATTTTGGTTTCATGATTTTGGGATGAAGCATTTCCTGCTCGGCTTGTTAGGGTTTCCAATGTGATATAGACAAGATGGATCACATAAAGGCATCATCTCTACAGCAGAGCAGGAAGAAAGCATCAACAACCATATCTGGAGGCTTAGCAACACATTTTGTTGATGGCCTCTCTGAAGGTAAGGGCAACCATGCAGTAAATCATTCTCTGGGTCTTTTCTATGGGATTTTCTGTCTGTTGAACAATGCAAGCACTAGCGATAGTCTTTTTTTTTCTAAAAGTTCTCAGGGTCACCTTTTATATCCTATAGCCTAACTCCCACACATCTACCTTATCACACTTCTTTGTTTAGGAATTCAATTTTCCTGCCAAGTTTATTATAATTTATTTCAAAATTAATTATCCATGAAATACATAATTTTCTTATGTTCTAAATATAGTACTTATTTCTGGCTGCAAAAATAATATACTCTTTTCAGCCAAATTCACAAAATAAAATTTATTTATACCATATTTTTACTGATTAAACTTTTAATTACATTTGTTGCTCATTGATATTCTGATTTGCCATTCATAATTAGCAAGGGAAAAGATATAACACCTTCCCTCCTTCGCTAATTATAGGTAATTGTTTTGATTATATTTTTTTTAGCAGTTTTAAATCTTCATATATATATTATAACCCCCCCCCCAACTTGACACCGATCCTACACATTATATGTGCAAATGCCCAAGGTGCCAATTCTATTAATGAATAAATTAAGTTAACAATATTGCTTTGAATTAATATTGAGACTTCTACTTATGCCTGACTTATAGCTTAGCTCAGTGGAGGGTTATAAAAAGTTAAGAATATACAGAATGTAAATAAATGAAGGAAGAAATACTATAGATGATTAAAATAAGATACATGCTTCATTTGTTAATCAACCAAATGATAGAAATCAATAAAGTTTCATTTAGTCAAGCTAGTAAACCATAATTTTAATTTGATCTCTTCCATTATCTAAATACACTCATAGATTAACTACAATATAGCTTTAACAGAAAACATGATATTGAATAACTCTACTATCTAGCACGTCTTAATCTAAATAGCTAAATCAATATTAATTTGGAACTATGAAATCAGATCTCAGGGAATCTTTAATACGATTTGATTAAAGAAATTCTATTACACAATAACTTATAACTATTGTAATAAAAAATAATGGAATGAATTGGTGATGTTTCATTGGACTAGCAATTAGATAATGAAGGAAATAGGTACCTTTTAATCTCACATCATTGACTAAATAATAAACTGAGTACACCTGGGTCTTGTTTTATGCGGATTATTTTAATGCAATTTTGAAGTTATGTGATTCATGTTTCTTCTTAATATCTTTCATATTTCATTATGTTTATTAGATATGAAGAAATTTAAATTATTAATAACTTATTTTGACTTGAAGTACTTTTTTTGTTTTCCAAAAATGTAACGTTATATTAGCAGCTAAAGTGAATATGGCCTGAAGATGTATTTAGAATTTTAGCTTCTATGTATACTAATGAGTAAATAATAATAATAGATTTATACGTACTTATAAAAATATCGCAATAAATATTCAAAAATTTTAAACTTTTAAAAAGTATTTTGTTAGATATTAAGAGAAATAAATATTTTTTTAAATTTTTAAAATAAATAGTAATGAAGATTTTATTGATTTTATAAACTGAAAATAATCTTTCTAATGATAATATATAATTTTTTTGTTTTGATTGCAATCTAATTTTTTTAATATAGAAACAGAAAACCATTAACACAGCTAAAGACTGAAAGTGGTGCTAGTTGTACAACACATCACGAATCTGATTTCTTACTAGTTCACAAACGAACGCATATTGTAAACAGCGGTAATGATTAAAATACATATGAAAACATGTAAAATTAAATACTGTAGTTAATAAAAAAAATAAAAAAAGTTTGTCTTGTATTAATTTTTTTCAAATATTTGAAATTTATTATTAGTCATACTTTATTTCCTTATTTTTTTAATGCAAATTTTAAAGTATTTTTTCCTTGTTGCTTTGCTTTTATGCGACTTCTGAAAATTATGGGAACATATCCCCCATTTTTCAAGGTAAGTTATGTTTATTTTTGTGCGATTTCTTTTGTGTGCATTTTCTGAGGAACCTATCTACTGCATAAAATGAGACCTAGGTGTATACAACCTTTTTATAAGTTTACTAAATGGTAAAGTATTTCACATAATGTCTAAATCAAGAGAACAATATTATCAAATTTCAGTATGTTTATTAAATATAGTTTTACTTCTCTCTATTATTACCAAATTTATAAAGTAGTACATTTATGTCGTAATAGATATGTAGAATATGGAAACTAGAATATGAATGCATATAAGAACAATTGGAGTTAAAGTTTTAAATAATAAATAAAGCATTTATTTACATTTGCAATTAAAATAGATATAATTAGCTTACATCGGGACTATTTGTCCTAATCCTTAAATTTTACACATACATTTATTAATCTGGGTTTGATATCTCTTTTGTTACACTTTTTTATCATTTATTGACTAGATGTTTACAAGACATGAATTAACAAATAAAATAATGCCCTCATATTCTAACTTCGAATATATTTAGGCTGATAATTAACCCTAACACCTTTTTTTTTAGCAAACAACACTGGGTAATTAAATATCATATTATGGGTACAAATATACAAGTTGGAGAGGTCACACTATCAATTATTGGGATGAAACAAATTAATAAATTTGACTGTCAAGAGAGTAACCTTAAATAGCTCTATCAAATAATTCCTTTAAATATCTATACTTTTCACACATTCCAAATAAAAGTAATCATTCTGATGATTTGGTGATTTAAAGCTTGCGGTAAATTAACATGATATAATTCAAAATATTTAATTCCCAATGTATAAATTTAACAGTATTATACTTTCATGACTGCAAGATTATTTGTATTATGTGTGTATCACATCTTATGCTATAATTAAGACAAAATCAATATATTTACATCTTGTTAAGTTACTTGTGAATTAATAAATAAGTATTATAATACGGATAATGCCATAGACCAACCAACAAATATAACACTTTCTGCTTTAATATTCTATAAAGAGTTTAATCTTATCATTTATTAATCTGCAAACTACATTACATATAACTATGATTCTATGATAACACAAAAATAAACATTCAAGAAAAATTTAAGCACATTTGGAATAAACAAGCTTTTTGGCAAATAAATCTAACAACAAATAATGAAATCCCACCTACCATTGAGGTATACTATTGATGTGGGACTCTGTCTCACCACCAGAATAAAGGGACATATACTACTCAACTTCATGAAATATCATTTTTATAATGCATAAGTACGCAATCTAGGAATATACTTCACTCATGGCAAATACTTAGATATATTAAGGGAGAGAGTTCTCAATCCCAATCAACATAGAACATATCACGAATAACTTTCTTTCTCATAGCTACTTAATACTTTTCATTGTATACATTGGGAAATAAATACACATACACAGATAGGTCACTAATTCCTTGTATTCTTTTAGCATACGTCATTATCCAAAATTAGCTGTTTTAAAATTTTTAAATGACAGTAGTTATTGTCAATGAATTTCACCGTTTCTGATAACAGTATTTATCTTTCTTACATTTATCACTCTCTAAGCCAATTTGCTCACTTCAAGACATTAAGTAAATAAATAAAAATATACCTCTCTTTAATAAAATACACAAAGGGTATATATAACATACATAAGAAATTCTATTTAAGTAATAAACATTTACCGGCGTATTGCGACTTGGAACACGCTGTCCGAGACATTCTTGAAGTCAAGGAAATAACATAAATTAAATAAGCTAATAAATAATGAACCTATCTATCTATTTATGGTATATCAATAGCCACACAAAAAAAGAAAAAAGTCACTCTTTTAAATTAAAAAAAAAAATTCACTTGCAAAATTTTTTTTTTCAAACATAAAGTTTACTGAATGACACGAAGACAAGGATAATGATTTCAGATGAGTACATGTTAGTAAACATAGAGGCAAATTCCTATAGGATAAACATTCACAATTCAGGTTTAATTGAGCAATCTCAAATGTTCTTAGCAATAGGTAATTGAGGTCACTAATATGACACGCAAGTAATAAATTTTTATAATAATGACAGATATGGATAGATAGTTTCAGCTATGTATTTCTTTAATATTTATCATTTAATTAATTCTGGAAATTTTTTAATTTATTTAGCAGTAACTTTAGCAGGTTTCCAAAAAAAAAAAATATTGACTTCCCTTAAACTTCATAAGTTAGCAGAAATATAATTATTTTGGTCCGTTGTTAATTAATTATTCACGTAATATCTGCAATTCCTTAAGCAATAACATTTTTTTATAATAAGTCCACATACCAAGGAGAACAAGAAATATATAATATTAATGTCCTTTTACTTGACTTAAAATAGTTATACATTAATAAACACTAGTAATTAATTAATTATTTGTAAGCCACACATTCACTTCGTTAATAAATTAATTTATAAGCATGAATAATAAGCATAATTATTATCATGGAGTAGTTCAAATATATAGCACAATAAATTATACTTACATCCTTCCATTTTAACTTAACTTTTATATAATTAGAAGAGAATTTTAATGTAGAGTCTATGGTAGGTTTTGTTAAGCAGTCCTGCATAAATTTCCTTAAGAGATTATAAAGTTCACACAATTTCCTTAAAAGACTAGAAAGTTCACACAATTTCATTTTGTCCTTAATAATAGTAGAAGATATAAGCAAACAAAGTAGATTAAAGTTATCCGCATATAAATACATTTTAAAATGATAGGGTTAATTTAAAATTTAACTGAGTGGAAAAAATGAAGAAAATATACCTTTTGTATAAATTAGCCTGATATCCTTTATTAAAGCTGTCTGGTAGCTAGAATTCCCACACTGAATTTTATAAAGAAAATAATGTTTAAAAATTTACACTTTGGAGTTTAACTGACTTGATTTCTGGAAGAGATTTAAAAAATGCATAAAGAAGAAGTGGAATGAATAATATAATGGATGATATTGAATGAATGACTGAATGGATAATAATGACTATCACTTAAGTACATCTCCTTTCCATTAATCAAGAGGTTATCTTATCCTCCAAAGGTTAGCTCCACTTTTTGTACTCAGTTAATTAAAGAACAAATATTTAAGAAATCTTTTCTTGAAAAAAAAAAATCATTTTGATTTTCTAAATTAAATCAAACCGAATAAAACAAATAATAAAAAAAATAACTTTATACTTTTGAAATAAATGAATATTAATTAATTAGTAAATAAAGTAGTTGATAACAAAATTTAGTTCGGCAAATAATTCACCAATCCAGATATACATTAATCACTCAAAATATATTTACATTTGTTATTAGAGATATTTGCTGTAATTTTAAGTGTTTTATTGTAAAATGTAAAATTCTATGTTGTAATTAAATATGAAAATGAAATTGGAAGATGATACAGATATACATGCATACACATATGCTGCTATATGAATATTAAATTATCCTGACTAAAATATAACTAATATGGCTATGGGTTAAACATACTTCACTGATTATATTACTTATACATGGATGGGTATGTCAATGAATAAACAGATCAGAAAACCATCTAAACAAATACTAACCACTATTCTACCAATAAATAAAACAAATTTACATCAACTTAACTTGCATATCAACAATTCCTCTAATAACCCACCTCCCTTTCTTGCATTAAATATTTCATCAAATATAATAATAATAATAATAATAAATGCTTATAAAAATTCCCAACTAACATTCATAAGCAACTTTCACATAAGGTTTTAGACCATTAACAAAATTTTTTAAAATTTCAGTGCTATTCCACTTTTTTTTTTAGTTAAATACAATTATTCACTGCTTACACAGTATGATTTAATTACTTGTGCCCATTCTGAAGGTCACAATATATGTATATATATATATTTTTTAATCTGGGTGGTCAAACAAATAACTTTTTTGCATTTAATGAAACATGATTTATTTATTTTTCTAAAAATATATATTTTCTTTCAGCATTCCCCTCTCCCTCCATCTTCACAGAATGCCAAATACTGCTGTACCAAGTTAACAGTATACAATACATACATATAAAAAAAAAAAATCTATAAGAATTTGATAACATATGGGTTTTTTCATTTCCTCATATGTAGAAATGAGTATTGTTTGACATATATATAAAGAATTTGAGGCATATGTTCAAGTCAGATAGAAAATATTCAAATTATTTAAAAAAAGAATATAGATTAAATAATCATAAAAAGTTAAATAAATTAGAATAGATTCCAATATTTCTTATTCTTTTGTTTATAATTGTGCTTTTTGAAATGAGAGGAAATGTTATTACTGCAAATAGAAAATTGAGATATTTATATATTTAATATTTTAAGTTTGTTTTCAATTTTTATGACAATAAATTTTGGAACAATTTATAGAGAACTCATGAAATAAACATTATGATGTATACAGATTTCATGGTACTATTTTTAATTTAAATAGATTAAAAATAATAACCATCTTTTTGGCTTCTGGATTTATTAAGTTATCCTATAATCGGGCTATTTTTGCTAATTCAATAGTTGATCTACAGAATGTAATTAATGTTTTGCTTGCAACCAAAGACTTTGGTTTAATAATTTACATAATAAAACTCAACTTTAAGAATCAGGGATATAAAAACTAAATCTTCCATAACTTTTTGTTTGGATACTTTTTAAATTGATAATATCCAATTTAAATATCTTGATAGATTTTAAATACAAAGATAAGAGTTAGATGTTGAAATGCAACATGGACTTCAATATGCTGCTGCTGCCTTAACATGTTAAAAGATAGAATATTTCAACACATTTAATATAACTGTCACAATTAAATTAATTGTATATAGGTCTATTATCTTGTAGTGATACTTGGATCCACTATTATTGTTTTATTTAAGAGTGATGTTTCCTGAAATTATAAAAATACAAGAGTAAAATCATTAATTAATATTCAGCTTGCTGGATATGATATTATGCACTTTACTATTATAAAATTGTATTATCAATGAATTGGATATGTGGCACAAATGAACCAATTTGCTTTTATAATACTATGCTGAGTTCAATCATAATAATATACAATGACAGAAAATGGATGAACTATATATAAACTCTGATGCTAATAGTTTTACATCATTTCCATTGAAATCGGAATGTTGGATATAGTCTAACAAAACAAAACAATCAATACAAATAATCAATGATCATCCCAATCCAGTGTTTCCAATTACAACTTAATTTTTGCCATACAAGAAAGCTTGGTAATTTGTGCTGGCTACTGTCATTTGCTGTAGAATATCTAAATTCCAAAAGAATTTTTGAATTCTTCTGATACTTCTTTAGCTTTCACCATTTTTGGACTTCTCAGTTGAAAACTTTTCCTGTGGAAATATTTAGTCTTTGTAGCTGGATTGGAAAATGAATATTTATTGTGTTTCCATGACTTTGGAGTTTTTGTTTGTGGTTTTCATCAGCAGAGTCGAGAAAATGATTTATGTTGGACAAGGCTTCCTTTAGTGTTTGTTTTTAGATAATCTTTTTTGTTCATAATTCATCACAATTCTACAGAAATTCAGTATATATCTCAGTCTAATCAAAGGCACATCTTTTTACCTGCTTGTTGCTTTTGTTATGTTAATCCATCTATACTCTCTGGATCGGTTTATCTTGTTCCCGTAACTTGCACTTCCAAGTGCTTATATCTAAATTCCAGACTTCCTAAAAAAATATTTTATCATGAACTTGGGAAAAATTATCATAGATGAAGCAGAACTTCTTTATGTTGTAAAGATTATTTTAAAGACTCTCTAAAAATAAGCTATTTTAATTGCTTTCATTGGGAAGATGTGGCTGAAGATAAAATACATTGGAAATCTACTATTAGATGAAATGCTAAAATCTTTCATAAAAAAACTTTATGGCAGAAAAAGTTAAATGACAGCATTACAAAATATGTATATGTTTTTGTGTTTCATGGATTGGTTTATGTAATCATTAGAAAACTCATTTTTAAAATTGATTGTTTAAGAAATTCTGCATTATTTAGAGTTTTTTTTTTTATTATTTTATTATTTTTATTTGCATTTACTATATTTATAATTTCAAATATCAATTACTGAGTAATAATTCATATAAAGTAAGAAGATTATAATAATTTATGCAGTGAAATTTGAAACTAAATACTTTATTTGTTCATTTGAACGTTTGTGGTGATGATAAACCTAAAATAAAAACTATATCTATGAAACACCAGTGATTGCAGAAGGATGTACAATGGTGAAGCCAATCATCTCATTAAAAAACAATTAAAAGAAATCAAACTGATGATTAAAAATGAAAAGAGTTATGTCTAAAGCAGTAGATTGTTTCTATCACTGAATGTATGTTCAATTGGGAAAAAAAAAATATTGGATAGAAAAAAAATGTTAAATAAACTGCTCATGTGACAATAGTAAATAACATCATAAGTCACTCGTATGTGATAATTCATAATGTTTGGAAACCGCTTATTAACCTTGCTTAAGAATAAAGTGGAGAAATCAGGAGGACCCTCATAAATAAATATATAAAAGTTTATTGACTTTATCTTTGATAGAATAGCTTACTTGGTTAAAGTGTTGATAGTATTGTCACTGGTCAGTTTAGCAACAGTTCAGATCGAAGAGAAGAGAATAACCCTACTTTAAATGTTATGTTATTATTGATCTATGTGCTATTACTAACAATTGAAAGTATATGTGCAAATAAAATTTGAATTTTTTTGAAAAAATTTAACAATTCATTTTGGAATAATGGAAATAGTCCAACATTTAATTACAAATACCATATTTATTTATATGAAGTTTGCATACAATATTTGTAAAATGTTGACCTTTCTTTTAAAAAAAACATTATCATTATAGTATATAGGGATTGATAATATTATTAAAAACAAGATAAGCAGTGAATGGTCTAAATGTGAAAGAAATGTAGTTCTTATTCAGATTATTAATACTATTATAAAAAATAAATTTGTTTCACAAAGTGAAATGTTTTTAAAAGAATAATGCACTTAATAAAAATAATAAAAATAAACAAATGACTTGAGATTCATGCACCAAGAGAAAAGGGACTGGCTGTGATTCATGAATCTTGAGATTCTGTCTTACTACTGTGTTAAATCCATTTATTAAGGCATATATATAAGAGAGGAGTCAAATTAAGTAAAGAAATTATCGTTGTTTATAGCTTATAAAGTTAAGTCTTAAAGAATAAAAAACATAAGCAACTTTATAATGTAAGTATTGCAATATTGTTTTATATTATATGATCATTTGCTGGATGACAGTCAAGTAGCATTTGATGACTATTTGATAGATATAATATAACAGTTTCATTCATTTGGTTAAACAGTAATTATGTATTTATTTATTTATTTACTTTTTTAATCCATCATAATTTTTTGTATTGAGAATAGATTTAGGAAACTTATACTTGGTATCTCACTATTCTTAAAATAAATGTTATATATATCTAAAAATGACTTGGTATCATAGTATGAATATTTCATGCTACATCACTATAAATTAATCTACTTCATCATAGCTTTGTACTAATCAAGACAGAATCGGAGATTCATATTATTAAAATCTTGATCTGATCAATAACTCCATTATCAAAATATATAAAAAGAATGTCTATATATATTAAATAAATTAACATACTTTGAATTAGATGAAAATAAATTTGAAGTGTGCTTAATACATTTTGCAATTGTTGCCATACTGCATGAAAAAATTTACAAATCGCTCCGCATTTCAAAAATAAGCTCTTTCTTCAGTAGCCTTGGAGTATTGCCTATATTCCATGTAAATATAACAGTCACATGACTTATTATTACTGTCCTAATGACCGACTCATTGTCAAAACACAACATTCATTGTACAAATGAGCCACGAGTTCGAGTTGACATTTCTTTAAATTTATTTGTTTTTAACCAAGGTGTGTTTGCTTATTTATTAAATATGTGATATATGCAAAAACTTGGAATTTGAAAAAATGCAAAAATCATAGGGGGGGGGGGTAATTGCAGAGAGAAAAATTAGAAAATAAATACAAAAAAAAAATTCCAAGATTTCTAAAAGAAAAATTTTAATGAAAAATTTTATTAAAGAAATTATAAAAATAAAAAAAGTATGGCCAATCTTTGAGAAAACATACATATAAATAAAGTACTTGTTTATTAAGACGGATAAAAATTCATATTTAGATTTACTATTTTAAATATGCATTTTAATTTTGTACAAATAGAATTAATATCAATTACTAATAAAGCTTTAGTTTATTATTTTTGTAAAATATTATAAGCCTTTCCTTTTTTAATAGTTAAAATTATGATAATCATAAGCTTGTAATGTTAGCCTTGTATTCTTTTGAAATCAAAGATTTCTGGGATGATTTGTTGGAGACTAAAGATTTTTTGTCAAAGGTGAAGCACCATCAATATTGGAATTAAGCCTCAGATTTGCTCAAGGCTGACCTATCACTACTTTGATAGCTGCTTCAAACTTTGTTCAAATTAAAAGGCCTGACAGTGCAGTTGTGTCACAGTGTGGGAATTACCACAGCTGTCCTTACAAAGCACATTGTTATCTACCACTCCAAGATCAATACTTTTGATGAAAGTTACTCTGTTGTTTAATTGCAAAACTTTTACTTCATACAAGTTCTGCTGCAATAGGAGAAGCTGTTACCTTTTTCTTTTTTTTAACAAATGAATCAAATTAGAATCCAATCATAGTAAGTTCAGACATCAGTTTTTCCCTCATCTCAGTCTAATCTTTTTCACTTCTCTTTGTTGTTTATTTTTTAAATGCATAACAGGTGATCTTTTATTTTATTTGTTTATGTTCTTAGATGTCAAATATTTATTTTTTGCCTTAATTTTTTTAATGACTTGTAAATAATTGTCAGTTTAATTAAAACAACTAAGCACACATACACTTTATATAAACATAATATATATATACACACACTTTATGTATTTCCAACAATTCTGGAAGGGGAGGGGGAATTTTCTATTATGTGAATGCTAAACATTATTATTAATATATAAGATTTCTTTATTTAATTACTAAATTTGGAAGTAAAACTGAATTTCTTTTTCCTGTCTATTATTGAATTCTCAATAATTTTAAAAAATCATAATAATAAATAATCCTAAAACTTCTATGAATTATATTATAATAGAATTATATTTCTGGTCTCTTTTGGACCTTAAACAAACCCAATAAAGACAAATCTCTAATGCAAACGATATTCTCCTATTATTGAATCAAGCAAGATAAATTTTTAATTACAACTCTATATTTTCTTGTCATTTCATTATTAATACCTGTGTAAATAATATTGGCATAGTAAAATAAACATTGATTACTATTCGTCAATATAAATTATACTGTATAGTGAGTTTACTGTATTTTACATCTGAATTTAAAACCAAGAAAGTATAATTTCCAGATGTCTGATATTTTTAAGTAAAACATCAATTGAAGTTTTCAATTGAAGTTTTTGAAAGTAGAATGAATGAATATAACATGAATGCTGATTCTCTTCTATATTTACAATCATGTTAGGCAAACTTGCAACTATATATTATCTTTAAAGGTAAGAAAGATTTCATGGATTAAAAAAGAACTGCCTGATACTAAAATGAAGAGACAGATGTATTTTATTATAGAGGTATAAACGTTGAAAGTACAAATGGAATGGCATTTGTTATAAATAAAAGAACAATATTGTGAAGATGATATCAAATGCAGATAATTCATATTTATGCGACAAGATCTAATTCTGATGAAAAAATAGAGGATTTTATATAAATATACCAGAATATTTTTGTTTTGATACAATAATATTTTTAAATTATCATAGGAGATTTTAATGTCTAGAATTGGATAATTATAAAAAAATGTTCTGTAGAAAAATGGAAGATAATGTAGATATGTCAAATTTGTTTTAAAAGAAAATTATAAATATTTTATTTCAAAAAAACCTAAGTAGAATTGGATATGGAAGCATCTAAATTATACTGTAGCAAAATTGGAATATATCTTTACTATAAAAGATTTATTTCAAGATTATAATAAATTCAACACAATAAGTAATCATCAATTAGTGGGATGCAAAATATCTGTTAAGGCAAAGTTAGAGATAAAAACTTTCAAGAAAGATACTATTAATAATTGATATTCCTGTCATCCAGTAATACTTCAGTGAATTTGAAATAGATCTTACAAATCATTTTAAAATATTAACAGACCTTGGAGATGGTTCACATTTGAATAAGGTCAATAAGAAGATAACAGACACTCTACAAAGAACTACTATATATACAACTACATAAAAAAACAAATAGCATTTCACTCAGTAAATATTATTTTATAAAATATTTTAAAAGATGCAGTAAAGAAATAGAAAAATTATTAGTGAAATTGTATGTCAAATGTGCAAAGGATAAAAATATATCAAATGATTTGAAAAATGAAATAGTGGTCTTCATATTTAAAAATTATAAAATTGAAGATTTTTAAAAATCTAGATCTTTCAGACATGGCAATGTATCAAAAAATATAAAAAGAAAAGTTGTTTCAGCAGCAGGAAGGAAATTAGCAGATTTAGTAAAAAGAAAGAAGTCTCTATCAAGTCTTTTTAAAAATTCTACAAAGAACTATATAATAGTAAAGAATAAGAAAATAAAATAACCTTTACAATTTCAAAAACATACTTTGAAATTTCAAGTTTTTTAAATAAGATGAGTTATGAAATTAAAATCTATGAAAAGTGAAAAAGCTTCAGGAAACATGGAATTATAATATTTAGAAAAAAAAAAAAATAGACAAACTGTCAGCAAAATTGTATACCAGATATACAAATAATATAGTGATCTTCATAATTAAAAAGATAAAATGAAAAAATATTAGAAATTACTGTCAGTTTTTATATAATATTTTTATTAAAAACCTTTGTATATCTTCTACAAAGACCAGTCTCTCAAAATAGTCAAAAAAGCAAGCTGGAATTATAGTACAATAGATATACAATTAGTAAAAAAAAAAAAATTAAAGAAAAAATTAGTGTGTTGTTGTTAATATACTTTGGGTTTGTAGTTTATATAAAAAAAATGTTTTTCTCATTATTTAAAGCTTAAAGCATTAAGATATAGTTCCAGAATATTGTCAAATTGTAAAGATCCAAATAAAATAATGGAGACATCAAAAAAATTAATAAAAATTTGGATGTACAACAGAGATTTCATGACTTAAAAACATCACAATTTTACAGAAATTACTTTATATGGAAATAAATGGGAAAGTAAAGAAATAAAAATAAATGATTATTTTAGATTTTGGAAAATGATGTGATTGTTTCTAGAAATAATTCTTTGGAGCCTGAGACAGTAATGTAAGAGCTATAAGATTAAAGCAAAAAAGTAGGAGTAAATAAAAATGCATGAACGACTAACTATAAAAAGCATTAAGGACTATAATATTAACAGCTTTTCAAAAAAAATGAAAATAAAGATTGATATTAATGAAGTAGAAATTAATAACTCTAATTTTTTTATCAGATTATTAATATAGATGTAAAATATAATGATTGAACATTTAATTAAACTTGGATAGCTCATTAAAAGAAGTAAAAGCTGAAATGGAGTTGAAATGGCATATCTCTAAAAGAGATTATAATAGATATACATGGCCATGTGTGAAATAAATCATCAAAATCGAGAAATTAATTGGAATAATGTGAAGAAGAGAAGTTCTGGATTAAAGAAACTGACAAAATATTATTGCTGATATCCATAATAGAATAAGAAGACTAAAATAGAACTACAGAAAAGTAAATAAATAACTGAATTCTTAAATTGGATCCTAGACATCTTTATACTGTAATGAATCAATAATATTTGAAAATGATGATGATAATAATTTTACACTAAAATATATATATATATAGTCCTTTTTCATATGTTAAATTAATAATTATTATCAAACATATGTATAAATGTATTATAATTGACATCAATATGATAGTTATATGATTAAAATAAAGTATATATATATTAAATTATAAATGCCAACTGATTAACTCAGATAAATCAATTGTCATAGTATCATTACATATATATATATTGTAATAGAATGATCTTGCCCCAATATGTTGGTCGCCATTTGTAATGGAAATGAGTTTATTGTGTAACAGAATGAACTGTTTTCCTAGGCTCTTGTTTGACATTTCCACAGATTTGTTTGGCATTTATGATGGATTGGATATGACAACCATCTCAGTTTTTGCCTCCAACAAATGGCTGCACCATTGGTAACTGGAATAGTCTATTATGTGTGAGACCAGATTCTCATAGTGATGCAATTGACCAGTGACTAATGCCAATAATTTGTCATTAATTGGGTCGGAATACAACAAAATAGCTATTTGCACCATTTCTTTTATGGGCCATACAATGAGTTTGAGTCCCTAAAGTTTGCGAATTATAAATGTATCACATTTATAGTATGCTGAGTTCAACTTAATACATATTATTACCATATGGTTGCTCTTTAGGTCATCAATATCATGGGTTTCCCTCATTCCTGTCACTCCTCGGTATTCAAACTCCACAGTTATATGCATGATTCTAATAAGCCAGGTTGATGATTATCATAAGTTTGATATAAGCTAAAAATATTTACCTCTGAGTTAGGTATGTAGTATAGCATAGGTAACAGAAAGTTGAGTAAATGGTGTGGCATGGGCAATGGAAAGTTGAATAAATGATATGGCGTGGATAATGGAAAGATAGATAAATGATATAGCGTGGGTAATGGAAAGTTGGCTAAATGATATAGCATGGTTAATGGGAATATAGATAAATGATATGGCATGGATAATGGAAAGTTGACTAAATGATGTGGCGTGGGCAATGGAAAGTCAGATAAACATAAGACACAATTCTAATTAAGTAAAATAAATCATTAATAACTTTATTTCATTATTGGTGATTTACAATTTTTTTTAACAAATCAATTTGACATTTGGTTACATCATGCCATCCTCCATTTGATTCATGTAATATTATGATTATCTCCTAACCTTGGATCCCACACAAGCTCTAAACATTTACTTAATTTAACAATATAATTCATGATTAATTTGATATGACCGTCTTGTTGATCAACCCTTCTGTTCCCTGGCTTCAACTTACTGACCTTAATCTATGGAAGAGCGTCATGATTTACTGATTGTCATCTTTGAGTATGAAATTCTCCCCTTTGACACTGCCGGTGTTTATGATAGCAATAGCCATTCGTGCAAGATGTTTAGTCAGTCATACAGAATAACAAATAATAATTAAGTTAACCTTATATATATTCATTTCACAAGAGAGGCACTTTAGTTTTTAAATTTATTTTTCAGCCTCTGCTGAAAATTTTGCAAAGCTTTTTGTTTTTACAACTATAAAATTCATGTATCTTTATTTTCTAATATTTTAAACACAAAAAAGTCAATAGATGGCTTAGAAAGCCAAGAGAAGGTCCAACAAATGATCGCATGCTCCACCAATGATGGATAGCTATTATATGTTTTGTGATCTCAAGCCTTGGGTGTTCACTTCAAGAAAATATTAGTCATCAAGAAAATGTTATGGTGGTGTAAAAACTTCACTTTTTTGAAAAGTTTATGATTATATTGGTAACCTAATTATGTAGTAATTATTAAAAATGAAAAGTAAGTGTATTTATATATTTATTTCATACAGAAATGTTTTATTTTTAAATATAAAAGAATATTTTCTTCTAAATATTGTTACTATAGAGATTATAATCGCGGGAAAAACTGCTGTCTACAAAATTTGGTCATTCACCTGAAAGTATTATATTTAGCAATATCATAAAAATTATGAAAAAATTGTAAACTTTTAAAGCATAATTTGATAGATTTCATGGTTATCAAAAAAAAATTATTTAGATTTGTAAATCAAATTTAAATCAAGGAAGATTTTATTTGTTTTATAAATTGAATCGGCTCCGCCTAAAATTTGATGATGTGATTACATTTTGTTTTGAATAAATATATTTTTTTAAATAATTACAGAAATGAAATGTGATTTTTAAAATTTATTTAATTTCTAAACAAAAATATCTATCGAATGAGGTCAAATTTATTATATTCTGGTAAATAATAATGGTTTAATAACAAAGTGAAAGTTGAATGCTTAATCTATTAAATCTAGTGAGAATAAAGAAAGCTGTCAGAAAAATAGTGAAAATTGGAAAAGTTAATTTAACAATAACAATAAACATAAAATTGTCCTGTACTAGTGTGAGCATTTAATGTTTTATAGATAAAATCTCACCTCAACATCAGTCGTCATCCAGCCTTTTAGTGGTAGGTCTAGGGATCAGTGTATATTTTATTACACTAAAAAATACTGATTGACCTATAGAACCCCCCCCCTTGCTGGTTCATCTTTGTCATACAACAAAGAAAAATGGGTTTTACAAGATACAGATATAATTTGAATAATTTAAATTGATAGTCTATGTAGTTAGGTATTCTCCAGTACATTGGCACATAGATGATGAGATGGCTGGTTTCTTGTAGATTAGAAAAATTTCTGTATCTTGGAAGTTGATGATCCATTTGATGTTGCCTGGTTAGTCTCTAGATAATCAGTTTGGTGACATGTCAGTGGCAAGATGATATTCCTATGTTTACTGCTGCTTTCTCCATGATTCTGGTGATTACTATCTCCTTCTGGTGATGGTGAAGACATTACTGATGTTATTAGCTTATAGGGTTGAATCATTAATAGGCATATGACTGGCAGCATCCCCTCTGCAACATTTAATGAGTCTTTTATCCCTACATCCTTTTGTATTGCTTAATGTTCATTAGAATTAATCTTATCTGCTATAGATTAGCAGGTGTGTGTTTGCCTTTTTGGTTTCTTCAGCCTGCTAATAATTATTAAATTAATAATAATAATAATACAACTTCAACAACCAAAATTCTTCATATCTGGGAATCCAATATAAAATTATTAGCTTTTGAAGATAATTTGTTTTTTTATAACACTATCAAATTATAAAACAACATTAATCCATTTCTAAACATTATTTTATAACATATTAGCTTAAAAAATAATTATTATCTATTTTTGTCTTGATTAAAACAATTCAGTTTCTTTTTCTTGTGTATCAGTCTGTCTCAAGCTTTATCTATCATGCATGCATTTCCATTGTTTAAGAGTTTTAATTTTTAATCTCATTAATAATATTTTTTTTTAAAAAAAATTAATATTTAATTTTAGATCCCTTTTTTTTTGTTACTCTCCTATATTAAATTCAGATATTTGGTCAATTGGGTATCAATTTCTCTCATATTGTAGTCAGTAGACTTAACATACCAAAAATAAAAAACAAACATAAGATGTCACAATCTATTTATAATATAATTAATGTTATAACTTGTTATTAATAGGTTGGGGCCATACTCTTACATTTCTTCTTCCCTTAAAGGATTAAAATGGACTGTAAGTGTTTTAATCCTCAATTTAAATAAGATATAGTTTTATTGCTTAAGCCTTGCTTAATCTTTCCTTTTGATGTTTGATAATACAAAGCTTCCTTTTATAAAGCTGTAATTTAAGAAAAATTGATTACTTCTTTTTTCATTGAATTTGATATTATGAAAAATCAGTTTCTACTGCGATAAATCGACTAAAGTCAACTATAAATATTTTTATTTTCATGGTGTCATCGCATATTTGGGTGATTGGACCCTCGGTATGATACTTTGTGCATATATATAAATATATTAGAGTATAATTTATTGGATTTGAAAACTAACTTTCGAGTCAGTTATTTTTGTTTGTCATCCTTAATAAGCATATTCATGCTAAAAGCATTAGAGTTGACTATTCTTTAGTCATACAATTCTTATGTAACTGTATAGATAATTTTAACAGCTTTGGGGTATTTCTTTCTTCTAAGAATGTCTGAATCCATCTTTCATGGTTCATAATTTTGGTAGTTGAATAAGCATTTACCTGAACAAAAAAAAAAAACTCTATGAGGCTATTTGATGTCATTTATCCCTTAAAACATCTCATCTGAGCAATTTGATTTGGCAATGGGTTTGATTGTGGGTATTTGTAGACATCTGTCCATTCATGATCTCATAAATCTGTAATATGTATTATATAAATATTTAATAAATCAGTAAAACTGATCATCCCATCACAACCAATGATATGTCCTAAGGTCATTTCATTACTCATTAGTGTCCTTTTTTAAAATTGACCTTGATCCTTTATCATGGCATTTTTAAAAAAATTTTCACAAGTGTTGAAAGTGTTCTTCAACAGTAGATGAGGCAATTATGACATTGTCTACATAAATGGTAATCATTTGTTTGATCTTGGGAGAGAGGGTGTAATCTAGGCATCTGATTAGACCGGCACCACTCTTCATCAATGCAAATGGCATTCAATTGAACTGGTATGTGTTGCCTTCACACCAGAAAGCAGTGTATTGGTGATTCTCTGTGTAGTTTTATTTGCGAATAGCTGGAGGTTAAGTTGAAAGTAGAGAATACTTTCTTATTCTCAAATTTCACAAACAGCTCATGGATGGGCAGGGATATAGTCCTGTCAGGAATGATAATTTTGTTTTGTTGCCTAGCATCTAGACAAAATCTCATTGACCCATCTTTCTTCTTTACTGTCATTACAGGATTTCAGTATGGTGAAAAGCATTTAGAAATAAACCCCCCCCCCCACTCAAGCCTCTTATTAATTTGCTTGGTTATTTTGTCACTGTATTGGTGTTGTATAAGGTATGATTTGGATTGAAATCATGCATTGTTGATATCCTTCTATCACTCCTGGCACTTCAGAAAATATTCTCTTGCATTTATCACTGTTGGACCTTAACTTGCTTTTGTTATCACCATCAATCAGATTGAGGATTTGGTGATCTTTGCTTGTATGAGTGCCTCAGGGACCTTTGATGCTATGTAGTCAATTTTAGTAGGTTATATCTCAGTAGCAGTGTCATTTCTAAGACCTCATCACCTACCCTGACTACTTTATTAAGGAAATCAATTAAACAGCTGTTAATGTGCAGGAAGTCTGCCCCTAATATGGCTTCATGAATGAGGCCATTTAAGATAAGGAACATGTGATTGAATATTGTTTGGCCAACCTTCACCTCTATCCAGATTTGCTTTTGGGCCAATTTGACCTTCCTTTTGTTTGCCAGGGTCACTTGGGCTGACCTCTGTGGTAGGATTTTAACATTATTGATGGATCTTTACAACAAAATTTACATATTTTATATGTAATTTTGTTGTAAAGATCCATCAATACCACATATATCTAGCTTCCAGAGTCAATTAGCTCTCTGGTAGGCAAATCCTCAAACAATATTTCTATCATGGGGCAACTTTTCAGAGCATAGCTAGATACTCTATCTTCTCATGAATATGTCATATTGGTGATTTTTTTGATTAAAGGTTTTATTTTGCTTCTTTTATTTAATGTGGTTGCTTGAGAGGAGGAGCAATCTCTTGAGTACCCATTTAATTTGCTGTGCTACTCTTCTTGATTGGGATTTTATTTAACTCTGAGGTTGATAGCACTGGTATGGTATTAGGAGTATCGAATGTATGTTTTATGCCCCATAGTGGCTGGTCATTGATCACATCATTCCTACTATTGGTAGATTTTTCATGATTCTCTTTTAGTTTTTGGTACTGACTGTTGCTGTTATTTCTTTTGTAGTTAATGGCATTGATGGTAATTTTATTTCTTTCCCTTTTTACCAAATTTACTATTCATGTTTTGGTTATTGATGTCAATCCTATTAACTAATTCTGGCAGCTGCTCAATGCTACTAACATTACCTCTTGCCTAGTGGGTAAGTATCCAGGGTTTTTAACCTGATGATCTGTCTTCTAAAGAATTCACCAATGTCTCATGGTACATTATAGTACTTTTCTTGCATTATCTGATATAGCAATTGTCTAGAGCAGTGACTCCCACCATGCGAATGGATCATCCTGCAAATGGTTGTATGCAATTATGATCTTGGCTTCTGATAGGTTCTGGTTTACTGAGAGGTACAGACTCCTAAGATATTCAGTAGGGATTTCAGTGGAGAAGCCTTTGAACACCTTCAAGTTAACAAACTGATTGACTGAGCTCACTGTATCATTCTTATATTGAACTGTCTCTTGAGTTATATTTTCTATAAGTTTGGCCTTCTGAATTCCTTTGTCTCCTTTCTTTTGTTCAAGGTTTTTACATGTTGTAGGTGCATCATTCTTCCCTTTTCCTCAATTCCAATTGTGGGACTTATCTCATTATTATCCCTTTCTTGGCCTAAGACCTTTTTAATGGGAATATCTAGTTTTCCCAAGAATGACCTCCTTTCTTCTTGTGACTCTTGGCCCTGTGAGTTCCTTTTGATTATTTCTCCTGGAATCCCTCTGGTCCTTTTTATTAACCCATCCTCTAAGATCCCAATATGCTGGTTGATTGATCCTTTTAGTTTCTTTACTTGGGCCCATAAGTTATTTTGATTCTCGGTAATCTTCTTGAGACCTCATTATTTTGTGAGGTTTCATTTTTGATGACAACTTGAGCTTCCATTTAGTCTCTGATTATCCCCCTTCATTAACTTCATTTTTCCTTCTACATTAATCATCCTATTATTTTGTATGATTTCCATGAACTTTATTTTTGAATCTACTTTCTCTATTCCCCCCTTTACTTGTGATTCCTGTTGTTCTTGTCTCTCCTTCGTATTGAGGTTTAGATTCACATGCTCATGTAATTTACATATCTTCATCATTAAACTGACCTTCTAGTCATCTTTCCAAATCCATTCTATTTTGACATTTAAAGTCCATTCTTTCGATTTCTCCCTTCATATCTTCGACTTCATCTCTCAATTCTGAAGTTTGGTTATTGAGCTTTACGAATTCTGTTTTCATTTCATTATTTTATTTATCTATTTTATTTTTTAAGCTGATGGTAAATTTGGTCATATCTAACTCCACTGATTTCAATCCAGCAAGATCTGCCTTCACTTGGTCCAATTTACTGTTTTGTTTGTCAAACATTTGTTGCATCATCATCATGATTTGGTGCATGGGATTTTCATTCACCCTTACACCTTCTTCTCTTGTCTTTTACATGAAATTATTATTTTTGAGGCTGATCCATTTCAGCTCCAATCCTCCAGGATATCTCATCATCCTGTTCCCTTATATCTTTTCTCTTACAAGGTTTTGCCTATCCTTCCCTTCTATCTCTTCTCTGATCTCTTGATCACTTTCTGTATTCATTAATCTATACTTACTTCTTGTTATCATTTACAAGTATCTTGACCTTTTTCTATTGCCTTTTCTATATGATATTTGCTAGTTTTGTAATGAACTACTTTTTTCATAATAATACTCATTCAACGTCACAGAGATTTCCCTGCTTTTACACATCTACTATAAACTAATGTTTATTTTCTAATCATCCAGCATTTTAGGCTGTTATTATGCACTCTGTTTAGATCATCAATTAATTGGCTAATTACCAGATTTTTTAGTTCCTCGTTTACCTGATTTTCACATGCTACATATTAAATCAATTTACCTACATATTATTATAACATTTTAAATTCTTTGAATTTTATATGAAATTATCTTAATTTTAATTGAGTGATGTAAAAATGCTACTTCTAGGTTTAACTTTATAAAATAATCCCTTGGGTTCAAGGTTACTAGTGTCGTTTGTAGCAGTGTGATATAGTTTTAAAAACAACTAATCATTATGTACATTTTACAATGCACTATATGATAAATATCTGATGTTATACCTAATATGTTGGATGCCATTTGTAACGGAAGTGATCTTGCCCCAACATGTTGGTCACACTTTAATGGAAATGAGTTTATTGTGTAATGGAATGAACTATTCTCCAAGGCTCTTGTTTAACATTCCCACACATTTGGATGGCATTTATGATGGATCAGATATGACAACCATCTGATTTTATGCCTCCAACAAATGGCTTCACCATTCATAATGGAATGGTCTATTATGCATAAGACCAGATTCTTATAACAATGCAATTGAACAGTCTTTAGAACCAATAATTGGTCGTTAATTGGATCAGAATACAACAAAATAGCTATTTGTGCCACTCGTTTTATTTGTACATTGGAGCTATCGAATGCATTTGAGTCCCTAAAATTTTCCTATTATAAATGTATCACATTTATAGTATGCTGACTTCAAATTCTAATACATATTACTACTATATAGTTGCTCTTTAGATCACCAATATCATGGGCATTCCTGTCACTCCTCGGTCTATTATGCATTAAGACCAGATTCTCATAAAGTTGCAATTGAACAGTCTCTAGCACCAATAAAATTGGTCATTAATTGGATTGGAATAGAACAAAATAGCTATTTGCGCCACTCGTTTTATTTGTACATTGGGGCTATTGAACGCATTTGAGTCCCTAAAATTTGTGAATTATAAATGTATCACATTTACAGTATGCTGAGTTCTATTCTAATACATATTATTACTATATAGTTGCTCTTTATGTCACCAATATCATGGGTTCTCCTCATTCGTGTCACTCCTTGGTATTCAAACTCCACAATTATATGCACAATGCTAATAAGCTAGGGTGATGATTGATCATTATCATAAGTTTGATAATAAACTAAAAATATTTATCTCTGAGTTAGGTGTGTAGTATGGCATGTATAATGAAAGTTGGGTAAATCGAATGGCATGGGCAATGGAAAATTGAATAAATGATATGGCATGGGTAATGGAAAATTGAGTAAATGATATGGCATGGCTAATGAAAAGATAGATAAATGATATGGCATGGATAATAGAAAGTTGAGTAAATGATATGGCATGGGTAATGGAAAGTTAAATAAATGATATGGCATGAGTAATGGAAAGTTAAATAAATGATATGGCATGGTTAATGTAAAGATAGATAAATGATAAGGCATGGTTAATGGAACGTTGACTAAATGATGTGGCGTGGGCAATAGAAAGTCAGATACATGATAAGCATGCACAAATTCTAATTAAGTAAAATATATCATTAACAACTTTATTTCATTATTGGTGATTTACAATCTTTTCTAACAAATCAATTTATCATTTGGATAGATCATATCCTCCATTTGATTCACATAATATTATGATTATCCCGTAACCTTGGACCTCACATTCACTTAAGTTAACAATATAATTCATGATTAATTTGATACAATCATCCTGGTCACCAACTCTTCTGTTCCCTGGCTTTAATTTGGCTTAATCCATGGCAGTGTATCATGATTTACTGGTTGTTGTCCTTGGATATGAAACCCCTCTCCTTTGAGACTACCGGTGTTTATGATAGCAATACCATTCATACAAGATGTTTAGTCAGTTATACAGAATAACAAATAATAATAATTAATTTAACAATAAACATAAATTTGACTTGTACTAGTGTGAGAATTTACCTCAACACTAGTCAGTCATCCAGTCCTTTAGTGGTAGGTCTAGGGATCATTATCTATATTTTACTACATTCAAAAATTATAGTGATTGATATATAGACCTTTACATAATTATGATTGATGATTATAGGGCTGGGTCATCAATTCTTTCAAAGTTGTACAACAAAAAAATGGGTTATACATGATGCAGATATAATTTGGATAATTTAAATTGATAGTCCATGTATTTAGCTATTCTTCATTATGTGGGTATATAGATGATGAGATGGCTGGTTTCTTCTAAATTAAGAAAATTCCTGTATCTTGGAAGTTGGTGATCCATTTGAGGTTGTCTGGTCATCCTTTAGGTAATCGCTTTATGACTTGTTCATGAACATATGATATTCCTATGTTTACTGCTGCTTTCTCTATGATCCTGGTGATGGTGAAGACATTACTGATGTTATTAGCTTATAGGATTGAATCATTAATATGCATATGACTGGCAGTGTTCCATCTGCAACATTTAATGAGTCTTTTACCTCCACATATGTTCGTATTGCTTAATATTCGTTAGAATTAATCTTATGTGCTATAGATTAGAAGTTGTATGATTTCCTTTTTGGTTTCTCCAGCCAGCTAATAATTAATAATTTAATAATAATAGTAAAACTTCAACAGCCAAAATTTCTTCATATCTGCAGATCCAATATAAAATTATTAATAACTTAAAAGTAATAAAACTTAACAGCCAAAATTATTCATGTCTGCAGATTCAATTTAAAATTATTAGCTTTTGGAGATTTCTTTTATAACACAATCAAATTATAAAACAATTTATTTCTAAGCATTATTTTTATATTGTTAATAGCTTAAAAAACAATTATTATCTTATTTTATTTTTATATTGGATTATTTTCATCATCTAATATTGGTATTGAATATCTTAACAGAAATTTAACTTTATTTAAATATTCCAAATACATTCAACTGTTAGTAATAGCACATCAAACAGGTTAGTATATGCACAACATTTCGAGAGGTATTATTCTCCCCTTTTCTTCAGGTGTTGCTGGCCTGGCCAGTGACAGTACTAGCATGGGATTCAAACCTGGATACTTAGATTTTAAGTTCTGAATTTTAAGGTAATGCTCTAACCAGCAGCCATCCTGCCAAAGGCAACAGTCTGTAGAAATTTCATAACTTCTATGAGATTCCTCCTGATTTCTCTACTTTTTCCTAAGAACAAAGTTGATTAGTGTTTTCCATACATTATGTATAGTCACACTAGGTTGGCTTATGGGACTTTTTTGCCATTATCATGTGAGCAGCTTCTTTAAATTTGCTTCTTTATACCTTTTCTTCTCTATCCAATGTTTTTTGTATTTTCTCAATTGAACATATGTTCATTGGCATATACATACTGAGTACAGAAACAAAGTTACAAGCATTACTCAGAAAGCATCACAAGTACTTCACTGATTCAGAAAAAAGTAAAATAACATCATATTGTCAGCAAAATTCTTCATCTTTATGGTCTACCTAAAATCCATAAGAATCATATTCTATTAAGACCTATTGTTAATTTTAGAGATTCACCTTGTCAAAAATTGGCAAAATTTTTTCTCAAAGTTCTAAGTTCTTTGGCATACAAGACTGAGTCCTTTGTCAGGGATTCTAGACACTTTGTAGAATTAATCAAGAACATGAAAATTGAAAGAACTGACTTACTAGTATGTGGAAAGTTTATTCACAAATGTACCATTTGAAGAAGCATTGTTTATTGTAAGGAAAAGATTAAATGGTGATAATAGTTTACAAACAAGAACAGCTCTTCTTATTGATAGTATGATGGAACTATTAACATTCTGCATAAAAACAACCTATTTTCAATATAACACAGAATTTTTCCAACAAAATCAAGGAAATGACTATGGGCTCACCATTGTCTCTCCTGATAGCACTATTTACATGGAAGAACTTGAAACCTTAGCCATAAATCTACTCCATATCTACTTAAAGTTTGGCTTCACTGTATGGATGATACATTTGTTGTATGGCCACATGGTGAAGCACTGTTACAAACTTTCTGGAAACACATCAGCAACATATCCCCTTCAATTAAATTCATGATAGAGTCAGAACAATAACAAAAAAAATTGGCATTTTTAGATGTTTTTGTGACAAGACTCCCTCATGGCAAAATCAAAACTACAGTTTACCGAAAACTTACACATACAGAAAAATACCTGACCTATACATCTAAACATACCAGAAACACAAAACATTGCATTATACTATCACTATGGAACAGAGCAAAAGAAGTTTGTTCAGAAACCAGTGATTTGGAAAAAGAAAAGACCTGTATAGAATAAACTCTTATGAAAAATGGTTATCCATCAGCTGTTATTAAGAAAACATTAAATAGATAATAAAAAGAACCATCAAGAGAAAAGACAATTGTTGGTACTGTAGTGTACCCATACATTCCAAAAATAGTAGACAAATTAAGGAAAATCTGCAATCAGTATAACATCAGAACAGCTTTCCAGAGCTATATCACACTATGAGGAATTCTAACATCTACAGAGCCAACTTGAAATGCTGAAAAGAAAAAACAGCATTTATGAAATACTATGTGAATGTGGTAGAATATATATTGGTGAGACCAGTCATCCTATTGAAAAGCAATTTGCAAGAATATAAATTTATGATTAGAAGAGAGAAAACAGATATATGAAAAGTGGCAGACTATATATGTGCCAATGAACATATGTTCAATTAAAAAAATACAAAAATATTGGCTAGAGAAGAAAAGGTATAAAGATGAAAACTTAAAGAAGCTGCTCACATGACAATGGCAAAAATTCCCATAAGCCAACCTAGAGTGACTATACAAAATGTCTGGAAACCACTAATCAACTTTGCTCTTAGGAAAAAGTGGAGAAATCAGGAGGAACCTCATAGATAAGTATATGAAATTTCTACAGACTGTTGCCTTCGGCATGATGGCTGAGTTGGTTAGAGCGTTACCTTAAATTTTAATTCCTAAGATGCCATCTTTTAATTTTAAAAAAAAATTACATGGAAAATAATTAATTTTATTACAATAAGTATAAATATAATTACATTTTTAGAAATAGTAAATATGAAAGAATGTACTAAAACTGATAAAATAGTCATAACCTAAAAAAAGAGATCTTTAACACTTTTAAACATTATTATTTTTACATTACTTCACAAATTCCAAATTTTGAAGGTTATATGTTAAAATTACAATTTCATAGACAGCTTTATCACATTTGTCACAAAATTCAGGGGGGGGAGGTATATAATACAACCTACCTGAGACAGATGTTCATGATAAAATGTAGGAAAAGGAGACGATCATTACTTTTTGTTGTTGGTAGAACACCTAGATCTTGTCCTTGCATGCAGGGTATTTCCTAATTCTTCCATGCAGGATGTCTATTAGAAATGCTAGGTTTTAGTGTGAGCAAAAAACAATAACAGTAAGAACTTTAGTAAATTCGAAATTATGAAAAAAATATAATTAATTACTATATTATTGAAAGATGGGAGGGGGGGCGAGACCTGAAATATGTATTCTTTTCAAGCAAAAAGTTTATTCAAACAAATATCAAACAAAGAAAATTTTTTCTACAATAAAATGAATAAAAACAAAGTACATCAATAAACAACAGAATAAACAAAATTATTACAAGCACTGATTATGTATATGTGTGGTAGATGATGATGCGGACCACCTGATGCACGCTAGTTCAGCATAAAATATGTATGTTAGGGATCATTAATCTTTTTCATATGGGTAGTCCTGTATATTAGCTACATGAGATATAGTGGATGGATTGAAGTAGCTTGAAAGTCTTTTCAAATACTTGAAAATATAAATACATGAAGAAAATCAAGAGAAAAATAACACTGAAGATACATACTGTAAACCATAAGTAATTTGAGACCTTGAAGTAAAGTTCAAATTGTCTAACCTAAAACTGAAAAAAATCAAAACTTATGAAATTTGCAACAAATGAACAATAATATAAATAAAATCATGATATATTTTACCTATTTCAGGACGAAGTAGGAATATGGTTCTCAGTGTACATATGCACCAGGGTGGATTGTGGTTGTAAGGGGTTGAGGTATCTGAGCTGTGTGACTACAAAACAAATGAATATATTGTTACTATAATCATGCAATAAATGAACAATAATATAAATAAAATCATGATATATCTTATCTATTGCAGGACCAAGTAGAGATATGGTTCTTGGTCTACATGTGCATCAGGGTAGTTTGAGGCATCTGAGCTACGTGACTACAAAATTTCAACAAATGAATATAATATTACTATAATCATACAATAAATGAACAATAATATAAATAAAATCATGATATAGCTTACCTATTGTTGAACCAAGTAGAAATATGATTCTAAGCCGGTATATGTGCCATAGGTGTTGTAGTTATGTAGGATAGACAGATTTATAAAGGAGTTGGAGCTGTGCTGCTTCTGGCATGATAAGCAGCAAAGCAGCCTCTCTCTTCACACCTATACAAGAGAATGCATCCACATTCAATGTAGCCAAAATAAGTTGCATGATGTTCCTTTTTTTTCAAGTGTACAGTGCACCTCCTTTTGATGAAAGAGAAGGATATGGATGTTTGATGGTTCTTATTATGGCTGTGCAGTCAGCTATAGTATGACACCCGGATGGAATCTGAAGATGCGGTATTACTAAAGATCTCATTTTCCTGGCTGTAAAGTCACCTATAAGGCTGGATGATAAAACTATTCTATATTTCAGGTGTGATTTAGGCCACATTTGCTTTTTGGCCATATATAGAGTGTATAAAATATAGGAATTAGTGGTAACCATATCAAAACAGTGTCAGAATAAGCACACGGGCCAACACTTAGACTTTCTATCCCTGCCATACACAGTTCGCTAAGTCAGCTCCACTCATGAAGCAGCTGTAATTTTTGATTGCATTTGTACATGAATATGTATGACATGTATCAACCTTTTGTGTTCTGACAACAGTACCAGCTCCAGATGGTGGAAAAGCATTATTGAGCATAACAATTGGCTTCTTAGCCATCCAAACTAGAAACTCAAGACAATGGTCAATTACAGAATGGAAGTCTCCTCTCTGCATCTGTTTATCATTTTTAGCTTTTTCACAGATGCTGCCTGGAATACCCTTCCTATCAACTTTCAGTGTGCCACAATGAGATTTTATTTGCAGACAGCTTTTCTGCTAATTATACACTAGTAAAATATCTGTCACAAAAAACAATGTGATTCTGTTTAGCAAGTTGTGGCAAAACCATTGACAGCACTGCTCGGGTTTCCAGATTTAGGCAAGCATCCTGAGTTGCACTTTTGCTTGTATTCAACTCCATATGGTACACACATCCATTATGGGTATCTGCACAGACCCACCATTTGACGCCTTGCTTTATCGGTTTTAATACTGTTCCATGGTGTTACAACTCTTAAATTTAGTAATTGCTTCATTAACTGTTACTACTTGGTGCTTCTGATATGCAGCCTTGAAGTTTATAAATTCTATCATGCTCTTTACTAGTAATTAGTGGCATGGATGTATTGTCATTGAAATGCAAATTATTTTGAAATTTCAAAAAATCAATCTCGGGTCATAACTTTAGCAAGTATCGGTTGATGCAGTAATACATCTTTAGACCAAATATATTTGAACCTTGGTACATGTGACATACAGCAAACATGAATTACCATGCCTAAAAATGTGTTCAACTGAGTAAGTGACAGATTGACCCATTTTGGTACTGCTTTTCATTCTGAAGCATACCTTGCTTTCAGCACATATATAATCTTATAATTTCTTACCAAAAAATAAATTTAAAAAATCAGTAATTGAGTACTCGTGGGTGATGGGAAACTTTAGCCCTAGAGACTTAGTAAATTTTCCGATTGGCATGTGTGGTTCATTAACGTTCCAAGAAATGAATTTGAATCAGGTCAAGATGAAGGCCCAGGCATCAGCGCAGTCACCATCCTAATCCTTACAGATGACTTTACTAAGTTTTTATTTCTTTTTTGGATACTTCTGCTTCTCCATCATCTGATAAATCACTACCATCTGATGAATTGCTAGAAGAAGAGGCCTCAGAAATACACACATCATCAATAGGACATTTTTTATCCAAATCAGACTCAGAATCAAATTCCAAAATTTCTGGCAAAAGCATTCATTGTTGCAACTGAATTTATTTTCCATTCACTGAATTTAAAAAAATGAGAAAAATAAAAAAATTACAAAATGTACTTTACAAAAAAAAAATCGACCTTCCATCGCAGAGAAAAAATACATCTATTGAAAGCTAGAAAGATGGTGGAAAGAATGAAAAAAGACCCATAAGTGTGATGTTTACCATTTCTGCATAAATGCAGTTGAAATCTAATTTTTTTTTAAATAGGGGCACTTTGGACTCAAGGGGTTAAAATTCACTACTCAATAATCTAAGGGTCCAGATTCCAATCCCATGCTGTTATGCATATTTTAACCTGTTTGATGTGCTATTACTAACAGTTGAATGTATTTGGAATATTTAAAATAAAGTTAAATTTTTCTAAAGACATTCAATATGCATATTAGATGATAGTCCACTATAAAAATGCAACTAGAACACCATCATCACATACCTTCAGGAAAACATTATTTATTTTTGTCTTCATTAGAACAATTCACTTTCTTTTTCTAGTCTATTTGCAAGCAAGCTTATATATCATACATGCATTCCCATTGTTTAAGAATTTTAATTTTTAATCTCTTTAATAATTTTTCTTTTAAAAAAATAATGTAATAATTTAGTTTTAGATCCCATTCTTCTTTGTTACTCTCCTATATTAAATTCAGGAATTTACAACATAACAAAAATAATAAAAAACAAACAGAACGATGTCACAATCTACTTATAATATCATTAACATTATAACTTGTTTTTAATAGGTTGGGACCTACTCTTACAATAAACATAAGGATCTTTTAATTAATTTTTATTTTATAAAGGATGATATGTCCCTTAAATATTTTCCGTATTCTTACAATAAACATAAGAATCTTTGAATTAATTTTTATTTTATAAAGGATCTCAAACAAATGATATGTTCCTTAAATATTTTCATTATATATAATTTCTGGCTAATATTTAGAAATAAAGATAATTATTAAAGGTTGAAAAGGCATATTTAACTCAAAAATATTAATCTTTTTTTTTGTGGAAGTACCAGTAATAACAAAAATTGGTTGTATTCTCATCCTTGGTGTTCGCCTTAAGATGGCGTTGATGCTAATCAAAAACATATACATATAACAATTCCGGGCCTGACCTAAATGATCGATTTGATCTAAAAAGATCTGATTTCTTAGATTTGTAATAAAATATTCTACTAACTAATACTATTATATGATGTTAGTTTTTTTCATTTTTGTAAATGTTTATTAATCTTATCTTGTTTTTGAGTTTGTGTGTCTTTAAAGTTACGGTGTTTTTTTAATTTTTTTTTTTTTTTGACTTTACGTGTGTTTTTCTAAAGTTACGGTCTTTTTTTTTTTTTTTGCAAGAGTAAATCAATAATTTGATTCCAAAGCAAGACGTAATAAGTCAATGTTTATTAATCTTAGAGTGTTTTTGAGTTTGTGTGTGTCTTTAAAGTTACGGGGCTTTTTCTCTTTTTTTTTTTTGGACTTTATGTGTGTCTTTTTTTTTTAAGTTACGGTATTTTTGGTCAAGAGTAAATCAATCATTTTATTAAAAAAGCAAGAGGTAATTCTAAATCTATCAAAAGTAACGTAATTTATATACTACAATTTAGAATTGATATCCGACTACTATTAGTAAGGACCGTCATTAAAAGACTCGATTGAAAAATGATACCCGACTAATTTCCATTTTCTTTTTTTTTGGGGGGGGGGGGAGTAATAAATCAGAAGGTGGGTTGTTTTTGTTAACTCTGTCTATATAAAAAGGGTACCGTTATTGAAATACTAAATTTAAAAATGATAGCCGACTAATTTGCGTTTCTTTTGACAGTAATTAATCAGAAAGTGGGTTTCTTTTTTTTTTGGTAAATCTTGTGTATATATAAAAACAAACAAACCATAATTCAAAGACTCCATTGAAAAAAATCAAACCCCATTGAATTTGCTTTTTTTTTTAAAGACAGTAATTAATCAGGAACTGGGTTGTTTTTGTTAGTGTGTAGATATAAAAACTAATCTTATTTTGAAATAATAAATGTAACAAAACAAAAAAAAAATAATACCCGACTAATTTTATTTTTCGGACAAGTAATTCCTAATAATTAGACAGTGGGTTGTTTTTGTTTGTGCGTATATATATATATATAGCAAAAGTAACTGGTCACGGACGAATTCTCGCGAAAACGGTACTTTTCGCGTGATCCTTTAATTTTTTTTCCCTTTTGCACCCTTAAAAGCAATTTTTGAGGGTTACCCCTTCGTAATGGAATCTTCAGGACATTATTACTAAACTTACAACAGTAAAGTAAGTTACAACACATTAAAAAAAATAGACGTCTTATCAAATTTTAAAAAACTACGACTGCTTCAAAGACACACACTCTCACACGAAACTACAGAGAAAATAGATATTCTACTATTACGAGAAAATGATGAACAAAATCGACTACTATGGCAGCTGATCAAGGCATTTCTTTCTGTTTGCTTTTAGCATAGAAAAAAAGCCATAACCGGCAGCCGTCGGGAACTCTTTCTGTGTTTTATCATAGAAAGAAGTCTCTTTGTGTTGGCTTCTGTCACCGCCACCTCCTCCGTCCAACATAACGTGAGGAAGCGTTTATAACATAGAAAAATTCCTCTTTTGTTGGGTGAAGGCCGGTGAAACGGTATATTTCTAGGAATTTACCTAGAAGTAGCGACATCTTAAGGCGAACACCAAGGATGAGAAAACAGCCGTCTATCAGCGTTAGACATTACCTACTTGAAGCTGTTTTAGAATAAATTTCTTAGTTCTGTTTTATTTGTATACTGTTTGGAGAGCACAAAGATCATTACTAATATAAGCCTTGTGCGAAATAAAATCTCTGGCCAGGAAATTTTATTTGAGCTTTTAAGATATAACAAGTAACACAATCCTATCTGGGATAATATATGCCATGATAAGAATTTGACAAATAATATTGCTACTGTTATTACTGTCATGGTATCTCTTGTAGTGTGATTTCTGCTAAACAATCAGTCCAACTCAGTAGTTCTTCAAGTACAAATGCTGCCACCAACATAGATTTCAGATTAACCTACAGTATCAAGTTGAATTTATCATTGAGAGGAAATGGAATTAAATATTCAAAGATAATCAAAGAAATATTTATTTAATATATTTTTGTAATGCATTTTTTTTTTTTTAAGTAAAATCTTTTTTACAAAAATGTGATACATATTATTATCAGAAGTTTCTTCTGTTATGTATATAAATGAAGAGAAAACATTTTTTTAATAAAAGAAATAATATTAAATAGATTTTTTTATAAGCTATAATCTTAATCTTTTCTAGAAATTACTTATTTTTAGCCATCACATGGTTTGGTACCTATTTTTTCGACCATACAAGCCGCCTGATGGTGCTTTTTATGTACCAAAGTACATAAAAATGCCATTTGTGTGGTTAAATTTATGGCCTCTAGAACAGTTCTGTTCATATTAGCCATTATCAGGCCTAGATGTCATTGCATACCAATCTTACGACTCGCTGATGTGCTTTGTGAAACTCTTACAGATCACTACTGTATCATGTGACAGTGTCTTGAAATCAACTGGCCATAACCTTTGAAATGTACATTCCAAGTAATGATCTTACACTCTAGCTGATGTAGTAATTTTAAACACACTGCCACACTTCCATATACAACTTTTAAGGTTTTTAACAATTGGAAAAGTGTAGGGACAGGCACCATTGCAGAGAACTCACATGAAAACTCAGCTTTGCACGAGAACACATACGAGACAAATCAGATGGCTGAGTTTGCATTTTTACTGCATCTTTTGGATGATCCTTTAGATCATCAAAAACATCTGCCCCCCCCCACACACACATTCCATCGCTACACGCTGACATATTCCCCCTTCCTGACCCTGAAATCGCACAAATAAAAAAAAAAGTTGGGCATGATAAGGTTATTAAAATAATAATGTGTTTTTAAAAACAAAAAAGAACTTGTTCATTTCCAATAATAAATAAGTAGATAAATTAATTTATACTTTGTTTTCAATCCAAAAGAAGTACAGCAATTAATTTATACATGTATTATTTTTTTTAAAATTAATCTCAATACCTGAAATCGGACAATAAAGACAAAAAAGTCCGACATGGTAACGTTATTATAATAAAAGTGTGTTTTTAAAAGCAAAAACAAAAAAGAACTTGTTTGTTTCCAATAAAAAATAAGTATCGGACAATAAAGAAATGGAACAATAATTAATGTAGACTTTTTTTTTTTTGTAATACCATAAATTGGACAATAAAGAAAGGCCGGCCTGGTAACATTATATTTATGTGTATTAAAGAGTGTAAAGCACTATCAGGCAGCTTGTATGGTCTAAAAAAATAAGTACCCATGGTTTTACATATAATAAAAATCGTCAAATAATATTATATAATAATGAAATATTTCTTTAAAATTACACAAAGAAATAAAAAATTTGAATAGTTTGCTATATTTTAGGATTTACATTTATTAAATGAAACATAATTGAATTGGGAACTGTATTAAGGTCTTGCTTGGATGTATGTATGTATGTTTAAATATTTTTAATTATGTATATGCAAATATTAATTGAATACCACATAAATATGTAATCTGTTAACATTATTTATTTATGGTCTGTATAGAAACTTATGTTATTATAATGTTTGGTGATAAATCAGTTAACCTCTTGCTTGACACATGTTTTTGACAATCAAATCTATCCTCATCATCTGCTCAATGTTGGGATCACATTAGCACAGCAACTCAGTTTCTGTTTAAATAAACTTGCAATGCTTAATTTGATATTTAAGTTTCAACATGAATTTTAGTGGTAATTTAGTTAAAGTCTACTTTTATAGCGCTATGTCTTATAAATTGTAATGCATTAAAGTGGATTCATTTTATTCTTTCATAAATACTATATCTTGTGTTGGGAGTGAAAGTATTCATTTATTATTAACACTCGTAAAAAGCGCATGCACAATAGCTTGGAAAAGCTGATCTTTAATGTATTAAAGTCTACTTTGTAAATTTTTTTAAATTTCTATAGAGATCATAAACAAATAAAATTAATAGATTACACATTCATGTGGTATTTAATTAATTAATGCTTACATATTTAAAATATTTATTTGAAATCAGGATTATTTAAAAATGAATGCTCTATCTTATCAATTAACATTAAGCTATACAAAGGAGGCTTTAGTTAAATTATCACTAAAATTGAGATTCAAATTTTAATATCAAATTGAGCATTGCAAATGTATTTAAATTAAAACTAAAATTGCTGTATTTGATGTGATTTCAAGTGGTCTCGTGAGCAGCAGATGATATCAAGTTTGATTTATAGAAACAATAATTGATTGATAAAATAATTATTATTTTTTATCAAACATTGCTATATCTAACATGGTAAATTTCTATAATTTTTTACAGAGATCACAAATAAATGATATTATTAGACTATATTTACATATGTGGATTATTTCAAAGAATTTAAAAGTCTCATACTTCATGATTTAGAAATTATTTAAGATCATTTTATTAGAGTAAAAAGATTAATAAACTTTATCACAGTGATTATCAATATCATTTTTGAAATTAGTTGATAAAGAACAATGGGAATTTATAAATTATGTAGTTGAATATAGATTTTTTTTTTAAAATTATGTTTAATATAATTATATAAATGCAACAAAATTGATTATGCTTATACAGATTAATTATCACTTATTGAAAATTCAGATGAGATTTTTTTTTTAACTGTCAGCAATATTGCAGCATAATTACTAAGAGATATGTTCAGGGGGAGTATAAGTTATGGATCTGTTTACACACTCACTATTAAGTGAGGCAATATTTTTTAAAATTGATACCCTTGATTTAAACCCTATGACACATGGTACTGAATATGTAATCAAATAATTCATAATATAAACAAATTTTATAAGCTCTAAAACAATAAAATGTAAACACCAATGTGTATAATAAATGTAAGCAAGAATATTTCTTTGGATGATTGATCGTGGAGATATGGTGAAGACTTCTCAGGATTAAATTATATGCATTACCCTTGAATTAGACAGTTATCAATTATTAACTCTTTTTTCTTAATAAATGGAATCAAGTATACTTAATAGTTGAATATTTAAAGATATATATATATATATTAATAATTTAAAAGACAATCCCAGTATCAATTACAATGTCTTATCAAAGCAGATATATTTAATAATGGATACATGGACCACATGGGAAAACTATGGCTGTTTAGTCACCATAACATCTGTAGGCAGTATTTGATCACCGTCTACCATATTGAAGTCAAATACGACTCAATTTTCTTTAAGCAATTTTATAAGTAGAGCTTATATCTAATGAGTATATCCTATATAAGGATGTTAATTATGAATTTTTCACGGTAGCCATCATTCCATCAGTACAACAAATAAAATAAAAAATATTCCGGAAAAAGTATATTTACAAGTATCAGGTAGCAACTGACCTCAAGCGCCAATCTCACTAATGCAGCAAAAATTATACTTTCCCTACTATTCCAAATGATATTAAAATATCTCTAATAAGGTACCTGACCCTAGCTCTCTCTCAGGGCAGGAGGAAACCTATCGGATGAACGGAGGTATATGGTGAAGTTTGCATATTCAAACAATCTCTTTCTCCTCTTTCTATATCTCTCACACTAGATGGCGAATAGTTTAAAATTGTCTGCTTTGAATTTTCCTCCTATGAGTATTCATTTCATTAATTAGCAATAAACTTCTTCATCGAACTTAAGGTTCAAGTTTAAAATATATTTAATATATACGCATATTTGTATAGTGCGTATTTAACTAGTTTTGCAAGATATATTGGCAGGAAAGAGAAATAGGCAAGTATAAACGATAAATCTATTCATAAATGTTCGGTAAATAATTACGGTTTCAGAGTAAGTACACAATTTTATTCTTTCTTATTTTATTAAATTAAATATTCCTAAATATATATATATATAATATTTTATTAAATTAAATATTCATTAAAGAGAAAAAATTCACACATCTAAATCTAACACTAAGAGAAAAAAATTACTAAATATAATAGATATTATAAATGTGGAGTAGAATGAAAAAGAACACAGTTTGATAAATATTTTAACAGTGAATAAGTATTTTTGAGGGTAACAATATGCAATTCTAAGTTCATTTAATGCAAATAAGATTATATTTACCTTTGGGAACTGGGATTTTAATAAAGATAAGTTTGATTATGTCTTTCCGAGTTAGGGGTTCAAAAAGAAGAAATATATATATATATATTTTGTTGGAGAAGGAAAATGTCTGCTATTGGCATAAGTCCAGAACGAGCATCTATCTCGTGGCATTAACTGGAAACCAAGAATAATAATGACAGCGATTAACCAAGATTTTAATGGAAGTTTGATTAGCCTCTAAAGTTCAATATTTTTTTTTCCTATCTGGGTTATTTTGAGCAATAGATCTGTAAAGTCCTTGAGGTTCTCGTACGGGCAGATAGCGAGTAGAAACAGCTATCTACTTAGAGCGTGGGGTGATAGCCCTACACATATCTAGTTTTTACCCCAACATTAATATTGTAAACATTTTATAAGTTGATATCAAGAAACACATTTTCTCCATGACTTGATTCCTTAAGCGAATTTCAGTAGTTGATTAGAATAATGAGAGCATAGCTGTACAAATTAATACATGAAAAATATTAATATAACTTTTTTGCCCCCAAAATGTCTCCAGTTCTCTACGACTCTGACTTTTTAATTGATTAATAATTTATTTTTTTATCTCCCAAATCAGTTTATCAGCATTTCTATCTTTTTCTCTTTCTCTGGAATACTTTTAATATTTTTATATTTTTGATTCCTTTGTTTACGGTATATTACAATTTTTTGGAATTTAGAGAAGCTAAGTATGATAACAAAGAATTGCCTAGAGGCATATATAGCAAAGTCTTTTTGTTACCCTTTTTAAAACAGAATATATAATAAAACAAAAATGTAAATTTAAAACAAGTAATCATAATAAAAAAATAACATATTTGCGTATAACTGTATCTTTCAATTACTACTTTTTACAACAACATATTTCCAAGTATGTTTTAAAACAAATAATTATATCTTCTTTTTTTTTAAAAAAAAATTTCTATTTCTCTGCCATATATATCACTCCTCATCGAATATATTGAAGCCAATTTATATGAAATATGTTTCTCCAGGGCAATAGGTAGATACTATTTATTCCCTTGTAACAGGGTTTAAACCCGGCTACTATTACAATAGTAAGATGCTATTTAATTTCACTTACAAAATATTTAGTACTATAAAACAATGAATAATAATTATTATTTTGCTTCTGCTCAGACATCAGTAAGCAGAAAAATTACAAAAATAATGATCTTTAAATATTTTAATGCATTTAATAAACAATAGCAGTAGCATGTATGAAATACAATTCGTAAGTAAAACAAGATGCTAATTTGATATTTGGATCATGAAAATTCAGAAAGCAAATTTATAATACAAAGCACATTAAACTAGATAACAACCACAAATGCAGATGATCAAAATAATATATATATATATATATTGTGCCCTTTTGTATGGGTCTCCATAAATTTTTGTATCCATTTATTTAAAAAATTTTAAATTTAAGATATATTTAGCCATATGATGTTAATTTTGTTTATAACAATCTTTTAAAAAGTGTAATTAAAGTAATTCATGAGTATTTGATATGTAAAAATTGTGCTGATGTTTGAGAGAGACGTTTCAATGGGAATGATAATAGTATATGGTTGGGAAAACTGGCCATAATCAATACTGCATTAATAAATTTAATAAATAAATGTTTAAAGCTAAAGGTTTTAAAAAGACAAGTTAAAATTAAATGCCTATATTTATTGTTGATAAAGATTAATATTTAATAAATGAATATAAATATTTTAATTATTAGTAGTACATAATAGAAGATTAATATTTGATTTTAATAATATCGAATTATTATTTTAAAAATTGTTGGAAGATATTATTTATTTTAAAAAATATTTATTTTTAAAAAATGAATTGTTAGTTTATTTTTAGATTATTACAAGCGTTTGTAGCTCTGTTGTAAAACAGATGTTAGTTAGACATATACACACATGCTTGGGAGTTTTTTTTAGTAAAGTTGCAAAACTATTTTAAAATTCTGTTTTAAAATTTATAAGTATTATATTAGCTATCACGAAATAAAAATAAAAATAATTAATGTGAAATATTAAATCTGATTTTTAAAATACTGTTTTAAAAAAAAAAACGTAACGAATAAAAATAGACTTAGTTTGTTTATAAAAATAATCTTATAAAAGTTAAAAGTGAAATAAAATAAGAAAGTATATTGTAAAAAAATATTTAATGGATTTAAATAAATGATAAAGATTAATTTAAGAATTTAATAATGTGATAAATAATAAATATTAAATACGTCATTATTTATTTTTAATTCTGTCTTGTTGGTAAAATATGTAAATAAGCTAGCAAGTTGATTGTTTAATTCACCAATCAAGTGGAGAGTTTCTTCAGGTATAAAACCAAGGTTCAATTGTTCGGAGGGGGATAGTGATTGAAAATCTAAAAGTAAAGTGTGCTATTAGAAATAGCTAAGTAATTATAGACGCTCTCAAAATCGTTTTAAAATTATAAGAGAGTAGTTTTTTAAAATAATTTATAAAAGTTTACCGACAAACATGCAGTGCTAATTTTAATTATAATTTCCTATTGTCTCGATCAAAGCTCAATTTACTATCAAATAGTCATGAAAACATCATATAAGGATAAAATGCATTGGAGACTTTCTACTAAAAATTTAACAGACGCTGGATTAACTAGGAGAGTTATTAGATGCATAAAAGTAATATGTTGGACTTTATATAAATTTAAAGCTGATTGTAATTAGTTTTTATAAAACAGGTATTTAAAAGAATGAGAAATACTTCTTTATGAAGAAAGTATCTGTAAAGTATAAATTTAAGTATACATATCTTGATAAAGATATGATAATTAACAGTAATTATATAAATACTTGCCTTGTTAAGTCTTTATGGTTTAAAAGACTAAATTATGACAGTTTTAAAAAGGCAAATAAATTGGAAATTTAATGGGTAAAGAAATACCTATATAAAAATTATTATATTATTAAAGTCTGAACGCTGGTCGTACAGAAGAATCTAAATTAATCTTACCTAAATATTCATTAAGGAATGCGCAAATATACGTGGATATCCAAATCAATTAAAATAATTAAACAAGAACTTTATAAATTATAGATTAATGCTAAAAATAATAACTTTTAAATAATTTTTTTTTTTCTCATCTTTAAAAGAAATGAATCCGGATCTCATAAACTATTTTAATTATTATTTTATTTTATGGTGGAACTGACTTTGACTTTTATTTTATTTTATTTTTTTTAAAAAAAGAACGTTTTCATTTATTCCATAAAAACTTTTAAAAAACATGTGATGTACCGGAAAAGGAAGTAATGTTTGGTGAAAATTTGTGCCTAGGAAAAAGAACAATTATAGTGAAAAGAAGACACCGTTGGATTTTATGTAATATGTTTTATTTATTAACTAACATAAATATTTAATTAATTATTGATTTATTAAAGATAGGAAAGGTACATTTACATTTTTTTTCTTTAAAAGCTAAATATTAATATAACATTTTATTGCATAAAGTTTATTTTATAATTATACAACACGTAATATTTTAAGGAATAATTGTTGAGTGTGAATGTGAAATTATTTTTGAAACTGTTATCCTGGAGGACATCATGTGACGGACTGTACATTGAAGTATCATTTTTGGTAAAAATTATGTAATGATAATAATTTGATGTATTTGCTATGTTTTCTTTAGATCAACCAAATGTTATATGATTATTGAATGAATGTATTAATATTTAAATAATATACACGCATAAGATTAATAATAGCAGTTTTATTTTAATATGCATACTTTAAATTGATGATGTAAATTTAGTACAACATAATATGAGAACCTAGAAATAATTATATGATTCTTTCGTGAATAAATTTTAATGTTTCTGTTACAATATTAGGAATTAGATTTATTATTAGTGTAAGTTATTTATTTTTCTTTTCAAGTTAGTAAGAGATATATAAAATCTATATTTTATTTTTTATTTTATTAGATAAGTTAAGTTAATTTTATGTAGAAATTTATATTTTGATTGAAGGCTTATCGTATATAGATGATGAGGTATAAGAGATTTTGGATAAATATTATTTTTTTTATAAATTGGTCATCTATGTTTCTGAAGTTAAATAAGGTTAAAATGATATTTGTAGATAGAAGTTTATTAGGAAGGAATAAGAATAACAGGTAAAGAAAAGTAATGATTTTAAATACAAAAGAATCATAGAATTTTATTTAATATAATACTTTATAAAAATTTGAAATTGTTGAATAATTTTAAATATTATTTTAAAAGAACATATACGTATTGCATATTTTGATAAGACATGTGGTATGACATTACATCGGAAGGACATAAATAGTTATAATCAATAATTGTTATTATATTACAAAGTTATATCAGTTTATACATTAATTAATATTTGAGTCATACTGATAGTAAATGGAATACATCCTAGTACATTATAATATAAATAGCAATAAGACTTAAGTGAAATAGCATTTTACTTATTAAAGTTTGTTTATTTACATATATGCTATACGAATGATATATCACATAAAACCTTTTCTTGTATTAATTGATGACAAATGATGTTTATTAAAATTAAAGTCATAAACTTAATTAAATGTTATTGATAGAACATTTGATAAATGTATAAATTATCTATTTATGATTATGGAAATAGTAACAGTGTAAAATCTTGTATTATCATTTTTTTCTTATTTTTGTTTTATTTTCTTTAGTTCCATTTGTAAATGTAAATAGTGTAAATAAGTTATATGTTAAAGTTGATGTAAATAAATTTGTTAAGTTGTTTTTAAAAAAGTGTGTCGAATTCATTATTTTACACCACAGCATTTGACAACAGATAATTTGAATAAACATAATATTTGCACAATATGAATTTATTATTTTATTATTTTGAGAAAGAAACACAATATTTTCATAATATAACTTATAGAAATTGATTGACATTAACATATAATATTACAATGGTCATAAAGTAATTATAATGCACAATATAAGAGTATAAGATTATTATTGCCACAGATTGTTAAATTATAGGATTTTAGTATATTTTAAAATTAAGATACTATATGGAAATGAAGACATGTATATGATTTACTTATTTTCTTAATGATTAATGGTATAATCAAATAGATAAGATTAAGCTATACACTAAAGATTATTATTGTTAGTTATTGTTATTAGAATAAGTTAGGTGTATTTAGGTTTGATATTAAATCCCTTATCATACCTATCTGCACGAATTATTATTACTTTAAGATAATTAGAAGAACCTGAGATCGTTTAATTATATTTCCTTAACAAAAGATTGAGATTTATTTATCTATTATTATTAAAGATAGTTTATTTATAAAAGTCATAAGAGTGCTGTAGAGTTAGTAATGAGATAATTAGAAGTAATAGTATTCTTATGCCATTGAGACAGTGTCTTGGAAAGACATTGACTCAATGTAAGTCCAATTACCAATTGTAACTTCACTTCACAGTCTCATGATTTTAGTAAATATTTATTTAATTAGTACATAATATTGAACTATATTAATTTTTGATAATTTTGTAATAAATCTGATAAGTTATAATATTATAAAAATATATTAAAGGTAGTTGTACATATTTTAGCTGAGTATAATGATTTTATTGAGCTAGTCATATTTTAAATTATATCATATATCGAGAAGTGAGGGTACAATATATATATATATATATACTTATAACACTGTTCCTTTCTATATATATAAACATCAAGATTTACGGTTACAATATATATATATATATTAGCTTTAGGATAAAACAAGTCTATTAACCAAAAAATATAACTAGCAAACACAAAATGACTCAAAAATAAAATGCACACATCAGGCAAATAAAAACATAATTATTTGCATTAACCAAAGAATATAGAGGAAATCAAGGCAGGATAATAAGAATACAATGGTGTTGGCTCATTTTGAAGTGGAATAATTCCTGATATGTCTTGTCTTTTTATTGAAAAGTTCAACAAAACTAAGTTTTGATTAATACATTTATTGCTATTATTTTTTACATCAATATTATAAAATGATACATTTGGAGGAAGTGACCGTATAGAAAGTATTAAGAGAATTTAAAGCAATTATAGAATAATATTAGAGAAGATATTTTAAACAATGAAGAAGAAATATGAAAGTTTGCACAATGATTTAGAAATATGGTACAGAGTAAAGTGAATGTGGTTAATAAAATAATGAAGACATCTGAGACTATAGAGAAGAATGGTGAAAAGAATAAAATTGATCTAAAAGTGAAAATAGAAAAGGCAAAAATTTAGACAAGATGGAAAATTTAAATGAGAAATCTAAAAAGAGTGAAGAATATTTTAAGCAATGACTTGTTGTGAATTCAGATGGTGACAAATATAAAAAATTATTTCTTAACAAAAAAACCTGTTTTTGCTATTATAAAGTTTTGAATCATGAATATGATTATTCTAGTCATAAATTTAAGGGGTTTTTTTCGATACCAGATCCAGGGAAATCTTCATATAAATAAATATTTAGAATTACTGTACAAAATGAAGCATCACAAAGAATGTGTAAATATCCTATATTTTAATAGTAGAGTTATGAAACTCACAAGTATCTATTATGATGATTTGAATATAATAATATGGGACTGAGCAATCGATATCTGTTTCTAATTTGTGATAGTGAATAGAGAAATAATATATTTTATCATTAAGAATTATATAAATGATGGTAAGAAACATGTAGGTGAAGTAACTGCTACTGAAGTATATAAAGACAACAATCACTTAACATCAGGAAACTGATCATACATTGGCTTTAGAGAATGATTGCCCTTTATGAGTTAAGGAGAAGATGTGACATATGAAATAAATTTACAAAAAAAATAATATTAATATACTTATCACAACAAAGAAAACTGATTATAAAATTATATTGTATACATATTTTCTAATTCTCCATACACCTAGGAATTTACTATTGGTGGAAGAGATTAATATATTAGATTGTATAATAGCTGAAAAATAGGGCGAAGATTGTCAAAGAACAATACAATTTTTCCACCTACATTATTTAATAAATAATAATATTCAAGCAAATGTTTCTTGTCTAGTCTGTAATAAAGGTTCAAAATTTTGGTTCTCTGCACAGATGAGATAGCTTAACAGTAGCCAGGTTCAAACCCTTTTACAAGGAAGTTACGTAAGATCTCCCAACTGCCTAGATCAGCATGAGTCCAATAAATTGGATTCAGTGTGTGAATATATCTATAAAGAATTAAATATATATATCAAAGAAAGTTGATAAAGAAATACATCGCGTATAGAGGGAATAAATGTGTAGAAAGAGGCAGTTCAACAGTAGCTAATTTTAAATGATACGCGATCTAATTTAAGGGGTATAGAAAAGAAACCGTTACTAATACGTAAGTTAAATATACGCATCTTAAGTTGAGAAGTATATAAAGCAGGGAAAGCTTGTTTCAACTATGCAAATTTAGCCATTACCTCCGTTCAGCCTGATGGGTATTGTTACCTCCCAGCCCTGGGATTTGAGATAGCTGAAAGGGCCAGGCACCTAATTATCGATAGTTTTAAGATTTCTTAAAAGAGAAAAGTACAATTCTTACGGTCTTAGTAAGATTTGCGCTTGAGGTCATTTATTCATTGACACTCATAAATATACTTTGTCCGAAGAAATTGTTTATTTTTTTAAATGAAATAATGGCCACTAAGTAGATTTTTTTTTTATGTACATCCTGATATAGGATATGTAGATTTTTATTTCTTAAGATATATTTAAGAAAGGGATTCGTATTTGATCCCAATATGGTGGCTAGTAATCAAAATGTACATCCTGATATAGGATATGTAGATTTTTATTTCTTAAGATATATTTAAGAAAGGGATTCATATTTGATCCCAATACGGTGGATAGTAATCAAATTCTATCCGCAGGTGTTATGGTAACTATATAGCCATAGTTTTTGCGTTTACTATCCTACGTGGTCAACAGATTCAATTTTTTAGGCATTTACATGAAACAACAAAATTAATAATGGAGTTGCCTGATAAAATGGCTTCCCAATGAATGGGGCTATGAAAGTAGGAGAACAGCAGGTTGAAAAGAATTTGTGTGTGTGTGTGTGTTGTTGTTGTAGTTCTTAGTTATTTTGTCTCGTTAATACTACTTGGAAGAATAAAGTGCCAGGCAGGTGACAGTCAGCATAGTACTGTGTGAACTGGGATGGTGAGCCAGCCTAGCATGTTGTATAGAAAAATAATATTTAATAAATACATAAATTGTGTCACTATTTCACTCAGAAACAAAAATTCGTTTTCATAAAAATATAAAATGTAAGCATAAAAGTAGAAATAAAATAGATGAAAACCTGTTCAGGAGAAAGAAAGGAAGAGGAAATGAACAAGGAGAGCACAGATAAAGCAGGAGAGACCAGTATGATGGATATTATTATGAGAAAGATGCAGGAGATGGAAAAAATGGAATTAAGATTTAAGGAAATGAGGGAAAGACATGATATGTTGTTAAAAATGCAAAAAAAGCAGGAGATTAGCATACTAGCAGTAGAAAAGAAACTGGACGAGCAAAAAAGGGAAGAAAACCCAACCCAAAGAGAAGACGACCTAGAGGAAGGGCAAACCAAAGCCGAGATAGAAAATAAAGAGGGAGTAAGGGAAAAAAGACCAAATAAAGCAAAATATTATAGTAGAAGATAAAGAAGCTACAGTGAGATCTCTATATCACAGTCTCAGGTAAACCAGTTCCTAAAGATTAGAGTGTTCACCGGGCAAATGTGGGAAGTAAGCGCGAACAAGGGAGGTATCTATGGAAAAATGAAAAAGAAGAAAGATCACGGGAATTTTCTTTATAATGGAGTTATTAGTTTAGACCTCGAAATAAGTATACCTCATTTTGAAGTCTTTCCAACAGGGGGCATTGTGACAGTAGCCAGGTTCAAACCCTGTTACAAGGAAGTTACATAAGATCTCCCAATTGCCTAGATCAGCATGAGTCTAATAAATTGAATTCAGTGTGTGAATATATATATATATATATAAAGAATTAGATATATATGTCAAAGAGGGTTGATAAAGAAATAGATTATGTATAGAGGGAATAAATGTGTAGAACGAGGAGTTCACCAGTAGCTAATTTTAAATGACCAGTGATCTAATTTAAGGGGTATAGAAAAGAAACCGTTACTAATATGTAAGTTAAATATACGCATCTTAAGTTGAGAAGTATATAAAGCAGGGAAAGCTTGTTTCAACTATGCAAATTTAGCCATTACCTCCGTTCAGCTTGATGGGTATTGTTATCTCCCAGCCCTGGGATTTGAGCTAGCTGAAAGGGTCGGGCACCTAATTATCGATAGTTTTAAAATTTCTTAAAAGAGAAAAGTATAATTCTTACAGTCTTAGTAAGATTGGCACTTGAGGTCATTTATTCATTGACACTCATAAATATACTTTGTCTGAAGAAATTGTTGTTTTTTTTTTAAATGAAATAATGGCCACTAGGTAGATTTTTTTTATTAATATTTTTTTTGACATACATCCTGATGTAGGATACGTAGATTTTTATTTCTTAAGATATATTTGAGAAAGGGATTCGTATTCAAACCCAATACGGTGGTTAGTAGTCAAATTCTATCCGCAGGTATTATGGCAACTATATAGCCATAGCTTTTGCGTTTACTACCCTATGTGGTCAACAGATTCAATTTTTTTAGGCATTTATATGAAACAATAAAATTAAGAATGGGGTTGTCTGTTTCTTCAGATTGTGATCACAATGAATACATACATAAGATCACCAAAATAGTATACATATTTGCACAGATTGTTATTTTCAATAAAAGGTGTAAATTAATATGAGCCTAGTATTAAATGTATACCTCTGATATCAGTTGCAATCACATCTTTTTCTGAGATAAAAAAATTGAACATGTTGTGCAATTTGCTATCGTGATGAAAAAATAATAGTAAATTGCCTAGAACTCATCTTAATTTCTTTCTCTAAGTACAAATGGATTATACTTGATTATCAAAATTTCGATGCATTCCTGTGAAGAGAATCCTGAACTAAAATAGTTAAGAGATATTAGTGAATCAGCGACAGACAGATAGATAGATAGACTTTTTTAGAGATTTTCATATTTGCCTGCCTTACTTTTGACCTAAGATTTGAATAACGTATACATAAGCATTTTTTAGGATGTTCAAACCAGTTTCATTTATTGTTAAATTGATATCTAAATATTTTTAGACCGAAGATAAATGTTTAGATTCTAACTGACATTCGATCAATCATGATTTGTCCATCCCTTTTTTTTTAAAAAGAATATTGAAGAGATTTTGACTTCATTATGCAAGTTGTTTCATATATTTAGCCAGCATGGATTATGCATTCAGCACCATTTGCAAACCTATTACAGTACCCACATTATTCTTAGATTAATATCATTAATTGAATAAACAGTTGATGAAGTTTAAATGGTCTACTTTTTTTTTTTTTGCATTTATCTACATACTTATAAAATTCTATCAGTTAATTAGAACCATTTTTATTTAATTTCTGTATGAACTTTGTTTATAAGGATGCTATTTAGGAGCTTTCAAAATGGGGTGTATGCTTCTTTTTGATGCTCATATTTTGACGGAAATTCCTTTTCCATTCATCATAGAATGTCATAATTTTCATTGGTTATTACTATATTGTTAGTTCAGACAAATTGATAATCCAGAAAAGTTGAAAAAACAATAATGCCTAAAAATTATCTAAATTTGTATCTCAAAATTTATTTATTTCATATTGCAGTCAATAAAGAAATGAGGCTAAATTTTTTATGATTTCTTCCTCCCCCTCCTCTACATTTTTAAAGAAGCTTAAAATATTTACTTCAATACTTTATCCAATGAGTTAACCCTGTTTTGCATAAGCACATAAACATATGCAATATATTAAAATAAAATAAAATCTTTTAAAATATCACTTTACTATTTATCATAGTTACAATTTGTACAACAGTTAACTTTTTTCATTCAAAAATAGTGATTTTTGACAATTTAGACTGGTGGTATTTTAAACCAACCGAAAAAGAAAATATAGAAAATAACTATATACAAAAACATATATGAGATTATCTGAATAAAATTGGCAATTTTTGCTTAGTGCACTTTCAACTAAGTTGTGACTAATATAACTTAGTTGAAAGTGCCCTTGGCAAAAATTGTGAATTTTATTCAGATTTTGAATATATCTCGTATATGTTTTTTCAAATAGTTATTTTCCATTTTACAATTCCTCAAAATATTGTGCACCAAAATTTTCAACATTACAGAAAAAGTAAAGTAGATTCTATTTTAAAAACATTAATTGGGTAGGTAGTAATTTTTTTTTTGTTATTGAATCATTTGACTATTTGTATTTGTGCTAAAAAAACTCCTATGCATTTTTTTTTTTTTTACTTTATATAAAATAAATTATTTTGAGTTTTTATAAAAATTACATGTCTGGGATCATTATTATTATTTACAATCATTATTGTTCTTGAACAGGATGAAGGTCTCTCAAGTCTAATTCAACTTTTCTCTGATACATAGCTCTTTTCTTCATCTGCAAATGTTCTCATTTTATCTTTTCATCTCGCATGCAGCTTCTTTCTATGACTTTTACAATCTTTTGGAATCCATGATATCAGTGATAGCTGTTTATTTTATATTCTGTTGAGTGGCCTTTCTTTTATGCTATGTGTCTAAATTTTAGATTCATAAATAAGAATTGGTGAAGCACATCTATTAAAAAAAACCTTTCTTTTCGAATTTATAGCCATATTTCCTTTTAAGACTAAGTTATTTTTACCAAAAGCACTTCATTCAAGTTTAAATGTATGATTAAATGTATCAAGTATGGTTTCAGTCTGTATTAATATTTTGACAGGCTATTTGTAGTTGTTAATTTTTTCCTATTCATGATTATCAATCTTTATTTTCTGAGAAAATTCATAGAATATTACTTTAGTCTTTATAGCATTTATCTTTAGTCCTAGTTTTTTTAATTTCATGTGATAACACTAGCAACATTTTATGAATTTCTGAAGCATTATTTGCAAAAGATCAAATGAATCAAATAATCTTCAAGTATTTTTATTCTTGTAACTTCCCATTTCAATTCACAAAATACTTCTTGTAAAATTGCTGAAAGAAATTAGTTGTTTGTTGTAATTAAAAACAGATCAAGAAATTTTTGCTTAAATTTTGTAAATTAATAAAGTTCAATCAGTACTTTAGTAAGTTTGAATTCAATAGACTGCCATAAAAATAATAGCCGCAGTATTGCTTTAAATTGATAATCTATACAATATACATATATTAAATTATGCTCTTAATTATGTCAAATCTTTTTAAAATAGTTTTTTTTGTAACACAATTATTAAAGCTATTATAGAGTGAATAATTTAAGTAAATGATCAACATTCGTTTAATTTCTTAGAAGGTTTAATCTATCTTTGCTGTGGTGATATATTCTGTAATATATTATCTCTCATCATTCAGGAATTATCAAAGGTGATAATGCTTTCTTTTTCTTTGATCCTCTTTGTGCTGGAAAAAGATCAAGTGGATTCTTATGCATAAATGTAAAAAATTTAGATTGTTATATCGTCATCATAGTATTTTTTAAAAAAACAAGCATATATACTATTTTCAGTAATGATCAAGTGCTATAGCTTGCTCTTGATACTCCACCATTAATTAAGGAGAGTTTAAAATACATGTTTTTATTCCTACTTTTATTTTTTAAAATTTATAATATTTTATAAAACATGTATTTATTTGCATATATACTTATGAATTTTTGAACTTTTTTTTTGTTAGCTGATGCAATCTATAACAGGATGTTCTGTTTCACAAAATGTCGTCATAGCTATGTCAGGTATTGCCAAAGTGTTTGTAGGTGAAATTGTGGAAGAAGGTGAGCATTATTTTCATGAATATACTTCCATAAAACTATTTGTGTGTATATATATATATATTATTAGTAAAAGTAAGCTATTTTTAGTAAGAACTTTGATCTCTTTCTATCATTCATTTCACTCTATGCATATATTATAATATATTTAATATATTGTAAAGTGACACCTTACATACCACCAAAAATCCACACACCTGCATACATCTCAAAGACTATTATCATCAATAAAAAAAAACCATCTAAATCACAACCTAAACATACCCTAGCAATACTCATCATACTTAACACTAATTATAAACCAAAAGCATATTAGTAATTGTGTATTGAGAATTATGTTTCAATTCATCATTCAAAATTATAATCTAACAATACTGATTAAAAGAAATATATATATATATATATTGAACCAGATGCTTTATCCCCTTCAAAAGTTCCATCACTAAATGAAAACTAACATTTATATTTATAAAGCTTTTAAAAGGAAACTATTTAAAAGTTTTGTGTTATTTTTTTTTTTATATATTAAGAGTACATGCAATTACACACATACTCGTTTATATTTTAAAATTCTGTAATTTTACTTTTTCAATAGATTTTAGTTTAAAATAAGTTTCTTTTGATGCTTTTTTTTTCCTCACAGTAATTAAAAGCAAGCAAAGGGTTAATATATTGGTAAAAGCATTCTAATTTAAAAAATTTTGATTGTAATAAAGTTTCTTTTATTTTGTTGATTTTAATTTATTTTTAAAAGCTGAGACTTATTTTTGCATTTACTTCTTTTAAAATTAATTTTGAATAAGATAAGTCCTGTTCAGATGTTTTTTTAATTAAGATTAAGTGGGAGACAACAATTCACATAAATAGCCCCAGATTTTAAACTGATGATTATTCTGCTCATTCTTATTATTCTGCTTGTGATACCTATTCGGATTGCTATGCTGCCTTATATTTTAAAGATTGTTGTTTGCATCTTTATTGCTGATATTATATTTTTGCTGTCTGCTAATAGGAAATTCTGCTGATATCAAAACTACACACCATGAGAAATCTTCTTTACAATATGCAGTGCTAAACCTTTCCAAAGATGAACCTTCGGAGCTCTATAATTGTGACTTCAAGAACATGACCCAATTGCCTAGTCCAGAACTGATCCTCAGTATTGTCTTCTTACTCCCAACCAAAGAAATATTAATCAAAATCCTTCATGAAGGACTGTAATTAGAAAGAACTTTGCATGTCCTGCTGGAATTTCTCTATGGACTATCTGAAGCCTGAAAGGTAAATGATTTTTTATATTGAAACCAGGGCTTAAATCTCTATGTTAAAAATCTCATCTTAAAAGAAACTTGCCTTTATAAAACATTTTGCATATTCAATAAATATCACATGACCCATCTATTATGCTTGTGTATAACTGTTGTTAAAACAGGCAAAACTCACTATATATATTTCCACACACAGCAAGCTAGAGTAATTAATGGATGCCAGCAGGTTTGTGCATAAAATCCCCATCTAGTGCCTACTCATCCATTATCCCCAGACTAGTTTCTGGCTTACAGCCTTCGTCAGTGAGGAGCCTTGGATCTGGGAGCACTGCATCTAAATCTTAGGATCTAATGCAACCCTCCAGCAACCACCTTTTATCTCCATTTAACTACAAAACTATGAGTTTTAAATTGATAACGCCTTAATGTTTTCAATCCAAGGCCATTAGCTTATATAGTCATATGGGTCTGAACCCAGTTCAGTACCCATACATAGTCTGGGGATATTGGATGAGTAGGCACTAGATGGGGATTTTATGCACAAGCCTTCTGGCATACTCTAGCTTGCTGCGTGTGGCAATATATCTAGTGAGTTTTGCCTGTTTTAACAACAGTTATACATAAGCATAAGAGATGGTCATGTGATGTTTATTGGCTTAAAACCAATCCTGCCTAATAGGATAGTGGTGGCTATGGTTATTAAAGAAGCAAAGACACCAAAATGTATGGGTACTGAACTGGGTTCAGACCCATGTGACTATATAAGCTAATGGGCTTGGATTGAAAACATTAAGGTGGTTTCAATTTAAAACTCGTAGTTTTATCTGGGGATATTGGATGAGTAGGCACTAGATGGGGATTTTATGCAGAAGCCTTCTGACATCCATGGATTACTCTAGCTTGCTGTGTGTGGCAACATATATAGTGAGTTTTGCCTGTTTTAATTTTGCATATTCAATTTAAATATCTTTAATTATTTTATTATGTATTTTATTTATAGTGTGTAGTGAAATCTTAGTTTTAAGATTTCGTATTTTTAATTTCATTTATCCGAGAGTGTATTGTGAATTTCTATTTTATATACTTAGTGTTTTCTCTTTTTATATTACTTACCCTTGATAAATGCTTGGGCAGATATTAGTAATTTTTTTTAACTGCTATATTCTCCAGGTGCCATATTGAATTTTTTAAAAAACTGACCTGAGATACAATTTTCCCAATAACTTCAGTTTTAATAATCTTAGAGCAAAAAACTTTACATTGATAGAAACTAGAGAAACTAAAGTAAACAATTAGCCTAAAACAAATAGTGATTGCCATTTAAAAATAAGGAGAAAAAAAGTTTCAACATCCCACATAATTATTACTTTATTGTTTGTTCTAAATTTCTAATTCATCATTAACTAAGTTTAAATTACATCTTCAATGATAATTTTTTTGTATTTCTCACAAAATTATCTTTTAAACTATATATAATATGTCTTACCTGAGATAATCCATAGCTTCAGAATCTCCAAAAGTATTCACATAAGAATTCTTCATTTTTATCTTGTACCCCTAAAGTTATCAAAACTCAAAGGCATCTATAAGAAAATCATTTCCAGAAGATAGATATGCATTTGTCATCATAGAAATTGGCTTATTGTCTATCTAAAACTAGAAATTATAGGCTACTGTTTGTATCACTGATAAAATTAGTTTCATCTCTTCGTTTTATATTTTTTGTGAACATCATTGATGTTTATATTCTTTATGCACACCGGTGATGTTTACATTCTTTATACACACCAGTGATGCTATCTTGTCACATAGATATAATTTATTTGCATATACACCTGGGTCTCGTTTTATGTGGTAGATAGGTTCCACAGGAAACCCGCATTAAAAAAATTGCACAAAAATAGATTTAACTTACCTTGAAAAATGGAGGATAGGTTCTGTAATTTTCAGAAATTGCATAAAAGCAAAGAAACAATGAAAATTATTTTAAAATTTGCATAAAAAAAAATAAGGAAATAAAGTATGACTAATAAAAAATTTTAAATATTTGAAAAAAATTGATACACGACAAACTTTTTTTACTTTTTTTATTAACTACAGTATTTAATTTTACATTTTTTTCATACATATTTTAATCATTATCGCTATTTGACAATATGCAGTTCATTTGTGAACTGGTAAGAAATCAGATTCACAAGAGGAAGTACAACTAGTGCCACTTTCAGTTTTGTGCTGTGTTAATGATTTTCTGTTGACAACGTAATAAGTGATTAAACTTTGAGATTATGATTTTACTAATTGTTTATGAAGCTCATGATATCTAGACTGCTATGTCTATGCACTTCCACTAGTGCAACTCTCTCTCTCTCCCCCTCTCTCTATATATATATATATATATAAATATATATATATATATATATATATATATATATATATATATATATATATATATATAACATGCTTCTATAAGTGTGTTAATACTGAATAACTGTTAAATTTTCTTTTATACACATATATACATGGAGAAACTTTTAGACAGAAAAAGTTAGAAGTAAAAATATTTAAAAACTTTTAAAGATATGTTCTTCTTATGTAGAAATTAAAAGTTCTTAAATATTTTTAGTTTTAACTTTTTTCTGTCTAAAAGTTTCTCCATGTACATATGTGTATAAAAGAAAATATAAACACATTTTAAAGATACATTCTTTTTAAATAGAAAATAAAAGTTATTATAACTTTTTTTTGTTTAAAAGTTTCTCCATGTATATATGTGTATAAAAAAAATATAAATATACATAACACAGACATACAACTACTATTTAGCTCTCATTGGAATTTAAGAGGTTGTTCATTACAGCAAATTTTTTCAGATTTCAGCATTTTTTGAAGTTCTTCTTTGTCTCACACATCAACATAAAATCTATGATTATTACTTATCAGAAAATGACAAATTAGTCTTCATTTGATAGATATTTTGGTTTACTACTGAAATAAATTTTAAATGTTCACATTTTTTTTCTATATTAAAAAAACGAGATTGCAATCAAAACAAAAAGATTATACATTATCATTAGAAAGATTATTTTCAGCTTACAAAATCAACAAAGTCTTCATTATTTATTTAAAAAATTGAAAAGAATATTTATTTCTGTTATATCTAACAAAATATGTTTTAAAAGTTTAAAATTTTTGAATATTTATTGCGATATTTTTATACTCTTAAGTATAAATCCATTATTATTATTTACTCATAAGTATAAGTAAGTTATTTACATAAAAGCTAAAATTCTAAATAGCTTCAGGCCATATTCACATCAGCTGCTAATATAACATTATATTTTTGGAACAAGTCAAAATAAATTATTAAAACAGGCAAAACTCACTATATATATTGCCACACACAGCATGCTAGAGTAATCAATGGATGCCAGAAGGCTTGTGCATAAAATCCCCATCTAGTGCCTACTCATCCAATATCTCCAGACTAGTTTCTGGCTTATGGCCTTTCTGGTATTCATTGATTACTTGAGCTTGCTGTGTGTGGCAATATGTATAGTGAGTTTTGCCTGTTTTAACAACAGTTATACACAAGCATGAGAAATGGGGGTCATGTGATGTTTATTGGCTTAAAACCAATTCTGCCTAATAGGATAATGGTGGTTATGGTTATTAAAGAACCAAAGACACTAAAATGTATGGGTACTGAACTGGGTTCAGGCCCATATGACTATAAGCTAATGGGCTTCGATTGAAAACATTAAAGTGTTTTCAGTTTAAGACTCATAGTTTTGTAGTTAAATGGAAATAAAAGGTGGTTGCTGGAGGGTTGCATTAGATCCTAAGATCTAGGTGCAGTGCTCTCAGATCCAAGGCTCCTCACTGATGAAGGCCATAATCCAGAAACTAGTCTGGGGATATTGGATGAGTAGGCACTAGATGGGGATTTTATGCACAAGCCTTCTGGCATCCATCTATTACTGTAGCTTGCTGTGTGTGGCAATATATATAGTGAGTTTTGCCTCTTTTAACAAGTTATACACAAGCATAAGAGGTGGTGGTCATGTGATGTTTATTGGCTTAAAATAAGTTATTAATAATTTAAATTTCTTGATATCTAATAAATATATTGAAATATGAACTTCTTTATTGCATAAAAGAAAACCTGCATAAAAAGATATTAAGAAGAAACATGAATCGCATAACTTCAAAATTGCATTAAAAAAAATCCACATAAAATGAGACCCAGGTATAGTCTATTTGCTAGCTATAGTCTTGAAAATAATGTGATGACAGATATGGCAAAACTAGTGACTCCATAGCATGAGTATGGATTTTTTACCTGAATATGCAATCTTTCTGTACATTTGATTATTAGTTTTGTAAATCAATCATTATTCAAATAATAAATTATTAAACCTTTTGAGAATCATTATTTTTATAAAATAAGTTTATTTTTATAAAATAAGTGGATTAGAACACACAAAATTACTGTACATATGTATTCATATGAGCATAAATAAATTTAGAATTTATATACAGATACCACTACAAATGCAAATTAATAAAAATTAAATCATTTGTCAAATAATTAAAAAAAAATTAAAATATTCAAATAATTACAAAATTAAAATTTTATACTTATGAGCCTGATATTCTGCAATTATGTTTAGACTCATGGAAGGGGTTGTTTGTGAATGATCAGCATATTTTTAATCCATTTTATCAAACTCATGAGGCCGATAAAAGTTTTCTGTCTTCATTACTTCATGATTAGAAAATTGATCAAAAAAAAAATTAAATGCATCTGTTATGAAAAGAATTAATAAAAAATCCAAATTTCATCGGATTTTTTGTTAAGACATCGTTAGAAAACTACATTAGTGATGTATCAAATGTCCGTATTTCTGTTCATGTCATGCTTATAGTTTTTACGTCATTAAAAAAAGAAAACATTTCCACCAATCAAATAAGATGCATGGGACACCCGCTTCATAAGCAGAAGCAGTTAACTCACCAGTTCCTTTTTTATTTAATTAGTTTAGTTAAGACTTTGTTTCCATTTCCTGCAGACCACAAATGTTTTAGCTGGCAGTTTATCAAGTATATTGTTCTGTTTTTCTTAGTAGATATTTTGGTTTTACTATGTTTTAGATTACATAGTACCGTAATCTTTTTTTTCTTGTATCGGGATCAACCTTGATGATCTTGAACATGGTCATTCATGGGCTGTTCTGCAGACATTTGAGGTTCTTAGTCCTGATGTTTTTTTTTTCTGGATTAAGGAAAACTTGCCTGCGCTGTTTCATTGTATTCCATACAAGACCCCTTTGTTTTGAAATCTCTAAATAGGGAAACTGGATTTTGTTTTTTTTTATATAAATTGCTAGCAGGAAGACATTATAAATTCCTTTTTAATTCTTACGTGAGAATATGAACTTATCTGCCAGGGTGTTTAATGTTACAATACTCTTGTACACTCTCTGATAAATTTTCTAGAGAAATCTAAGTCAAGCTTTCATATTTTTGTTTGCCAGGGATTTCTTTTTGTTTAATTTAATAAACTTTAAAATTATTTAGAATTATTTTGGCTAATGTTTGTCTTTGTATTCTTTTCTCAATTGTCTGAATAATGTTAAAGATCTCTTCCTGGATATAGCTGATAACATTCATCATCATCAACTCTTGATGACCGTAAATTAAATTTTCTATGTGATGTGATGTGATGCACTGTGACTTTATATGCAGTCAGGAATCTCTCAGCAACTATGCCAGACAAACCTGTTAGCCACTTTACCTTCTTTTTCCATTCCCACCTTAAGTTTTCTGATATCCTGCTCCATCCCATTTCCACAACATAATTTTTGTCAACTCCATGCCTTTTATATCAAAATCGTCCTTATCTTTTCCCAAGCCCAGCATAAAAATCAATAACCCACTTTCTGTATAATCACTTTCCTTATATTTATTCTTCTACAACTTTATTATTTGTATCCTTTCTACCTTCAGGCATTTACATTCGATTAACAAATGCTTAATATTTTCTATGCTTTCCTTACACAACTTGTAGACTAAATCATCCATGTTTTTCCATTTATGTGTATAATCCCTTGTTGCTAAAGATCCCATTCGAACTTTAAACAGTAAAGTACTTTCCTTGCTATTCTCATAAATTAACTTGCACTCAACATTCCATTTACTTCTATATATATTTAAACTCTTTTTTCTCTCCATACTAGTTCTCCATCTCTCCAACTCCCTATTCTCTATTAATGTATCTATTCTTCTATCCCATTCCTTACCACTATAAATTCAACAATTCTCCTAACACAATCATCCCACCTTTTGTACAAGTATACTGACATAAATTCTTTTCCAAATCTTCTGCATTACCTTTCTTACCCATCTTGTTATCTGCCTTTTATTCATAACCCATTTAAATACTATTTTGGCTATTCTTTTATGATCCATAAACTGCAATCTATCAAACATTTTCATTTTGCTTTTTGCAGCCTTCACATAAAAACTTGACCATCCCATTTCTCCTTGAATTGCCTTGTTTGCTGTTCACACACCTGCATCTAATGCACGTCTTCCTACTTCTCTTTGTAATTTTTCCAAGTAATCTAATACTCCTTTCCTAACACTATCACATCATTATCATATGTTAACTTTCCCTTCCATACAGTTCTAGCTATTATCATATTTATTATATGAAAACACTTAATTTCTTTATCAATCCCTTTCATTTCTCAACTTTTTCTCCCATTCATCCAAGCAGTTTCCCTGATTACTTTAGTTATATCTATTCACCACACTTTATACCCCCCCCAATAAAAATTCTTTGTCTTCTCTTTTCCCAGTATTGATTCATTACTTTTGATATTTTTTTCACTAAACTTAATCCCCATCTCTTAACCCACCTTTGTGTGTGTCCTCAGTATAAATAACTTCCATATCTTCCCTTCTTTCTGCACACAAAAAGACATTATCTTGCAAAATAAAAGACCTGTTAATGTATATACTCCCTTACCATCTATTAATGATATCCTATCCCTTTTTCTAATCTTTCTATTGCTCTCTCCATTTCTTTTAAACACAACAAAAACAAAATATGTGAGATAGGACATTCTTGCCTTAGTCCCTTCCCAATTTTCACTTTAACTGATTCTATATTCCCTAATTGATACATATAGTAATTATTTCATATAATTTCCTAATAATATCCACTAAAACTCCATCCATTCCCAAATTTATTAAACTTACCTATAATCTATTTCTATTTACTCTATCATATGCCTTCTCTATATCTATAAAAACTATATACAACTATCTACCTGTATTCCTACTCATATCCATAAGTTGTGTAACTTCAAATAAACTATCTTCTATAAGCCTATCCAATCAAAAACTTTCTTGCATTTCTCCCATTATATTTATTTTTTTCCATTCATTTTACAACCCTTCCAGCCACCGTATTTGGAAAAACTTTATATAAAACTGATGTTACCGCTATCAGTCTAAAATTGTTTAACTTTCTATGGTCCTTACCCTTACCTTTAAATGGTAGCCTTACTCTTGTATTACTCCAATGACCCATAAAATCTTTTTGATGCCATCTTATTAAATCACAATAATAATTTTACTTTGCCCTACACCCTAAATTCATTACCATCTCTGCTGCCCATCCATCTAAACCTTTTACCTTTCCACTTTTCAATTTCTTCCCTGTGTCATTCAGTTCATTTTCTGTAAACCTAATATTCCCATTACTATATGCTTTTATATTTGCTATCATTCTGTCTTTCACATCTAACATATTTTCTATGTCCATTACATACTTATTTAATATTATCTCTAATTCTTCTCTAGAGCTACTCTCTACTCCCTCATCATCTAAGAATGCTATCGCTCTTTCCCCTACATTCCTTCTTTTAATGTATTTCCAAAACTTTTTACTCCCATCACTTCTACTTTTATTAATATCCTCCAACAATTTACTATTCAATTTCATTCTCTCTCTATAATTATCTGTTTTAGCCAACTTTTTTTTCTAAGTACTTTTCCCATTTAACATTAACATGTTTTTCACTTTCTTTGTTCTTAATAGCACACTTATATTCTCTGCATGCTTTTTTTTCTCTCTTTTACACTTTTACTAACTCTGATTTTTTATTACTTTTATTCTTCTGAATATTCCCATCTAAAACCCTACTTGCCACTTTTTCTATTGCACCACACCAGTCCTTATATTCATCCCCAAACAACTCTTCCATGATTTTTTCAACTTTTATTTTATACTCTTTTAACTTACTTTTATTATTCACTCTCCATCCACATTTTCTACTATCATTTCTACTTTTATTTTTATTTTCCATCACATTACTAACCATTTTTATTATAAAGAAATTATGATCACTATTATAGACACTCTTCATTATTAAACACCTTAATTTTCCATATGTTATTTATTCCCTCTTTCTCTACTAATACATAATCTATTGTGTGGAATATATTATTTCTAGACCATGTGTATTGTCCCTTATAAATATTTAATAAATTTCCAATTCTCAGATTCACTCTCTGACAAAAGTTCTTCAAAAGCTGTCCATTCTTATTATCGACATCATCAATTTCTTCAATGTGCCCATTCATATCTTTTATAACCATTATTCTCTTCTCCTTTACCTTGAAACTCTGTATATTCTTAACTAGGCATTCATATATGTACTACTGCTCCACTCCATTGTAGTTTCACTATCTCTAGTAACCATACATACTGTAGCCTCCATCCATTCTTGTCTTCCTAACCTTATCTCAAACTAGAAATGTTCTTGACATTTAACAGTATTTAAAGTTATTTTTTTTACATAACTTCTACACCACCATCTTTTTTTTCTTTTTCTTTTCTGTTTATAACCTGCCACACCAAGTCTTCTGGAATAGGTTCTTCTCTTAAATGTGTTTCCACTTTTGCAAATACCTCAAGCTGTTCATTTTTAATTGCTTTGTTTAATTTTAGCCACTTCTCTGGTCTTCTACTACCTTGCATATTCAAATACCCAATTTTAATAATTTTTTCTTTCCTAGCTACTCTTTTATAAAATCTTTTGACTCTTTCTTCTCCATTACATTTATAAATAACTTGCTTACCATTAATTTTACAAACCCATTCCCTCTCCACATCCATTATTATATCTAAATCAGCTACACTTTATTTATTTCTTATATCCCCTCCATTTTTCTTTCTGGTAATACTGCAATTTAAAACCCCACCCCTCTTTATAAGTTTCCCAAACTATATTTTTTATAAATCAAACTCCCTAAAACTTCACTTCCTTGTTTTCCTAAGTGCAGTCCATCTTTACTATATAACTCCCTCTTTCCAATATACCAATCCCACACATTCACAAACATAACATCATTTTTCTCACACAATTTTTTCAATCTCTCATTTATATAGCATGCTTTATCTAACAAATACCTCTTGTCGAATCTTGGTAACAATCCAACTATTCTTACTCTTCCTTTAATCTTACTCAAATTCCTAATCAAGTCTATGTACTCATCCATTACTCTCTGGTGGATCTGATAAATTATTAGTATACACATTTCTACTCCCTTGCTTTTTTATTTTATCTGTAACATCCTAATTCTAGCTCCAGGCAAACATACTCTTACATACTAGTTTCTATTTTTCCTTGCAATTATATCTCCACATTCTGTAACTAGTGAATCTCCTATCAATACTGTCTCACAGTCTACTTTCTCTGCTTCATAACTTTCTCTATTACCTTCTGGACTCGCTTATCTACAGAATCATTACTACTCAATAATTCCTTTATCTGTTCACACTTCATCTATAATGATTTTAATTTTCTTTCTACATCCTTTACTATTTCCTCTTACTTATTTTTTGACTAACCATCTCCATTGTTCTACCTATTTTTTCATCCATATCTCTTGTCACTTCTCCCTCAACTATGTTTTGCTCCATTTCTCCTGACTTTCTCTTTAAGCTATCTACACTTGGAAACCACTTTTTCACCTCTTTTATCACATTTACACACTGTCTGTCTACATAACCATACACCTGTTACATCCTTCCTAGTCTTATTTAAAGATTTCAAGTGATAAACCTCATTACATATGGTACATTCTACCATAGCATGCCTAATTTCTTCCTGACGATTATATATGCATTGTGGACTATAAATGCAATCCATATTCCTTATTTTCCAAGTGACCTACTCTATATTTGACTTTATACTTCCTCTTCTACTCTTCAGCCCCTTTTCCTGGAAAAATAAAAACTTTACTTTCTTTCAAAAACAATCGATGAATAACAAGATGTTTTCTGACCTTAGGCCTCCAAAACATTATCTTTTTTTCTCAAATAAATCACTGTTCTTAAATTTAAAAAATCTTTACTAGCAAACTTCCCAAAAAACCAACTAAATGTGATGTGATGTGATGCACTGTGATTGCTCCTTACACAGAGTCAGGAATCTCTCAGCACCTATTCCCAGAGAAACCTGTTAGCCACTTTACCTTCCCTTTCCCCTCCCCACCCTATGTTTTTTCATAATCTGCTTCATCCTATTTCCACACCATAGTCTTTGTCAACTCCATGGCCTTCATATCTAAATCCCCCTTATCTTTTCCCCCAACTCAGCATAAAAATCAATAACCCACTTTCTGTATAATCACTTTGTTCATATTCATCATTCCATAACTTCATTATTTGTACCCTTTCTGTTTTCAAGCATTTACATTGAATTAACAGATGTCTAATATTTTCTATACCTTCCTTACACAAGTTGCAGACTAAATCACCCATATTTTTTCATTTACGTGTATATTCTGTTGTTGCTAAAGATCCCATTTGAGCCTTAAATAATAGACTACTTTCCTTGCTATTATCATAAATTAACTTGCACTCAATGTTTTGGTAACTTTTATGTTTTTTTTAAACTCTTTTTACTCTCCATACTAGTTCTCCAACTCCCTATTCTTTATTAATGCAGCTATTCTTTTATCTCATTCCTTACCACTATAACACTCAACAATCCTCCTAACATAATCATCCCACCTTTTGTACAAGTATACTGATATAAATTCTTTATCCAAAACTTCTGCATACTGCATTACCTTTTTCACCCATCTTGTTGCCTGCTCTTTATTCGTAACCCAATTAAAAACTATTTTGGCTATTTTTTTATTATCCATAAACTGCAATGTACCAAACATTTTCATTTTTTTTTCATCTCTCATATAAAAACTTGACCATTCCATTTCTCCTTGAATTGCACACATCTGCATCTAATGCATGTCTTCCTATTTCCCTTTGAACTTTTTTTAAGTAATCTAATACACCTTTACTAACACATAATGCATCATTGCTACATGCTAACCCAGCTTCTGCAATTCCCTTCTATACAATTCTAGTTATATCATATTTATTATATGTAAATACTGTTAATTTCTTTATCAATCTCTTTCTTGTCTTTGCTTCACTTATCAATTTTTTCTCTCATTCATCCAAGCAATTTTTCTAATTATTTAAGATGATTCCCAAATAGTTATATCTATTCACCACATTTAACTTTATATCCCCCAATAAAAATTCTATATCTTCTCTTTTCTCAGTATTAACCATCATTATATTTCATTTTTATTGACTAAATTTAATCCCCATCTCTTTACCCACCCTTGCACATGTCCTCAGCATAACTTCCATATCTTCTCTTCTTTCTGCACACAAAAATATATCATCTGCAAAAAAAAAGACCTGACAAAATATATACTCCCTTACTACCTATTAATGGTATCTATCCCTCTTCCTAATCTTTCTATTGCTCTTTCCATTTCACTCAAATACAACACAAACAAAATAGGTGACCTAGGGCATCCTTGCCTTAGTCCCACCCCATTTTTAACTTTAACTGATTTTATATTCCTTATATATAATAATTATTTTTATATAATTTCTTAATAATATCTACTAAAGCTTCATCCATTCCCAAATTTGCTAAACTTATCCATAATCTATTTCTATTTACTCTATCATATGCCTTTCTCTATATCTATAAAACTCATATATAACTGTTTACCTGAATTCCTACTCATATTATACTCTGGTGGAGTATAATAGATCAGACTGATTGGTTTTATATATAGACTGTGCATTTTTACTTTATGGAACTTAAACAATAAGTCAATAAATAAATATAAATGTGATTGATAGCCTCCCATTATTTATATTCGGAAAAATTTCAAACTGTCGACTTACAATAAATTTAAAAAGCTGACTTTTCTATAGTCCTTTATAAATTATTTGAAATGGTATTATAAATTATCAAATAAAATAAATTATTTGCATTTAAAAATAACAGCAGTGTATAATAAATTACTACGGTTTTATTAATTGCTTTATAAATTATACATTTTAGCCAATACTAAAAATTATCCAATACTATATTTTAAAGAAATCTTAAAATATATTTTTATTATTCTTTATATATACAATGCATGCTAATGTCTTACAATTTTGATGGTGAATAGCTTAAGTATGTCATTACATAATATATGCATTGATTCAGAGATGGCACTTTCAGCAACATAGAAAGAGCAGTCACTTAATAATTTTTATTAGTCATTCATTAGATGAGATTATCCATTTAATAAATAATATTTCTAGTGTAATTTTTATTACCCCAACTCATACAAAGTAAGGACTATTTTTTATCAGTCTGTGGAGGGATGTAATGATAAATATATGACCAAGGACATGTGAAAAAAATGTATGATCACCAAGATACACATTTCATGTTGAACTAGCATTCATCAGTTGGCCTAGATATCTTTATCATTATTCAGAATATATAGATAGGGAATTATTATAGTTTAATTGATAAATAATGAACTTACTTCCCTAACAACTATGTCACAAACCACTTGACAGAAATATATTAATATTTTTTTTATTAGTCATTCATTAAACTAGAAATTATCCATTTATTTAATAATATTTCTGTAGAGTAATTTTCACTACAGCATTCTTACACAAGATAGTGATCAGTTTCTACCTGCTTTAAACACCCTGTGGATGGGGTGTAATCATAAACTTGACCAAGACATGTGAAAAAGATATATAATCCCCAAGATATTCATTTGGTGCTGAATTAGTATTAATCAGTTGTCCCAGATCACATCCTCTTATACATGTCTTTATCACTGTTCAGTATATAGTAATTCCCTAACTATACATACTGGACAGTGATAAAGATATGTGGAAGAGAATATGATCTGGATCAACTGATAAAGTGCTGGTTCAGCAGGAAATATGCATCTTGGGGATCTTTCTTTTTCACATGACTTTGATCATATGTCTGTGATTACACCCCTCCACAGGGTGTAAAAGTGGACAGAAACCAATCTATCTTGTGTGAGAGTAGTATAGTGAAAATTGTACTAAAGAAATATTATTCATTAAATTGATAAATTTCTAGTCTACTTTATGACTAATAAAAATTATTACTATATTTTCATCAAGTGATTTGTGCCGAAGTTGTGAGGGCAATAAGTTTGACCCATTAATTAAACTGTAGTAATTCCTTTTCTATATATACTGAACAATGATAAAAATATGTGTGAGAAAATGAGTGATTAGCATAAAATGTGCATGTCTTTGATCATATGTTTATGATTACACACCTCCACAAGCTGTTAAAAGTGGATAGAAACCAGTCCTTACTTTGCGTGAGTGAAAAAGTGAAAATTATACTATACAAATATTATTCATTAAGTGAATAATCTCTAATCTAATGAATGTCTAATATAAATTATTAATATACTTCCATCAAATAGTTTGTTTCAAAGTAGTCAGGGCAGTAAGTTTGACACATCAATTAAACTATAATAATTTGCTATCTATATATTCTGAACAATGATAAAGATATGTAAAAGAGATTGTGGTCTGGGCCATTTGATTAATGCTGGTTCAGCGCAAAATGTGTATGTTTGTGAATCATATATCTTTTTCACATGTCTTTAGTCATATGTTTATGATAATCCCTCCTCAAGATGTTAAAAGGGATAAGAATCAGTCTACCTTGTATCAATCACTTATTTACTTGATCACACATATTATAATTACTGCTAATATCAATAATAATATTAATTTAACCATAGATGAGTATCAAAATGAATAAATAAATAGGCACTTATGTCAATGCATAAAGAAAAACAATTATCTCATAAATTTTAGCTAGGAACAGGGACATCATCTTGTGACCTTGGAGATTAAGTCGGTTATCTCTCCCCTCTTCATATGTCACCACAATGATATTTAACTAGTTAAATTAAAAATGCATGATTTTATTTAAAATGGAGATATATATATATATATTGAAAAACACATAAATACATATGTATTCCAAATAGAATGCCAGAAACTGTATCTCTTGAAACTTAATTACAAATATATAAATAAATATACAGAGGCAAATATATGCAGTTATTCAAATTGGAAATGCATGATTTTAATCAATAGAATAAAATTTAATAATTATAAAACTCTTGAAAAAAATTGCATATTTAAATATATAATAACTTCTAAATAGCATGCCAGAAACAAATTTCATGAGATTAATTCTTATTTACAAATAATTATTATTTGTAATTAATCAACTTTGTTACATGTTTTTGTGTTTTGACATGCCTTGGATATTATATATATATATCAGAGATTATGTTTAATAATTAATAATACTAAATAGTTTATCATGTGAGAAATATATTTAAAATAAATTACTAAAAGTTCGTTATTCAGTACTATAACCGATCATAGAAAGTTAAATGTATTGTGATATTGCTGTTGATAATTCATGTATTATTATTTCATTTAAATACTACATAAATATAGAAGCCTTAGAAATAGCTACATATTACATTATACTATTTTATTTTATTAACGCAACGTAAGCCATGAATACAGCTAGTTTAACTATATTTATTAAATTTTCTGAATGCAAGTAATTTAAAGATGATGTCAAGTTATTTGTTTTTAATGGTAAGACTTCTTATTTATTTGTTTTACATATATTTTCTAAATAAGGCAAGCGTTTTTATAAAAGAGATATTAATGGAAAGTGAAAGCTAATGAAATTGCCAAGAGAGGGAGAATATATTGAACATAGTTATTATCACTTTTACTTGCGATCTTAAAATAATAGAACTAGAAATGTAAATCATCCACTGACCTGTAGAATGCCATCAAGAAAAGCCTGTTGAATATTAGATTTCCATACTGCTGGTGAAAACTTTTATTATATACTGAATGACTGATTTGTTTCATAAAATGTCCATAGCAAAAAAACATCTTTAATATTTTTGATTTTTAAACTATTATTTAATTTCATAATATTTAATAATTATATTTATTATTTATGGTTTTCTCAGATGTACATTTTGTAAAATAATGTTTTAAATCCTGTTTTTTTTTTTTTTTTTTACAATCATGTAATTGTTTAAATCAATCAAATATAATTCAGTGTTTATTGTGATATATTGTCAAACTTATTATTAATTAAATAGTTTTTGTTTTCTAATTATAGTTTTAGTTCTTCCTTCTCAATCAACTATTTCTTCTATATGTGTGCTGTGATTGATTAACATTTTGAATTGGTATTTTCATAAGCTGGAGGAATTAATTACTTACATTCAGTTCTGTTATCTGGTGATAAGGATTCTAAGTGTATGAGCATGTTTTGGATTAGTTCCATGTCTAGAGGGTAGATGACCTCTCAAATATAATAGTTTATTCTCTTTAAGTATATGGGTATAGTTAAAACAATACTTTATCTTTTACTATAAATATAAGCATGCATATACTTAATGCTATTTTGATGTTATTTTAATGAAGTTGTTATATCTATTGGATTTCCTAATGCAGTGTGTCAACTGATTATCATCCGCCAATTTTTCTTTATACTATTAAACTTTTATACACTTTTGGTAATCAAAGAGAAACCAACAAAAGGCATCCTGTTTTCTAATAGCATATATAAAATGGTAAGATATCAAATATACAAATAATTATAAATTAAATATACAGTTTAAAATGCATGCTTTCAGTTAGATTAATTTTGGTAACAATGTTTAGCTAAATGTGTATAATGTTATTCTTATGAATAGTATATGTAAAATCATGTGCATGACAGATTTTTACATTGGAGTTCTCATATCATGATTTATGAGATTATTGTTAGCACCAGTATAGACTGCTCTTTTTAATTTTTTCTTTGTGGTATTTTTTTATGCAAATAAACTTATTTAATTACAATTATATAGCATTTTATTTATGACCACAAAATACATTGATTAACTAACTGTTAACTCAATAAATTTTTCGATTTTATTTTATCATACAAAGTTTGTGCTTTTTGAATCTTTTCTGCAGACCAATTTTATATTTACTGTTGGAAATTATTAGCTGAAATAAATCTGCAAATCAGCAGTTAAATTATATTTATAAATCACAAACTAAATTGTTGATATAATTGTAATTTTAGTTTGAAAAATATAAATAGTTTGCATAGAGAATAAAATTAAATCTTATTTTCATTGGAGCTAATGACAAATCTAATAACTTTTAGGCATTCCAGCATAAAAATCCATTACTATGATTGCTAAGATCTATATAGCTAAAAGCATGCTTCTAAAACTACTTAATTAAATTTATTTTATACTTGATAATATATTATTAATATTTATTTTTTATGTTTTATTATAGTTTAAATACTCTATTAATAACTGTATAAGAAAATGCTAAAATGGTCTAGTCTGTTCAGGGTTCCTCTAACAAAGAAACAATGAAAGAGAAAATATTTCTTAATAATGCTAGACAAATTTCATTAGATGAAGTCATTTATGTTTTTTCTTTGTCATTTTGAGCTATGGTCAGATAGCAAGTTAACTATAATTAAGATACTTTGAAAAAAAAAATTTAATTTGCTTGGAAATTCTTAACCTCCTGAAAAATATTTTTAAAGTTTCACATAGATTTGAACTCCAGATTGTAGACATAGGCAAATACATTAATCACTATGTCATGAGTCATATATATTGTAATAAATAAGTTTGTGTGTGGATAATGGTTAATTTACACTACTAATATAGCAGATTATATATTAAATAATGTGTATAATTCCTCAACTATTGTTGAATTGATGTGATATGTGCCCTCTCAAATTTTATTTCAAGCTTTTATTTTTATGTTACAGAATCACTATACTAATTTGTTTCTTTTATGAATGTTACATAATAATGTTGTTTGATGATTTCAGGTGGGGAATTATTTATAAATATATCTTTATAGTTACAATAGCATCTAAATTAAGTGGATAAACATGATAACACAGTGATATAATGAAGAGCATGAATCATCAACAAAAATGCCAAGAAAACAATATTTAATTAATAGAATACTAATAATAAACTTAATAATAAATAAAAATTATATATGTACTAAAAAGAAAAAAACAATCACACATTTGTGTAAAAAAATGCATATTGTAAAGCTATGTTAACTTTAAACAGTTAAGCTTTACCAATTTTGTTTCTACAAATTCAAATACTTTAAATAGCACATTAACAATATACCATTTATATATTATTCTTATGTTAACATCTTATTCAAAATACTGTATACTTAGATAATTGTCATTTGATAAACTGATCTCATCTTTAAACAAGTTAACACAAATATTGACAACATTAAATTATATAACAAAGTTTTAGTAAAATGTAAATTATTGATGTAAAATGTTTAATTGTCCAGAATAAAATATAGTATTAAACCATGTTATGCGTGAAGAGTTCTAATTCTACTAGTTTGCTCTTTTTTATTTCTTGCTGTTTAAAGTTATGAAATTAATCAATACATCTAGATATAATGTACATTGTGCTTAATTAGGGTTTGATGATAAAATACTTCATATATTATTAAGTTTGCAGCTTTGTGAATTGTTTTAGTATTTATAAGGGAATTCTTTCTACTTTTTAGAAGATGACTCAGTATATAAAATAAATAAACAATTATCCAGAACAGCTCATAGAAACTTGGAGAAAATACTTGCAATTGATTGTTAGCTGTGGCCAATATATGTCAATCTAAGTCAGTTGTTTTACTTTTCAGATTCTCTCTGACTAGAGAATGTTGTACAACAAAAACTCTTACAATTTTTAATTGCTTAACTGAATGCTTATGATCAACTATTTGACTGATTTAAGATCTTTTATATCTTTTTGAGATTACTAAAAATAACCAGATATATTTTACTCATTTTTTAATAATCACTTTATTCTTGTTTTTTAATTTTTTCTTACTACAAAAGTAAAGTTAATTATTCTTTATCAAAATTATAAAATACATTTTTGTTAAAAATTAATAAATATGATTAAACAAAAAGAAGTCAACATTTCAATTAATTAACCAGATTCTTTTCTTCTTGTATTAAAAGATAGATTCACTATTTTATTCTCTAACTATTAGCATAAAACATAAGATTATATCAAAAAAAAAAAAGTTAAAAGAAATGTATTGATAGAACTACTTTATTTATATTGTATTAATGTATTCTAATGATAATGGCCATTCTTAAATGGATATGTCATTCCAATTAAAAAAAAAGAGGAGAGAGATAAAAAAAAAACTACTTTAGAAATGAGTTTTGCTATGAATATACAAATCAATCTGTGAATCCTAAAAATATCCACATATAGAATATTCTGGTCCATTTTCTGTTTACTAGATATTTTTACAACCCTATCTTTTAATTTCTTCAGCAGAATAATTTTCTTTCTGAAATACTTCAATACCATGTCTGATCGTAGTTCATCATATTCTATTCTTTGCCTTTTTTTCCCAATGGAAATTATTGATTCTGTATTTCTTTAGGATGTTTTTGAGGTAATCCTCATAACATAGATAGAGTCATTTTCTCCCATGAAAATCATGCTCACATTCACCAAAAAGTATCTTTTTTAGAAAGTCTTGCATTATTCGTATATTTTATATAACCTATCCAACATAAGGTGTGATTTTACAAGAGTGGACTCAATAGTATCACATCCAGTAAGTTGAAGAATGTAATATTTATTTTATGATCTTGCCTTTGTATATTTAAAATTTTACAGAGCATTCTTAAATGAAAGTTTTCAAATGCCTTTATATTGCACCAATAATATGTCAAGTTTCACTTTTATGTAATAAATTAGGTAAAATAACAGCTCTATATACAGCTAACTTAGCTCCAATAGTTATTTTCTTGTGATGAAATACATTTAAATTTAGTAAAAGCAGCAGAAGCACATTGGAAACTAGTTTGTGCATCATCATCAAAGTATGTTTTTCTACCTCTAAAACTACCAACATATTTAAACTGCTTTACATTCTCAAGTTGATAAACATCCAAATTAAAAGTTGCTGAGGATTTTTCTTCAGTCACTGGCTGATAAAGAATGAGTTTTATATACATTAACTAATAAACCAAGGTCTTTATATATTGCATTCAAAACACTGAGAACATTTCACAAATAGCCTTTTGAAATGACAAAAATAGCACAATCATCAGTAAACTGTAAATCCAGAATCCAAGAAGAAAAAGTTTTTGTTTTTCCTTCTAATTGATTCAGGTTAAAAGTTCCATTATCAAATTGTATTATATCATCATCCCTGTTTGATTAAATTACCTATAAAAATTTTCAAAGACCACTGACATAAAATTGAAATCAATTTTGGATCACATACATATCCTTGTTTAACACTAGTTTTCATTTCAAATCTTTCAGATTTTTCATAAGCAGTAAGTAATAATATTTTCTCTTGTTCTATTATGTAGAAGCTGTATAATATGAATAAATTTTGGTAGACTTCCAACCAATTTCAAACAATGTCATAGACCTACTCTATTAATTGAATCATATGCTGGATCAAATCTATAAAAGCAATATATAAAGTTTTTGTTGTTAGCACTTTTTTTGCCTTTGCCTAATAAGAAAAACTATTTATAGTGCTTCTTAATTCTCTAAAACCATGTTGAATCTCTGATAGCCATTTATCTGTGACTGGAAGCATCTTATTCAACAATATTTTTGAAAGTTTCATTGTTGCAAGGGATAATAATGACATTTCATGATAAATATTGCAATCTAGTCTATTCCCTTTGTTTTTAAAAATTGGAACAATAAAAGTGTTAACGAGATTGAGAAATCCAACTTCATGATTCCATATATTCCTAAGAAATTTCAATAATTTTGAAGCTAACATCCATCATATTTTAATACTTCTTCAGTTATTTCATGAGGACCTGCAATTTTTTCATTTTTATGATTACAAAGAGCTATTTTGACTTCACAAAGCTCAATATTTTTGTCCAAATCTATACAAGTAGATAAAATGGATGTCATCATAATACAATTCTTGTATTATTATTCAAAATATGATCCAAATACTTCCACTTGTTTAAAATATCACTGTCAGAATAGAATTGTGATACCATTTCTCAGGTTCATATATTGCTTTCAGTGCATCATGGAAAGATTTAAAATGACCATGATCAGTTAATGTCTGCATCTTCTTTGCAATTTTAATCCACCAATCATTTTTAAGCCTTCTTGTCAGTGGTTGAGCTTCTACCTTCAGATTTCATATTTATTATTAAGTTCCACATTTAAATTATTACTTTGCCAAGCAAACAATGCCACGTTTCCTTTTAATTAAATCATTAATAAAAAAGTCATTGTTAGAAAACCATTAATGATTTTTTTGTGTGAACCTAAGAATAGATTTGCTTATATCCATAACACACTCCTTAAGAGAATTTTTGCTTCAGTGATATGATGGTCCTGAAGATCCTAATAACTGTTCAAATTTAGTATTAGTTTTACAAAGGATAACCATCAATTTTTTATGGATTGGAATAATATTTATTTTTTAATGCAATTATCATTTTAATCTAATATTTGACTTACAATCTGTGCTTGTAAGTGCTCACATAATGTGAACTTTCTCTTGGATTCTGACTCCCAACTATAATATAATCTATTAAATGCCATTATTTTAAGCATAGATGTGTGTTTCTTTATCATGGTTTTTTTACTAAATAAAGTGTTTGTGATAGTTAATCTATGTGTTGAGCATAAATTCAATGATAAATCATTTGAATGACAAAAGTCTACTATTTTTACCATTAAAAGATCAAATTTTTACTATTAAAAGATCAAAATTTTACTATTAAAAGATCAAATTTTTACTATTAAAATATCAAATTTTTGTTCTTGTAAACTTTAATGTATGTACATTAAAGTTTACAAGAACAAAAATTTGATCTTTTAATAGTATTGTTGCAATAATGCTATACAGTAAGGAGTAAAAACTTTTCTTTTTTGAATCTAAGATTGGAACTTTTTCTGAATCCAAAGTTGGAGCATTGGCACTAATAAAATAAGCACTGGTAACATTGATCAAGACAAGTTTTACCATTAACTTTTCATTAATACAACAAGAAATTCCACCAATAGAAGTTACTAAATTAAATTTTACAGCAAATGCAATACCATGCATTCTCTTTCACCTACTAACCCAACTTTCTATACAAATTTGTATCCATCAGTTTTTTCTATTAAACTTTCTTCCTCTGGAAGATGAATTTTACTATGAGCAGCTATATTTTGACAGCTCTTTGGCCAACAGTACAATTCTAAGTTCTTGTCCTGGAGAGTTCATATTAAGTAAAGTTTGAAAATTCCATTTTCCTAAAACATCCATAATTAGGGATAGTTATACATTCCATCTTTAGTACCAAAACTCCTGCCTCCCTGAAATCTAATTCCAAACTGTTCATTAATAATTGTAGTGCCTCAAACAAAGATTGCAACTAAACACTGCTAACTTACTAAACCTGTCACCATCATTGTTTTCTTAATTTTTGAAGGCCTGAGCTAAAAAAAAAAAACTGCAACCATAAATACTGTATACACCTGGGTCTCATTTTATGCGGGTTATTTTAATGTGATTTGAAGTTATGTGATTCATGATTCTTCTTAATATCTTTCATATTTCACTATATTTATTAGATACCAAAAAATTTAAATTATTAATAACTTATTTTGACTTGAAATACTTATTTTTTTTCCAAAAATATAACGTTATATTAGCAGCTAACGTGAATATGGCCTGAAGCTATATTTAGAATCTTAGCTTCTATGTAAATAACCTACTTATGCTAATGAGTAAATAATAATAATAGATTTTTATTGTACTAATCAAAACATCTATCCAACAATCTAAACTCAAAGTCAGATTCAGACCCAGTCTAACCAAAGATTTTACTCCACGGCCAAACTGAATTCAAACCCAACTCACAAGCTCAGATCAAATCAATGGATGACATATGTCAATGGTACATGACTATGCACCAAGAAACTAGCTCAATGGATGATGATGATCTCTGAGACCCCTGATCTGACTCTAATAACATATAATAAAATAACTAAGGATATTTATAAGTCAATTCATATATGTATGTTCGGGTTGCCAATACAGACAGCGAGCATTAGTATTAAAATAATTATTGAATAATAAAGAAAGTTAAAAACCAAATGTGTTAATAAAATGTTTAATAATAATAAATATTTTGTTCAACTTTTATGATTAAGATTATATAGATTACCTCTAGTCTTTAAAACGGAATTTATAATTTACAATAAGAATGGCAGTCGTTATTATATGCCAATAACTATTACGCAATATTATAGGAGGATTATACATGTCTATGCCCCGACAAGTAAATAAAGGTAGATAAAGGTATTTGGCTCTGACCAAAATTATTATTCTAATTTTTAAAAGAAAGAATGTGATATTCATTTTCACATTTGTAAATCAGTTCATAAAGAACAAGATATGTATTTAGGGCATAACTTTATTATTTAATAGAAAACTTACTTAATTATAAATGAATATGAATTTGTTCGACTTTAATAAAATCAATTCATCACGATTTACAAGCATAAGAGCAGGCTTTATTGGAACTGAGAAGTATACGGTACTGACGTCTTATGAGCTATAAAAATGAATATGAAAGATAATGGCTTGCTGGTGATTTAAGTAGGAGGGTGGCTTGTGTTTTACAAGTCTTTCTGCCCTATCAAGGAGACATGGAACACGGGGAAAGCCAGGCCGGGTCATAGCCATGAACCTTTGGTGTTCCAAGATATTAATGAGCAAGTGAGGAAGTGGTTTCTTCCTCAGTAATTAAAGTAACAATAGTATCACCGATGACAAGCTTACGAAGCATGAGATGACTCGCGTCAGCAACGTTCGAAAAAAGATGACTTGATAGTCATCGCGTTTAAGTAATAAAACCCAATTTATATAAAGAATGCTCTACGTGATGACCTGATCATGTTGAATTAAAGTCAAACGAGCTTTAACTAAAAAGTACTTAACGCAATTATAAAATTATATGAATTATACCCTAAATATCATGCCCTCCCTGAATATTAATAGAAAGTATAAAATTTGAATTAGAATATATTCATTTACTTTTCTTTATCGACCTTTAATAAAACATTTTAACATTATTAATGTGAATAAATAAATATTAGGAACTCAATAAAGTAACCGGGAGCATAGGTTAGAAAATGACCAATAGTCATTATCAGCCGTTAGTAAAAATAGCAACATTTAATAAATCCTTCAACTTGATAATTAATAGAACTGTATTAAATTAGTTCTAGTGGGAAAGAATTACTATAAAACTTAATATTATATTATTTTCATGAGGCAAGTTTAATGAAAGGGATTATTATCGAGTTGAAGCTATTATTGGCATATAATCAAAAATAAATGACATTAATAATTACTCAATAAATATATATAATATAGTTAGTGAAACAAACCGCCATCGTAAGAAAGGAAAGTTAATAATTAAATTTAAAGACTAGAGATAGAGAGAGAGAGAGAGAGAGAGAGAGAGAATTACTTCATAATTTAAGGTAGCATAAATAAAAAGAAAATTTTACAGTAGATAGTTTAAAAGCTGTTTTAACTTAACGTTCAGAACTGGCCAGAAAGTTGCGGTTCAAAAGGAAAGATATTACCATTCCTTCATGGTTGGTTCCTTAGTTCACACAGCAGAGTCCGATTGTGTTGAAACGTAGGCACGCATTTTGAACTTTTGTGAATGGCATTTGGATTGATTCTTCAGGTTTTGGCAGCACGATTGATGTGAAAAAAGTTTAGTTTAGCAGCTACATTGAAGATCTTCTGGGGACTTTGGGCCCAGCGGTCAGATTCCTGAAGTTAGCCCCTCACCATGATGGAGACACTAGAAATTCATAATTTAAGTCACACGTAGCTTTTAGTAGCACTTCTTTCAAAACAAATATGGCTTCTCCCTTCTCAAAACTTTTCCGGGCTATTTATACCTGTTCTCTGGTTTCCCGCCTATTCTGATTCTCGATGCCTTAAGGCTAATGCTTCTTACATTATCAAAGTTACAATTTTTATCAGTTGATTTTAGATACATTCCCTTAATAAGGCTTTCAAACTCATTAACTTTGAATTCATTTTCTAATTAGAAAATGAATTTGTAAATCTGAAAAATGATTTTAATTAGGAACCATCCTTACATTTTAAATTATTATATTTTTGCTAATTAATAAAAATTTCCCCATTGTCTTTGGAAAAGGACGATCTGAAAGCTTATCAATAGAATGTAGCTTTTAATCACTGAAATTTAAACAAACTGACAAAGTAAAAATAAAACATTCCGATGCAATGGAACTTTATAACGAATATATATATTTAATTATTTATAAATACATACGCACAATCCATGCAGTTATAACATATATGTTTTCATGAATAATTTTATCATGAATTTATTAATGATATTGATTAGTTTGACACACATTTATATAATACTGTTTTTTAATGAAACTAGTGTGTATTGAACATATAAAGCCCCATTGCATTCGGAAATTCATGGTTAGTACTAGGGTTGGAAGTGGGCTATAGATGAGATATCATGAAGCTAGGATCGAACTTAGATCCGACCACTTCAATACTTAGGTATAAAAATATCACAATAAATATTTAAAAATTTTAAACTTTTAAAATGTATTTTGTTAGATATAACAGAAATAAATAATTTTTTAGATTGTTAAAATAAATAACGAAGATTTTATTGATTTTGTAAACAGAAAATAATCTTTCTAATGATAATGGATAATCTTTTTGTTTTGATTGCGATCTCATTTTTTTAATATAGAAACAGAAAACCATTAACTCAGTACAAGACTGAAAGTGGCGCTAATTGTACATCACATCACGAATCTGATTTCTTACCAGTTCACAAACAAATGCATATTATCAAATAGCAGTAATGATTAAAATATGTATGAAAAAATATAAAATTAAATACTGTAGTTAATAAAAAAAGTTTGTCTAGTATTAATTTTTTTCAAATATTTGAAATTTTTTATTAATCATACTTTATTTCCTTATTTTTTTAATGTGAATTTTAAAGTAATTTTTTCTTGTTGTTTTGCTTTTATGCGATTTCTGAAAATTACAAAACCTATCCCATTTTTCAAGGTAAGTTAAGTCTATTTTTGTGCAATTACGCATTTTCTGAGGAACCTATCTACCGCATAAAACGAGACTCCGGTGTATATAGTTAAAGGGTGGAAAGGTTATTTGCACAAATGCACAATCCCACTGTCACAGTTAGTATAATAAGGAGGTGTCTCATGGCTTGAGGGACTTGTAATGATTGGACTCTAAAACAACTTAAGTTGCTGAAAAAGGGACTTTGGTCATTTCCACTATCCATCATTTTTTAAATTTGCTGATAGCATATGTGCTCTTAAAGTGATGTGTTAGTAATAAATTTCATGGCATAAGATCTTATTGTTTCAATATAGATAGCAAATAAACATTGAAAATAGCATTGCTAATGTTCTTCTTGATGTTGTTTGCTTAGCGATTCTTCGTCTTTTTGTTCATGTTAAATTTTTCAATTTTAATTACCTCTATGGTTCCTGTTGTGTGATATATTTTATTGATATAATACTGCCTTAGTTACTGTTTGTACAAAGATTCTACTTTTTTTTTCTATTTCTCATGATATGTTTTTGCAGGTGCCTTTCTGTAACCTGCAATAAACTATCTATCTTATAAATGACCCTTGTGCTTTTTAAAAATTGTTAGTGGATGAACAATATAATTTTTTAATATTTCTATATTTAAATATTGACTCCTAATATTTCGTTGAAAAAAAACTATTAAATGACTACTAAATTGTAAGTTGATGTCAGATATATTTTAAAAAACATATATAAACTAAACCTCAACTTATTGTATATATATATTCATTCTTTTTATTATAATAGTGATTAAGCAAAATAGATTCTGATCAGAAATATATTTTTCACAAACCATTTTATTTTATATAAATAAACACTTTTTTGTGTATAAAGCCAAAAATTTTAAATACTATACTGTGAGATAAAATACATTGTTAAAATGAGAAGCCGTGAGGGCTGTTATAGCTGGAGGAGATGGTAATCAGTTTAGCTTCTAATAAAATTCTTGGTTGAAACGAATAGGGTAATTCTTTGCATTATTTTATTTACTATGATTGGTTTCTATTATATATATATATATGCATGTGCTTTGAATAAAATTATATAATTTCGTTTTAATTAATTTTAAAAATAAATTTTTATTATTTAAAAAAGATTGCTTCTTTCTTTTAAGAGATTTTAAATGAATAAAAAGTTCTAAATATTCATTGATTGAAAAAAAAAAGTTGTCTTCTAATGGTGTTAGTAGTTTGTTGCTCTTAACTCTGATTAAGAGTGAAAAGTAAGCTTGTAGTGTGGGTATGCCAACAACTGGCATACTGAATTCAAGTGTTTGCTCATAGTGATTTATCATTTCTCTATTTCTACTGATGACAGACTTAACAATCTTGTATTCTTTTCAAACATGCTTCATCTTTGTAAAAATCTATGTACAAGTTTTTTTTTCCTAACTTGATTCCACTGTAGAAAACTAGCAGATGACAAGCAGATAAGAATTCTGGGTAGACTGGCTCTGTGTGTTTTAGATTATGCTTACCGATTTCCATTTGAATTGGGTAGCTGTACTTTAATCAAAAACTGAAAGTTCAAAACAATGAATTTATGGAGAAGTTGTACATAATTGTGATGCAGAAAGAATCTAACTAAATAAGGTCTGTGTTATACATAATCAAAAGCAGATTATTAATTTTAATTCTCTGATTTTAAATTTGGTAACATATGGCAGCTTGACATTTTATTTTCTAAAAACTAAAAATCACCTTCAAAAAAAAATGAAAACCCGCCCCTTATTTTAACAGCACACAAGATGGCACTTTGTTTCTTTAAAAGCCACCTGGTGGGTTTGGTGGAATAGCTGCAAAGAGTTCATCGTTTTGCAATTTGATGATAAATTCCCTATTCATTTTCATCAAGATGGTGACTGCAGCATCTTGTGGCAACTTATTTGTGATCTTAAGTTAATCCAGTTTCTGCTCAATTGGATTTCGGGCAACCCTCATACTAAAAAAGTTGACATTTCTCATAAAATCATAGGCTTGTTTAACCACATTACATTTTTGGCTGTTCATATATATATAAGTACAATTGTCTGTGTGCACACATAAAATATTAAAGTAAGAATATTTATTTTACAAAAGTAAATATAAAAATTGTTATAGAAAAAGTTTAATAAGTATCTTTTTACTATATAAATAATTTTCAATTTGAAATGTATTTTTTTATTAAATAAATGTAAAAATAAAAATGATAAAAGCAGGAGTTATTAATAATTTTTTATTAAAATGTGCAACTGCTGATAGCATTTTTACACAAAAATTATTTAATTAAAAAAAAATCATGTCCTTGCATACAAAAAAGAATTTACGATTAAAGCCTTAAATAAACCAAACTGGGTCCTATGGTAAACTAAGAAGAATTAGTTGCTTATGGAACAATGTTTTGTCTAGTGATCATATTCACCATTGAGTTTTGAACCAAAACAACACCATGGTATTTTTTTTATTTCTCAGAAACAGATGGTTCCTAATTGAAACTTCTTTTTTAATCAGACAATGTATGTAATATTAATTATATTTGGTATTGTATATGGGTTATGTGATTGTCTGCTGATGTGTGATTTGGTCTGTTGTTATGCTCAAGATTGGAATAGGACAATTTAGTAAATAAGTTCAATAGTTCTTTCAATATATATATATATAATTCAAAAAAACTAGTTAAGAATCTAATCCTTGAGAAATTATAATATTGTTAGTTAAGATAGTAGTTGGAAGAAGAGACAGAGAACTTTTGGGGTTTTGAATCTACACTGATATTTGATGTAAATCTTGTATTTGTTCACATTCTACTGTAGATCACCTTAAAATGAAAAAATATTATTTCAAATGAAAGATTTATTTTATATTCAACGGAATATTGTTGGACTCTGTGAAGTTAGAAGAAAAATGAAAAGATAATTGATTTAAAAAGTGGGCATGTGCTTTAATACAAAATTACAAATACTGTAAATACAAGTGGATCATGATTCCTTGAAAATAAAAAATGGAAAAACATTGTACAGATTGATTGTATGACCGATGTATAGCAAGATCTTGGAATAATACCATATTCTGAAGAATAATTATTAAAATGCAGCATCGCTGATATGATGACTAAGGAATATTAACATTGTTAAGGATGTATAATAATGTGATTTCACCATTTTAAAACTTTTATATTAATTGGGACATTAATAGAGTAATGTTATTTTTTCAAAAATGTTTGACAACTGCAAGAAATGTAAAAATAACTATCAAATGAAAACAGAAATTAAGATTAAAAATAATTATAAAAACTGTTGTAAAGTTCATTGCATTTTGATAAACAGAAAATTGACAAGAATGATTTAAAGAAGTTAACACTTAAAAATACTTAGACAAATTATAATTGTAATTCAAAACATAATAAATAAAAATATAAAATTAAATTTTGTATGTGATTTTGATATACATAATATTAAAAGGAAATACACCTAGATGCTTAATACAAAAAGTTTTATAAACTTGTTTTATTAGTGTGTACTTATAAATCTAAGATTATGACACTTAATAGATCATTAAAGATATAACAGACCATATAAAAAAGTGCAAGAAGATGTGTATAAGTATTATCTAGGAGAAATTAGAAGTATATGAGTGAAAAAGTAAACAGATACCAATGATATTATTATTTTAAAAAAAGGAGTTTGAAATGACAATAAATGAGAATCTAAAATCATAAAGTACATTCCAAGAAATTTTAAGGGATTTAAAGAGAATACATGTAAGATGGATGAACTAAGGAAGTTTTCTGAAATAGTATGGAGAGGAGACTCTATGAATTAGAAACCCTGATAATTTTTGAAAAATCTCCATTGTGCATTGAACTGATAATAGTTGACTATAACTGTAAATTTTAAGTTTATTGTTTATGAATTATATGGTAATGCTTAAATTGCAATTTGAAGATTGAAAAAAAACTTAGTCATTTTAAATTGAACTGTACCATCTCATAAGTTTTAATTATTCAAACTTATAATAGATAGTGCTAGAGTAGAGAAAGAAGAATTATTGTTTATAATGTAGTAGTAAAGTGAGAGAATAAAATATTGTTATATTGATTACCTATTAAAAGAATTACAATTAGATTTTGTGATTTCTAAATATATAATAATTCAAACATACAGAGATTTAACAAAGTAGTAAGAATGTTTGTGCTGCCTTTAAAAATATGATCTCAGATTATAATTTAGATCATGAAATGTTTTTATTTTATGTAAATTGAACTTATGGTAACAGAGAAATAACAAATCATTTCTCATAGAGAAAGACTTAAGGTTCTCTGCAAGATTTTATGGACAATATTAGTTTCTCACACTTTATTCAAGAGGGTCCTCAGAAATGTTATAATATTAAATTGGATGAGTTGAGGATCATAGAATATGAATAACATCAATTTTATGTTTATAACCCAATATTAGATTGTATGGTATAACAAGATTCAAGCATACATGTATAGATATGCTTTACAAAGTATCCAGTGTATAAAATAAAATAAAAAACACTGCCAGTTTTATTTAACTTAATATGTTTTTGGAGCTGAACATCATAATCATAGCTATTGTTACTAACACCCAAAGTCTGCTTTAAGACAACAAATTAATAATATTAATGTTAGTATTATCTTTTTAACAAAATATCTTAATTTACATAGTCCAATAGTTAGATAATTTAACAATATTTGATCTTTTGTTAATAACGTTAATGTTTTAAGCAGTGTTCCATATCTGTTATTTTTCTTTTCCAGTTATCTCACTCTATGCAGACTTGTTTGTTCTTTGGTGGATTGAAATTCTGACCATGCTCCTTTTCATGGACTAAAAATACAAACATGTTGAATTTTCCTTAGTTTTCTTATATATGGTTCACCTTGATAGATGAACATGTTTTTTCATAAATTTCAGATAGACTTTGTGATTAATTTATTAAGAGTAAATATCAAGAAAGAGATTACCATGATATGGCTTTGTAAATCATGACATTTCCATTATTTTTTATAGATGGAAAAAAGCAATCTTGTCTAAGAGGCCAGTTGAGTAAAGTATAAACAATGATTCATGCTTTGAAATGGTAATTTGGTCACAAATATTTTTGTGATATACATGAGAGATTGTGAACTGAATTTTTCCTGGGTGTATCATTTTTTCAAGTATTTGTTGTATTGTGAGATTATTTTTAGCTACATTTTTTCACAATTCCAATCAGTTTTTTTCAGTAATCATGATTTTAAATCATAATTGATTTTAGCAAGCATGATCTCCTAATTTAATATATCCTCCCATCAGCTTCAAGTGTAGACCTTAAATTGTTAAACAATTTAAAGACTTGACAATATGCTTTATATAATTTCAAATATCAATAGTTTGATTATTTTAAGCTCTAACATATTCAATCCTTTTTTCATTACATTCTTATTACTTTATTAAGATTTCAATTATATATGAGAAAAAATATTACATTTGCATATGTAATTCCACTTTTATGAAATATGATAGTTAAAAAAGTAAATTTATTTTGTTTTATTCAATCAATGTGTATGTATGTCTATCTATACATATTTTAAACTATTATTGATCCATTTTAAGAAAAGTGCCCCTGAATTTATTTTTTTATCGTCACCCCAGTAAATGCTTTTGTTTTGTCTATTCAGCTCATATGGGTCTTTTTCAGTTTTAAAATTTAATTGTAGCACTTTGATTTCTTAATTTTATTGTTAATACCAATAATATTTATTTGCGCTTTCATTCATTTTCGAATTCACATTTGTTCAAAAAACTGATTAAAACCAATTTTTGAATATTTTTAAAAAATAAAGTTAAGATTTTACCATATAATTTTTCTTATTTCAAAGTATACATGATTATTAATGTACAAAAATTAATTAATGATTCAAATATTTTTTAAAAAATTATATGTTGTACATAAATTTAAAAATAACATTTATTTAACAATTCAAATATTAAAATAACAAAATATAGACGAAATAGATAAAAATAATAAAGTACAATTAAAATAACCAAAAATATGTTTTAAATAAATAATTTAAAAAATTTATATACATTATTAGATTTTTTTTTTTTTTTTTTTTTTAAGTGTCATAGCATCGGCCGGGACACGAACCCACAACCCGGGTAACTGCCTGCAAGTGCAAGGCAGTCACGCTGACCTCTCGACCACCGCTGCAAGACACCACATTATTAGATTTTAGTTACGTTATTTAAAAAATGTGACTTTAAAAAATATAATGTATCTACTGATCAATGACGTAATCTTGTTTTAGTTTTATTTATGAAGTTGCCAGATATTGAAAAAAATACTGCTTACTAACTATTGAGTTTGGCTTTACCATTTTTAAGGCTTCAAATATTAAATCTAAATTATTTGTACTTTTATTTGTTGCTTTCTAAATTGCAGACTCCACTTTTAACATTTTAGGATTTGTTGTTTTTTCTTTTGGGTCCTCAGTAAATTGTTTTGGTACATGAATTTGATTTTGTATATATTCTTGATAAAAAAAATTGTGGCAATTTTATAATTTCAAATTTTGTTGATAGAAAAAAATGATATTAGTTGTTTTGTTGATTAATGTTGGGGATTCTGCAAATAAAGAATTTGCCACCTTTCATTAATTCTAGCATCTAATGCATTTTTTATTTCAAAACTAATGTTTTAATTCGTTCAGTAAAAATTTGAAAATGCCTTCACTCGTTAATAAATTGGCATCTTTACATCCTAAAAATTCTGCTGTGAGTTATTATACTGATTTTATATATTGTAGTTCTATAATTTGAGCATAATGTCTCATTCCACATAGGAGAAGCCTTGAGAACATTTAAAGCAAGTACAACACATTCTTTCAAAGATATAAATCTCTCTATCATGGCCACTAGGCTATTTCGCCTTGTTTATGATCCAAAATTAAAGTTAATTCCTTTCCCTTCTGTTGTTTAACATAATTTGAAGTATACTATCTCCGAGGAATGACTCTGAAGAATTTTAAAATATTTCTAATTGGAGAAATTGCCTGCTTATAGTTATCAGATAGTACAGGCAATTGGGAGGAGTCATCAAGTTTTTCATCATAATTATAATCACACTCTATATTTTCTATTTTTGATTCCTCACTTGTATCATATGTATCTAATTTATTTTTATATAATACATCTGGGACAGTTAAGTGAACTTCATATAAATAGCATAATTGATTTATTATTTGTGATAATTGTTCAAATTTTTTCATTTGTATCTGCAACTATATATATTGTTAAATCCAAATTAAACATTTGAAGTTTATCTGACACTAGTTCTAATGTGTTTATGGCATCATAAGTATTTGCTATTGGAACTAAATGTAAATTAAATTTTTTATCAAAATGATGTACATTTATATTTAAATATCTGTGATTTTGTTTGCTGGTCCATGCAATTTATAGAAAACTTTTTTCCTTGCTTTTTACTACACTTTAAGTCAGTTATAATTTCTTTTTTAGCAATATTATAAAATGTATAAATTAGATATATTATTACTTGAGATTTGTTTTTGGTAATGAATACCTTTGTTGTTGCAAAGATTCTCATATGAATGAACTTGTTGAAATACTTTTTATTGACAATTCATCTAATGCAGCAAATTTTTCTACAATTTCTTCTAAATTAGCTTTTTTTTTTTAAATTAAAAGTAGTTGCCTGTTTTTAAAACAAGCGAAACTCTCCATACAGTAGTGCCACTCAATGCAAGCCAGAGTAATCAATGGATGCCAGAAGACTTGTGCATAAAATCTCTATCTAGTGCCTACTCATCCAATATCCCCAGACTAGTTTCTAGCTTGTGGCTTTCATCATTGAGGAGACTTGAATCTGAGAGCAATGCACCTAGATCTTAGGATTTAATGCAACCTTCCAGCATAGCCACCTTTTATCTCTACTTAACTACAAAACTATGAGAAAATTGAAAACACAATATTTTTAATCACAGCTCATTAGCATATATAGTCATATATGTCTGAACTCAATTCAGTATCCAAGGCTCCTCATTGATGAAAACCACAAGCTAGAAACTAGTCTGGGGATATTGGATGAGTAGGCACTAGATAGGGATTTTCTTATGGCATTCATTGATTACTCTGGCTTGTACTGAGTGGCACTACTGTATGGAGAGTTTTTCCTGTTTTAATAAGTTATGAGATAGCATAAGAAATGTTGATCATGTGATGTTTAGTGGTTTAGTTGCCTGTTTTTGTAAATAAAATGAAGTCTCTGAGATTTCTTTCTCAATAGTGTCTTTTTGCTTAATATTTTATGAACTGTTTTAAGAATTATGAAGACTGCTCATAGGTGATCTTTTACAGCTCATCGTTTTACTACAATGTTTGCAACAGGCTTTATCTGGCCCAATTCTTCTAAAATGTTTCCAAACTTCTGATTTATTTGACTGATTCATTTTAGGCTAAAATAAATAAAATATGTTTGCTATTGACATTGACCAACAACTTAAGAGTTCTCATAGAAAAGTTCTGTTATTTGTATTTATTTTAAAACTATAAATGTGTATGTTAAAAAGTAGTTGAAATTTTAAAACATTTAATATTTCACATATTACAGCATCAGCTATGATAATTTCATTAAAAAAAATTTATAAAATTTGTAAAAGTACTTAATTATGTGGGTTTATTTTAGTATCTTTAAAATAGTAACTACAACTACTTATTACCATTAATTATGACTGGCTGACAAAAAATACTCTTTTTATATAAAAATTTTGTGAAATGTTTTAAAAAAGGATTTATACGGATTGATTAAATCTAATAACAAATATATAATTTTTTTTAAAACTATGTCAACCACTGCCTGATAACTTACAGAAATGAACGCCCTTTATTTGGAATAAGATTGTAAATGTTTTTATATTAAGTCGGTTTGTGTGAAACATAATTGGTCTCTTGTAAATTTTTTAAGTATTTGTATATTTTCACAAACTAAAGATCATAATAAGATTTCATTTTTAAAATTTGCATTAAAACTGGTTCTTTAAGTTTTTTTTAAACTGGTTTTCGAATTTAACATCTTAATTTTAAAAAAAACGGTTTTTAAAATCATGAAACTCTACTGATATATTTCTTATTAATATACAATCAAATAAAAATATCCAATATCAAGTTTTCTGCATCTTAATTAATATATATTAAAATAAATTATATGCTCATATTATTATTATCTGAATCAATTTTTAAACATTAGACACAAATATTTGTGAACTTTTATTTATTTTAAATGTAAGTTTGTATGTTGACCTTTAAATATTTATTTCGATTGTAAAATATATATGACTTACACATATTTTAAGTCATTAATCCCGTTTTTATATATACTGTAAATAAAATTATCTAGACATTTAAAATCTTCAGAAATGTTTTACATAAAAAATAAATTATATTGATTTATTTACATATATTTTTCTATTTGATAAAATTATTGTGAATATTATATTTATGTACAAGTAAATTTTAACATTATTATTTATATAAAATCAAAAAAATAAAACATCATTATAAAACACTTTCATTAATATTTAATAATTTAAATGCTCCATGCATGTCTTTCTTTCTTTATTATACACATGTAGAATTTATACATAAACTATGTAATGCTTTGTAGACATGTATAAATAATATTAAAACATCTGCAACAGAGAATAAAAATTAAAATGTAATTAAATAAACCAAGTAAAGTTTTTATTCATTAATGTCATAATCATGATTGCAAACAATATATATATATGAATATTTAAGAAAATGAACTTGGGATGAATTAGAGAGCCTATAGTGATCAAATAAACAAAAAAATGTTTTTGTTTTGTTTTGTTTTTTTACTTTTTAATTGTAAAATACTGTGTGTGTGCGCCGTGTTTTTTTTTTTGTTTTTGTTTGGTAATATGATGAGAATAAATGAACTTATCAGCCTTGGCTAACTGACCAAACCTGGAGCCAGATGAGGCGATAGACTTAATTCATGTAATTCTTAGGCCTAAGATTTGAACTTTCACCCATCCATTGAATGAATAATATATCCCGTCTTTCACGTAATAATAATTTAAACTTTAACTATGTAGATCTTTCATACACCCTATGTATTTAATACATAAACTTTGCATTAGTTCCATACTGTGTAATTAATTTACCTATCTATCCTAATTAACGATTCTCAATAGTCCCTTTTATATATTAACTTGTAAATATTGTTATAGTCCTCGTTGACCTTTGGACCAAGATAGTCATTAATCAATGGAATTTTTAAACCTTATATATTGGTTTGACTTACTTTATATCCCTATCAAATTATGCATATGACCACTGCCTTAAGTCACCAGTGTAATCTTTGGTTTTATTTATATTTATTTATTTATGTTTATTTCATACTTGCATTAATTTGCCTATCATAATTTTTTTATATAGCTCTTGAGACTATGTTATTGATCTAATACAACTTTTGATTTTTCTATATACATGGTTTGTATACCACATTTATATGTATTCATTGAAACTTTCTTATTGACCTAATTTTATGCTATCATTGATTTCTCTTGTATCTACTCTAAGGTGTAAATAAAGTTTTAATTTTGAAAGTATGATGTTAACACATTGAATGTATACATGGAGTTTTTTTATTCTTTGTTGCAGTGTTTTAATATTATTTATAATAATGACACAGGTTTGATCTATTTTGTGTGTGTGTGTGTGTGTGTGTGTGTGTGTGTGTGTGTGTGTGTGTGTGTGTGTGTGTGTGTGTGTGGAAAACATAACTTCTATAATGCTTTTTATAAGTTATAAAATCTTTTATTTTTTCAATGAAAAATATTAAAAATTACATAGAAGCATTTCTTATGACATCCACTATTTAATAATAAGTTATTATTTGATAATAACATATTTAAGGTATTTATATTGAATTGCTACATCTTTATATATCCAGATTTACGAAGCAATATTCAATTGGTACTGTTTTTTATATCTATTATAATTTATAAATTAAATAAATCCTAATATTTGTCAAAGTTTAAACTACAGTGGAGCCAGCCTTTTACAATAAATATAATTATTTTCAAAAGTTTTTATATTATATAATTTGTTTATTCTAATACATATTAAAATCTATGTATTTAAAATAATTCTGTTATCAAATATAAATATGTAAGTAGGAAAAATAAAATAAAAATTACAAGTATACATATAAGGGTTTGTTTGTTTTTTGTAATTATATGTTGGACTATTTCTGTTATCTAGAATTAATTGTTAAATGTCTTTAGAAAAGTTCAAACTTTATTTAAACTTTTCAAATACATTCAACTGTTGGTAATAGTGAATAGATTGGTTTATAACATGAATTTGAAAAGTTTAAATAAGTTTGAATTTTTCCAAAGACATTTAATAATTACTTCTAGATGATGGAAGTAGTTCAACATAAAATTAGAAATAAAATGTCAGTATCACAAACTTGCAGATAAATACAAAATTAATTTCTGCATATATTCAAATTTAACTCTTTTCTATATGGTTTGATTTTAGTTTTCATTAAAATTGGACTTTTAAAAACATAAAGAATAAAAAGCATAAACAAATTTATGTTAAAAAAATGCACAGATTGTTGATTTAGCTATTCCTTATTTAGACCTTTCACTTTTTCATTTGAAAATTATTTCTTTCTTGAATTTTCTGGCTCAATGGTGAAAATTAAAATCAAACTTTTAAAAGCATAAACATACTTAATTATGATAGTAAAAATTATAAAAATTCACAGAATGTTGATTTAGCTAGTCAATATTAAGAATTTCTGCACATAAAAGATAAAGATTATGAAATATTTTGCTTATGTGTTCCCAGACAATGATGTTTGTTCATTGTGGCATTTGAATTTGTTAACACTTTTACTGCTCTTTTGTTTAGATTTTTTTTTATTTCAAAATTAAGGCCTTATAACTTTTTTCAAGTTCATAACTAAAATTATTTTACATATATAGAGAATATTTTTTTTAAAATACGCATTGCTAATATTCCAAATAACACATGAGCAAACTAAATTGATAAATTAAGATTTAAACTCAGCATTCATTGTAATATTTGCATTTGTTGTGTAAATTTAAATTTAGTTTACTATAGAAGTTTTCATTGTAGCAGATCTCACTATAGTATAAATAAATCAAATAAATAGTATCGTTCCAGTGTTTACAAATAAAATTCTGACAGATACATATAAGTTTGCAGATTAAAATTATTTTTAGATCCTTCTTCTTAAGAAATGTATATATTACTAGCAAAAAAATAAAACTTTCTGATTACAAATAGCAAGCAAAATACATTTATTTATTTATTTATTGTATATATATAAATAAAATACATATAATACTTAGTTACATTTCTACATTGCATTTACTTAAAAATAATTATACAACTTTAATGAAATTAATGTAGAAAGTGAAATAATAATATTGTCAATATTATTATTATTATAATAATTTTATTTTGTTTATTTTTATATGAATTCAAAATTAATTTACATTTTAACAATATAGCTTTAATTTATATATATATACACACATTAGATATATCAGTTTTAACTGGATGAAAACATTCAAGGTTGTTCAAAGTTTATTCAAAATGATATAATGTTTAATTAATAATTTTTATTATCACTAATAAAAATATTTTAATTTAAATTAATAACAGTAATAAAGATAAGGAAAATAGAATGGATACACACACATAGCATTTTAATATATAGAGATTAAAAAAGATGTGGATGTATATTGCTTAAATTCATTTTAGAAAAATTCTGTTATTTTTAATGTATATATATATATTTTTTTTTTGCCCCTTCTTATCTTATTGTAATGCAGACCACAGATCAATACAAGCTGATCTTAATATTTTGAACTTATTTGAATATATATTAGTTTTTGTTGCTTTTTTTTAATCTGAATGTAATTTGTTAAAGGTAACAATATAGGAGGTAACACATGTTTTAAGTTTGGATTTAGATTGTATGTATGCATTTATTTAAGCACTATTTGTTTTGTTTTGTTTTTTAAGATATATAATGTAATGGTATGGACGAAAGGATACAGTGGTGATGGCAATCATCATCATCCCAAATATCACAGTCAATGAGCATGAGCAAAAATCAGCATTGAAAATAAATAATAAACAATATATAAATTATCAGTACAACATTACTAGCTATAATCATCAAAAGCCAACGATCACCCTTTGTGTTTGAATTTAAAAGTGATTATAATACAAAATCTTAAATTACTTATCATCTAGCCAATCATCAATATTTCATCTATATGCACATAAATGTTAAAATGACAAATAATAAATATAAAAATATCTGGGATCATAATGTCAATGCTGATCATCATCAGTGCTTTAGGGCATCTGCTGTCTTGAGTGTACTGCTATCAATAAACTAATTATGAAACCTATAAAGTGAAGTATGTGGACTTCAAAGATGACTTATGATTTTAGCATCATCCAAATAATTCTACAGGGAATCATTTGAATGTTGACACAAACATTCACATATATATTGTGAATACTATTATTGTTCAAACTTACTTTTAGAATTGCAAGAACCCTAGAGACTGTGAACAAGAAAAACTATACATGCTTAAATCAGTCTACCATTAAATAATTTCAATGGGACAACCTACAAATCTCTTAAAATACAATTCTATGATGAAATCACACAATTGTAATTCACAGAATATAAAGTAGCCAAACAAAACATCAAAAAAAAAACCTTCAGAAACTATTTTTTTAACAATTATTTAATAAAATTAACTAATTATTACAACAAAACAAAAAAAAAATAATAATGTGACAAACTTATATTATTGATCAATACATATGATTTCATATAGCACATATATTATTATTCCTTCTGATCGTTCATAACCAAATCTTAAAAATAAAAAACAAATTATAATTTAATCTTTTCTCCCCTTTTTTTTTTTTTTGAAAATGAGGATGTCCTACATATTTTTTCAACAAACCAATTTTTAAAAATTAGTCACTATTTTTTATCATTATAATTGCTGAGAGATTCTTGACTTCATTTAAGAAGAAGCTACATTGCATCACATCACATGGAAAATTTATTTACTGTGATCAAAATGGATGAGGATGATGGTTTGCACCGACTAGATTCAGGGAGAAACAAGATTGTTTAGACAATTGAGAAATAAAAGCACTAAGACAAATGTCAGCCAGATTAAATTTAAACAAATTTTAAATTTTATTTACGAGAAATATAAATTATAAGGTAAAAGTTTAGAATACAACAAATAGGGTTATATCAGGCATATACCAGAAAGTATAAAATTCAAAGCTTTGGCAGACAGAGTAATTTTCTAACATTGAATTATAAAAGGAGGAAACAATTTCTTTCAGCTGAGAATTCTCCAACAACACTGGTTTTCCCATTCACAGATACAAAACAATATGTTCTTGAAATAAATCAACGAAACCAGCGCCGGCGAGCATTTCTTGGCCCGGAAAATGCATCAGAATCAAGAACATCATATTGCTGGTAGAAGCTGCATTTTATACTATGTTCAAAGCAAAGATGATGGATTTACTCCAAGAACAAGAGAAAAATATGATTAATACATCAGAGTTTAAATTATAAAAATGGGAGGAAATTTACGTTTCCAATTTAATGAAATAACAAACATAGAAAATACTTTGATATAATGATTTTAAATTAATAAAATATTAAATCTATGGGGAAAGAACGATATAATGATTTTAAATTAATAAAATATTAAATCTATGGGGAAAGAAAAGAAAACAGATATTTAGAACTAGTGAATCCCCAACCAAACGAGTGGCCAAAACTAATAATAATTAGATGTCTCAATAGGGGACAAGCATTTCAAGAAAATGAAATAATTATAAATACAAATAAATTTACAAACCAAGTTCTGAGTACACTTGCTGATAAAATTTAAAGCCACACATAAAGTATAAAATAAATCTAGCAAGCTAAATATAAACGCTGACCTAGATTTTTTTATAAGTTAGGTTATCAGAGAGTGTGTATGAGCAGAAAATATCAAAACATTAAATGCTATAGCAGAAAGGTTTTTTTCACTATAACTTATAAAAGGGAATTAATATTATCTTCCTGCTGGCAATTTATAAAAGAACAACATTCCTAGTTTCCTGATTCAGAGATATATGAAAATATATGGTCTTGCAGGAAATTGACGAAACGGCACCAGCGAGCATTTCTTGCCCTGGAATAATGCATCAAGACAAGAATGCCAATTGCCGGTAGGACAGCCCTCTGATATACTACCTTTAAAGCAATTCGGGGTCAATTTACATGCAAGACAAAAGAAAAATATGATTACGATCTTACGTAATCTAGAAAATAAGAAAAGAAATCTCTAACGACAGAAAACCAGAACAATAAAAATGATAAACCGCTAGCCAAAAGATTGTTGCAGTTTGCAAAAAGCGCAAACACAGTAATTTAAATCAATAAGTGGATAATAAAATAAATACAGATGAGCCAATTTAAAATTACCCAAGACTGCTAAAGCATTTATAAAAAGTTAGGCATATAATTAGAAATATATTAAGCATATAAAAATACAAACTCACTAGACAATCTCCGATAAATAAATTTGAAAGCAAACTTGGAATCTTAAAACTAAGATTTCAAGATACATTATTAATACAATGAAAATCAAATAAAGTGGCTAAATAGAAAGTTAAATAATTATAAAGACTACAAATTTATTAGATTGAGTGGAGATTTAACTAAAAGAATTTACTCTGGGAAGAATAAAAGAAAATATATACCTTACGGTAAAGCAAATATCGCGTATTTTCAAGGTGTGCACACTTTTATTGAAGTTCATATTTTAGGTGTTTTGTAGCGGCAAGTGTAGAGGCATATAGGGATCCAGTTCATTCTAGATGTTCATGACATGACTGAAGGAGAGTTGGAAGTCAGGGATTCATTCTTTGGTTAAGTTAGCATGGCATATTGATGATGACAAAGTGTAGAGTAGTATATTTTGACATCCTGTAAAGCAACGAAGTCTTTTAACAATTGCATTTTTTTTTCTTTTAAGAGATTAAATGTCTGAACTGCTAACAGTACACATGTTGAATGAGTCACTTGGACTAGCTTGTTGAAGCCAAAAATAAAAAACTATTGTCCCAAAATTTGCGGGGTTATTTATACCACGCTACATTTCCTGCGAAAACTTTTCCTGTTGTCAAATTTTATGCCTTAGGGTAGGGCAAATATCAATCTAATAAGGAATTTTAACCAGGGATTATTTTAAACAAAAACAACAACACAAAATTAAATCTCCATTTTTAGAATGAACTTAGAAATGATTCAAATAAAAGAGACAGGAATGTAATTACCAAGTTTACTTGTTTTTAATCAAATTGATTAAAAACAAGCGGTGAAAGAAAACTATTTTAAAATCAATTATATATTTTAAAAAAATTAAAATGCCCTATTTTAAATATAAATGAGTATGTGATAAATACACATACTTGAATAAACAATTTTTTTTTTAAATAGCTTTATGCTTTCAATTTAATAAAACCAAAAGTTAATTCTACTTTTGGAAATGATCTTTGAAACGGATACCATCCAGTTCAGTAACAATAATAAATGAAGATATGCACATATCAACATTACCTCCTTTTATCATGGATTTTTTTTTCAGTTCTTTTGGAGTTGTCTAATGGAATCTCTCCTCTAAGATATCTTGCAGATAGTAGTTTGGTCAACTTCTTGACTCCAGATTATTTTTTTCTTTTTTGTTATAGCTTTCTCAATAGTTATTTTCATCTATTTATTTTCTTCTTTTCTTTTTGTAGTCCAGTTTAACAATTATTTAATTCCAGGTTAACACGGATTTAATAATTATTTTTATCAAGAGTTAGCTTTTTTTTTTTTTTTGTGGATCCAGGTTTCCAGTTTAACAATTATTTCATGGCAGGTTAATATAAGCTAGGCAATCATGGTTTTGAATTAATCAATATATAAGGTTAATAGTTTCTGTCAATGGTATTTTCTTTATCTTATTTTTTTTTTAGTGAATTTGGTTGCATAGTTAGGCCAATGAGCTTAGTGTATGGTTTTTATAATTTCATAGTATTATATTGCTTTTCATAAATTATTTTTAACCAGTAATGAGATCAGTTTAGCATCAGACTTCCAAGCTGAGTTTCTAACTGCTGAACTTGCAATTGCTGAACTACTACTGAATTCTTCTGCACACAATTTTTAGATTTTTCTAAAAACTATGATATCAGTCTTTTATCCTATTACCTGATTCTCTTAGAAATAACTACATTAATCCTTGACCCTAATGATTTTCTTTTTCTAAGAATCTATTATTAGTTTTTCCAACAAAAATTTTATTTATGCATTAATTTGGAAAAAAATCCTTGTTCAGAGATAAAAAGTCTGATCCTTTGTTGTTGTTTTTTAATTATGTGAGAAACTAATCATTCTATTTATGTATTCATTTGGAAAATATACTTCATTCCTTCAGGAATAAAAATCCTAATTTTTATTTAAATGATAAACAATATTTAAAAATCTTAATCTCTTCTTTTTTTTCCTAAATAAAATAAATGAAACTACACAAGAATGAAAAAAGTATTACCCCTCCCTCCTTTAAAAAAAATCTAATAAAAATTACATCTTTACATTATTAAAATGTCTTAAATTTATCAATGATTACTCATAAATCTAAAATCTTTTATAATGTTTAACCTAACTAAATTTTTATTTAACAACTTTAAGCTAATATAAGAAGAAATAATTGTTAATGTATTTTCTTAAATTTATAACTATTTTATTTTTTAATATATTTTAAAGACATTTATTTATTTTTTATTGTAATATGTTATTAATTAGTATTTGTTTATTCTTGTATATAGCATATATTTGAAGAGTTTGTATAACTTTAAGTAAAATGTATTATATTTAAAGCTAGAAAATTAATTTGCCATTTGTGGAAAAATTACTAGTAACTTTATATTTCATTATTCAAAAAAGAAAAAAAAAATGAACAAATTTAACAATTAATTATTTTATATAATTTTTAGAAACAAATATTAAGTTATTTTAAGAAAAAAATAAGTAGCTCATTATTCCATGTTTGTTTTTGTGTAAAGTGCTGGATTTGAGAGTTAAAGATCCTGGACCAAGTTTCATCTGTGACTTTAGTGATTGAATATTACATTACCTTTCAAATAATAATCATTCAGTTATTGTTATGTATTAAGTTTGTCTAATTGGCACAATAGAAGAATTATTGTAGATCATTCATTCAATGCTATTTAAACTAATGCATTAAATGTTTCAACACCATTGTCTATCACTGCATGAAAGTCTAAGATATTTTGAGTTATCTGATAATTGTGAGTAATATATAATTTTTGAAGTAATTTCAGATCTATGTAGCATACACCTAAATTAACTTTAACTATTAGGATTAATTTGAATAGCATAACATGAGTAAAAATATAGACACGATGAATGAGATTATAGTTTCTCTTTGTTATTTAACAAGAAATTTGAAAATATTTAGGTATTTTTTACATTATATCTTAGCAATAGTAATATCAAAATTTCAACTCCAAGAAAAAAATATTAATAAAGATAGTTTTGTGAAGACTATATAAATCAATCTGCAAATGCAAATACATTCATATATAAAACATGCTGATTCATTATATGCTTTACTTGATATTTTGAAATGTTGCATTTTAATTTCTGCAGCAAAGTTTTTTTTAGAAAAAACTTCAAAGTTTTGTCTAATTGTAGCTCTCCATTGCATTCTATCCTCAATCTATTATTTCACTGAATGCAATCAATGTTATGTTTCTTTCGAATATTTTTGGAATAATCTTCAAAACAAAAAAAACAGGATATCTTCCATGAAAATTATACTCAATCTCACCATAATATACTTTTTTTTAGAAAATATGTACTCTGTTTAGTTTAGTGCAATGATAAAGAGTTAAATTCTGAAGCTCAATGTTTAGATTTTCAACCAGCTCTGTCATTTTTGATGCAAACTTTACATAAAGTCCTGAATAATAAAACCAATCAATTGTTTTATTTTTGCAAATCTATTATTGTTCATTTTCTTAATATTTTTAATCTATTATTAGACTATAATGTCATGGTCTTGCCATTGCATTTTTAGAATTTTACAAAGCATATTTAAATGAAATTTTTTAATGTTCTTATGTTACATTATTATGTGATCCAAATCTCACTTTCATATAATAAATTGTTTAAAATGACAATTGTATGCATAATTAATTTATTTGCAATGTGAAGAAAATATTGAAAATATTAAATAACTCTCACTTATTAAAAGCTATAGCATATTAGAGTCAGAATTACATCTCAACATTTAAGTCTGCTTTTCTAATTGAAAAGATATCAGAATATTTAAATTAATTCCTATTTTTAAGTTAATAAATATCCAAGCCAATAATTGTTGAAATTTTTTCTTTTTTCATTAATTTATGCTAAAAGGCTTGATTTTTTTTTTTTTTTTAAGTATTAATTACTAAACCAAATTTTTATATGTTGCATTTAAAATATCAATCTCATTCAATAAACTGTCTTTTGAATTAATAAGAATAGCATAATCATCAGTGTACTGTAAATATAGAAACCATAAAAATGGAATTTTTGATTTTATATTTAATCATTTCAAATTAAAAATTCTGCCATCAAATGCATGTCATATTCTGATGCCTGCTACTTTATAAAATCATCTATACACCATTTCAAATGTCATTGTTATAAAAATCAAACATTATCTTGTAATGTTCATTGATTTAGTCAATGCTTTTATTAATTGACTAAAAAGCAGATAGAGCAGTCTCATTTTCTAATTCGGATCAGTTTAAACTTAGAGAATTATATGAAACTTATTTTTGAAGAGATTAGTATATATAGTGAACTATTGTAATAAATATATTGTAGTATAAGGTAGTATTTAGTCATATATGTCTCTGAACATTCTTTCAATAAAAGCCATATTACAAGTCTATAATGTAGCAATAATTGGTATTGACAGACAATTCTTTTAAAATTGATGTAGCAGAGTGACTAAATTATAAGTTAAATATCACTTGTAAGTTGTTTGCTAGAAGAAAGATGTGGTTCAAAGCTTATATATTGCTAAACATTTAAAAACAGAGTTCTCCACAAGGGATTGAGTACAAAACACTATTTGAGCTACTAATAAAACAAGACAAATTATAGATGTGTAAGAATTGATAAGCTCAGAGTTGGTATATATTATCAAATAAAAGCCATAAAATTTGATCCAAATGGAATCCCAGATGGTATCAAAGAGTACAAGGTATACCACATTGAGCATAAATATATCACAAATCATAGTATCAAATGCACAGAAAACAATTATTATTAACGAAGACCTTCACAAAAAATCCAGATTTTCCAATGTGCATAAATGTGAAATTATGTTATTGTTGGACATAATTTTAGATATAATTGTTTATATATTATTTTGAATTCAAGAACAGTTTCACCATAGCATTTCTGTCAATAATGTTACTTATGCCAAGCTGTAAAGAAGTTTCTGGGGTTCTAATAATTATTTAGATATACATTCCAACTAATCAAAACAGTGAAGAAATAGAAATTATATATATGAAGAAATTTTAAAAAATTCCAAAGATAATGCTTTTATGGATCATAAGCAATGAATAATAGAAATGAAGATTAATAAATTTCTGCAAAGACCATAATATAATAATAAATACATGATTCAGATGGAAATGTTCATTTGATTAGAGTAAATTTTAATTAATTTGTATTTTGATACAAATAGATTTGGGGAAAATATTTAAGTTAGTTTATAATATCTTTTAATAGAGTAAAATCTGAGAGAGAAAAGAAATTGATTGTTGATATATTAAAAAATATATATTAGGGAATTGTATATATATATTGAGATGATTATGTGTCTCATTGCACACAACATAGTAATGTGAATGCCTGTATATATATATATATATATATATATATATATATGTATATATATATATATATATATATAGAGAGAGAGAGAGAGAGTTGAAAGGAAAAATAAAAATAAATATTCAAAAAATTTTATAGATATTTTCTATATTACACTGGAATAGCAGTTAAGGATTAAATAGTTTTGAATTAAAAAAAATAATATAAATTAAACATTTAAAAATGTCTAATTAATATTTTAGTAATTCTGATTTTGAAATTAAAACAAGCATGTTTTATGTTACAATACATATACTGATAATTATAAAATTCCACTATCAAATAGATAGTGGAATTTTATAGTTATCACTTTATGCACAACTTTTTTTTTGTAATTAAACATATTTTGACTAAATTCCACAAAGTTGTTTTTCAAATGAGTAAGTTGAATTGAAAATGAATCATTAACTTTTTTCAATTAAAATAGGGAAAAGTTATTTTTAATTACTGTATTTTTATTTTTTCTCACCCTGACTATAAAAGGCCAGAAAAAAGATTAGAGAGGAGTTTTTACAGTTTTACAGATAGTGATAGCAAACTACTATGAAGTTATGACTGAACTGAAGGCAAGATAGTGAATTCAGCTGCTGCTACTAGTACAACAATGATAAGAGTTTGGATTCACATGGAAGCAAGGTTCCAGCTTTTCTGGGTTCTCCATAGCCCATATATAGGTGTATATTAGACAGCATAAACTAAAGTAAGTTCACTGCAGGCTATTTCTTGGATTATATCTTTCCCAGAGATGACAAGAAGCCAGTCTACTGGTTAGAAGGGACCAGCTTATCCAAAGACTTATCTTGTTGAAGAATTAATTTATATGTACACTGTTTTATCTATATGCATCATATATACAGCTGGTGAGTTATTTTAAATAATTTCTTTGGTGAAAATGACAGCTGTAATTTTTTAAATTACTAATTTTTTTTTGTAAATAACTTTATTCAACAAAAACTAAGATGCATTTCCAGTATATATTATTAACAAAGGAAAACTCCAAAAATCTTTCTAGATTGGGGAATAAAAAAAACTTTTTGGAATAATTTTTAAGAGACATTTATAAGTAATCAAAAGTAATCTGTTAAAAAGAAAAAGAAAACTTTTATGAAGGTCTGTCAAAGAATTAATATTACTTTTTAAAAAAAATGAAAAAAACTTTTTTTACCATTAGATAATGAATGAATTAATAACTGATTCATATTATTTTTCATATATACACATACTTGTGTGAAGTTTATGCATATCTTCAACTTGGAATTAATTGGAAATATATATTTTAATGATTTTATTATTTTGACAACTTAAAATGTCATATATAAATGTCAGAGTGCAACACATTTTCATGATTACCCATATTATAATGGTCAGATTTGTATATTCACATAACAAAATCCAGAGTCCAGACAAAATACACCAAAGCTGATTGAGATGAAATCTCAAATCCTACCAAACTTCAACTCATTTACCAATACTCTGTGATTTAACATCTTATGAATGATATTTCTGAAGTTACACTCAGTCTCAATTTCTTCAGCGAGCTAGCTCCGAACAGGGAGAAACATGAAACTCAGGGGAATTAGCATATTAACTAAGAGTTTAATAGACTCCTTACATGCTAATTTAATTAACTATTATAATGCATATTATACATACAAAAATATTAAAGAATTTGGGTAATTTGAAGTTGAATTGTGAGTAAACTAGCATGAAACAACTTATAATTTTAAATAGGTTTATTAAAATGATTAAATAATGCAACAAAACAAAATGACATTAATTATCTAGTGTAACATATATAATTAATGCACACAGAGATGATGAGATTATTGATACAGTGTTCTCATCTTTAATATTTTAAATGGATTTATAGGTGTTGTGCAGTCAATAAATCATGCCTATTATATTCTAATATGCCAAATTATTTTTTGTATAGTTTGCCAATATTATAAGCTAAAACTCTAGCCAAGGTGATTATTATATGCAGCATTAAGATAGCTGTTATAATTATAATAACAGATGAGCAATCGAATAAGCTCAATATGCAGATTCAACCTAGTAACCAAGATTAGAAGTTCAGACTCATGCTGAAGCACTAATTATAAGGAGGAAAAGGACCAACTACTTTTAGAGTCACATCTATACATTATGGTGCTAGATAAACTAAGAATTAAGATCTTGGTGGGCGTCAGCACTGAATGCTCAGTGCCCTAAGACTGGACAGCTAGTATAATCAGAACATATTTATTTCAGGAAAATCAGATAGGCCTTAAACATGGTCTGGATCTTTGTTTTCCAGTTCTAAAAGATGCCATATCCAACCTGTATGGATGGGAATGGCCGCCACCACAAACCTGTCAGAAAGGCATAGCAAGATGTTAATGCTCCAATAGGTGCTTAGTAAAGACACACTTGCAATGTATAAGTCAATACAAATATGTATATAATAATTAAGTGCACCTAAGTAGATAGTTTCTACCTGCTAACTAACTCAATCCAGTTCTTAGACTAGCATATTAATTATGCTCAATAAAAGGGCTAACTAAATTATGAATCGTTAATATATATATATATATATATATAAGGCCATTAAATATACATTCTCCCTATATATATATATATATATATATATATATAGGGAGAATGTATATTTAATGGCCTTAACAATATACTTTTAATATCATCCTCAGCTAGCATCTTACTTCTAACTAACAGATCAATCATAAGTTTAAATAACTCATTATGCAAACCTCAGTGAACTATAATGTAAATAAAATAATCATAATAATGAGCATGTAGGGGGCTCGGTTGTTATCTATCAGAATAGGATTTCGAAACAATGATTAACTGTGCTAAATAGCATTCTTAAATATTATGGTGGAGAGCTTAATAATGATCTCTCCTTAAAAGTTTGCTAAAATAAAATATTTGCTGCCTAGAAATATTGGCATACTATAACATATTTTAAAATAAATGGAAATAAAATAATTAGAACAATAGTTGTAGGCATGATTGAAGTTTTAATTATGTTACATTGTAAACAAATTTAGGCAAGTTTTACAGTTTCAATTTTAGAAATTATTTAATTTAAAGAGAAACTAATAATTAACAATGAACATTTGTTAGATCAAATAAGCTAGCTTAATATTTGAATTACAGATTAAAGGTTAATTTAAGAGCTCTGTGGTTTTGAAGAAATGTTATGATCTTCTGCAGCTTGGGTTTCAGGCATTTGAAGGTACATATATTGGCACTCTTCTGTGGTCAGGTTGTTTAACGATGTCTTTTTTTAGCAGAAGACTGTGGCTGGAAACTTTTCATCCTGGTGATGATAGTCACATGCCATTGCAGCACATAAGATGGTGTTTGAGATGACCATTCTCCCACAGGAAAAATGAAAAAATCAATGGCCTTCTTACTCAATCATCTGAAATTTTAATTAGGCATGGATTCTGGTGGCAACATGTATATAATTTTACAGAGTAAGCTTTGAGTTTTAAAAATATAGGGTATTTACATAAATTTTGAAATCCTATATTATTTTTGTCACAGGATGGATTCACAGTAAATAAATCTATTAGTACTTGTTTACTATTTCATTTTTAATTTATAAAATTGGTTGGTTTAACTATTGTCTAAAATTTTAACTCAGGTATTTTTAAATTGACTTAGCCATCGCAATTCCCAAAGGATTTTGGAATTGTGACAGTTCTGTGCATGTTGTTATTTACTAAGTTATATTTTTAAAAATATTATTGTGAAAAATAAGATTTATAAATTTAGCCTACTCGCTATATTAAACAGGTGCATGTTGGCATGATTTTTATTTACTACACCTTAATTTAAATTTAGATTTTAGCAAATCTTATTAATAACATTCTGCTATATATGTATCATGGTACTATGTGGATTTTGTTCACATATATGCGATTCTTAATGCAAAAGTAATAAATTGACTTATTTTTAATAAAATAAATCTAGAATCTAAAATATCTAAATTTCAAATATAAACAAGCTGTAATGTATGTATAAACCAATCATATATTAGTCTTTTACTCATATATATATATATATGGGTGTTGATACATATATAATTTTGTTTATGCTTATATACATGTACTCAGGTTCAAATCTAGAACAGATGGAGCTATGGGGGTAAAATAGTTGAAACATATAGTATACAAGAAATATAGCATTCCAATATATATATATATGAAAACAGTCATTATTTATTTTATTATTATTATATGACAATTCCCAATGTTATGGCACATCTGTGTGCTTATATAGATGTGTGTCAGGTAAACACATGTGTTAAATTATTTTTATTATTATTTCACAATTCAAATATGTTCATAAATTATTATACTGCATGTCTGTGTACTTATATATAAATGTGTTTCATGTAAACATATTTGTAAATTACAATGTAATAGAGATTTCTTTTTGTATTCATCAAAATCAGATAATTTAATTTATATATATTGGCATATTCTGCAGATCTTAACTTCATTTTAATTGTTATTTAAAAATTGATATTTCATTATTAAAAGTCACTCCAGTGAATTTTCTCAATCATAGAGTTGATTTAAAATATTATATGATTAGGATTATCTCTTACAATAATAATTGTAGAGCTTTTGTTCTCTGAGCTAGAATTGTGCATAATAGTCTATTATACAAAAGGGATTTGGATTTACATAAAGTGGATATTCTTTAAAGTTCATGTACTGCTCTTTATTTAGTTTAGTATTTATTAGAAAATAAGTTTATAGTTGGCCAGTACATTAAAGGTACTAATTGGCCAGAGATTGATCATGATAAGCATGTTTTAGTAACCCAGCATTATTGTTTTTATTGTTATATATTATGATAGATTAGCCTTTAAATATTGTGCATTCAAATCATGGTTTAAATAATCTGCCCCAAGCTGGCAAGAGCTAAATAAGTAGCTTGGTTCCCATTTCAAATCCAGTCACAAGATTGACTTGATTTATTTTGTATTTTTAATCATTCATAATGATGAATGATTATTGCTTTGGTGTATTGCTGGTGAACTCATAGTTACTTAAACTTATACTATTTATTACTTGTATGTTCATCTCTCAGGCTCATACTAATAGTCATTGCTTTTATATTAAATTTTGTATTGACTTGGGTTTGATGATGATGAGTGCTATCACATCAGGTTCACTACTGTTTTTCCATACCATTACAAATGGTTCTCACTATGGGGTGCTGGTGATCATATACTGGGGGCTATCACTACAAAATTGTCATTCAACTTGAGAGTATTCTGGATAGAGATTTTAAATATTTTCTCATACTGCACTTATTAATTAAGAGATTGTTTGAGCTATTGGTACACTCTCTGTATTGCATTTTTGTAATTACGAGCTTATAAAAGTAATGTCACATTATGTATGACTTGCTTTTTTAATTATTATAATTTTACCTTTAAGGCTTTGGCTATGCTGAGGCCATTAAAATATGGTAGATCTGAATTTAGTTCAGTCCCATATAGCTATTTAAATTAGATAGCTGGATTTAAAGACATTTTCATGTCTGAAAATTTCAGAGTTTCTATTTAAATATACGTATGAAATAAGTGCTGCTTTTTTGAGTTGATATTTTAGGTCTAGTGTCCGAATATTCTAGCTCTCCACTGATGTGAGCCATAAGCTCAAAAACAATTGATCTGAAGATGAGAGTATTCTGAATAGAGATTTTAAATATTTTCTTATACCACACTTATTAATTAAGAGCTTGTTTGAGCTATAGGTACGCTCTCTGTATTGCATTTTTGTAATTGCCAGCTTATAAAAGTAATGTCACATTATATGACTTGCTTTTTTAATTATTATAACTTGATCTCAATATAACCATATATGAAAAAGAAAAAAAATATGCATTTTATGCAGAATTAATTTTAAAGTGTTACTGTGAAATATGTGTCAAGAGTATTGATAATTATATAATTATAAAATAGTAGTTTAATGTATACTTAAGGAGTTCATATTTAGGGTTGAATAAAAAATCTATGATTTTGGAGATTTGATTGGGTTTTTGACTATTGGAGCTTGTGTAGCTGTACTTTCAGTTTTGATGTTGGATGGAGAGTTTTGTCATTGGCTTGGGAATACAATGTTTTTATGCATCTTTGAGAAGTATTCTATCATCACTGCTCCAACCCACTTGCTGATTTCCTATTATTTATCATGGTGCAACTAACATAATTCTGCCATGTTCCCCAGCCTTTTTAATCTCCAAGAAAAGGAGCAAAGCATAGTTTTATATGTTCCATTCCCTAAGACTCAAAGGAGCAGGGCTTTGCAAAGATTTTTGCATTCACTATTTCATATCAATGGTTATGATAGTTTAAAGCATCTAAATTGAGATCTGGTGTTTATGGTACATTGTGTACTTATAATACAGTGGCTGAATTCTTGATCTACTCAGAATTGCACTGTGCAATTTATTCTGTTGGATGTCAGATGCCTATCAAATCTCTAAAAAAATTGATGAATACATAATTTGAGTATGAACTTTGTTCTCATTATACATGTATATTATGTAAAATATTGTTAGATAGATGTTTCATTTCCTTTTTCCATGAGGTATGTTATGAGACAATTATGTATCTCATGGCATAAAACAACATAGTAATGTGTGCATATATATATAATTGAAAAGAAAAGTTGAAATAAACACAGACAAAAAAATTTATAGATTTTTCTATATTATACTAGAATAACAGTTAAGAATTAAATAATTTTGAATTTCAAAATAAATTTATTATAAATTAAACATTAAAAGGGTCTAATTAATATTTTATTAATTTTGATTTTGAAATTAAAACAAGCATGTTTTTATATTACAATAGATATATTGATAATTATAAAATTCCACTATTAATTTTGATAAGCAAACTTTTTGTAATTAAGGTTTGTTTAACATATTTTGATAAAATTTTACAAAGTTGTTTTTCAAAGGATTAAGTTGAATTGAAAAAGAATCGTTAACTTTTTTCAATCAAGATAGAGAAAACTTATTTTTAATTTTTTTTTTCTCCCAACCTGACTATAAATGATTGGAAAAATGATTAGATAATAGTTTTTTAAGTTTAAAATTGTGACAGCAGAACTTCTTACTATGAAAGTATAACTGAAGACAAGACAGTGGATCCAGTTACTGTTCCTAGTGCAACAATGGTAGAGTTTGGATTCACATTAAAGGCTCAGCTTTTCTGTGTTCTCCATAGCCCATAGATAGGTGTGTATTAGATAGCATAGAAACAAAAGGCAGTTCACTGCAAGTCAACAGTTATCTGCATTTTATCTTCCTCAATTATGACAGGAATCCAATCTACTGGTTAGAATGGACCAATTTACCCAGAGTCCATCATCTTGCTGAAGAATTAGTTTATATGTACAATGTTTTATCTGTATGCAGAGGGGCCCAGATAGGGTTACTGCATCATATATATAAAATACAGCTGGTAAGTTATTTTAAATAATTTCTTTAGTGAAAATGACAGTTGTAATTTTTTAAATTACAAAATTATTTTTTGTAAATAACTTTATTCAACAAAATGTAAGATGCATTTCCAGTATATTTTATTAACAAAGAAAAACTTCAAAAATCTTTCTAGATTGGGGAACAAAAAAAACTTGCTGGGATATTTTTTAAGAGATGTTTATAATTAATCAAGCATAATCTGTTAAAAAGAAAACTTATGAAAGGCTATCAAAGAATTCTTTTTTTTAAAAAGGGGAAAAGAAAAATTTGTTTAGCATTAGATAGATAATGAATGAATTAATAACTGATTCATATTTTATATATATATATGCATGTATGTGTGAATTTTATGCATATTTTCAACATGGAATTAATTGTGAAAAATATACTTTTAATAATTTTATTATTTTGACAAATTAAATACAATTTATAAACATAGCGCTATATAAAAATAAATGCTTATTTACATAGGTTTAAGTTTCATTTGAGAGTGACGTTTAGTAAATTCTAGATAATTTCATCGACGTCATTCATTCAGACATCGTAAACAGTAATTTAAAGTGAGTGGTCTATCCTCATGCTTTAATTTCCAGTACTTAAGATTTGCCCATATATAAGCATTTGGGTTGGAAAGAATAAGTGGATTCATTTTAATCTTTCATAAATACTATATCTTGTGTTGGGAATGAAAGTGTTCATTTATTATTAACACTCGTAAGAAAGCGCATGCACAATAGCTTGAAAGGCTGGTCTTTAATGTATTATAAACATCAGTGGGTGAACACATTTCTATGGGGACCCACCTATATATGTGAGAACAGTCATTTTTTATGTATCAGTAAACATTGATAACATTTCTTTATTATTATATGACAATTCTCATATAGTCTGTCTACTTATATAGTTGCATGTCAGTTATACACATATATGTTAAAATTGATCATATTATTATTATTATCATTGTATGACAATACAAATATGTTTATAAATTATATTGCACATCTGTATACTTATATAGTGTGTTTCATGTAAACCTATTGAAACCTATTTGTAAATTACAATGTAATATAGGAATTTTTTTTTTGTATTTATCAAAATCAGAAGGCTTAATTTATAAGTAGTCATATTCTGCAGATTTTAATTTCATTTTAATTGTTATTAATAAATTGATATTTGATTATTAAAATTATTCCAGTGAATGTGCTCAATCATAGAATAGATTTAAAATATTATATGATTAGGATTACCTCTTACTCATAGTAACAGTTATAAAGCTTTTGTTCTCTTGAACTAGATTCATGCATAATGATCTATTATATAAAAGGGGTTTACATTTAGTGTTCATTGATATCTAGTTGATGATGATCCTGGATTGATGCAAAGGAGTATCATTTAAAGTCCATGCAGTGCATTTTATTTAGTTTAGTATGTATTAAAAATTAAGTTTATAATTGGCCCAGTACATTAAAGGTACTAAGTAGCCAGAGCATTGATAATGATCAACATGTTTTAATATCCCAATATTATTTTTATTGTTATATATTCTGATGATTTAGAAATTAAGTATTGTGCATCCAAATTATGGTTCAAATAATCTTCCCCAAGCTGACATGGGCTAAATAATTATCTTGGTCTATAGGGGACCATTTCAAATCCAGTCACAAGATTGACTGTTGATTTATTTTCTATTTTTGACAATTCATGGTGATGATTGATTATTGCTTTGGTATAATGCTGGTGAACTTATATTTATTTATTTATAGTTCTATGTTGATCTCTCAGGCTCATATTCATAGTTATTCCATCACCCCAGGTGCATCACTGTTTTTTGTACCATTACAATATATAATATTTAAATACATGTATATTGTCTATACTAAATTTAATATAATTAAAAGGACTTGACTCAGACTTGCAAGCTCCCTACAGTTATACACTATCTTATACAACCAATATACATGACCACATACGTGGGAAATAACTTTATTTATAATGTATGCATTGTTATAAAGTAATCAAAGAAATGAATATTTACTAATTAGTTTTTCCATTTTGCTCTATTAAATGTAGATATGAAGTAATAGTTGGGCTTTTATTTTTGAATTCATATTAAATATTTTATATATCATCACAATCAAAAATAAAATAAAATTTGCCTTTTTTAACAAATTCAGTTTCTTGTTTAAAATGCAGATGTTTTTATTTGTATAATGTTTTGTAACATTTTGCAATTAGATTTTATCTCTTTTTTTTTTCAAATCATAAATAGAATAACAGAAACATCAACTACATGTATTTTTTTATAAAATTAGCATTAACTTTTTGCCTAGCGAAGCGGCCATATTGAATATTTAAAAAATTATGTTAAGCCACAAATTTTATCATAACTTAAGTTTATATTATTTAAAAATGGCATAATATATATATATTGTTTTATACACAGAACACCAAAGAATGTAATTAAGCTGAAAAAATATAGTCATTGATATTCAAAGTAATAAAAAAAAAGAATAAAAGTTAATATTTATAATAATTATTTTCATATTATTTCATAAATTCAAAATTATCATGCATACAGCTTTAAATTATATTTTTGTTAGTAGATTAATTAGATTCATCATAAAAAAAATTTAAAAAATAGCATATAATAACACTTACCTAACTTGAAAACTTCGTAGAATAAAGACATTAGTACCTTTCATTTTTCCTAGTAGCCCTTCAAAATGTATTTCCATACTGGGGTTTGCAATGAATATGTCATCCCTTAATAACAAGTAGTTAATATTGATCAATAATTAGTATAATTTGAATATTATAATAAAGAACTTCAATACAGTTTGTAATTTATTAAAAAGTACTACTAAAATAGTCACTACATACAAAATAAAATAATAAAAAAAATGTGAATGAAATACTAAATTCATTATAGAGTTAAACTTGAGGTACATAAGTAGAGTCAGTGCGCTGTAATATTATTTATCCTATCTTTATAGATTTTGAGGGTTCATATTGCTTCATACTACTATGACCATAAATTTAATAATAGCTTCATCAACTGCCACCTCTCTTTGCACTTGAATGCAGCTTTGAAATTTACATTGCAGTAGTCTATAATCAGCCTAAGTTTATATATATACTGTCAAAATCTTTACTTTTAGCATTTGCGTATTTTTATTATTATTAAAATGCAGACAAGACATTATAGAAAAATCTAAATTGGGTCATAATATTTGCAAAATATTGAAACAGTATGATTTATCTATCCAGTTTTACCTACTATGTTTCATAGTAGTATATTTTCTCTAATTCAAACCCATCCAAGTTCATGTATATTCTTTAAAATCCACTATAGATTAATATGTAATAAACTCTATATGTGTATGTATCTATTTATATTGCATACATTAATTAATTAATCAAATCTGTATGCATATAGTAATGTATATGTAGTTATATTTTTAAAATGATTAAATTAAAGTAAGTTGGTAAACATTGTTGTATGTGTAGAAGCACACCTATGTATATATGCGAAGGGAATTGTAATGTGATAGATTTTGTGAACATTACAACTTTTCTAAATTATTTCTAAGTTATTATAAATTTAAATTTATAAATTTGTTTGTATTCACATATAAATCTTAAATCCAGGGGTGGCTGTCTTATACATATAGTAGAATGTTGACAACTTAAATCTCTGTTTAAAAAAAAGAGAATCAAGATCATTGGTTTTTCAGAAATACCTCTTTTAAATTGTAAACTGAGAAGCGAAATTTCAAAGATTTAAAAATAAAATTAAAAAACTATGACAAAATCATTAACCCAGCACTGCTTGTCAGTAACTACAGCTGGATCTTTTGTCTTGCTAAAAATTTATTAGAGTATTAAAATTTGGAATTTAAAATTAAAAGCTGCAAACAACTTAATGGCTTGTAAGGCTGAATCTAGTCATTTTACAAATCAAATACAGCCAGGTGCTATGCCCAAATTTATGATGAGGGCCAGAATAATTTGCAAAGTTAGAATAATTATGGCAAATGATTACATCATGGCGATGCTAGTCCCAAAGTATCCCTGTATCTTATAACTTATATGACTTCTTGAAACTAATTTTATTTTGATAATATTTCATATTAAATACATTTGTTAATTTTTTTTTAGTGTTAATTTATGAAGAGAACTATCTCATGATGCACTGCTTGAAAAATAATGTCCATGTTTGATTTTAATAAATTTGTGTTTTATAATATTTCTCCAAGCTAATAATTTATTTACCTTTATTGTATTTTAATAATAAACTAATAATAAAGAAAGGAACAAAGTAAGTTATCTCTCTATTGTAGTATTTAGATTCTTCATTATTTTCATATGTTCTCTGTTTTTATTATTTCATTTTTTATATGTCTATTATTTTAACATTATTATTGTTGATGTCAGAGATAATTTTTATTATTTACAACTTTTTTTTTTTTTCCAGAATATTATTTGTAGTTTTAGTTCTCCAAAAATATTAGTTTGGCATGTTTGTTTTAAATTATATTTACATATACTTCATATGAATAAATTATTTTCTAATTTTCCTGCTGAATTAAAGGTATTTCAATCCAGGTGGGGTGTTTTTTTTTTCATTTTTTATCATCCAGTGCATTTTATTTACAATTTTTATATTACTGTAAAAAAAAGTTTGATTGTTTGTTAATAATTAATTGTGAATCAGCTGTTAATATTTATTCAAATTTATACTGTATACTTCATTTAGTATATCAATTTGATGTGTTTTTTTATCAGAAGAAATTTATAATTGCATTAAATTCAATTTTATATTAATAAAACAGCAGCATACATAATTCACTTCTTATATAATTTACTTTGTTTAATCAAAATTAATTTTATTACTTTAAGTGAATTATTTTTTATAGCAATTATTCAAGATTATTTTGTTAATAGGATTGATGAGTCACAAAGGACACTATAATCTTATAAAAGTTATGTTTATTTAAAAAAGGATTTCTCTCATGTGCAATTGGTTGCTTAACCTACTGCTTGTAAATGACATATCCTGTTTCCCCACACCTCAATTAAATCATTATGTTGTTTGTAAAGGAATAAAAAAAACTGATTTGATATTCTTTAAAGGATGTAGAAAGTTTAATCTTTAATGCATGCACATTTATTATTTTTACTTGTTTTAAACGTGTTTTTTTTTTTTTTTAAAAAAAAATAGTTGGTTAATTTTTATAGTTGTGGAATTTGATGGATTGTATTAACAAAGCTTTAAAATCTACTTTAAAGGAATTTTTTATAGATTATAAAAACAAAATGGAAAAATTGTCATGTGGCCAAAATACGTTTAGATTATGTGTTGGTACATATGTACATACAGAAGGATCTTGACTTATGAAAATCTGAGTTATTTCACAAATAAAAAAAAATCCAGATTTTTCATGCCTACTTGTGAACATTTTATGTTTGTTTTTTAATGATTATTGGGAAATGTTTGCTTTATTATTCTTTTTTTATAATTTCAGATTGCATATAGTTCAATTTATGCATACCTAGGAGGAACCAATCATTTACATAAATTGAGTACTTTTTATTAATGGAGCTTATTGCATTAAAACTCTTAAATTTTGAATGCTTTTAATGAGTGCTTACAAATTTTAGTCTGAAGTAGAAGTCTTTTTTTTATTATTATGTTTAGAAAAGGTCTGTGTTAATAATTTCCTAATAATAATAAACTGGAGAAAATAAATTTTTTGAAAAAAATTCCCATCTCCGAATACAAAAAAAAAAAGTGAATTAAGTAACTCATTTATTAATTGTAAATATTTTATTAAATTCAGACAACTCTGCAGTTTATTAGGTAAGAAACAACTAAATTTTAATATGGTACGTAGATTGTTGATTTTTGGAATATCAGATTTAATATGGAAAGTACCTATATGTAAAAAGTCTTGTAGATATTGATTTATCATATTTGTTTAAATTTTCGATTTCAACTATTTTATTTTTGAAAAAATTTGTTTTCAAAGATAAGTATTTCCATAAATAAATAACATTTTCCTGGCCAACTAAATCCATAGTAAAGGCTATAACTATTGTTTTCATAAGCAAGGAGGATTGTTCCAAGTCACTATTATTTTTTATATTATCCAAGTAAATAATTTGAAATTTCAAACACTATATGATATTATGTTTATTTAATATATATATTCATATATTATAAAGGTATGGACAGAAGTTTTTATAGATGAGGTGGGGTGTCTGGAAATAATAAGCTATCACAATTTTTAACTAAGTCTATTTTAAATAATAATTGAACTAACCTCTAGCTATCATGTTTAATATATATTGTAACATTATGGTATCACTGTAAATTGGCTATCATAAATTTAAAACTAAAAATTTTATTTTTCCTTAATTTTTATGATTAATCAAATGTATACATCACTGTCATTGATTGTAGAGCATAGAATATAATTGTTATCATGTTTAAATATTTTCTCATATCAACATTTATAAGAAATATAATTCTATAAAGCATTTATATGAGTTTTAAAGCAGTTTTTTTTATATATAAACTCCTATATCCATATGAAGAACTACATATGTTTTCATTGCTATTCTTATTAAAGAATAAAATTATCAATTGTATAAGCAAATCAAATGAAGTGGTACATCATAAAACAAATAATTCAAAAATAAGAGCAGAATAGAATTATAAATTCAATATTGTATTTTTAATTAGGTGTAAAATAAAAAGTTCTTACATTTTATATGTTGTGTGCATATGTAAGCATACATATTTATATTTTTTATTTGCCAAAGATTGACTTTGTTCATAGAATATTTAGTTATTTATTTAAAATTCAATTTAAATTTGTTTGAGGTAAATATCTGAGAACTTTAAAGTTCATGATTTATTTTAAATAAATATTTATAAAAAAAATTTTAAACCCAAAAATAAAAGTTTTTACCAACTTGGTTTAAAATATTAACTCTAACATTTTGAATGGCAAAAACCATAGCAACTTTCCCACAAAAAAACAAGAAAGCCCAAGGCATGATGAAGAATATTATGTCATTCAGACATCATGGTATCATTGATATAAAAACTGTTGTTTGGAAAATACAAATTTTTAGTGCATATAGGACCTGAACAGGTTCAAAATTTTAAATAGTCATTTTGTTTTCATCTCTATGATGGCAGGCTGAATTTACTAATAGGCAGATGCATTTACTAAGCATCTGACTTTTTTTTCATCATTTACAAGAAACCACCATTGATTAATTAATTAATTCATTAAATCTTTATTTCAAGAAATCTCATTTATTATAGACAAATATTAATAGAAAAAATAGACACATTGACTTAGGAAATGCTGTCTCACTATTTCAATAAATCACTGGATTTTTTTCAAGTGAAAATAAATAAATAACTGTTGTATCTTGGAAAACAGCATTTTTTAATTTCAAACAAGGACATTTATTTTTCTGAAATTATTTATAAAATTAATTATTTTCTTCACTTTAACAAAAGACGAATATAAGTCTCAATAGTAAATTGATCCCTTCAATTACGAAAGAAAACATTTTTTTAAATAATAATTTTTAACTCAAATATGCCTCCATGTAAACTTGTTGCTAAACAAGTGAATTCTGATTTTAAAATGATGAAAATCGTTTTTATTGATAATAAACTATGTGCTTTATCAGAGGTAAGATCAGAATTATTGATCTCATGAATTAAAGATTGATACGTGAATAGATTCATTTTATATCTCACATTAATGGAGTACTGAACACTAAATTTTTTTATAAAATTGTAGCATCTGTTCAAAGGAATTAGTTTGCTTCGTGTAAAAACTATGAATGTGCATCCAGTGTTTAAGGAAGTGCATTAAGGATTATCCATGATAAATACTTGAATAGCATTCAAAGGATAATAGATTATGAAGAAATATTTAAATGCCACTCCTAAATTGTTGGTTCTCCAAACAAATATTAAATATAATAATCATCTAAGTTATGAATAATCTTAAAAATGGATGAATGTGTTAAATATGGATTATATTGGATTAATATGCACAGTAAATGGAATTTAATATTTTTATGCTGTTTCCAGAAAGGATAATCTTACAAAAGTGAAATGAATTGGATAATAAAATCGGAAGGATTATTTTATATACTTTCTCATAATTGCATCTTTTTTAATTAATAGGTTCACATTATTGTTGAGATTGAAAGGAATTAAATGTGATTTGTTTTAGGTTTAGGTTGTATAAACATAGGTAGTTATCAAATATATGTAAAACTGCTATATTGGAGATTGAAAGGAATTAAATGTGTTTTGTTTTAGGTTTAGATTGTATAAACATAAGTAGTTATCAAATATATGTAAAACTGCTATATTGCAAGTATTAATAATATTTTATAGATTTTTAAAATTTCAACTTCAAAGTTTAAGCATCCTTATATAGATGAGTAAATCTTAAGGAATATTGTTATGCATCACTCTAACCTGTCAGTATTAATTTTTTTCACTGTTATCTAGTATGTAACAAGGCAACCTAATGATTTAGTTATATTTGTATTAGCAGAGTAGCACTGCTAACATTTAAGCCTGAAATTGAATCCAGTAAAGGATCTTGAGGCAAAAGTAAATGAGCTCAAAGTGGTAAATATCATCTAGGTTTGCTAAGCAATGATTCGTATTTGCTTCTTTAAAAAGAATGAAAACTTTTTTAATATTTAGTAAACAAGGTTGATTATTAGTTGATTGGTTAGTAAAACAAATTAAGAATGACTATAAAATATTTATCTTTTATGATTATGATAATTATCATCCTCCATCATTTAAATTTTTTTTTTTTATATCCATCATTTAAATTGAGGATTATTTTGAAATAAGTAAACAATTATTCCTATTTAGTTTGAGTGTTTTCACAACACTGTCTGACAAACACATTTGATATATTCCAAATTCAAATTAGATTTAGAAATTATTTATTAGATGTGTTTTATTATTATTATTATTATTATTATTATTATTATTATTATTATTATTATTATTATTATTATTATTATTATTATTATTATTATTATTATTATTATTATTATTATTATTATTATTATTATTATTATTATTATTATTATTATTATTATTATTATTATTATTATTTGTTTTTGTTATTGATTTTATATTATGCAATAAAGTAATTGTTAATTTTTTCAACACTTCTCTTTTATCATTAATTAGATACATCATCACTGCATATTCATGAAATTAAGGATCATATTCGAGATGTAAACTTATACAGAAAAGTTATCTGGATTGAATGCATAATTATTGTATTAATGCTAAAAGTATTGGGTAGGATAGTGTACATAAAATCCCTTTTTACATTGCCATATCCTAGCATAAACACAGTTGATATTCATGCATGCATTTATTTTCTTATTTTTTAAACACAGATTAAGTTACTCTTAGTAAAAGCTTAGTTACAAACCATACATTTGTAAAGATTTTATTGTTAAAATAGAATAAGATTAAGAGTACATGTTTTATTATAAAACCCTGAGAAATTCTTGTTATTTTGATTATTAAAGTCTAAAACAGTTTAGTTTATGTGAAAATAGTACAAAGGTCGGGGTGGATCAGAAGTTTTTAGTCTTACCGTATCTGCGCTACAGGGCACCAGGTTATTTGAACCTAGAAAATTTATAGAGTAGGCAGATACGTGTTGTTAAAGATCCAACTTTTACACATATTTTACTTTGACCATCAGCCCTAGTTACTAGCTCATGGAGTAGCAGAGGTTTTATAACATTTATTAAAATATATTTTTAATAAAGAATAAAAAAAATAAACTAAATTAGATCACTGTCAGTACTTATAACACAAAAGATTTTGTTTATGTATATATAAGTAATAACACACAAACTTAAAAAAAAAATTATTATATAAAAAAAAAAATTATGTTTTATTTTGTTTCATTATTATTATTTTATTTGTGTTTAACTTTAATTTTTAATCTTAGAATGTTGAGCATAGGTAGGCCACCCAGACAACACATTTAAAAGATCTTCAAAACATTTGATTCCAGGCCAAAGGTCTGCAGCCACGCCAACGCTCGCTTCCAGATATATATCCGCAACCAATGCAATGTGAACATGTTAGCATCAAACCACGCTGACAGGAATGTGCATCTGACAGTGTGATATTATTTGAAGCAACATGACCTTCATCCAGTACAGGAATGTTCATCTGTCTGGTGAAGGAATCATGCATGTAATATAATAAAGAGAATAACGCTACATATGGATGGGAGAGCGGTGTATCTTGCCAGCTTATCATCCCAATCCATAGAGCTGAAAGGAATCAGTGGCACAGGAAATATGTCTGCGTCCATGCCTCTTTGGGGTCATGCATTCCATTGGGCACATTGCCCTAATGTGCGAACACACTTCACATTACATTTATGTAAACATCCATATATCTCTCCACCAGCATTGACACAACTACGAAACAAATAATCTGAAATCAAAACCCCTTTAAAATTAACATATATTTAAATGAGGCTAAGCGGCTACCCACACTCAACTTACATTTAAGTCAATTTATTAATTTAATTCTTTAACAAGAAATCTTTAGTTTAAGGTTTAAATTATTTTAAGATGACACATTGTATTTAACTTATTTTACCACAAATACTATTTGACCTATTTTTTCTTTCTTTTAAATTTAATAATGCACAAATAACAAAATGTGTTTTTATTTTTAAATTAATTTGCAATCGCAAATTCCTGCCCTATTACAAACAGATCTTATTAAGCATGAATAAATAAAAAAAAAACAATACATGTTTTAAGAGATTACGTTTTAAGCTTTAGCTATGACTTTTAACGTTTCAAGGTTATAGAAAAAAAATAAAGTTCAGGTTTGCTCAAGAAAGAAAGTTTATTGTTCATTTTAAAGACAGATAAAGTTCGAAGATTTTAAATTTAAGAGAGTTTATGTTTCATTTTATCATTTATAAATGTATATCTCCCTTTGTTTGTGCTCGTTCCTTCGCGACAAATATCTAAATTATGCAAGGGCCCTTTCCTTGCAGACGATGATGATTTATGAAGCTTGACAAGGATTTCTGCATATGGCACCAGTAGTTCAATCCTGGGATCCATGAGGATGAAAGCTGCCTTCAGTGATGAAGCTGATTACATTCTTGGTGATGGCGACAATAGCTTTTTAAATTATTTTACTTTCAGCAAAGGACAAAGGAATTCAAACTTTAACTTTTTTCTAATTCTCTAATTATTTCTTTTTATAGTCCTGAAGCATCTTATCTCTGGAATGCACGGATCCATCTAACATATTTCAAATCTGTATTTTATTGGTTCATTGAGTTTGTGGCTAAGTAGATTTTGGATATGTTGCTAAATGGATTTTTCCACTGAGGTCTGTGTCTATATCTTTGGGCCAGAAAAGCAAGTCTTTTGTTTCTATTCCTCGACTCTTATCTATTTCATAATCATCTTTTTAATGGTCATTTTGCCCTAAGGATCTGTTTGTAATTTTTATTTTTAAGATTATAAACTCTCTTCGTTATTTTTAAAATTAAAAGGTTTTTATTATATTTTATTTAAAGATTAGAATCTTTGCTTTGATTCTATAATTTTTTTAAAGCTTATTTTATTTCAATATTTAAATTAAACATATTCATAAATTAATAATTCATTATTTGTGCATTTTGAATGTTTGTGCTTTTAATTCAGTCTTAGATATTTACGAAAAAATTAAGTATTAAAATTTAAATGTAACGCATATATATATATATATATATCCCGTTACATATCACTGAACTTATTTAAAAAAATGATAAAGAAAAACTTTAGTTAGAGTTAATACTAATTGGCAATAATAATGCGTTAAAGTTTTTTTTTGTGGGTGTATTTTTAAATTACTACAGTCACATCTTATCATAACTTATTCCTACTATACCTATTCTGATATTCAGGGTGCTATTCACTCTATTTCCTAAACTATTTTATTTGGATCAGGGTATTCGTGGTTAATGAATATCTTGCCACACGCTGGGCAGCCATTTATAATGGTCGGGTGGATCAGAAGTTTTCAGTCTTACTGTATCTGTGCTACAGGATGCCACCAGGTTATTTGAACCTAGAAAATTTATAGAGTAGGCAGATATGCACTGTTAAAGATCCAACTTTTACACATATATTTTACTTCAACCATCAGTCCTAGTTACTAGCTCATGGAGTAGCAGAGGTTTTAAAACATTTATTAAAATATATTTTTAATAAAGAATAATAAAAAAAACTAAATTAGATCGCTGTCAGTACTTGTAACACAAAAGATTTTATTTACGTATATATAAGTAATAACGCACAAATTTTAAAAAAAATAATTATTATAAAAAAAAATTATGTTTTATTTTGTTTCATTATTATTATTTTATTTGTGTTTAACTTTAATTTTTAATCTTAGAATGTTGAGCATAGGTAGGCCACCCAGTCGATGCATTTAAAAGATCTTCAAAACATTTGATTCCAGGCCAATGGTCCGCAGCCACATCAACTCTCACTTCCAGATATATATCTGCAACCAGTGCAATGTGAACATGTTAGCATCAAACCACGCTAACAGGAATGTGCATCTGACAGTGTGATATTATTTGAAGCAACATGACCTTCATCCAGTACAGGAATGTTCGTTTGTCTGGTGAAGGAATCATGCATGTAATATAATAAAGAGAATAACGCTACATATGTATGGGAGAGCGGTCTATCTTTCTGGCTTATCGTCCAATGCATAGAGCTGAAAGCGATCAATGGCACAGGAAATATGTCTGCGTCCATTGCAATGCCATGACTGCTTCTTTGGGGTCATGCATTTTATTGGGCACATTGCCCTAATGTGTGAACACACTTCACATTACATTTATGTAAACATCCATATGTCTCCACCAGCATTGACACAACTACGAAATAAATAATCTGAAATCAAAACCCCTTTAAAACTAACATATATTTGAATGAGGCTAAGCGGCTACCCACATTCAACTTAGATTTAAGTCAATTTATTAATTTAATTCTTTAACAAGAAATCTTTAGTTTAAGGTTTAAATTATTTTAAGATGACACATTGTATTTAACTTATTTTACCACAAATACTATTTGACCTATTTTTCCTTTTTTTTAAATTCAATAATGCACAAATAATGATATGTGTTTTTATCTTTAAATTAATTTGCAATCGCAAACTCCTGCCCTATTACAAACAGATCTTATTAAGCCTGAATAAATAACAAAAAAAAAAAAACAATACATATTTTAAGAGATTACGTTTTAAGCTTTAGCTATGACTTTTAACATTTCAAGGTTTATAGAAAAAAAATAAAGTTCAGGTTTGCTCAAGAGAGAAAGTCTATTGTTCATTTTAAAGACAGATAAAGTTCGAAGATTTTAAATTTAAGAGCGTTTATATTTCATTTTATCATTTATAAATTTATACCTCCCTGTGTCTGTGCTCATTCCTTCGCGATGAAGATCTAAATTACGCAAGGGCCCTTTCCTTGTGGATGATGATAATTTATGAAGCTTGACGAGGATTTCTGCATACGACACCAGTAGCTCAATCCTGGGATCCGTGAAGATGAAAGCTACCTTCGGCAATGAAGCTGATTACATTCTTGGTGACAGCGACAACAGCTTTTTAAATTATTTTACTTTCAGCAAAGACAAAAGAATTCAAACTTTAATTTTTTTCTAATTCTCTAATTAATTATTTCTTTTTATAGTCCTGAAGCATCTTATCTTTGGAATGCACAGATCTATCTGATATATTTCAAATCTGTACTTCATTGGTTCATTGAGTTTGTGGCTAAGTAGATTTTGGGTTTGTGGCTAAGTGGATTTTTCCACTGAGGTCTGGGTCTATATCTTTGGGTCGGAAAAGCAATACTTTTGTTTCTATTCCTTGACTCTTATCTGTTTGATAATCATCTTTTTAATGGTCATTTTGCCCTAAGGATCTGTTTGTAATTTTTATTTTTAAGATTAAAAACTCTCCTTATTATTTTTAAAATTAAAAGGTTTTTATTATATTTTATTTAAAGATTAGAATCTTTGCTTTGATTCTATAATTTTTTTAAAGCTTATTTTATTTCAATATTTAAATTAAATATATTCATAAATTAATAATTCATTATTTGTGCATTTTGAACATTTGTGCTTATTATTCAGTCTTAGATATTTACGAAAAAATTAAGTATTAAAATTTAAATGTAATGCATATATATATATATATCCCATTACAATAGGTAAAGCTTGTATGCATAATAATTGCAAGTTAAATTAGAGATAGTAGTTGCACTGCTTTTTTCTTCTTAATTGAAAATCTCAATGGCATTTCTACATTATTGACTTTGACATTGTTCTTTTATATATATATATTGTAACAGATATATGTGAATATCCAGCCTACACATTGACCACCAATTTATGTATTGAATATATGTGGTGAATCAAATCTTAGTTAAATTATTAAATATTCTACTGGAAATCAATTTATGTCATGAAAAATATATGACTGGCAAGTAATTGGTTTGTGTTTTAGACTCATAAATCAAATAATTAGTTATCTTTTATAATTATGATCAACAGCTTTACATAAAACTCACTGTTAAATATAGCAGGTAATTGACCAGACACACTCACATGCATATTTATACAAATTCTAGTTGCTAAACTGAATGTAGAAATATAGATCACAGAGAATATTAATGTAATCAATATTTTGAAGTGTTGAAAATAAGGAAGTATTAAGAAATTAATAAAATAATATCTAATCAACTATCTAATAAAATTTACAGTAATTGGTACATGAGTTAGTTATTAACAATTTAACTTATGCAATTTTTAAATGAAAAAATAGTAATGATTACCAGAAAAATTTATAAGAAAAGACCATAATCTAATCACTAATTTTGATAAGATTATGTGATTTTTTAAAATTACTCTAAACTCTAAAAATTATTAAAATTTCATCTGTAATGGAGGAATATTTTGACATAAATATATTTCACAAAAGTATATGACAATTTACATAAATATTGTTTAAGAACTAGTAATCAAAATAAGAAGTTTTAAGGCAATCATAATTATAACATAAAGAGTTTATATTTATCTTGTGTTTTAAAAAATGATGGCTTTGTTTATATATATTGGCTAAATTATTAAATTTGAATTTAAGGATATATCCATTTATAAGAATTCTTCTTTCTTTAACTTTTTTCTAGTGGTAAATTTGTTTACTGTATTGCGAAGTCTAAAATAAGTAGTTGACAATAGTAATTATCTTCATAGAGGTTTGAGCAGCTTTCAGTTCATAACTTTAATAGATTGCAAATAGTAAAAACAAGCGAAAATAGTATTGTTATTGCACCAAAAAAAGAATTGCCTCAGCCAATCATTAATTCTGAAATGATGTACATTAAGAATTGTTGCATTATATTGTTTAAAAAAAAAATTTCTATGCAGATTTTTTCAGAATGATTTACTTTTAGTTGGTAATGGTGGTATGTCTCTCATTCAGTCTCTTCTGTTTTTTTTTTCACTGGTTCTTAACTCTGACTAAACTAACATCTAATTTAAAACTCTTTATATATTTTTACATTGTTTATGAAAAATTGGAGGAATAGGAAAATAATCAGTTGGTTTTTCTTCACGAATATATAAACATTGAATTTTACTGATTAAGTAATTTGATCTAATCATAACTAATTATAGATGATTAATTCTAATATTTAGAAGCAGGTCTTGCTTACAAAAACAAGTTTATGAATATAAATAGATATATGAAAAATTAATAATTACTTGTTTAACATAGAATTATTGAACTTTAATAAAATTTAAAAATCAGTTACAAATATAGAGTGACTTAAACCATAACTCATTCCAACCTACATACTACTTCATTTTTTTTAGGCTCAGTGATCAGAGAGAGATACTCTTTTTCTATGACTTTTCTAATACTTTGGAATCCAGTTTAAGACTGCACATCTATTATCAATGCTTCTGCTAACATCTGCATTTCAGTCTATTCCTGTTTATTCTCTCACTATGCATTTTGCTTTTGATCTTTTCTTGTTAACATCAACATAGATCTCTACATACTTTGTTCTTTAGTCTTAAATTTTCACTTTTTTTTTTTTTTTGTTAAATGTTCAGATCTTCAATTCATATATAAGAATTGATAAAACATCTATTAAAAAACTTTTTTTTTTTTTTTTGAGCATTTTGGCATATTTCCTTTTAATATTGTGTTGTTTTTTCCAAAAGCAATCCATCCTAATTTAATTCTATGATTAATTCCATCAATATTTTCTTATCTATACAGTCCAATTTATTAATATCAGTTTTTATTTTCTTGGGTGAAAACATTGAACATTACTTTAATCATTTTAGTATTATTTTCAAAAACAATTTTATTTTTTTAGTTTATCATTTTAATTCACAAAAGACTTTCCATAAAATTGCTGTGAAAGTATTTGGAGATATAGAACAATCTTGTCATAAACATTTAGTATTACAAAGTAATTAATCAAAGCAAAGCAAAACTCCATATAGTAGTGTCACCTGTGCTAAACAGAGTAATCAATGGATGCCAGTCCATTGATTACTCTGTTTAGCACAGGTGGCACTACTATATGGAGTTTTGCTTTGCTTTGTTTATAAACAATTATGTGCTAGTATTGGAGATGTGATCATGTGATGCTTGTTGGCTTAACACCAATCCTGCCTAATAGGGTAGTGGTGGCTATGGTTGTTAAAGAGCCAAAGACACCAAAATGTATGGGTGCTGAACTGAGTTCAGACCCATATGACTATATAGGCTATTGAGCTTAAATTGAAAAGATTTTTTGTGTTTTCAATTTCATGCTCATAGTTTTGTAGTTAAGTAGAGATAAAAGATGGTTGCTAGAGGGTTGCATTAGATCCTAACATCTAGATGCAGTGCTCTCAGATCCAAAGCTCCTCACTGACGAAGGCCACAAGCCAGAAACTAATCTGGGGATATTGGATGAGTAGGCATTAAATAGGGATTTTATGCACAAGCCTTCTGGCATCCATTGATTACTCTGTTTAGCACAGGTGGCACTACTATATGGAGTTTTGCTTTGCTTTGTTTATAAACAATTATGTGCTAGTATTGGAGATGTGATAATGTGATGCTTGCTGGTTTAAAGTAATTAATCACTGCTATTGCATTGTAATATTTTTTGTTGAGTTTGACAGTGTCCTGGATTTATGTCTTGATATTCCAATTCTTAAATTACCATGAAACTACTTATAATGTCAAATATTTTTTCACAATTACAAATCTAAAGCATAATGGTAAGCTATACTTATTATTTTTTGTTGTTTTTTAATTTTAATATTTGGATATGATCTCCTGTGTTAAAACCATTGTTAAATTTAATTTGTTCTTTTGGTTGGTTTGGGTCCAAATTTTTCTCTAAATGAGTTGTAATATTCTTAGTAAAAATCTTACATATAACTTATAAAAAATTAATATGTTTAAAATTCTAACATCTTCTTTTCTGCCTTTCTTATATATCAATAACACTAATGCATTTTTCCAGTCATCTGATATATTTTTATCATTTAGATATTTAGTATATAACTTTTCAACATTTTTTTAATTTTTTCATCATCTTTTAAGATATAATAATTTCATCATATTCAAGAGCTTTTCCTTTTTCATAGATTTAATTGCTATTCTAACCTCTTCATGTAAAATATTTAGGAATTCAGATATAATAATTTGTTTTCTCCTTCTTTATTACTGTATAGTTGTTATTTTTTTAACTTCTCATGCATTTCACGATTTCATACATATTTTTAATAATAGTGCCATCTTTTATTGTTGTTGCTGAAATAACTTTCCTTCCAATACTACTATGTTATAATATTCTTTAAAAACTTTTATTCTCTTCCACTTCTTTTGCCATGTCATAGTTGTAATTTTTATGTCACTGTTATCATTTTACAGAATGTTAAATATTCAATTCTTCAAAACAGATCATTTAAAAAAATATTTTTTTTTTTATTCAGATACTCCTTGTCCCATTTGAAAAAGTGCTTGTGAATTGTTTTTGTTTTTTTGTACAGGCTATCTGTGCAGTAGAATTAAGTGGAGTATCAGTAATTTTATTATTAAATGTATCCAAGTCTGAACTATTACTGATGTTTGTAGCTATTTTTAAAATAGTATGCAAGTTCTAATATAAATTCATTGAAGTTTTTCTGAAGATTTAAAACATCAACTGTTAATGTTATCTTTTAATAACTTTTGTGTTTCTAGTTTTGCATTAATGTATATCTTATATCTCATTAATTGATGATCACTTCTTGTGTTTAATCTATTAAATACATTAGTCTTGAAATACATAATTTGTCAGTCCAAATATAGGCCAACTCTGCTATATCTTCATTTTTATGCTTCAATATTCATTTCCAATTTGGATTTTTTTAATCAAAAAAAAAATTTACAATACTGTTTTCACAATTCTAAACTATGTTTTTTTATATAACTTTTATTTCTGTATCAAAATTTACCATTTTTTAGTATTAAAATATTCCATGACAATTGTAAAATGTTATTCGATCTGATCAAAAGCATTCTGTACATTTAAATACAAATCTTCTACTTCTTCAGAATGAGAAGTTGTTGAGATATAAAATTGAATTATTTGCATTTAGTATCTTCTACCCACTTGTGCCTCCAAAATTTGTGCCTTTATAATAAAGTTTATGTCCACTTTCCAAAATAATTATCTATTCACCTTTTCATTTCATAAAGTTCAGTATTATTTATTATTAGCTCTTTTTATGACTGATATAATCTTCCTTTGCTCTTACACTATTAAATAAAAAGTCAACAACAAGTGATGACCTATATCTGCAAAAGAGATCTCTTATCAATCTCTGTTTTTGGTCACCAACTACTGCCTGCCTCTTGGATGTAAGGACCATAATTTAGTTTTGTCAGTTATAATTACAAATATAAAAGAAAATAAACATTCACATATGTTAAAACCCAACAGATATTTCAATTAAACACTAAGGAAAAAGTCTGTTGTGGGTTTTGTTTTTAACATTTATCAAAAAAGTAATAATATAGATTGGATAAGGATATGATTATTAGAAAAGTTTTATAGTAATTGTAAGACATTGTTTATGGTTGAATAATCTCTAACAAAGAGATAGATAAATTATAAGCATATTGTTTTTTTGGTGGGGGATTTTTTTTGTGATTGTTTAATATTTATTTCAAAGAATTTTTTAATGAGGATGGGGTAAGCATTGGGATTGGAAATTTTATACTAATTTTGCTAGTGTTATAGCAATTCTATAATGAGAATGACAATTTTCTGTGTGTATTTTATCACAGTGGAAGTGTGATAGTCTGAGCACTGAAAGTTTTGGAAACAAAATCCAACCTGTACCTTTGCTGCTTTAATGTCAGATAATCTCCTGGTGGTTTTATATATACATATGATAATGGACTTAACCAAGTATTAAGTAGGATTGAATGAGAATAATTACATTTAAGTCTGAAAGTAATAATTATAGTTTTGTAGTAATGAATAATTGACAGGCAATAATAGAATAAGTTAATATTTTTAAATATTTACATAGTTGTTTATGTGGTACTAAAAATTTTGATAAATATATTACCAGGATAATTGCAAACAAAACCTTTTTTAAATTTTGATAGAAGATTATATTTACATTCTATATAAACTGGTATTAAACAATGATGTGTACTAATATTGTTTTCAATTTTTATATCAGCAGGGATCAAGATACAATATAGATTTGATAAGTGGGATTTTTAATTTGAATCAATTAAAAGTTAAAACAATAACATCTTCTTGGATTTTTGATTTACAGTATGCTGATGATTGTATTATTTTTTCGAGTTCAAAAGATGATTTACAGAATATACTTGTAATGGTCCGGATTCCCTTAAAGAATGTAGGTGAATGCATCTAACTATAGTTGGACCAATGATGTGATAAAAGTTAAATCTATGATGGTATCTATTTTAAATATGCTAATTTAATATCTAAATATTAACTATATATTGTAACGGTCATATTTATACATTCGCGCAACAAAATCCAGTTTTAGTAAATCATCCCAAGGCTGTTCGAAGTGAGGTTGTTGAGACCTCAAATCCAATCTCACCCCAGTTACTTTACCAATGCTAAGAGATTTACAACCTTACAGATGACATATATGAAGTTACACTCGTATTTCTTTAATCTCCATGCCGGCAGTAGAACAACGGTGGAACATGAGACTAACACTTTATTATATTAACTAACATTTCTTAAAGTATAGCTATATAGAGATATGACCCACAAATAGATATTAATAAATCTGGTTGTGATTCCTTACTAATAATTAATAATTGATTTATGAGCAAAAAAATGAGACACTAAGCATAACTATATTTAAATAAAATTTAATAAAAGCCAAACTTAAGAAAATAAAATAAAACAATGTGAATGCAATACATGAAGTTATCTCACTCGCAGATGAATATGAGGTTATGTTAAATACAGTACATGAAATTATTCCACTAGCAGGCGAGAATGACATTAGGTTAAATGCAATACATGAAATTGTCTCACTCGCAAGTGAGTACGTGAATTTTATCTCACTCGCCGGTGAGGATGATATTTGGAGTTACAAGCTTTTCAAGTGAATATTTGTAATTAGAATTTTAAACATTTATTCACTTTTAATCCATGCTTAACTATGCCTTTATTATGCTATGCTATAGAGTAGTAGATTTGCACTCATTAGTTTGCAGAGATGATTTTTATGAATTATAACTAATATTTTAATAAGCTAAACATTTCTCTATACAGATAATAGACATACGAAACTAGATTCAAGTTCAGATCAAAGCTGAAATATTATTATGGAGGGTTGAACTGGTGGCTAGCAGTATGACTTCAGACACTATGGCATTTATACAAATATATAATCTGAGTCTGTGCATCTTGAATGCGTTTCATCATGGGATTCATTACCGAGTAATCAGTTCCCAAGGACTGCACTCATTGCTGTGAATAAGAAGAGACATTTAGTCCGGGTGATCGGAACAGCTAATAAAATATTTGGATTCTTGTGCCCCAATCTTGAATAAAGATAATGGGGTGGCTCTTAAAACCAAAGCCCATTTTAAAAAGAGAGGTGTCCGAACTAATGAAATGGGTGACCTTAAACCAAGCCTATTTAATATAATAAATAAGCAAGAAGTATAGGCATGTCTGTGCTTCCCAAGACACATTAGCTCTGCTGACTACTTCATTACATACCTACAATTCAGACGCAAAACATTAGTTTCATTCCATGAAACCACCATGAGCCAGTTCATAAAATAGCATTTATAATTATGCTACCAAAATAATATATGGAATCTAGTCTGTTAAGCTATCTATATAGGCATTTATATAAAGATAAGGAGGATTACATCATATTTGGGAAACATTAAAAGATTAAATACAAATCTATACTGTATTTCATTACCTCTGCTAAATACTAACGAAATAGTTTATTTAAAGTACATCTATCTTTAAGCATTTGTAACGGCTTAATTATATAGAGAGAATAAATGTTACATTTACTCTTTTCAGAAAGGACTTTAGTATGGGTGTTAATAAATGCAGTTAAACAATCATGAGAACATCTAATTATTTTGTGTTAGCAAACTCCATTCTGGAAAACATAGCATAAACAAATACATAATTTAACCAATATTGGCATAGATTTAATTTAAAAGAAAGAAAATTACTAACTAATAAATTATTTATTCACATAAGTTAAATCTAGAATTTGGCTTTATTTTCTCATAGTTTAAGTTAAATTAGGCAAGACTTACAAATTAAATAATAAAATAAGTTACCTTTAGTTTAGTTTTGTGACTTATATTTGGAGAATTAAATATAATTTAATAAAATGGCCACTTACATTTAGTTAACTAGCTTTATAAGTTTAGGTTTAGTTAAACATTTTAAGATCTGCAGGAATCGGTTACCACTATGACTTGTAAGGCTACTGGCATGGTTACTTGAACTTGGCTTGCATGTCCATTTCTTTAGCAACTGGGCTACCGGTTCTTTTTATGTCTCCGCATCTTATAGACCAGCTCTAATGTTTGGATAACAAACCTTTTGCCAACTACTCACAGATTCGCATTATGAAATTTAGTAGACTCCTCAAAACTAAACTTCAGCAGCAGTAGTGAAATCAAAATTTAGCAATAAGTTGAATTAGAATTTAGCCATAAGTAAGCAAGTAATTAAGTATCCTCAACATGGCTGAACAGAGTTTATATATCTTCTCCCCTCTTCTTTCGATCATCCAACTTGTTTACCAAGTTTTATTGTTCCCATCTGTTTGCCATATATTTTTGATAAAACGAGGGATTCCTGCTGATTTATTGATTTCTCATCCCTATTAAAATTGTTTTCTTCGATCTTGATTAATAGTTAATATGATTCTACGTTAAAATCATTTTGCTTCTTACTGCTAATTAGGCTAAGACAGAGTAAACAGATTATTTTTAACCACATCTGCTTTTTTTATTATTATTAAAAACTGACTTTAAACATTGTAAACATCTTACCTATGTCTAACACGTTTAACTGAAATTTGTCTTTATATGCGAAGTAATATAATTTCTACATTAATTCTATAATAAAATTTAAAATAAAACAAAGTTTATAACGCTTTTAAATCTATTGCATTATTTATCTTCAGCATATAGATAGGCTTCTGTTACACACTCAGCAAGGTTTACATTTATTAAAAAATAATAATGCATATGTATGTATGTATATGCTGATTAATTACAGATATACATGAGCATTGAACAATGTATGCTATTTAATACACACACATGATCATTATAATAACAAAGTTTCAAATTTAACCTGACATACGCGAACTTGGGTATATAGCTAGACAAAAAAGACTACTATAGAATATAATAGGTGAAACAGACTGATAGATAGATCTGACTGTTTCAATATACAATTTAGACCAGTTCATTTAATCTTCACCTCTTTTTATTACTCCGTTATGCTCAGTATTCGAATTCAGGGTGGATTTTGTAATTAACTGTCTTTAGGGTTTCCATTAATATCCTGTAGTAATAATATTATTTAATACAATTTCAATCAATAGATTCTCAAAATTACTTTCAACCAAATTAATATGATGTCAAATTAAGATGATATATATATATGTGTGTGTGTGTGTGTATTTAAATATAGGGAATTTGATTTTCAAGTCACTTCAACCATCCATAATATATCTTACTACTGATACACATGACCACATATATGCAGAAAAGATAAATAATCACCAATATATGTATTTTGTGCTGAACCAGCACTCATCAGTTGGTCCAGATTATCATTCCCCATACATATATACAATTAGTGCTCAGTTTATATTAAGATAGCAAATCCTTATACTTCAATGGACAGGCTAATGTTATTTTATTATGAAATAAAATAAATAATTTAAATAAATCAGAGACTTTCTTAAAATAAAATAAAAATTAACAATATTTATTAAATGACAACAATTTAAATTTATCTTTATATCAACATTTATAATTATGAGTTTTTCATAAATCTCTACTATATTATTATATAAGTTTAAAATGATATCTTTCCATATCCCCATAGTAAATATGTATTATAACACAAATAATATTTAAAAGTTATAAAACAATAAATGAAATTTTATAATTTCAAAAATTATAATAATACTAACTCGGTTAATTTAAACAAAATAAGTATAAATGAAGATTTTTGTATTATCGAATCCTTTTGAGTTAATTTCATTTTTATAAGATCCCTCCATCTATGTGTGGTCACTATCATTGAAAGAATAGACCATTTATTCAAGGATATTAATCATTTATATAAAGAATAAATAAACAAATATTACTAAATTAATTAAGTTAGTATTGAACAAAAATTCTGTCTGGTCAAATGAATGAATTTAATATGAAGAACAATGAAATCATACCTTAATATTAAGTCTACTTATTTTCCCTGGTCAGATCACTTTACAAGGAAGACCTAAATTTTATTAAATAAAAAAATATTTAACCCAATGATCTTTCCAATTTCTTTTCATCTAAGGATTTTCTAAACTGAATTATCCAACGTAAGTACATTTTGGAAGCAAAGGGAATAAAATTAGATATTTATGGATGATGATATCCAAAGATGATATGATATATTAAAAGTTTGTAGGATTGTCCTATTCATTTCCATAATTTGCGAAGTAGTGTTCATTAAGAATAAAGTTTTTTATTCCTTGGTCATCAGTCATTGGTTAGGCAATCAGCATATTCCATTGTTCCTAAATATTCCTCTTGCATGATGTTGACATGTTCTTCCATAAGTTATTTCCTAATAAATTGAAATTGCATTTTGAATTATATAGATAATATATATATATATACTTTAGGCATTTCAGTAAGAATAAGTAATTACACTACTTTAAGTTAAGATAAAAGCATTAGATCCTATGGTATATTGTTTTTACTCATGGTGCATTTTATAAAAATGAAATCTTAAAATAATTTATTTAAATATATAAATGTTTTTGATAATATTTATCTTCTTTAAAATTCAAGTTTAGAATGATCTCTTTAAGAATTTCTGTAATTATTATATTAAAGGTAATCTCATTTTTGAAATGATTATTATTAATATTAAAGAGTAATTTATTTGTTTTTGCCTTAAATGATATTAGAGTTTTCTCTTCACAAAAATTTTATAAACAAGGAAAATTCTTTCAAACTATTGATCTATCTTTTTAATGTGATTAGAATTTGAACACAGCAAAATAATTAAGTGTAGTGACTAGTACACTAGTAAAAAATAGAATTCATTTGTAAATTATTTGCTTTAGCTTTTACAGTAGAATCAACTTCTGGTAGCATGTGTTAAATTTACTATTTGATTTCGCGATTTTGTATTCTACTGTTGTTGAAAGTATTATAATTAATAATTATATAATTCAATTCTAATTTCATTTCCTTCGCATTTAGTTGCTAAGATGCAACTTTGATCTAAGGTTATGTCTAAGTTTTACATCTTGATTAGTGATGTTAACCAACTTAAATAATTATTCTATATATATTAAAGTGATTGAAAAATAATCATTTTAATATTTGATTTTATTAAAACAACTATTTATTTGATTTGAATTTTGTTATTAAAGTTTTGTAGTTTAACATTTAAGTTCTATATATATATATATTTTAATGTAAAGAATAACATTTATTATTTATAAACTTAAAATTATATTTTTCAGTTTGTTTTGATTTTGCATATAAATAAGTCAGGTTAACAAGATTGCAAGTTACCCTTGAAATTCCCCTTCTGTACAGAGTTTAAATTTTCTAAAATAATAAGAAAATTTTAAAACTTTAATTATGTATGTGTGTTTTAATGTTATATATATATATTCAATTTAAGTTTATAAAGGAGTCATATTAGCTTGGGTTTTCTTATCACTGAAATGATTATCTCTAGGTTTTTATTTAGTATTGTCTTCTTTCTCTCTCCTATTATCAGCATGTGACAATTATTTCAACTTTCTGTTTGACCAAAATATATGGTTTAAGAATGTGGATATTGTATGTACCTTTTATTTCACTATCCATTGTAACAGGATGGAGTGGTAGGATGTAGGGCAAAAATGGAGGTTGATCATAATCATACTTTGGGTGATGGCAAAATCAGCATCACTCCCAATCAATTTAAAATGAAATATCAATAATTTACAAAAGTATATATGAGATATATTTAAGGGGAGTATGAAATCAAGAGAATCTCAGAGATTATCAATAAGTAAAAGTAAGTATAAGTAACACTCAAAATAAATCATTCATCATCATGAATGATGAACAATTAAAATAAATCATGACAATAAATCAACAATCAATCTTATGACTGGAATGAACATCAAAAAATATAAGTCAACAGTCAACCCTGTAACTGTATTGGAAATGGGTCTTCTGTAGACCAGGCTAACTATTGAGCCTTTACCTGCTTGGGGCAATTATTTAAATATTAATTTGGGGGGCACAAACTAAGTGCAAATCCATCAGAATACATAACCAGAAAAATCTAAACAATAATGCTGGGATATTAAAACATGCTGATCATCATCAATGCTCTGGCCACTTGAGTACCATTAATGTACTGGCTAACTATAAACTTAAATTTTTAATAAGACTAAACTAAAATAAAAGGTAGTGTATGGACTTTAAAGAGTATTCTCTTTTGCATCATGATGATTGATCATCTCTGAATGCCCAAAAGCACTAAATTCACATCCCCATTCATATATTCATCAGCTATACTCTAATCTAGCTCAGAGAACACAAGCTATATTACTGTTATAATGACCAAAAGATGATTTACATAATATTTTCTAACTATTTACAATTAAGTCACTGGAATAATTTTTACATTTGAATAAGTTTGTTAACAACAATAACAAAAAATTGAAAGTAAGGCCTATAAAAATAAGGCTACACACATATAAGTTTTATGATTTTGATTACTATACAAATTTCAAATTATTACATTACCATTTACATATATGTGATTAATATACAAATACAAGTTACTATATGTGGTTTACATGTATGTGCACAGACACAATTTATAACACACAATTAATATATTTCAATTGATATTTGATAATGATGAAAAATGATTAAATTTTATATGTGTTATACTTGACAAGCATTGATTTATATAAGTCCTATTTTAATTTGTTACAATAATATTATATTTTCCTAATTAATTCCATTTGGAAAACATACATAAATTTCACACATATACATGTTTATAAACAAAATATAGCTATAATTTAAAATTAGTTTCAGTTTATAAGTTCTCTTTTTTTCTTTAAAAAAAAATATAGTCAATTTTTGACATGTACTTGTTGATTTAATTATCAACTTTTGTAAATTTAAATTATAGAATCATCTATTCTTTAATTTTTTTTAATTTTTTAAATCCATGCAAAATTATTTGCTTGTTTGTTTCATTTTTAAAATGTCTCTTTTTTTTTAATAAATGAAAGATAAAATTGTTTTATAGAATTAAAAAATATAAATTTTAAAATGTCTTTCTGCCCTCTCAATAAATGATTTAAAATAATCATAGATTATATATCTCACTTTTAGAATATTATTTTTAATGAATATGAAAATTATCTCTTTACAATATATATATATATATATATAGCAAATTGTCTCGGTTAAATATTTGACTCAAGCAAATTTTACTTTAAGTTACTAAGTTAAAATGTCTTTTTTAAAGAATACACTTGGGTTTTGTTTTTTGCGGATTTTTTTAATGCGATTTTGAAGTTATGTGATTCATGTTGCTTCTTAATATTTTTTATGTGGTTTTTCTTTTATGTGATAAAGAAGTTCATATTTCACTATATTTATTAGATATCAAGAAATTTAAATTATTAATAACTTACTTTGACTTGAAATACTTATTTTTTCAAAAGTATAATGTTATATTAGCAGCTAATATGAATATGGCCTAAAGCTGTATTTAGAATCTTATCTTCTATGTAAATAATCTACTTATACTTATGAGTAAATAATAATAAGAGATTTATACTTATGAGTATAAAAATATTGCAATAAATATTCAAAAATTTTAAACTTTTAAAACATATTTTGTTAGATATAATAGAAATAAATATTCTTTTAGATTTTTAAAATAAATAATGAAATTTTGTAAACTGAAAATAATCTTTCTACCGATAATGTATAATCTTTTTGTTTTGATTGCGATCTCATTTTTTTAATATAGAAACAAAGTGTGAACATTTAAAATTTATTTCAGTAGTAAACACAAATATCTATCAAATGAAAACAAATTTATTATTTTCTGATAAGTATTAATCATTTAATCATAGATTTTACATTGATATGAAACTTTAGAAAATGCTGAAATCTGAGTTTGCTGCAATGAACAACTTTTTAAATTCCAATGAGAGCTGGATATCACGAGCTTTATAAACAATTAGTAAAATCATCATCTCAAAGTTTAATCACTGATTATATTGTCATCAGAAAACTATTAACACAACATAAGACTGAAAGTGGCACTAGTTGTACTTTCTCTTGTGACGAATCTGATTTCTTACCAGTTTACAAACAAACCTCATTTTGTCAAGTAGCGATAATGATTAAAATATGTATGAAAAATTGTAAAAGTAACTATTGTAATTAATAAAAAAAAAGGAAAAAAAGTTAGTCTTGTATCAATTTTTTTCAGATATTTAATATTTTTTATTAGTCATACTTTATTCTCTTATTTTTTAATGCGAATTTTAAAGTAATTTTTTCTTGTTGCTTTGCTTTTATGCAATTTCTAAAAATTACAGAACCTATCCCCCATTTTTCAAGGTATATTAAGTCTATTTTTGTGCGATTTTTTTTAATGCGGGTTTTCTGTGAAACCTATCTACCACGTAAAATGAGACCCAGTTGTATTAAAAAGAATACAACTCACTGTATATACATTTATCTGTGCTTCTCTGGATATAGACACAACCACATATGTATAACTACTTCATCAACTGATGGTTTCTCTTGACAAGGACCAGTTCAGGAAAGTCATAATCAGGAAGTTATAATCAGTTAAACCATGGCATTGAATCAGTTCCTTCTGTCTGGGATTTGATAAATTTTAAGCAAGTAAGCTGTCTTGGATTGGGCTTCAAGCAAGCAACCATTCTCTCCACATTTAAGGCTATTAATTTCAACACAAAGAATTGGGTCATTTTTCTTCATGTGAATTCAAACTCCTGCAAAGGAAAAGAGTAGCAGCTCCTGGATCTACTATCCTGCCTTTAGCTAGGATCAGTTAATTGTAGCTATTCTGAACTCTGATACAGCCAGAAACAAACTGCAGCTATCTATTTTGGTCAGCTAAAACAAACTGCTGCAAACTTCAAGAAGCTGCAACAAAATAACCAATTTTGCAGTTCACCAGTTCTTACAAAAACTACTATCCAGATTACAGCTGATGTTTTTATCAGCCTTTTTATAGAACCATCTGAGGTGATAACAACACCTTGATTGAAAACAGTTTTTTAATCTCTCTATAATCTTTTTTGAAAACAAGCTTGAAATTTTTGTCAAAGTGTGACATACATGTTTTCACTCAGGGGATTTTTTTAATAGATAGAAATTGTGTTCAATTAATTTAAAAATTTTGAAAATACCATACTTGTTTTTAAATTTCAAAATCAGAATAATAATAATAATATAATATTTATTCAGATCTTTTTAAAAGTTTAATTTATAATAAAATTTTATTTTAAATCATAGTTATTTAACCGGGCCCCGGGCCCAAGGGCGCGGGCGGGTTTTATAGTTAATATATATCTAATAACTGTGTCTCAGACTATCTTTTATAAAAATTTGAGTTCAGGTATGAATGTAGAGTTTTGGTCTAGGATATATAATTTGTGTCTCATTCTTGTTGGATTTCTAAAGTGGAGTCTGGCAATGTGTCTAGATCACAAGGATTAAAATAGTCGGTCAAAATCTTTGACTTTCAAATGTTAATTCTTCGGGGTTTAGGTTCACAGAGTATTTGATCTGGATTATTCATTTCCAGAAACAAATAAAGTGTTTTGTTTATTCTTATCTGTTAATAATTAACATTTTCAATGTTGGTACAGGTTTTCTCTGATAAATTGGATATTGGTGATTACTATTTAATAATTTAACAAAAATATAAAAATTTTACGATAACTTAGTCAATTTACGAAATATAAAAATATTTTCTTAGTAGTTTTATCTCTCAAAATAAATAATTAGATAATGTAGGTGTCATGTTGATTGTTATTACTGAGAATTAACCGTTGAGGTTGTAATAATGTATGAATTCAGTGTAGTCTATTTCGTGATTGAACTATCAGTAACACAATATAAAATAATTAATGAGACCAAGTAGGTTTAAATAACGAAGATTTATTTAAAGGTTTATATATATGTTAATCACTATCAATATATACAAAGTAGAATAATATATACTAATATTATTATATATAAATAAGGGGGAAGAGTAAAATAATAAAGAGATTGGTAATGTTATAGTTCCTATTTATTTGGCATGTCCGAGGTAAACCTCTCATATAGGTGAAGCAAAGAGTGATGGAGACAGAAATCATCTATCTTTCATTCACTTAGCAAGTGTCTCTCTCAGTTCAATATTAGATCCATTACTCATCTTTATTTTGGGTACCTCCTTCATTGATCTTAGTGGTGGTCATCTCTTTAGTTCTTATAGGATCCTGATTAGATAATGTACCTTTAACATTGTCTATTCTAAGCAATAGCTTTGTTTATACTATCCAATCCTTCTTGATAAATTACTTTATAGTTTAGCGCTAATATCATTTAATTATTTACAAAACACAATTAGCGATCCGTTAGTTTTACATTTATTTTTATTATTGGTTAAACGTATTTTTTTCTATACATGCACATACACACACATGTAGCACATTTTCAGTCATTATTATTCCAGAAAATGTAGAAAAATATCTATAAAAATTTATGTCTGTGTTTATTTTTACTTTCCTTTATGTATATATATGCACACAGACTATATTATTGTGTGCTATGTAACCCAACTGGTTACAATATCTAACCAGAATGCATTTGGACCTGTTATTTTATTATAGTAAATGGTCCTTTATATGGATTATAGAATTTATGACATTTATTTTGGAGTTATTTATTAAGATTAAGGGGCCTTTATAGGTGTGAATCTAGTAGCTTCACATTCACTCCATTTAATATATCATACAATATCATTATATGGATTACTTGCCTTTTATTATTTTCTTACAAATGCTTTTCACACTATGTGTCTTTATCAATATATTAAATGTTGTTAGGTCTAATTTACTTAAAGCCATATTTATTATTTATAGAATGATATACCAAAAGATAGTATGGTGGATGATCTGATTATTTGCAGCTACATTTTATTTTAGCTAGCTTATGCATACTTTATGTATAGACTTATTTAAAGATGCCAATCCTGCTCTTTAATCTTGAGACTTGTTGGATTTTGTCTGGCATCCATTAAATGTATCAGTTGCATTTCATCTAATAAGAGCTCATTTCTTAATATATTTTTTAACAAGTTTTTATATTGTGTTTTTCTTTTTTAATGCTTTCATTCTTTAATTTTTTAAAACTGTAATTCTGATAAGTATTACATGAATTCAAATGTTGTGAAAATTATTTTGTTAACTGATTTAATTGTTTCTATTTATATCTCCTTTTTTTATAAAAAAAAATGACAAAAATTTCATTCTATTTCTCCATGATATGGTTTTCATATTTTTGAGAAATAAATTTATTTGGTTTCAACTTCACTATAAATTGATTAATCTTTTGTGGCATATTTGGTGAAGATGATTAGATCATTATAAGATTTGGTAAATAATTTAATTTCCAATTTTTTATTGGTAATTTGGTTTATTTTTATCTTTTTTTTTTTTAAAGAATAGTGATATAAAAAAAATTTGGTTATTTCAATTTGTATAATCATGTTTCCATATCCATGGTCATAATCCTTTCAGTACATTTTTATTATAACTTATTAATACTTAATAAAGGTAAGTGGGCCTTCATTGGTATTACATAATTTATGAAACATAGTAAGTACCCTTTTGTTTCTTGGTATGTAATATGGTCATCCCATTATTATCTGAAAACTTTTTATGTCATGATCATCCACTTGGTTATGGGCAGACTTTAAGAGCTATAACACATACTTAAGATGATCAACTATAGTGATCGTATTTGTGCTTTTAAAATTTGCCTTTTTATTATGACAACTTTCCTTTGTAGCAATATTATGAGTATGTAGTATTCTACTGATAGCTGTCATTCACTTTGACAATATAATGTTTCAAAAATATTTTAGCTTTGCTGAGTGCATGGGAATGATTCCAGAAATACATCCCATTTGTTTACCATTGTATCTTCATTTATATATTTTGCCATGATATTTCTAAAATATGGGAATATCTCATCTGTCATGGGTTTATCATTTGGCTCATGGTCAACCTTGAGGTCTTGTGAACTTAACATCATTTGGTATGTGGAAGTATCATTTGGCTGTTTTTGTCTCAACTCCTTAGATTTACAATCTAATTCAAATTCTACATTATCCATATGTAGGTTTCTCAAGTGATCTAAGCTCTCTATATGACCTTGTAGATTAAATTCGTTTTTTGTAAATATTGTTAGTGCCTTCGTGGGGTTTATTAATTGGATAGGTACTTGCACAGTTGATACTTGAGTATCTGGGTTGGTTTTGAGAGGATCACTCTGTATGACACACGTTATTTGATGTGGAAGAATGATTTCTGAACAAGCATCACTTGTCATATCATGATCTCTAATGGCTATCTCTAGGCCGTTCCCTGCTTCATTTTTTTCTTGACTATTCTGAGTCTTATGGCTCATCTCTGTTTCTTGCATGCTTATAATTTGTGCGTTTTGAAAACTTTCTGCTTTATTCATATCCGCACTTTTTTCTAGGTTTTTCAAATCAGGTTCATCTGCTTTAACAATGCTGCAATGATTCTGTACATCATTACTCTGCAGGGTGACAACATGGTGGTTATGACATTTCTGTGATAATCATTTGAGCTAGTAGTGCTCTGTTTTGAAAAATTTCACTGTATATGAAGACCTTGTGTTCAGAGCAAGGCTTTTGCTCTAAGTAGTGGTTGCTCATGCTAGTCTGTGTTGTATATCTACACACATTTGCCTTGGTGGAGTTTATTTGTGGGGTCGGCATTTGAGTATCTGTGTTAGTTTGATCCGTGCCTGGTACTATCTTTTCCGAACTGATACTGAGAGGATTATCTTCTTTCATGTTTTAGAGACCTGAGACATCCAACCAACCAAAAATTCAGGATCAATTGAAGCTTCAGCAGTAAAATAATGTTTAGTACCTTGATTGGATTCAAAAATAAAATCAGGCAAGTCTTTTCGTAAAATAATAGTTTGTCTCTGTTCATTCAAATGGTGAATAAGAATTTCATTGTCTTTACTACATGTAAAAAAAACAATTTCCAATAGGTGAACATGTTGAACCAGGTGAAGATAGAATGAGTTGACTAGGAGTATGAGATTTAACTTGATTACGTGCACTACGCAGTTTTTTTAAAAATTGTTCATGATTTTTTAAATCATTTGAACCATCTTCAGTGTTACCAGTAGTATACATAGTGGCAAATTTTCCATCCATAATGAATCGGAACCATTCCACACTAAAATAGGGTAGCTCTAAAGCTATAGCATTACCCCAAATGTAAAGACAGTATTGGTTATGAATGATGTACCAGTCACGCCAATGATAAGGTTTGTCAGGTAAAATTTCTTTTCCATCTTCCAGTGTAACTTTTTCATCTCTCTTTTTATTATCACTTGTATCCATCCCATTTCTCAATTTTTTCACACCAGTTTCAGCCACCTTTTTAAGCGCTTTTTCCAGAGTTACTTCGTTCAAGATTGTGCCAGTTTTTGCGGGAGTCATCTTATCCTCGGGACACATATTAACTTGTTGCCACTCATCAAACATAGCCTTGATATCACTGGTCACCATTATTTTCATATTTTTATCTCTTCTGGTATGCTATCCCAGAATATTTGGAATTTTTGTTCCTGGGTCATTTTATTTGTTGTAACTTGTACTTTTTCAAGTGTAATTATTTGTGATATTTCATCATTGCATGTAGCCTTGGTTTGAGATGTTTATTCATCAGGAATAAGTGTTTGTGTTGTAATGGTCAAATTTGTACATTTATGCAACAAAATCCAGAGTTTTTGGCAAATTATACCAAGGCTGATCCAGATGATGGGTTGAGATCTCAAATCCGATCACACCTCAGCTCCTTTACCAACACTCCGAGGTTTATTACCCTATGAATGACATATATGAAATCACACTCGGACTCTCTTAGTTCATGTTCCAGCAGTAGCAAAGGGTGGAACATGAGACTCAGGGTGTAATAATGAAATTACCAATAAACTAATACCACACACATATATATAGCTGACTAGATAATACATGTATAAATAATTAATGCTAAAGAGAATAGATTTGTATAGAATGTGCTAATGAATTGCAAATAACACCAAACAATTATGAGTTTTATATATTTAATTATTAAAATATAAGATAAATAATACAAAAGGTAAAACATGCATCAGGATGTACACACATCGGTGTCTTACAGTGATGAGAAGATTTCAATACAGGTTCTTCATCTGTTGCACACTTTAAAATTGTTTAAATCTAATGTTTATTACAAGTTGATATCTATGGTTTCTAATCGTGCCTTAATTATGGTATCTATTCCTACGAGGTTTGCTAATAGTCAAATATTACAAGAATGATAACTAACAGATATAACTAATCTATTAATATTATGTAATGAGCAATAAATGTGCTCTTAATGCAGATTGCATTATATAAACAAGCTCGGAGGTCCAGATCAATGCTGAATGAATAATATTATGAAAGGCGAACTGGCGATTTGTAGCAGGACTTCCAAGACTACAGCGCTACATAATCCAAGTAAAGTTGTAGCCCAAATGTACTCAGTTCCCATGGACCATATGACTTGCTGTTACAAAGGAACATTTAATTCGTGATTGGATCAGCTTGAAATATGGTTCTGGACCCTCGTGTTCCAGTTCTAAAAGGTGAGCTACCCGAACTAAGAGTAATGAGGTGGCCCTTACACCATAGTCGATTCTAATAAGAAAATACATATAGCAAGACACATCTTGATTAGTGATATTAATGAACTTAAATAATTATTATATATATATATTGTAACCGGACCCGCGTACAACCCTTTTATCACATCAGTTGTAATTATTTTCTGATGAGCATGCTGTAGGAAGGAACTATCAATTGACATTCCTAATGCAGATGTTAATGCCTCCTACAACAATATTTCCTGCTCATCAGAGGATGTAGTACCATAGAGACTGTGAACATCTAAACATTTATATGTTTTGTTTTCCAAACAGCGCCATTAGAGTTCCATCTTACTACAACCTGATTGGCCTGGGTCTAGTTATGTCAGACATAGCTCAGGAATGCATGAGATTCTCATGAACCAGTGCTATAATTGGTGAGTGATGCGATAAAACAAACAAAACTGAACAACTGGATAACCAATTTAATTTTTAGTAACAAAAAAATTTATTAAATAACAATTAATTTGCAATTTCTAACGAAATTCATTTCTATCCACATGATAACTCATTTTTATTTTACTTATAAAAGAGTTAGAAGCAGTTCCTTTTTTTTTATCAATAGTTCATTTACAAATTCAATTATGAGAAAAAGCTTGGAAATAGTCAATTCAATAATAGTTCATTTTGAATTCATTTATTAGAAGAAGCTTGGAAACATTCTAATTCAACAATAGTTCATTTTGAATTCATTTATGAGAAAAAGCTTGGAAATATTCTAATTCAACAATAATTCATTTTGAATCCATTTATGAGAAGAAGCTTGGAAATATTCTAATTCAACAATAATTCATTTTGAATCCATTTATGAGAAGCTTGGAATTATTCCAATTTAACAATAATTCATTTTGAATCCATTTATGAGAAGAAGCTTGGAAATATTCTAATTCAACAATAGTTCATTTTGAATTCATTTATGGGAAGAAACTTGGAAACATTCTAATTCAACAATAGTTCATTTTTGTATTCCTTTATGAGAAGAAGCCTGGTAATATTCTAATTCAACAATAATTTATTTTGAATCCATTTATGAGAAGAAGCTTGGAAATATTCTAATTTAACAATAATTCATTTTGAATCCATTTATGAGAAGAAGCTTGGAAATATTCTAATTCAACAATAATTCATTTTGAATTCATTTATGAGAAGAAGCTTGGAAATATTCTAATTCAACAATAATTCATTTTGAATTCATTTATGAGAAGAAACTTGGAAACATTCTAATTCAACAATAGTTCATTTTTGTATTCCTTTATGAGAAGAAGCCTGGTAATATTCTAATTCAACAATAATTCATTTTGAATCCATTTATGATTTATATAACATTTCGTTATCTTATGAATCATTACTGATTGGTAAACATTTAAATTCAGCAATTCTTGGTTTGTGGAGTATTCATCATTTGGTAATTAAAGCATTTATAATTTAGTCAAATATAAAAGTATATTCTTATACATAAACTCTGTTACATTATAAGAAGCTTAGAAGCAGTCAAGTATTTATGATTTATCCAGCATTTCATCATTTTATTAATTATTACCGATTGGTAGACATTTGAACTCAGCAATTCTTGGTTTGTAGAGCATTTATCATTTGATAATTGAGGCATTTATAATTTAGCCAAATATAAAACTATATTCATATACATAAACTCTGTTTGGCTTGTGGAGCATTTATCATTTAGTAATTAAAGCATTTCTAATTTATATAGTAAATACGTTCAAATATTTTTATAAATAAATTTGCGTATAACTATTTCATAACTTCATTTTATAACGTATGATAAACATGTTTTAATATTTTGCAAAACAAATTCTATGTAATTATTTCATAATTCCACTTTATAACATATGATAAATATGTTTTAATATTTTATAAAAATTACCTTCCAGTTTTGCAGTCTAATTTACTCAAAAGAAGGCGGGTTATTTCATCGATGGAAAGTCATGGCACAGCGTGGAGAGAGTGAAGCCGCTAAATTACCCCATTGTTATTATAATTCCTCTAGCAAAGTTTTCTTTTTCCATTTTCACGTTTAGTTAAAGCTATATTTTAATTTGTCAAAAGGATTAAGTAATACACTTTTTTTTAAAAAAAAAAAAATTCAATATGTTCTGCTTCTCTGTGTAAGACGAAAGTTCTTTTCTTCCGACGACGTGCCTAATTTGAATACTGCCTCAGTTTAACTCAAGTATCTTTTTTCTTTCTTTTTAATGATTGGATAATTAATTTCTTTTTTTTTTATTGAGACAGATAAAAAAAAAAAGTAAAATAAGACGATATAACATTTTATTCAAATTCATCAATCTCAAAATTAAAAATATGATTTTTTTTAAACAAATCAAAATTTATTGCGTTCCCAATTAGACTGAATCACGCTAGACGTTTTTAAATGGGGGGGGGGGTCTTTTGAATATTTATATGAGGAACAGAATATCTGTTCCAATATATTAAAGTGATTGAAAAATAATCATTTCAATATATGATTTTATTAAAACAACTATTTATTTGATTTGACTTTTGTTATTAAAGCTTTGTAGTTTAACATTTAAGTTCTATACATGTTTTTTATATGTATTTTAATGTAAAGGATAACATATTTATTATTTATAAACTTATAATTATATTTTTCAGTTTAAGTTTTGATCTTGCATATAAATAAGTGAGGCTAACAAGAATGTAAGTTACCCTTACATAATTAATGTTTTGAATGCAGCATGTAAAGATTTTAATTTATTACTTAATGTTCAAAATAATGAAGTCAGTCTGTGGTGTAAGAAAAGCCCTCTGCAACTTTTAGTTTGGGTGGTTTTCAATTTGTGAATATAAACTGGTTTAAATATTTTTGGTAATTTTATAAGTAGAATGATGAACTTAGATTTCAAGATAAAATACTGATTCCCATGTACTGCTGCTGCTTTAAACAAATTAAAAGATAGAATATTTCATCATAAGGAAATAACTACTGTAACAAGTTACCTGTATAAAAGTGAAACTTGAACACCCTATTTGTGCAATATAAATGCATTAGTAAAGTTTCATTTAAGGATGCTCTGTCAAATTTTAAAAATACAATGGCAAGATCACAAAATGAATCAATATGATCTTCAACTTTCTGGATGTAATACTACTGAGTCCACTATTATACAATCACATCTTCATTGGATTGAAATATAAAATGAATGAACAATCCAAGACTTTTTAAAAGGCTGGTTTATGGTTAATTTTAGCTTGGGTTTCATAGGAGAGATAGACTCCATTTACATTACAAGGATTATCTCAAAAATATTGGAAAGAAATGCAATGTCAATTGTTTCTATTGGGAAATTGTGGCAGAGAATGGATTACATTGGAAATCTGCAATTAGACATATATTTCAGAAAAGTTTTCTGCTAAAGAAATTAAATGACCACATTGTATAATATTGAGTAACAAAAAAAAAAATGGAACAGCATATTCTATATGTGGATGCATTTGGAGTAGTGTTCTCTCTCTTTTGGAGTTAGAATGACCATACTTGTTTTCAAATGGCTGTTTATTGTTAGTATATAATTATTCTAAAACCATATACTGTATAAAAGTGTGAGTCGTCCATGTATATCAAATATAGTACTAGTAATCCAATCAAGTCAGCTTTAAGAGGAAAAAAACCCTTTTAAATGTTTTTTAATGTTGCTTTATAAAGCAGAAACTTTAACTATTAGGGAATTAAGAAAGAAAAGGAAGCATTTTTAAAAAATAAAATTGGATGCGACTTGAAAAGATAAATTGGAATGATAAGATCAGCAATGTTTAATTGATTGAGAATATAACATAAAATTAGTTGAGTGATAAGTCATCAAGAGATTGTTTGAAAAGAATGGAATTAGATTTATTACTAGGTTGGATGTGCTGATTTAAGGGAAGTTTGAATTTAGAATAGGTAAAGATATTAAGGGAGGGATTATAAAGAATCTTTGGAAGATAAAGGAATATAGCCAAGAGAAGGAAAAAATTGTATTAATAAATACCGTATTGCACAAAATAAGTTTTGATAAGAGAGGAGATGCATTACTAATCTGAAACATAAAAGATTATTAAGTTAAATTTTTAAAAAATTAGATAAACTTATATGTTTGTGTTACATTTAAAACTAGTAATTATTTTATATCAGAAAGCACTAAGAGCAAAAGGAGTTTTTTCATTACTTTTAAAAACGTTTCTTTTATAAATGATTAATATCAAAATTTATAGTGAAATAAAATTTGAATTTTATTGAAAAATAATTATCATTGTTACTAACCTGTATTGTCTATTTGTGTGTTATTACTAACAAGTTGTTTGTATTTGAAAAGTTTAAATAAAGTTTAAAATTTTCTATACATTCAATATTCACTCATAAATGATGGAAATAGTCCAACATATTACATCTTATCATTGTTAGGACTCTTTTTTTTTTTAGTTTTATATAATATTTATTGATTAAATTATTTACAAAGAAGTGAGTTGATAAGAAAAAAGTCATATAAAAATATATTATACATATACATAAGATATAACAACTATATATTTCTTATTGCATTGCCAAATCCACATAATATAATATTAAACCTTCTTTTTTGACAGTTTTGATAGCCCCAGCAATCTTCTTCAGAACTACAACATAATACAAATATATAGATATACATGAACATATAATTTTACATTTTTTTATACATCTTATAATCATTATTCAATTATTACTTTTTTAATATTATATATTTTATTCTTTTTACATTTTGTATTTATTTAAATATGTTTAAAAATAATAATAATAATAATAATAATAATAATAATAATATCATAGATTAAAATAAATTGTAAATATTGAATGTTAATTAAAATGCATAATAATGATGTATAAAAAATATGAAGTTAGAAGTTAAATATTTAAAAGTGTAATAAGAGTAAAATAAAAATAGAATATATATGATTATAGGATGTATTAATTGATAAATATGGAATATAAAAGAGTAAAATATATAGCATATAATATTAAAAAGATAATTAAATAATGATTGTAAGAGTATATATAAAGTGTAAAATTGTATGTTCATGTATATTTATATTCATATATTTGTATTATGTTGTAGTTCTGAAGAAGATTGCCCCATCAAAACTGTCAAAAAAGAGGGTTGTAAATAAACAATTGTGAAACAGTAATAAAGAGCATAGATGATTTAATATTACATAAGATATATATAAAAAGTACTTGTCATTGATGATTGTTAATAAATGCCAACAATCATGAAACAATATTTTTGACTAAAAATAATAATTTTAATTATTAAAAATTGTAATATATTTAATTTTTCAACATTTAATAATACCATAACTTATAAAAAAAAATTTTATATGTTAAATAAAATAAAAAAATGATATTACATTGTTTTATTATTTGATTCTTCAATTTCTGATTATTTATATATAAAAATAAGCATTTATTTGCTTTTGAAATTTTTTTATATATTGTACAGTTTATTTATGCATGATATAAATATATTGGCATTTGGTAAAAGCTAAAAGAAAAGTAAATTTAACGATCTTTTAAAAAGACACATTTTAGATTTTTTTTTAATTAGTGTAATTTTTTTTTTTTTTAATGTACAAGATTATTATCTTGTATCCTGATAAAAGGACAGAAGAAAATAGATGAGCAGAGAAGTCTAAAAATAGATCTCGAATATAAAAGATCAGAAAAACTTAAAACTGGGTCTTTGTCTTTTCCTTAACTAGCAGTTTCCATTAGGTCTGAGATAAAGAAAACACCCTATCCTGGACTACTCATATGCAGGACTGCCATTACTCATATGCTGATGTGGATTATCATATGGAGTCGAACTGATGCGTTTACATTCGTCTTATAGGTCACTCAGAAAAACCATCAAATCTAGCCATTAGGACAGGCCAAGAATCTACAAAAATGTCGACAGAGTGAAGCTAGTTAACTTCAATGAGCTCTTCAAAATGCATACTACAAAACTTAACAGTAAGATTATTCATATCCTGATTGTGACTAAATTAAGCTTATAATATAATCCTGATAGAGACATTAATTTTCTTATTCAAGAGACTTTCATTTAAAGAACTTTCTAGAAGAAATTTGGAAGTAAACTTTAACTGTTAAACTGTTTTAATTAATTGATTCATGTCTGGATTAGCGTGCATATATTTTTTCTAACTTATTGGTAATTTATCTTTTAAATATTTTAATTTGTTTGAATAAAATATTTTACTTTTATCATCTTTTTATTGTGCATTATTAATGATAGTTTATTAGAATTTAAAAGTGTAATTTATTTTTGCCAATACTAGGTCCCTGGTGTAATATTCTCTGAAAAATAACTAAGTTACGGGAAATCAAAACTCCAATTTTTAAAATTATTTTATTCTTAATTTACGATGTGTGACGCAACAGATTTCAGCTGATTCTTGTATGAATCCTGGTGCCCTTGCTAAAATAAATAAAAAAGCTGATTCCACTGGCAGCATAAGTCACAATAATTATAAAGCCAGTTAATCAGGAAATATAGTTATGTTTTTAGAAATATGAACAAAATATTTATATTTTCTGTCTTCATAGCTTGGTTAACTTTCATTATATAGTGTGTAAAAGAAGGCCTACCAGAATATAGGAAAACGTGAAAAACGTTACAATATATATATAAAATATTATTATAAAAAGTAAATAAAAACTATCACTTAACCATATTTATTTTTAAGCAAATTCCTATGTAAATATTGCAATTGAAAATATAGAAATATAATTTATTTTTATATAAAAATTTATTTCAAAAGTACATTTCTGTTTTTATTTTTGATAGTATATGTAAACATAATCTCAACTATTTATAGTTAGATATTGGGAAAAATTATTTGATGTATTTACCTTTTGAAAAATAAAGATAACAATTAGGAAAAATTATAATATGAAAAGAAATTCAAAAATGAATTAAAATAACATTTAAACTAATAGAAAAAATTAATGTTTAAAAATTATTTTCAATTTCTTCACCAAAATAGTTAGGTTTGTGGAAAATTTACAATGGATTGTATATAAAATGGTACAATCAGCTCTTTCAATGCTTAATTTTTAATACATTTTTAGGAAGCACTTAAATATGTTTTTAATTGACTTTGTATGAGTTCATGATTATGAATATTTTTATATAGTTGAAATTTATTATATCTTAATGATATTAAGGGATTCATTATTATGGCATAATTCTAAACATAAGAGTCTTATTAAAGTTTATAATGAAGCTTTAACTGTAGAATCCTAGAATAAATTCTATTAAAAAATGGCATACAATCATAAACTATTTCTTTTTTCAGGAGTTTTTCTTAATTTATTGTCTGCCTCCATTGACTAGATTCTCATGAGCAGGAAAAATTTACTTACATTTATATTCAATATATTCATGACATACAATGTAGAATTAAATTTTTTTTATACTGTACCATTTGAAATTGTATGTTAACTCAACACAATTCACAGCCTGGGTAAAAGTACTTCGAATCCAACCGTATCAAAGATAAAGAATACTTATGGATTCTGCCCTATTTACCCATTTTCTAAATCTGCCAACTAATTAACAACATTTTCAAGGTAAGCAATAAATCTTTTCCATACTCCAGCCCACTAGCATCAATGGTGGAGCATGAGCCTCAACTAATTCTAACATCTACCTCTAATATTGATTCTAATTAGACCTATATATTTACTTAAATATAGGACTGGTATGTATGTGACCTTGAGTCATCAGATAGCAGCACAATAATTGGTTAGAAACATTAATTTTAGAATAAAATGAATGGAGACGAACCACAGGTAGCTTAAATTCACATATATATTGTACCCTTACTTCTCGATGTATAATATAATTTGAAATACGACTAGCTCAATTGAATTATAATGCTCAGTTAAAATTTACATATCTATCTTTAATTTACTTTTATAATATCATATTCTAATTAAATTTATTATCAATTATCAAAATCAATATATTTCTATAATATGTACTAATTAAATAAGTATTTATTAAAATCATGAGACTGTGAAGTAAAGTTACAAAGCAATAAGTAGATTTACATTGAGTCAATATCTTCTAATACATTGTCTCAATGGCATAAGAATACTGTTACTTCCTTATTAACTTACTACTACCTCTACAGCATTCTTATGGCTTTTAAATAAAATAAATTATCTTTAATAATAATAAAATAAATAAATCTTAACTTTTAATTTTTAAAATATAATTAAATAATCTCAGGTTCTTCTAATTATCTTAAAGTAATGATAACTCATGTAAATAAGTATGATATGGGATTTTATATCAAACCTAAATACACCTAACTTATTCTAATAATAATAATAATAATAATACTCTTAGGGTATAACTTAACCTTATCTATTCCTATTATATCATCAATCATTAAATAATAATAACATGTTTATCTTTTATTTTCATATAGTATCTTAATTTTAGAATAGATCAAAATCTTACAACTTAATAATCTGTGGCAATCAATAATATTGTATTCTTATATTATGCATTATAATTACTCTATGACCATTGTAATATGATGTAATAATGTTAATCAATTCTCATAAATGATAATCAGGAAAATATTGTATTTATTTCTAAAATAATATTAATAAATTCACATTGTGCAAATATTATGTTTATTCAAATTATCTGCTGTCAAATGCTGTGGTGTAAAATAATGAACTCGACACACTTTTAAACAAATTAAACAAGTTTATTTACATTAACTTCAACTAAAAATTTATTTACAATATTTACAGTTCAAAATTATGAAAACAAAAAAAATAAAATAAGAAAATAATAATACAAAAATGTTTACACTGTTATTAGCTCATACTCCTATTAAATAATCTATACATTCTTTTAAAATGCTATACTAATAATATTGAAGTATGTTTTAAAAACTTAAACTTTAAATAAATATCAGTGAACTTCAATTATTACACAGAAAAATTTATATAAATAATATTTATGTAGCATATGTAAACAATTAAACTTTACTAATTAAATTGCTACATCACTTAAGTATTACTGTTACTTATTTCATCATGTACTAGTATGTGTTCACTCTACTATTAGCATTACTCTAATAGCATAATATAGAAACTAATGTATCTTTATAATGTAATAACAAATAATTGATTATAATTTTATATTTCAGTTAATACAATTCATGCTACATGTTTTATCAAATATGCATTACATATATGTATTGTTAAAATAATAATATTTAAATTATTCATCAATTTTAAATTCATAAAGTATTATATTAGATAAATTCTATGATTCTTTTCTATGTAAAATTATTACTCTACTTTATGTGTTATTCTACTCCTTTTTAATAACTTTCTTTCTACAAAATATCCTCTAAAACTTATTTAAAATTTCCGGAAAAACAATCATCAACTTTAAATAAATACTAATTATCCAAACTATTTATACTACGTCATCTATATTTAGTAAACCTTTAATTCAAACATAAACTTCTACATAAAACTTAACTTAATTTATCCAATAAAATAAAAATAAAATATAGACTTTGAGATCTCTTCCTAACTTGAAATAAAATAATTACTTGTATGAATAATAAATATAATTCTAATACTCCAACATAATAATAATAAAAATAAAAATCAAAATTTATTTACGAAAGAATCATATAATTATTTCTAAGCTTCTTATGTAATGTTGCATCGTATTTATTTCATAAATTCAAATTATGCATATTTAAATAAAACTGTTACTGCCAATATAATGTGTGTGTATTTTTAAAACATTCATACATTCATTCAACAATAACATATCATTCGGTTGATCTAAAGAAAACATATTAAATACATTAAAATTATTATTATTATACAATTTTTACCATCAATAATGATTTAATGTACAGTCCATCTTCCAATATTCTTCGGAATTACAGCTTCATAAAATAATTCACATTTACACTCACAATCATTCTTAAAATATTCTGTGTTATATTAATTATAAAATAAACTTATGCAATTAATCATTATATTATTTTTTAGTTATTATTTTAAGAAATGTACCTATCTTATTTTAATAGATTAATAATATTTAAATTTTATGTTAGATAAATAAAAAGAATTTATATTACATAACTCCACATGTCTCCTTTTCACCATAAAGTTCTTTAATCCACACATATTCACTAGACACCTTTTTTTCTCCATACTTTTTTTAAAAGTTTATGGAAAAAAAGTTCTTTTAAAACAAAAAAAAGTTAATCAGTTCTTTTATAAAAATATAATAAAATTAAAATAGTTTATCTGATCCAGATGCAGTTCTTTAAAGAATATTATTTAAAAGTTATTATTCTTGAATTAGTTTATAATTTATGAAAAATTATCATTTAATTATTTTAAATTAACTGGGACGTCCACATATTACTTGCGCATTTCTTAATAAAATATCCAGGTAAGAATAAGCTTCTTTATCTATAAACGACCAGCGTTTAAATTATTTCAATATAATAATTTCTATTATATTAAGACTTTTAACTAATCATTTTTCAATTTATTTGCCTTTTAAAATTGTCAACATTCAGTCTTTTAAAAATAAAGACTTAACAAGGCAAGTATTTATAAAACTACTTTTATTTCTAATATCTTTACTTAAGATATATATTTAAATTTATAGCTTGCAAAAATACTTTCTTCATAAAGAAGTATTTTATTCTTTAAAATATCTATTTTCTAATAGTCAATAGTAATTAGCTTTTAAAATTATATATTGTCCAAAATACTACTTTTCTCCATCTCGTAATTTTCCGAACTAATCCAGCGTTTGTCATATCTCTAGTATAAAGTTTCCGATATATTTTCACTATATATGATGTTTCCATGATTATTTGCTTGCAAATTGAGCTTAATAGAGACGACCGATAGGGAAAAATTAACTTAATACTGCATGTTTATCATTTAAAACTTTTATAAATTATTTATAATGACACTCTTGTAATTTTAAAATTGATTTTGAGAGCGTCTATCAAATTTACTTTGCTATTTTTAATAACACAATTAACTTGAAAAATCAATCACAGAGTCCTCTCCTAACAATTGAACTGAGCTTTTATACCGGAAGAAACTTCCCATTTGATTGGTAGATTAAACAATCAACTTGCTGGCTTATTTACATATTTTACCAACAACACAAAATTAAAAAATAAATAATGACTTATTTAATATTTAATATTTATTACATTATTAAAATTTTTTTTAAAATAATCTTTATCATTTATTTAAATCTATTAAACATTTTTTCTAAAAAATATTCTCTTACTTGATTTTAATTTTAACTTTTATAAGATTATTTTAAATAAACTAAGTCTATTTTATACGTTATATTTTTAAAGCAATATTTTAAAATCAGATTTAATATTTCACATTGAATATCTTTATTTTATCTCGTGATAACTCACATATTATTTATAAATTTATAACATGATTTTTAAAATAGTTCTGCAATTTTACTAAACAACTTCCAAGCATGTGTGTGTAAATTTAACTAACATCTGTTTTTTTTTATAACACAAGAAACGCTTGTCATCGTCTAAAAATAAACTAACAATTGCATTTTTTAAAATAAATATTTTTTTAAATAAACAAGACATTATAATAGATTTTAAAATAATTATCCAATATTATTAAAATCAAATATTAATCTTTTATTTAAGTACTTACAATAATTAAAATATTTATATTCTTTTATAATATTACTTTATCAACAATAAACATATGCATTTAATTTTAATTGTCTTTTAAACACTTTTAGCTTTAAATACCTATTTATTAAATATATTAATGCAGTATTGATTATGGCCATTTCTCCCAACCATATATTATAATCATCATCATTTAAAATGTCTCTCTCAATATCAGCACAATTTCACATATCAAATATTCATAGATTGCTTTAATTAAACCTTTTGAAATATTACCATAAGCAAAATTAACATCACATATTCAAATATATCTTAAATTTAAAAATTTTTAATAGATTAGCACAAAATTAGATGGTGACCCATACAAAAGGGCACAATATTTAATAAAAACATTTAGATAACTCTTCTAATGTCTCTCTGTTATATTGCATTAATTTGTTAACATAAATTTCTATTCTGTCATTAATTATGCCTCGAGTAAGGGAGCGGTATAGTTCATATGCCAATTTAACAAATGAAACGATTAGAGCTTTATGGTAGATGTCCACTCAAGTCTGAGATGTACAAGACAAATCCTTTAAATAACCCTATTTTAAATATAACTTTATTATAAGTGAAATTATTTTAAGAGAGAAGTAATTGAATCATATTTTAGGAATTGGTTTCGAAGAGAGTGGCACGTTTAAAATATAAACGGATCGTGATATTCGCAACTAAATATTTTAAGATTGTAAAACAAATAAATTAATCAGATCATAGTCAATCTGCCATGATGTGCTCAGAACAAGAGAAATTGGACAGACCCAGCATTTGACATTACATTACCAATATAGACTTAATTCCCCTGCCTCGTTCTAGTGACACCAAGAAATAAAATGAATGATCTGCACAATTAGAAAACCTAAAATATTTCAAGTGAAAGGATGGGAATAACCAAGGCTAGCTGAGCTCACTCCAGGTCTTCCCAAGTTGCTTTTCATATCCTGATAAAAAAAAATTTATAGCCAGTGAAACTCACATGGTCAGATTCTGGTTTAGCGATCACAAAGAATGAAAGACAAGTTAGCAAGCAAAATGCTGGCAAGGCAAAGGACAAGTACTGGAAAAATACAATTTAGAATTTAAATGTAAAATTGTACCGAGCTAATAAAAATTATATAAATATTTTACGGATTGACCAAGATTGGATCAACATAAAATAAATAAGCATTAAATATTATTACGAATATCATTTTCTGGGCGACACATCTCTCCCTTCAAAATGAAATTCCATTAATATTTAAATTAAAACATTTACTACTCTCTTTTACTATTTACCCAAGAATAAACTTTCTAAAACTCCCTCCCTTTCATTCTTATAACATGAAATAATGTAACTAAACAAAATCTCATACTTGATCTAGCATCTCCCCAAAACTAAACTGTGTATGCCTATATATTTCAAAACACATAATAATATAAAATTATTTCATCTTGCCAAAACGGGTTGCTCTAAGGATTAATCATTTAGAGCTAGAGAGTTATTCATTTATTTACCAACAAATGGTCAGGAAATTGGAAGCAAAATATTTAATTATATAAAACTTTTGTCGAGATGGAACAAATTGGCATGTAGTGATTTCATTTTAAAGAAGACATTTAGCAATCTGTAATAAATATATTCATAAGTAAATAATAATAATTTCTGAACCACTTTAAGAGAAAGTTTAGCATTAAGAGGCAAACTTTTGAGACAGACAGTATGAGAGTAGAGACATTAAATTTAAATTTATAGCAAGTCAAAAGTTACAGAATTTAGTTAAACAGTTACATTAAATTAAAGGGATTTCATTTAAGAAGGCATTAAAGGCAGCAAAATTACATTATCGGGTCAAATGGAGTTTTAAGAATAAATTAGGCGGTTAGAAATAAAACAAATTGGGAACATATTACCTAATTTATTCTGAGTCCTTGTGGAAGTTTGGGTCCCATGATGAAATATGAATTTTTGCACAGGCATAACTAGCTGTGAATTTTAATTTGAGAGTTCAAACAGTTCAACAGTCCACAATTATGTATTTTGACTAAGTTTCTCCGGCTTATGGTATTTGGTGACCATCTTTGGGACAGCGGGAAGACAGGCAGGTTAAAAGCCTCTACTCAAATACCATGCTTCCAGACATCTCTATAATTATTTAAAAATTTGACCGAAATGGATTTGCCATGCATTCACTGACAAAAACTATGACTGGTTTATCTCTATTGTTCTCATGGGCTATTTATACCCTTTTCTGACTATTTTCGGGAAGTTCCCTCTTTCATTCGCCCAAGGCTAAGTGGATGTGTTGAAATTCCGGTGACCGCAATTATCGACCTAAAGTATTTTGCATTGTATTCTTGACATCCACTCTCCTGATAAAACCAATGATTTTATTGTTTCAAATCTATTTTTAATTTAATGTAGATTTGAAGAATTTATGTTTCAAATATCTTTTCCATTTTAATTTTACTTTAATTAGAAAATTCCATTACCATTTTGTTAATGGATTTTCTTTTGTTTGACGCTATGGGATGTTAGTAGGGTTTATCACGAAAGTAAATCTCCAGAATAAAATACTTAAAAAAATATAGCATATTAAAATTTATTTATTGATTTTTATAAAAGTTTCCATCTGTAATTATACATATATATATTGTAACGATATATAGATATGTCGTTACATTAATTTAAAAGAAAAACAAAGTTCACAAATAAAAATAAATGTATTAAAAATCTATAAAAAAACTAGACGCTAAAATTAAAATGTTGTTAAATATATATATTCGCACAGATGCTAAACTTTAAAAATATTTTTTTTATATATAAATAAAAAAAGGTATTTGAACGTATTTTTTTTTGATAAAAAAATACAAGAGTTAATATTAAAATATTTAATATAAGTTAAAATAAAAACAGGTATTAATTAATTCCTGTAATCTATAAATGGAGATGATTGTTTATTATTTGAAAAACAAGCTAGCCCTCAAGGCTCTTATGTAATTAAAGGGTCAGATGGAAATTAGATAAGAGAAATTAGCTGGACCAATGGAAGCACTAAGCCTTGGCTCGGACCCTAACGAAAGTGATGGATTGGTGACGTTTTGTTGTTTGAATCCGTGTGGATAATATAAAAAGGAGAAATATTGAGTATTGGGCAGTTCCAGCTGTTTGTTGTGGGAGATGGGGTAGGACGCACATACCTCACTCTCTCTCTATTTTTAAAAATGAACTGATTGAGATACCGAAAGGAACCAGCTAATGCCACCTCCAGAACATTATCTTCTAAACGAGAAGTCACGGGAATATAAAACAAGAACCTGGACTCTGCTACTGTAAGCTATCGACAATGAACTTAAAAAAATTTTTTTAATAATTAAGAACTTTTGTGAAAGCAATTTAAATGTTAAAATGGAGTTTCTATTTGACCTTTAAGTTTAAAATCAATTGATGTTTGATTTTATATGTTTGTTATTGATAAAAAAAATCATTTCCATTTATTTTAATTGTATAAATTATTTATTGTTTAAATTTTAAATGTATGAAATTTAAGTTGTTTATAGATGCTTGCATGGATTCGTTTGCGGTTAATTATATTTTGGTTTTCATATTTGATCAAAATATATAGACATTCGATAAATAATGATACCTTACGGTGAGTATCTAAAATGTATTTATTCGGATGTCTTTTAAGTTATTGGTGATAACGCAAGTATCTTATGGTGAATACTATTGGGTTACTTATAAGTTTCCCTCTGCGATTGTCGGTATCAATAATTTTGTATTTTGATCGTTTATGCTTATTTTGAAATGTTTTTGACAGTGGAATCTATGTAATCGATCTATACCAAACATTTTAAAACAAATTGTATAAAAGTTATCTGTGCGAACATATCTAAATGATAAATTTAAGTCGGGCGTGAACGGCTATATAGTTTTGTAAGGTTATATTAAGGGAGGGTAATCTTGGGTTGTTTGTTTCGTAGTTGAATTGGTTCAATGGATTGGATACATCTGTGTAATTAGTAGATGTAGTATGAGGTCCGCTACAGGCAGGACTATAGATATACCCCACACACCCTCTGTTTGCCTATGGATGGATTTGTAAGTCGGCAGAAGACCGCAGTCCATTCCTATGGAGTTTTTTGTTTATTGATCTACTTGCCAACAGATGTCACATTCCTGTTGGTGGAGAATCAATCTCTTCTCTATTTCTATTTATTGTTCAGATGTACATTCCTGACAATATAGTATTTTGTGTTGTCGTATCATGCTACATTGAATACATGAATGTATCGGATGGATTGGTGCCAGTTGATTGCGAGATTTGTTGCCTAAGGTTAAATCAGGGAAGAATATTTTCTTTTCAAATACAGACCTGTGTAGTCCATTCATACCCGACCCTCTAAATAAAATATTAAACCTTATAGCAAGCTATTTTAAATGTAAAATTAAAAGTTAATATAAAAATCTAAATGTTAAACTTATTCCTCGTGTTTAGAATGATTTTATATGTGCGTAAATAAATATTTTTCTGTGTTAATTTCTGGCAGTGGCTTTTATTATTTTTTTATATTTATATCTAAATTTATAGATTTTTATCTCTGCGTCTCCACTGAGCTAGTGACAATGGGCTAACGATCTAAATATGTAAATAAAGTGGAATCCTAACAGCGCATATCTGCCTACTTTATAAATTTTTCTAGGCTCAAATGCCTAGATGGCGCCCTTGGTAGTGCGGTGCGATGCGATCTCCCACTTCGTTTGGATCGTTATAATATATATATGTATGTATTTGCGCATATATATTGTACCCTCACTAACTGGAAATATAATAATAGGAAAATAAGACTATTTGAGATAAAATGATTATGCTCGGCTAAAATACATATAATCAACAATACAGATATCCTATGATGCTTTCTACTATTAAATTAGCTCTAACTGATTAAGAAATAATAAATGGTTTGGTTTTATAAAATTAAATAAAATATTAATAAATCATGAGACAATGAAGTGAAGTACAAGCAGTAAAGAATTACATTGAGCCAATATCCCACAGGATACCACCTCAATGGCATAAGCATACTATCCCCTCTTATTATTTCAAATAATAATAAATTCATAGCATTCTTGTGACTTTAAAATAATAACAATCAATTTAATATAATGTTACTAAATAAATTCTAATCTCTTTATTAAGAAAATCTAACTATAATAATCTCAGGTTCTTTAAAATAACTAATCAATTTATAATTTTCTGTAGCTAAGTATGATAAGGGATTTTGTATCACCCTCAACTACACCTAACTAATAATAATAACAACAATAATAAATAATAATAATCTTCAATGAACAATTATCAATCTTATCTACTGTTCACTGTTATGGTAACTATCAATGATAATAATAACAATAAATAATATAATATAATCTTTTAGCTTTCATGTGGCATTTTAAATAGAATGTGTGGTATGATCTGATAATCTAAGAATATGTGGCAACAAATAACATTATAATTCTATGCAATATTGTACAATTAATTATGACCATAATAATAATAATAATGTAAAATGAAATTTCTCAAATATATTATATTCTGAAGCACCGTAATTTCTTAAGTAAATAATTATATTCGTACTGTGCAAATATTATATTTCTTTGATATCTGACGATCGTGTATTTGTAATACTGAATAATCAATACAACACAAAATTTTATAAAACAAGTTTAACAAAATTTATTATAGACTTTTAACAAAAAAAAAAAACTATATACAGTATTTACAGTTATATTTTAGATAAATTGCATACTTCCTCATTTTTAAAATAAATAAATAAAAATAAAAAATCAACAAGTAAATAAGCCTTTACTCTGACTTATAAACTTTTGCACATTTATTTACAATAATAATAATTATATTATTAATTACGAATACACTTATAGTTAAATATAATATCCATTAATTAATATGTTTTAAAATGTATAGTTTTTGTAAGCATACACAAAAATATAAACTAGTGAAGTAACATTCATTTTTAAGATATGTTCATAGATTTTATATCTTGGTTCGTGTTCATAGATTTTATATCTTGGTTCGTTAAATAAATAAATTGACTTGAATAAAATAATATGATTGACATACTTTTATATACCTTGCTTGGTACTACTCTAATAAAATATCACTATGTGTGTGTTTTATGTGTGTTCTAAAACCCAAAATAATCACAAAATATAAGTACTCATTCTATTTTATGTTGTTTCTTCTGGTTGTTCTATTCTTGAAAAATATGCATTACCATGTATAATCAAAATATCCAAAATTATTCAAAAATCTCGTAAATAATTTATTATCTTTTATATATTTTTTAAAAATAGTTTAATAAAATATGGAAATATTTATGATTCTTTATTCTTATAGCTTGCATTTACTTTCAATCTCATTTGTATTTGACTCCACATAAATCAAAACAAGAAAAACCTATCTCATCTTCTTTCAAAATAACAATTCTATAATTCAAAAATTATTCATTATTTTCCTTCATAAATACAATTCTGTACGATGCAATAACTTTTGAAATTAAGATAGCGATCCAATGCATACGCATGAAGAACTAATTAGAGTATAGACTCAATAGTATAAAAATATAAGATAATCTACATGGCAACAGTGCTTCTCTGTCTAATAACCTCAAATATAAAATAATGTCCAAGCTGTTTATTCACCTCCTTTGAATATTAAAATACTCAGTACTAAGAAAGACATTGCCCATGGAAAATATATACAAGTCACAGGGCTACGTTATCTGTACTTGCATAACTACTAATAATAACATAAGTTACTTTCTATTCCCCATAAATCCTACATATAAGCATCCCATTGGTTTCTTTTCATAATCCCAAGATCACTATCATTTAAAAACTTCATAATAGATTTATCAATCTAAATCACCAAATTATCAAACATTACTCTAAATAATAAACAAGATTCACGTATGACTTCAATAATCTAAAACTACTATAACAAGAAAAAGGTTTATTCACTTTCAAAATTCAGCAATGGAAATACAAATGATTTTGTTTTCAGATATTAAAATCAATATTTTAAAACGTTTTAAAAATAAAGTTCATCCATTAAAGAATCATACAAAAATTATATGTATCAGTAAATTATATTACATTAGTAATATAAAAGAAAAGTATGCATATCTTTCTAAAAAAAATTCTAGCTCATATCTCTAGAATAGCAATAAAGTTTTATGTGTAATTAATGCACACACACATATTCATACATTCATATGATCAGGTAATACTATAAAATATTGTAAGCAATTCTAGAAAACAATAAAATATACATATAAAAATTAATACATTTTACAAATTTACCTAGTGACAATTTTGCTGGTTGATCACTGTTAAACGTTTTCTGATCCTATATTTCATAAAAGAAACATATTAAAAATAATAACATTTACTCAGCAAGACCCTATCATACTTAGAAAAATATTTATAAAAATTTTACAAAGAATTAAAATATTCCTTACAATATTAATTAGGTTAGATTAATAAATATTTCAATGTAATTTTCCTACCTAACATTACTACAACTTAATACTATTATTAGTAAACAAAATGATAAATAAGACTATATTTACGAAAAACTTCAACCCGTCATAAAGTTAAAAAAAAATAAAGTTCTTTTCTTCCTCCTAATATTTCTTCATTCCTCAACGTTCATTGCTAAGACAACCAATGTCTAACACTTGAGAACAAAAAAAAACTTTTTTCTCCGCAGCGTGAAAACTCATAATTGAAGGGGAAAAATGAAGTGGTTGACTTTGTATCCAGAATTATTTGAATAATAATTATTAATTTTTTTATGAAAGTCTATAAAAATACAGTTTATTGTCTGCAGCTTTCAGGAAAAATAATTAGTAAATGTGATATCACTTGGGAAAGTTATAAAATAATCTCCAGAGTTTTCCCATTCACTAGGATCCTACATGGGCTTTGTGATGCATCAGTTACGGCTATATGGATTCATGCGTGTTTGTACAGAAAATATGCATTTTATATTTCATTTTAAAATATCTTTTTAGTAATTTAAATAAAGATTATTATTAAGTTTTTTCAGTCAGGATAATATTATTTTTAATTACCCATTGTTTTCCTTTTTGACAAATAATTTTAAAATCAGTTTTTTTTTAAATATTAAATAAATGTGATCTTTTTTTAAATGAATGACAACTTGTCATATAAAGTATTCTTTGTAATTATTTTCAAGAAAAGTTTATAATAAACTTTTAAAAACAATATTTCTTTTAAAATATTTACTGCAACTTTTTTTAAAGGATATATTTTTAAAATATTAAAATAAAGTTTTTACTGATAGCTTTTGCTTTTCAAATACGGTTATATATCCTTAAGATATAATGCATTAAAAATACTAAATTTTTGAAGAATATATCTGTTTAATTTCCTTGACAATGTCCAAAATATTAAAATAAATAATATACCTTTTTTTCAATATTATACTTTCATTTGGTATCTGTACTCCCATTCTTAATTTTCTTGAATATGTACTTATTTCTGGTATTAAATCCATAGCTACTGTGAAGCTTGCTCAAGCTTTAATAGAACAATTGGTAGGGAATTTGTTACTTTAACAACACATGATTTTTAACTTAGTGAATTTATAGTCTTTTCAATACTCTCTTTTAAAACAATAATTTCAAGTAATAAATTAGGCAATATTTTGATATTTAAAAAAATTATTAAGAGAGTTATTTAGTTATTAAGCATCTATTTAAGTTATTAAAAGCACACAGAAACATGAGAGCACCCACTTTTATACTAAATTAAATTGATGATTTGATTGGCTATTAGATCTTTATCTGGTGATCTAATTTACATATTAGTACTATCTTATGTAATTAATTTTAAAAATAAAATCTGATTCATAAATAAAATATTACATATATTATTTAATTCTAAATTAATTTTACACTTTTATTTAAATGAATTAAACATTTTAAAATAACATTTTAAAAATAATACTTTATTAATTTATCCAATATTTATTTTTAATGTATCTATTTTTGAAATTTAACTTTATTAATTACATTTGTTTTTTAAAACTACCAATTAAATAATTGTTATAACATTTAGGTTTTATCTTATGATATAACAAATGTTTCAATTTTAAAACAATTCTAAAGTAATTTTGTAACTTTATCTAGAAATCTTGTAAGCACACAAGTAAGAGTATTTGTGTCACATGACTTCCAAATCCAGACAGAATGTAACAATTTTTAATTGCTGTCTGATAACAGAAATAAATTTCTAATTATAAAAAATATTATATTAAAGAATAATATAATAATAATTTGGAATAATAATTTTGATACTATTAAATTAATCATATTTCTCACTCACAAAATATATTTTAAATAAATAACTTATAATACAAATATTAAATATAATTTTTATTTTAAAATACACTCGTTTATTTAATTTTAAGTCATTATTTTAAGATTAGCTTTTAAGCACATGTTTAAGACTTTTAATATATTATTTCACTCTGGCCAGTTTTCCCAACCATACAAAAATCATATTATTTAGTTTACTTTATTATTTTAACATATTAATATAGTTTTTATGTATTTGCTACTCTCATTTTACTTTAATAAAGCATTTTATAACTTTACCAACATTACACAGTAGTTATACTATTCAAAATGTATCCTTAATTTTTTTTTTTTTTAATTGATGCAGTAAATGTATTTGGACTTAATCAAAAGGATACAATATATATCTGGGCCCCTCCAATATTTATAATAAAAACATTTTAAATAGAAAATTGATATTTTAATTACTTATTTGCTGCTCTAAAAATTAAATGTATATAAAATGGCAGATGGGAAGTTTATAAACATCGTAACACATGTGGATCTGATTTGATCCTAGTCTAGCAATCTAGAAAGACGTGAAGTGTGGATCTGGCCTACAGATCCATTTCTTTAATACATATATGCTTTATTATGTTAATTTATAAAAATTAAATATTGTCCAATATTATAACAGTTTTTCTTTCTCTTTACATTTTTTTTTCTAGATATTTTGTTTTTGTTATTACTGTTTGGAAAAAAGAAATGCCAATCCCAATATTATATATTGACAGCAAATCTTTTATTATCACTGTTATTAAGCAATGTCTGTCGATATTACATTACTTTTAAATAATATGGTATTGTCTTAAAAAATTTTGAAAAAAGGGTTTTATTGATTTATGAATGATTCATCTTAAAACAAAAAAATTATATTTAATTTTGCAGTTTTATTCCTTAAAGTAATTAAAATATTAATTAATTTGAAACACCTTGAGAAAATAAATATTTTCAACCAAAAATAAAACCATTTGCTTTTTTTTTTGCGCCTGTCTATAAAAACAATACTCACACATAAATAATCAAGTACAGTATTACACATAATAAAATGAAACTGTAATTAATATTATAAAGTTTTCTATATTAATACCAATTATATTAATAAATATTAAGCTACAGACAGTTTACTGTGTACTCACCATCATTAATAGCATATACATTCTATTGTACAAATAAAAATGTAATAGGATTATTAATAAAAAATATTGCCAATGATCATATGTTGATATTAGTATTCTAGTGCTAAAAGTAATAAATCTGCTTTCTTAATTGCATACATTCATTAATTGAAGTATTTTTGAAATCATGTATTAATAACATGTAAAAGAACAAACTTAGATATCCATATTTACAGTTATTATATATCAGCAATTTTGATTTATGTTTTTCATTATTGGAAAATTTTAATGAAATAGCACTTTTATGTTAGAAACAATTTTGTGGATCTTATTATTTTTGCATCACTGTTGAATTAGATATTCTAATATTTACAGATTACAAATATATTTAATTTTATTATTACTTAAATATAATTTGAAACCATATACATATGTATGTGATGTATTGTGATGTTTTAAACGGAGTCAGGAATCTCTCAGCAACTATGCCCAAAGAAACTTGTTAGCCTCTTTATCTTCCCCTTCCATTCTCCACCCTAAGCTTTCCCATAATCTGCTCTATTCCATTTCCACAACATAATCTTTGTCAACTCTATGGCCTTTATATCTAAATCCCCCTTATCTTTTCCCAAATCCAGCATAAAAAACAATAACCCACTTTCTGTATAATCACTTTGTTCATATTTATTCTTCTATAACTTCTTTCAAGTATTTACTTTCAATCAACAGATGCCTAATATTTTCTATGCCTTCCTTACACAATTTGCAGACTAAATCACCCATATTTTTTCATTTACATGTATATTTATAGCAAATTCCCCATACAGTAGTGCCATCAAGTGCCAGCTCCAGTAATCAATGGATGCAAGAAGGTTTGCGCAAAAAGTTTTGATTTGAGAGCACTGTACCTAGATCATAGGATCTAATGCAATCCTCCAGCAGACACCTTTAACTATTTAGTTTGCTATAAAGCTAAGAGCCCAAGATGAAAATCAATAATGTTTTCAATCCAAACTCATTCCTAGATACTAGATTATGATTTTATGCACAAACCTTTTTGCATTCATTGATTACTGAGGTTTGCATTTGATAGCATTACTGTATGGAGAGTTTGCTAATATTATTAACAGCTGTGTAAGCATATGAAATGATCATATCTCATTTTGATGCTTTTATATCTATCTTGCTCATGGAATAATGGTGACTTCAAAATGTACAGATGCTGAACTGAGTTCAGATCTATATGACTATAAATGAATGAACTTGAATTGAAATCATTATTGTTTTTATCTTGGGCTTCTAGCTTGATAGTTAAATAAATAGGTAATGGATAGTACTGGAGGGTTGCATTAGATCCTAAGATTCAGTTGCAATGCTGTCAAATCCAAGGTAACTCATTGATGAAAGCCACAAACTAGAAATTAGTCTGGAGATATTGGATGAGTAGGCACTCGATAGAGATTTTATGTGCAAACCTTTCTTTTATTGATTATTGGGGTTTACACTTGGCAATACTATTGTACAGAGAGTTTGCTAGTGTTATTAGCATATGAAATGCTGATTATATGATGTTTCAATGATTATATATATATATAAATTATTCATGCACTTTACTACTGTTACACAATGCTTTTCTTTTACATTTTCGATTGCCCCAGCAATTTTCTTCAGAACTTTTATATCTAATAAATGTCACATGATTACCATTTCTTATGCTTGCTCTTAACAGTTATTAAAACAGGCAAAACTCTCTATATGTATTGCCACTCAGTACAAGCCAGAGTAAATCAATGGATGCCAGAAGGCTTGTGTATAAAATCCCCATCTACTCCCTACTCATCCAATATCCCCAGACTAGTTTCTGGCTTGTGGATTGAAAATATTGTAGTGTTATCAATTTAAGTCTCATGGTTTTGTAGTTAAGTAGAGATAAAAGGTGGCTTATGGGGGGGTTGCATTAGACCCTAAGATCTAGCTGCAATGCTCTCATATCCAAGGCTCCTCACTGACGAAGGCCACAAGCCAGAAACTAGTCTGGGGATATTGGATGAGTAGCACTAGATGGGGATTTTATGCACAAGCCTTCTGGCATCCATTGATTACTCTGGCTTGTATTGAGTGGCAATACATATAGAGAGTTTTGCCTGTTTTAGCTTTTATATCTCCTAACTTCAACTGCTAAATTCAAATTTTTTCTTTTTTTTTTTTTTTTCTTATATGTTTGTATAAATCAATTTAGACATCAATTTATAATGTAAAATCTGTTGTTTTTTCTATCTTTATTATTTGCATCTTAATAATGTAAGGCTTTTTATTGTTTTATGATGGTGTTGCTCTAAATATCGTGGATCATTATCACAATTTGTAATATATCTCTGTAAAAAGATGTTAGGATGTCATATTTTTTTATTAGTATATTGTAACAAATGTTAAATATAAGTATATTATTCATTTACATTCTTATTTTTGATATTTAAAAAAATTTGTTAGCATCACTCTGTTATTTGTATAAGTATCTTGAGATGTGAAATCTCTGACAATAAGTGTTTAATGCCCTGAGAGTGAATAAAGTGCATTAAAAAAATTATATTATTCTCTGATTATAACACTAGTCATTGTGCATATAAAATATATTTTTCTTATGAAAGTAGTTCATAAAAGTGAAGTATCATTTCATATCTTAAGATAAATTAATATTTAATTTCATTAAACATCTAGAGCAGGGGTCAACAACCCCATGCCCATTGGCCACATTTTGATTGTAAGATATTTTTGTTTGGTCCTCCATCTTAACAATTGAACACCAATTATCTAGAGATTAGATAACTAGTAGCCAATGGTTAAATATCAGTGTACCAGCAAACATTTAATAAAAATTTATTCAGTTATTAAATCTCATCACATTACTATGTCTGCAAGTACCAAAAGTTCCTTTTTTCTAAGCAAAAACAAACCCATTGATACTAATAAATTGTTTTTCTCTTCACCAGTAAAAATTGTAATTATAAATATGTGGCTTTTTTCGCATATGTTAGTGAAGCTATAATTATACTATAATGTGTAATATGTCTGCTTAGCGCTTTCGAGATTTAATGTTCAAATCTTATACTCATATCTTTATAAATGAAGTCTGTTATGATTTATTGTACACATATGCAAATGTGTTTGAATTTTTAATTAGTTAGTCCATTGTTTGAGTGCCGAAATTTTAATGAAGATTGGACTCATAGCTATTTTTTAACTGAGCACTTTGGAAAATGTATTTGATTTGTCAATTGTCATAAAGAATTTTTCAAATATTAAACAGAACTATGAAACTCATCATAATTGTTACAACAATTTCATTGAAAAAACATGAGAAGATGCAGTTGCATGGCTGCGAAATAATTTAACAAAGCACTCATCTTTTTCACACAAAAAGTTGAAGAAATTGACTAAAATACTCATGCTAGCTACACGGTGTCAAAATTATTTTCAGAAAAGATGAAACCTTTTACTGATGGAGAATTCTTCAAAGAATGTATGTTGAAGGTAGTATTATTCCATTGCTATTGATGAAATCACAGGTATGGTGGATATTTGCCAACTTGCAGTAATTGTGAGGGGTGTAACACTGATATTTGATATTGTACTATAATGGTCAAAGGTCCAATACTGTTTATTTGTCCATAATATTGTTGCAAATACATAAATAAATAATCAATCAAAACAAGATTGAAATAAACAACTACTAATAACTATATTATACTATTTATCAAATTACCTTTCATCTCCATATTATTATTAGTTGTTGTTTATTTGATTGATATTGTGGAAGAATTTGTACAATTGATTCTTATGAAGGATATTAGCACTGGAGAAGATATTTTGGGAGGCATTATAAAATCTATTTCTGAAATAAATCTTGATTTATAACCTTATTGGAGTAACCACAGATAGAGCACCAGCAATGGTTGGGGGAAAAATGAAGTTTGTTTCGTTGCTTTAAGAACACATTGATATTAATCACAAACTAATCAAACTTCACTGCATTATTCATCAGGATGCATTATGTGCAAAGTCATTGAATTTTAAGGATATCATGGCGTTGGTGATAAAAATAGTGAATTTTATACTTTCAAGAGGACTAAATCACTGTCAGTTTCAAGAATTTCTAAAACAAAATGAAGCTGGTGATTTTACATATTTTTCAAATGTTCAATGGCTTAGCCAAGAAAAAAATGCTGTAACAAGTATATGCATTGAGAGAAGAGATTGCTATGTTTTTAAAAAGCAAAGACCAAGATAATTCTTGCTTTTAGAATCCACTGTGGATTGTCAAGTTAGCATTTATGGCGGATATCATGACTAACATGAAAAGTTTGAATCTTGAGCTTCAAGGAAAAAACAAGCTTATATTTGAAATGTTGGTCAAATTACTGCTTTTGAAAGAAACCTTCGACTGTGGAAATAACAACAGGCAACTAGTTTTATTTTCCAAATCTCCAAAATCAGAATAAAGATATAATACCAGACATTTTTGTGAATTCTATTCAGAATTTGAGAAGCGAGTTTTCCACCCATTTTGTGGATTTCTGGAAATATAGAAATCAATTTATGTTATTTGGTTCTCTTTATGAAGCTGAAGTGGAACAAGAAGTAGAAAAATATCAGTTGGAGTTAATTGACTTACAATGTGATGAATTTTTTAAATCAAAATTTTACCTTGAGTCCGCTGCTAAATTCTACAAGAAATGTGTATTGCCAAGCTGAAAATATAAAAATATCTTGAATAATGAAAAAAAAAATGGTATCATTATTTGCAAGTACATATGCTTGTGAACAACTTTTTTCAAAAATAAAATATTTTAAAAATTGTTTAAGAACAACGTTGCATGATGACCACCTGGATGGTTTTGCTTCTGACATTAACAAACATTTCTCCTGATCTGAAGAAATTAGCCAACAATAAGTAGAAACAAGTGTCACATTAATTAATTTGCCATCTCTAATTGTATTTCATTTATAGTAAGGAATTTGCAATTTTTTTGTTGTGTGTGCAGTAATTAATTATTGTTTTTTCTATAGTAAAATAAGTAACCTTGTTTTAATAAAATTACATTGATTTCTCTGCTTTCTTTAAATATTTACATCAAGACAGCTTTCTGGACAGAGCAGTCTAAAATTGAGATAATTTATTTGTAGTACGTTTGATATCATGGCCTCGTTCAAGGCATTGCATAGCAATCTGGCCCTCTCTCTCCAAAAGATTGCCAACCACTGATTTATAACTATTTCTTAATTTATTTAAGGATGCTGAAATCTGGAAAGATGGATACAAATAAAAATGTGCAGTGATGCTTGTCTTTTTATTTTTCCTGAATACCAATAAAGATTGATATACTAGGTGGTATTTATTTTTAAAAAGTTGGTGAAAACTGAAGTAGTTTGATTTTTATGAAAAAAATTAAGTATTCAAAATTAAAATAGGACTGTCACATGTCTAGAGGGTTCATACATTTATTTCTGACTACATTAGTTGTCACTTTTGGGGAGAGGTAAGTTTATATTTATAATTTTGTTGTGCTTTTGTTATTTCACAATTCAGTTTAATAGATTATTGACCATTTTATGAAATTAAAATATACATTTAAAAAAGAAAAAAAGTATTTTGATACTTTGTCATTTTTGCTTGAAATATATATTTTTGAAAATCACTTCATCTTTTTTTTTTTTTCCAGAAATCTTAATTTTTTTTTCATTCATATTTTATTATCATATTTTTCAAATTATTTGAACCAAATTTAATTATTTTATCAAATTATAATTGTGAATACATATATATTTACAAATATTATACTACTAAATGCAATATAAAAGAATTTCATTTATTTATTTATTATTTCATTATAATGTAAATTTTTCATTTCTTTAGAATTGGAAAAAAAATTAATATTTATCAATTCAAGTGATATAAAATCTTACTTCATAATTGAATTAATGTTATATATTTTTTCTGTTTATTTTGTCAATTTATATCTGTCTTCTGAAATAATCTATTATTGAAATATTTTAATGACAATATGTTATTTCCATGCCAAGTTTACTTTCTTTTCAGAAAAAAAAAAATATGCAAATAGACAAGTTGAATGATTTATTCAAATTCTTATTTTGATTTTATATATTTTGTGGGGATGGGAGGGGGGGTAGAAGTTAGAGAAATGTTTTTTTTTCTCTCTCCATGGAGTAATTGTGTAAAAATTTGAAAACACAATTTAAAAAAAAAAAATTGTTTTAATTATATATTCAAATAATGGCAAACCCTATTTTGATATTGAGAGAAGTAAACTCATTAATATAAAAGCCACAAAATTTATTGTCTAACCATACAAACCAAACCTTGTAAAGTTACATTTTGATTATTTAAATGTTATTTCATCTTTTAAAAAAGTAATTAATTAAATTTAAAGTCATGATTTTAGAAAATTTTTAGGAAAAGAGAGAGAGGAAAATGTTGAAGGTGTATATATATATTTGTGTTTATCAAACTGACATTTGCAGTAAAAGATAAAATTGTTTCGAAGGTATAATTCTTCATCCTATTCTTTACCTCTGACTACTATTTCGTATGTGCATATGTATACATAATATATGGAATGTTAGAGATTTTGGAATTTTAATGTAAATTGTTTGTTTATTTTGTATTTAATATATTGACATAAAGATTCCAAATTCTTTATATGGGACTCAATTTAAAACAAATCTCTTCTATCCATTCATTTGTCATAACTGAGAATAGATTAATTGAAATATTCAATTTTTCTTTCTGATTCTTTTATACAATTTCCAACATTTTTTTTATAAATTGACACTCTTCCTCCTTCCCTCTTCCTTTTTTTTTATTTGTTCATTTCACTTGTTTCTAATATATTTTAAATATTTTTGATTTAATACAATATAAAATATTGCATTTCAAAAAAAGTTTCTTTTTTTTTTTTTTTAATTTTTATGTTCAATCTTATTGTCCCTTAGTATATATGTCTATTCTTTATTGAATTTATAGTTACCCATCTCGCAATTTTTAATATTTTTTAACTTATTTATTTTTCGGAATATACTAAATCAATATTACTACTTTTAATGCCTATTAAATAAATTCATTTCTGTTATTATTTTTATTACTATATTTTTATTTTTCATACATTTAGTTTAATTCAATATTCTATTGATATCATTCATTATTATTTGAAGCTTATTTACAAGTATTATCTGATATCCATTACATCAAATTACTTTTCCATTTCTTGTGGAGTTTTTTAAAGAATAGTTGCATTAATCATAAACACATATATAAGGATTTGAGTAAGTGCATATAGAGAGAAAATGATTTATTTGATGGATAGAAATTAAGATTAGAATTGGATCACACATATGTTATATGCACATATAATGCATATATGTGATAATTATATTTATTTATACTAGAGCCATATGTAAAAGTATTGATCTTTAAAAAAATAACAGCTTGATGAAAATAGAAAGTTAAAGTTCAATTTATATTGCATTTAATGCAAAATTGATATTTTGATGAATTTCTTATATAATCTCCAATATTATATATTTTTTAATTTATGATAACAGTGCATATTTTTAGAATTCAAGAATTATTTTGAAGAAAGTTTCCCTTTTTTAAATAATTAGTGTATCTTCTTCATGATAACTATTATCATTTACCAATCTCTAAATCTCATGTCAGACGTTTTTATTTTATAAATAGTGACCTAATTAAAAGTATTAATAAATTTCATTGTATCACAAGTTAAATAAAAAGTAAATGCATTTATTTTATTTAAAAAATAAAAATATAACTACTGAAACTTTTATATTCAGAAAAATAGTAAACATTATATAAACTTGCTAACTGCAAGTTAAAAAAGAATTTTCATGATGCTAACCTACTTCCATGCTATATGGGGTTTTTTGTTGTTAGTTATTTTTTAAAAAGTGTTAAAAGAAAAGGTTATATAATAATATAGGTTGAATATCAATAATCCCAGTTAATAATAGTTCTGCATAACTTTTAACCCAGATAATATTACAAGGAGCACTTTAAAATTCCCATAATTAGTAGACTTATTCTATTTATATATATAAACTCCATTCTTAATTCAGTTATAGTAATAATTGTAATGCTGACTTGATATTTATTTATGGTAATACTTTATTAATATAGCTATTGATAATTTATTTAAAGTATAACAGTAATATATAAGTATATCACTCTTGTTTACACAGTGCTTTTCAGGAGCAAATTCTATTTATATTACTCTAGTTTTACTACCTATTATTGTTAGCTTGAGTTATCAAAAAAATCAAGATGGTAATTCTTATTAAATCCCTATACATATTGTCATACTATAAACAATGAGGATTGCCAATTCCTCTACAAGCTTTATGATAAATGCTTAGCCAGAGCCAGCACAAAATATCTCTGTCAGGAACCCCTCTCCAAACCCCTGACCATGGTTTCATGCTTTGGCACTCCTCAGAGAGGTGTCAGGGTAGGTTCAGACACTAGATCTAAAAATACCAACCCAAAGCCAAACACTTACCTAAAAGTTATCTATTGAGTGGAAAATCTGAAATTTTCAGACATCTACATGTCTTCAAACCCAGCTATCCAACTCAAATAGCTATATGGGGCTGATAGATCTTCAGCCATACCATATATTAGTAGTCTTAGCAACACTATATATAAAATTATTAAAGCATGTATACATTTTGCAATTTATAAATATTAAAAAATATAATAAATAACCCATGTACAAAACATTTTATTTATTTTTTTCAATCAAATATAAACAAAGAATAAAAAATGGGGAAAGATTTTTTTTTTTAATTTTTTTTTATACATTTAGACTATCTTAAAAAAAAAAAAAACAGAATTTCTATTTACTGTTTAAAGCAGAAAAACAGATTTTAAAATACAAAATTTTTAACTTTTTTTGTTTTATCATTTAAAAAAAGGATATATATCATTTATCTTCAAAATTTGGTACGTCCAAAGTGACTTACATTTGCAACTGGAGCTTTTTATTTGTACAAATATACATATGACTTTTTGCATGTGTAATCTGGAGATCTGTGAGACAGATTCCTATTGGAGTAGATAAATATTGTTTTGTTTTGTTTTTCTTTTTCTCTTTAAAGAATAAGAAGTCAGTGGGTTTTTTTTTTGGATAATAAAAATCAACAATGTTTCATAAATTTATGTTAAAGAAATTTAGCTGTTTGAAAGGCTACAGCAATTAAAAACAATGTTTAGCTGTTTGAAAGGCTACAGTATTTAAAAACAATGTCCAGGTTATTAAGTAAAATGAGACCCTTTAGTTCTCTTAGAGACTTTAAGGGAACTGAACAAAGTAAATTCCTTATATTGACTCCTTATATTTTTGTTTTTGCATTTGTTGCCCATATATCAAACAAGCCTGGAAAAGCTAATTATCAACATGCATCTACTAATGTGATAAGTTTAGCTTTTATATCTGAATTTTAAGATATTAAAAAAGCACTATTGTCTTCCTTTTCAGATGCATGATAGTTCTTAATTGAAACATCAGTTATTGTTTTATCAGACAGAATGAATGACTGTGTATTTGTAAGACAAAAATAAATAATAATCATCATTTCTTGAAAATTGTAAAATCAGCAGTTCGAAACCAAAGATAGATGATGCTAAGAATCCTTTAGTTATTTATTTAGATTTCTATTTGATGATGACCTTTTTTTCAGTTATCTAAATAAATTGAAAGAACAAGGTTAAATTGAGCATTATCAATCTTTATGAATCTATAAAAAAGATAAAGAGATAATAGATTTAAAAAGTGAACATGTATGTAATTTAGTGTAAAGATATTAATATTAATAGCATGAAGAGAATGAAATTTATTATAAATAAATTACAGAAGAATAATGTTGGGAAGCATAATGGTATATCAAATAGAGTGGCAGTATTACTCATTTAACTTAATGGAAGATGATAAATACAGATATTTTCTGTTTGTATTTTTATATTGGACTATTTCCATCATCTAATATGTGTGTTGAATGTGAGACCAGCCATCCCATTCAAAGGCACTTACAATAACGTAAACTGATGATTAGAAGAGAGAAAACAGATGTGTCTAAGGTAGCAGACCATGTATGGACCAATGAACATACGTTCGATTGGGAAAATACAAAAATATTGGAAAAAGAAGAAAAGGTACAAAGAAGAAAATTTAAAGAAGCTGCTCACATGACAATGGCAAAAAATCCCATAAGCCAATCTAGTGTGACTATGCATAATGTATGGAAACCACTAATCAACTTTGCTCTGATGAAAAAGTGGAGAAATCAGGAGGAGCCTCATAGATAAGTATATGAAATTACTACATACTGTTGCCTTTGGCAGGATCCTCAGTTGGTTAGAGTGTTACCTTAAAAATTCAGTAATCAATAATCTAAGGACCCAGGTTCGAATTCCATGCTAGTACTGTCACTGATCAGGCCAGCAACACCTGAAGAAGAGGGGAGAAAAATACCTCTCGAAACGTTAAAAATACAGCTAGAACACCATCATCACGAACCTTCAGAAAAATACTAAGAATTTTCTGTTTGAGTCTAATAATTTTTCATTATAATGAATAAGTAGAATATTTTTATATAAATGTACAGAATGTTTTTGATCTGATCAAACAACATTTTAAAATTGGCATGGAATATTTTAAAGCTAGCTAGAATTGGAAGACAATTGAAAAATGAAAATGTTGTGGTAATTTTAGTGAAAGGCACCTGGATATAGAATTTGCAGAAAATCTGTATATTATGAATTTTTGTTTTACTTGAGAAAAATTCAAAATGGACATGAATATGGAAGTATTCAGATGAAAATATAGCAAAGCTGGATTATATTGTTATTAATTAAAAATTTATATTTTCTAATGTTTTTTATAGTCTTATATTTAGGAAGTTAGCAATTAATATAGTACAAGGTATGAATTAATGTATAGCTAGAGATGAAAACTATTATAATAGACAGGATCAGTAATTGATATCATGAACTTTTTAGAAATAATTCAATAAGTTAAATTAGAACATATGAGTCATTAATACATTTTAATAAAATCAATAATAATATAATAAATACTCTTGAAAGAATTGCTATGTAAATAATTGGCATATAAAGTAGCAAATCATGAATAAATATTGCTTCAAAAATAATGGAAGTTGTAAAATGAGTGAAAAGGAAATGTAATGGGGATTTCTATTTTATGACCTCTTTTAATATTTCATATTTTTTTTTTATTTGGGAAGGCTGAGGAATCAAAGATGCTAATTATTTGTTGTTGGTCAACCTATAATTTTTAAAAAAAAAAAAAAAAAAAAACACTTTTAAAAATAAATTATTGCATTTGCATTAAAAATTTCCTTGTTATGTACATATATAGGTGTATGCAAAAATATTTATTAGAGATGCTTTGTTTTTATTTTGTATATGAGAAGGTACCCAAAAGTAACCAGAATTTTATTTTAAAAAAAATTGTTTATTTATCTTTAAATATTATAAATTTAATCTCCTTCAAAGTAGTGTCCATTTAATACAATACAACAGTCTAAATGTGTTTTTCACTTTTTGAAGTAGTCCGGACCACAAAGTGAAGACTTTTAATGCCTGCTTCAATTTTTTTGTTCACCACTTCTAAATTCACAAAGAAAAAAAAATTGAGGCAATTTTTATTCCAGAAAATAAAAAGAAGTCATACAGAGTTCAAGCGAATATGACTGATAGATAAGCAGGTCATTGTTTCACACTCAAGACTGTGCACAGAAGCATTGTTGTGGTGAAGTTTGCACTCCTAACTTTGATACAAAATGAAATGTTTACATTTTACCGCATCATTCAATTATTTCAGAACTTGTAGATAAAATGTCTGATCATTTCCAACTAATTTTAAGAGAAAAATGTCATTTGCATTGGAAAAAAATCAGCATTGTCTTGACATTGTACTTTGCTTGTCATGCATTTTTGGGGTGTGGTAAATTTGACAATTTTAATAAACCATTTGTAAAGTTGTGTTTTCCCCGGAACAATTTTTGTATAATCTGTTTCAAGTATTACAATTGTTTTTTTCCCTTCCAATCATCAGAGAGAGGAAAGTATGTAGAATTGATTAGGGATTTGAGTAATATTAAAGGAGGAGTTGGATTATTATCAAGATTTAACAAGAGGCATTTGTTAGATAGGGCATGTTCTATAAATGAGAGATTGAAAAAATTGTGTGAGAGAAATAATGTTATGTTTATGGATGTGTGTGATTATTTTATTGGAAAGAGGGGGTTATATAGTAAAGATGGGTTACATTTAGGAAACAAGGAAATGAGGTTTTAGGGAGTCTGGTTTATAAAGAATATATTTTGGGAAACTTATAAAGGGGGGTGGGATTTTAAATTGCAATATTATCAAAAAGAAGAAGAATAGATGGAATGTAAGAAATAAGTAAAAGGAATTTGATTTAGATATAAGTATAGATTTGGAGAAGGAATGGGTTTGTAAAATTGATGGTAAGAAAGTTATTTGTAATTGTAATGGAGAAAAAAGAATTTATAAAAGAGTAATTAGGAAAGAAGAAATTATTAAAATTGGGCATTTGAATATGCAAGGTGGTAGGAGACCAGAAAAGTGGATGGAATTAAATAAAACAATTGAAAATAAAGAGCTTGAGGTATTAGCAGTAGTGGAAACACATCTAAGAGAAGAAGAAGAACCTATTCTGGACATTTGGTATGGCAGGGTATAAATAGAAAAGAAAAAAGGGGTAGTGGTATAGGTGTTATATCAAAAAAATATTTAAATATTGTTAAATGTTACATTTGTGGTTTGAAATAAGGTTGGATAGATAAGAATAGATGGTGGCTATAGCTTATATAGCCACTGGAGATAGTCAAATTATAATAGAGTGGTACAGTAGCATATATGAATGTCTAGTTAAAGATATACAAAATTGTAAAGAAAAGGAGAAGAGAATAATGGTTATAGGGGATATGAATGGTCATATTGAAGAAATTGAATATGTAGATAATAAAAATGGACAGCTTTTGAAGAAATTTTATCAAAGAGTGAATTTGAATATTGGAAATTTATCAAATATTTATGAGGGACAATACACATGGTCTAGAAATAATATATTTCACACAATAGATTATGTATTGGTAGAGAAAGAGGGAATGAATAAAGTATGGAAAATTTAAATGTTTGATAATGAAGAGAAAGTATATACTAGTGATCATAATTTCATTGTAATTGAAATGGTTAGTAATGTGATGGAGAATAGAAATAAAAGTAGAAATATGAAAGATGTGGATGGAGAGTGAATGATAAGAATAAGTTGGAAGAGTATAAAATAAAGTTGAAGAAATCATGGAACAGTTGGTTCGGGATGAGTATAAGGACTGATGTAATGAAATAGGAAAAGTGGCAAGTAAGGTTTTAGGTGAGAATATTCAGAAGAATAAAAATAATAAAAAAATGAGAATTAGTAAAAGTATAAAAGAGAGGAAAGAAGCATGCAGAGAATGTAAGTGTGCTATTAAGAACAAGGAAAGTGAAAATGATATTAATGCTAAATGGGAAAAGTACTTAGAAATGAAGAAGTTGGTTAAAATAGATAATTATAGAGAGAGAATGAAATTGAATAGTAAATTGTTGGAGGATATTAATAGAAGTGGAAGAGGTGGGAGTAAAAAAATTTGGAATTATATTAAAAGGAGAAATGTACAGGAGAGAGAGAGATAGTATTGCTAGATAAGGGAATAGAGTGTAGCTCTAGAGAAGATTTAGAGAGAATCTTAAATAGATATGTAATGGATATAGAAAAGATGTTAGATATTAAGGATAGAGTGATAGAAAACATGAAAACATATAGTAATGGGAATATTAGGTTTACAAAAAATGAATTGAATGAGGTACAGAAGAAATTGAAAAGTGGAAAGGCAAGAGGTTTAGATGGATGGGCAGCAGAGATAGTAATGAATTCAGGGTATAGGGCAAAAGTAACGGTGGTACAGAATAGAGTTTTTCCAAGTAGTTGGAGTAATACAAGAGTAAGATTATTATTTAAAGGAAAGGATAAGGATCATAGAAAGTTAAATAATTATAGACCAATAGCAGTAACATCAGTTTTATATAAAGTTTTCTTATATATGGTGGCTAGAAGAATTGTAAAATGGATGGAAGGGAATAATGTAGTGGAAGAAATGCAAGGAGATTTTAGATTAGATAGGTGTATAGGAGATAGTTTATTTGTAGTTACACAACTTATTGATATGATTAGGAATTCAGGTAGACAGTTATGTATGAGTTTTATAGGTATGGAGAAGGCATATGGTAGAATAAATAGAAATAGATTATGGGTAAGTTTAGCAAATTTGGGAATGGATGAAGCTTTAGTCGATATTATTAAGAAATTATATGAAAATAATTATTCTACATATCAATTAGGGAATATAGAATCAGTTAAAGTTAAAAATGGGGTGGGACTAAGGCAAGGATGTTCTATGTCACCTATTTTGTTTTTGTTGTATTTGAGTGAAATGGAAAGAGCAATAGAAAGATTAGGAAGAGAGATAGAGGTACAGTTAATAGGTGGCAAGGGAGTATATACTTTGTCAGGTCTTTTTTTGTGTGAATGATATATTTTTGTGTGCAGAAAGAAGAGAAGATATGGAAGTTATGCTGAGGCCATGTGTAAGGGTGGGTAAAGAGATGGGGATTAAATTTAGTGAAGAAAAATCAAATATAATGATGGTTAATACTGGGGAAAGAGAAGATGTAGAATTTTTATTGGGAGATATAAAGTTAAGGGTGGTGAAGAAATACAGTTATTTGGGAATTATCTTAAGTAATCAGAAAAATTGTTTGGATGAATTGGAGAAAAAATCGGTAAATGAAGCAAAGAAAAGAAAGGGATTGATAAAGAAATTAACAGTATTTTTATATAATAAATATGATGTAGCTAGAATTATATGGAAGCGAATTGCAGTAGCAGGGTTAACATGTGGTAATGATGCGTTATGTGTTAGTAAAGGGGTATTAGATTACTTAGAAAAAGTACAAAGGGAAGTAGGAAGACATGCATTGGATGCAGATGTATGGACAGCAAGGGAGGCAATTCAAGGAGAAATGGGATGGTCAAGTTTTTATATGAGAGATGCAACAATTAAATTGAAAATGTTTGGTAGATTGCAGTTTATGGATAATAAAAGAATAGCCAAAATAGTATTTAATTGGGTTATGAGTAAGGGGCAGGTAACAAGATGGATGAGAAAGATAATGTGGTATGCAAAAGCTTTGGATAAAGAATTTATATCAGTATATTTGTACAAAAGGTGTGATGATTGTCTTAGGAGGATTGTTGAGTGTTATAGTGGTGAGGAATGTGATAAAAGAATAGATTCATTAATAATGAATAGGGACTTAAAGATATGGAGAATTAGTATGGAGAGTAAAAAGAGTTTAAATATATATAGAAGTAAACAGAATATTAAGTGTGAGTTCATGTATGATCATAGTAAGGAAAGTAGTTTATTGTTTAAGGCTCAAACAGGATCTTTAGCAACAAGAAAATATACATATAAATGGGTTAATCTGTAAATTGTGTAAGGAAGGAATAGAAAATATTAGGTATCTGTTAATTGAATGTAAATGCTTGAAAACAGAAAGGATACAAATAATGAAGTTACGGAAGAATAAATATGAAAACAGTGATTATACAGAAAGTCGGTTATTAGTTTTTATGCTGGGTTTGGGAAAAGATATGAGGATTTAGATATAAAAACCATAGAATTGACAAAGATTATGTTGTGGAAATGGGATGGGACAGAATATAGGAAAACTTAGAGTGGGGAATGAAAGGTAAAGTGGCTAACAGGTTTCTCTGGGCATAGTTGCTGAGAGATTCCTGACTCTGTTTAAGGAGAAGTCACAGTGCATCACATCACATTATTTGGCAGATTATAAAGAAGGGTCTCCACAAGAGATATGTAGAAGTAGAAGCATGTATGACAACAGGTTCATTTACCAGAGAACGATTCCTATTACTTATGGGTCCCCTCTCATATATTTTTCTATTTGTTCACTATCCCAGCTTAAATATGTTTGTAACCAACCGTAATTTCATCTTTTGAATTTTTTTTTTATTTGAATGAAACTAATTCAAATCTATTCTTTGAACTTATAACTCAAATTCCAGAAAAATATTTTGATATGATTTTCAATTTTGTAAAGAAATAATTAAAAAAATATCAAAATAATATTTAGAATAGATTTAAGAGGAATTCCAATAATTTTTTTATGTTGGTCCATTGATATAGGTAAATATAACTCATTATAGTTTTCAACATTGTTGTGTTGGCATTTTCAATAGCACATTGTCTTAGTGTTTTTTGTTGTTGTTGTTGTTCTCTAAAAAAAGATCATTTGATTTTAAAAAAGTAATTGCCATTACCTAGGGCAGATTCAGTCCTTAATTTGATTGATGCATTTGAATTTATTGATAACTGTAGTTTTTTTTTTTTTATGATTGTATTAATAAATAATTAATTAATTGGTGGGGAAAATCTTCTGAATCAGCTTTGGGAAACTCTAGTGTTTGATTTGCTTTTTGAGTCTTAGTAACAATGCATTCATTATAAGTATTTTCTCAAATTTAAATAATTATAGATAATTCATTGAGATGTCAAAATGTGTCTAACAATGTGCTATAAATTGCACCTATGCTTGTTGAATTTCTAGAAATCACTTTGTATCTATAGTAATTAAAGTTTTCATAATTCTAATCTCTCTTCTTTTTTTTTATTTATTTGAGAAAAGTTTTATCCAAAATTTAATGTCAGTTTCTATAAATTATAAATCAAAATTTTTTGTGGTTGAAAATATTAATAACACTAAAATATCTGATGAATACGTTCTTATTATGGTTGAATGATTCATACAACTAATATTATTTTACTTTAAATCAACAGTAGTTTTTTATTGTTTTGTCAATAACATAATTTGATGCAATTATTGATTCACTTTTGTATAATTCTGAATATAACTGTAATAATATTTTTTAATATTTTATAAAAGCAATTTTTTTTTTGTTCTAAATTCAAATATTTTTTCAGCAGAAAATATATTTACTTTATTAGAATTTTTTTTCTGTTAAGCAAGTGAGCAGTATTCTTAATACATATATGTTCTTATGACTATAATTATTGTAGCATAATGTGGAAAAATATTGCGAGGAATTCAGTAATAGTTACAAACACTTGTAAATTATCTTTTCTTTTTTTTTTTTACCTTTTGTTCTACCATTCTAATTCTTTATCTCATTTATGACTTTTCTAAGCTTTCTAGAGTATTTTACTTCTTATTATACCCATTTTTCTGAAATTTGTTTGGTTTAACATATAAATCTTTTATACATACTTTTCTAATTTCCAAAATGTCTTTTTCTTCTAACACTTATCCAGGAGTTGTTTTTTTTTAAATATTATATATAATATTAATTTCCCTTTCATTTGTATATGTAATTATTTATCATACCTAAGTATGTGGACTAATTCATTCTATTTTAATCAGCATTGTAACTATTTTGTCATTATACAGGGGGCAGCAATAGGTATATATTACTGATTGAAGACAGGTCAAAATATATCTTTAATCAATGTTGCAACATTCCTGAAAACTGTCCCTGGTCAGTACTATATTGCACCTCCTTGCATATATTCTGTAACAGAATTTATTTAACTTTGTCCTTTTTTCCTTATAGTTTGACTTTTATAAAATCTTTTATACTACCTCCAGCTAAAATTGGGTCTACCAACTTTGAATATATATTTTTTTCTAAAACTGTATTTAATCTAGCTTACTTTTAATTTTTTTTTTAGATCATTATGTTTTTATGTATACATATTATTTAAACAAATAAAATAAAAATGAGCCATTGTTAGAATCTACAAGTGAATGGCATTTTTCTAAATAGTGGCAAAAGCTGTGTTATATTACAGTTATTGTTTTTTGTTAGTGGAATTTAGTTAACCAACTCAGATTATTCTAAAACCTTTATCCTATAAATGAAAATATTTTGTTATTCATTTATCAGCTAATACTGTATGGTTAGTTAGTTGGTTATAGATTAAAGTCTTATAATTCTGGACTTGCTTGGAAATTTCTTAGCAAGTTCATGATTTGAAAGAAATGTTTATACTGTGGATAATTTTTTAGATAGTTGAGGAACTTCTGGTTGATTCAGAATTTTTTCAAGTAATGGGCCCTAAAAAAATAAATAAATAAACTCTGTACTTTTAAATTTGTACTTTTTAAAAAATTCTTAGCATTTGTTGTATTAGTTTTTGTTTATTTGTCATGCATAGTTTGTTTTGTTTTTTTTAATAAACATTATTAATTATATGTTATATTTATCACTTAAAAAGTCAAACATATATTAAGAATAATGACCACTAATATTATAATACAAATGAAATAGTCCTCACACATCTACCACACATTATTAAGCTTTTTTGCTAAACTTAATAATATATAATAGTTTGCATATATAAATATGAAGATATAAAATCTTAATTTTAACAATTCTGTAAACAAACAATGGCTATTAAATATGTAGTGCTGAAAATATATAATAATATATCTGAAGTAGTAATTTTCTTATGCACTTACTATAGGAATCCTCTACACATCAGACTGTAAATCTTGTAAACCATGCTTGCTTGTATTACTCTACTTTCCAGACAAAAGAGATTTGAAAGTAGATAGTATAATGAGTGTATAAAATTATTTGTAATATTTTTAAAAAATATAAATATATTATATTTATAAACATTACATAATTTAATAAAAATTATTTTTATAAAACTCATCATGGTTTTATTTTAAGAAAAAATCTTTACTCCTGTATAGCATATAAAATCTATATTTGTAATTTTAAAAAGCATGATGATTTATAATTCTATCTGTAGTCATGCCATCCAAGAGAATATCTATTTTTAAAAATGCCTTTGTTAAATATTATCAGTTATTCCTCTGCTATACAAAACACGATGCATTTTATTTAAATATATATTCTTATATAAATTTATTTATGGAACAATAAAGCTCAAAAGTATACTAGGATAATTCACAAGCCAAGTCCCTAATATTGACTTTTTTATATATCAATGTTATTATATGTTGGCATTGATGTAAGAAAAGATGAGCATTATTTGCAAATTTGTTTACATGATTCTTTGGGGATCTGACTTGTAAATTATTATAGTAATATTTTCAGTCTTGTTTGTTTCATGAATAGATTTATATTAAATTATTTTTTATCTAACAAATAAATTGGGGCATTGATATAAAAAAAAAAGATGGACATTATTTGTAAATTTGTTTAAATGTTTTTTTAGAGTCTGGTTTATGAATTATCGTACTAATGTTTTCAGACATGATAGTTCCATGAATATGCTTATATTGAGATCATTTCATATTTGATAAGTCATGAACTCATCAATTTCAGTCTTGTATAATTATTTTGGTCTCTGATATCAAATTCAGGTCTGAAATCTTTTGAATTTGTGCTTCTCTAATCCCAGAATTCAGTTTGGAAATTTTGAGTGGGGTTCAATAATTCAGATCTCTAGAGAATTGTTATCTATCTCTAACATAGAGTAAGAATAAAAGTTAGTTATACACATGCACTGTAATGTAGCACCACATTTAGTGTACAAATCTATTTGAGATTTAAGTTATTGTTGTTAATATCTGAAACTATTTTTGTGATTTCATAAATTTGAAAACTATCAAAAGTGAAAATTACTAAACTATAATGTAATAATTAGAAGGATTTTAAGTCTGACTTTCAGGCTTTCAATTATCCAGTTCATCTTATACAAGTGATACACATGGCCACATACATGTGAAAAAGATAAATGATCTCCAATATACATATTTTGTTCTGAACCAGCACTCATCATTTGGTCCAAATCATAATATCCCACACAATAAATAATCAGTGCTCATCTTATATTAAGATAGCAAATTTTCAAACTTTAATGGACAGGCTTCAATCTTCTCTACCCTCCAGTTCTTCAGCCATACATATCATTGAAAATCTGATGATGCCAAAATTGTCATAACCATGTTGAATTTAAGTCATTCTGATCCCTCACATATATGTAGGATCTTAATCCATTTAAATACACAGAAGAGGGTTGTGAAGAAAAATGTTCAACTTCATGTAATTAGAATGGATTTGAACTCAGATTTTCAAACTCCCTATAGCTATCCACTCCATCATATACATGGGTATGACAATAATATTGACATCAACAAAGGCTTTAAGAGTTCATATTTTCAATGGTACTGATGGCTGAAGATTTGGAGGATGGAAAAGATTGAAACCTGTTCATTAAAGTTTAAAGATTTGCTATCTTAATATAAACTGAGCACTGATTATACATATGTTTGGGAGATTATGATCTTGACCAACTGATGAGTGCTGGTTCAGCACGAGATACGTCTATTGGAGATTATTTATCTTTTTCATATGTATGTCGCATGTGTAACAGTTGTATATGATGGGGTGGATAGCTGTAGAGAGCTTGAAAGTCCCTTCTAATTACATTAAGTTCAGTATAGGCAACATACTTGTATTTAAAATATTATAATGTAATAATTAAATTTATAAATCCCCAATTGTTATTTTATTAATGATTTTTAATTATCGTTAATAGTTAATCATTTATTTAGCCATGTAATACATATTTGCATGCGTTTGTATGTTTACAAACACACACAACTGACTAATATTTAGATATATTTTTGTAGCTAGCTGTAAATAAATATAAAATGATTATAAATATAAGTTTTTATAATTAAAAAAAGAATGTTTCTATGAAGAAATATTCAAGGTTGATAGTTTAGAAAAGGTCAAGTAGCCAAACTTGGTTAAGGTCACTAAGTTGTATAAATTGTTTGGTTCAGACTGATTCAAGTATCATCCCTCTCCCTCTCTCTTTCTGAAGTTAGACCATATAGTAAATAATCACTTTGCTTTTTAATTTGCTTTTATATCTAATCTGGTTGTATGCTGTTGCTAAATGAAGTCCGAACTTGTAAAACTGTCCTCATCAGTTCCTCCCTTATCAATCAATCATTGGTACTTCTTGTCATTCTCAGAATTCAGGAAGCAAGAAATAGAGGACTTCTTAGTTTATTGTTAGGAGGACAAAGGCCCAACCAAACTTTGAAAAAAGGTACATGGTACAATAAACAAGCCAATGAGGACTGCTGCTTCAGGTACAACTTAGTACATCTTTGTCTACCTGCTAGAGATAACGTCAAAAACATACTGTGATATGTCATCAAGCTTTTATGCTTTTACATCAACACTTTTATTTTCTTACTAGTCAGCTCAGGTTCACCCTAATGAAAATCATGGCTGTCCAGTAGCAATGCTATTAATTTTTTTTTCCAGCTTTTTAACAAAAAAAAGAAAAGTAAAATAAAAATCCCGACAAAAACAGGTGTCAGGTTTTAAGCTGCTTTCTTGGTGGGTAAACAATTTCCTATTCTCTATTTCGCACTGCAGAGTTTTGACCTCCTACTGTTCTTTTACTTATGAACTAACTATCACTAAATATTTTGGCCTAAATTTACATGCTTAAAAGCAGTTGATATTTGCAGTCAGTGAGGTGGTTATCTGAGCCAGAAAATGGCTTTAAAATGGAGAAGAAAAAAATTAGAAAAATAATTTTCTGTTTATCTCTTCAATTTTTAAATTTTACGAGTATATGCAGTATACATAAGCATATATACCCACCCAAACAATAAAAATTCGCATACTTACATTCTGTATTTTTTTGTTCATTCATGAAAATGTATTTTTTTTTTTAATCAATTGCCAAAAGATAATAGCTAATCAAGCACATACCTATATATATAGTTACCTTTTTATATGTTGAATTACAAAGCAGAAGCTTCCCACAGGAAATCAATATTCTCTTTCCATTGATCATTTAATAATTAGGGAACATTTTAATAAATTGCTCACGTTTTTAAGGCAGAAAAAATAATCGATAAGTAGAGAAATACCTACTGTTTATTAAGCAAATATATAACGGGGATAAATCTTTATTCTTTATTAGTATTTTCAAATTTTTTAATTAACGTATTCTTCATGCTAAACTCTATTAGCGCAAAAACTCAGATCCTGACTCTCATTATATGTGCATTTTGTAAAAAAAAAAATCTGATGAATTAGAGGCATTAAATACCTAGATCCCCATGTTTGTATTGACAGTTTAATATTTTTTCATTGCACCATACTCTCACGTTTGTTGACAGTTTAATATTTTTTCATTACACCATTTTCTCACAAGGCAAGAAGTAATTTCTAGTTATTTTTAACATCTTGTAGAAGAATGAATAATCTTACGTTGTAGGAATCTTTTCAATTTTTATTTAATTTTCAATCAGCATTTCTATGATTTTAAATCTACCATATCGCAACCATGTATGGCAACTACTATTACTATTATCTACTCTGAGTAAGTTTAGATACATGTGAAATTAAATTACTAAGTTTATATATGATAAACAATGCATAACAGACATAGGAGAATCTGAACTGCATATATATATAATGAGCATGACTTTCTCTGCTTACTTTCATCTTCTGATTTAGGTTCAAAATATTGACAATTTTTGAGTCTCATATTATTAGCTTGGATATTATAAAAGGATATGAACGTGGTTATTAGATGTGTGAGTGCAAAGCCTGCTTCTTGCTAAAAATGGTCAATAACCAAAAACTAGTCAAGTGATGTTTATAGCACTACTATCAGCCTGGAATGGATTGTATCAATTGAATTACTGCTTTTAATATTTAAGGCCAAATATGTGATAATTTATATATAGTGGTTTATAGATTTACATTGTGATTTGTCATATTCATATCTATTGTGTAAAGATGAGATGTAAACATTAACAATATTGTTTTGTATTGAGATTATTAATGTTTTGATAGTTCAATAATTTAGCAACTAGCTTAAATAACAAAAGTTTCAATTATAATAAACTTTTACAAACAAAATGCAACTATAATTTTCACTCATTGTTTTAACTTAACTTAAAATTAATTAATAAAATAATACAAAATAAGATAAAATCTGTCGTGCATGAAGTATATTCCTATGTTTTAAAAAAAAAATTACAATTTTAATAATGTAATGACTGATTAAAGTTTATGATGTAACTCTAACTATGGAGATGCTCTTTAAATAACTTGTGTTAAATATCTGGTAAAAGAGGTTCCTGCTGATGGGTCCTATTACTATATTAGTCTAATTTAGAGTGAAGACTGGGAACAAGGTGAATGAGATAAATAGCACAAAGAGAAGACAGTAGAGATTCATGGGTACTGTTTATTTGTTATTTGTGCTTAATCTTAATGCCTGATGATCTTTTCTGGAAATAGTTCTGAATTCTCTACTCAAGTGTAGATATATTCTCTACCCAACTGTGGATATATATATATATATACGCACACATACATGCTATATGCACACACAATAAGATGATAAGCAGAAATATAGAATAAATAGTTTGGGGGAAATAATTGGTAATACAGCATTTATTGAGCCTCACCGTTCGATGGCACTGTTGCTACGCTAAAGCACATAAATGTGCTGTTTACAAGGCTGCTCATAGATCTTATGGCCTGTAAACTGTTCAAACACTAAGATGTTGAAGTGTACCCTTACTCCGACATCTCTAGCATGTTGAATATTATTAGCGACGAGTATACGACACTCTCTAGACATTACTCTTGACTATTGTACAGCATATGATATGAATGTTTCTTTATTTGTAATGACGACAAATCTATTGAACGGATTTTTTTTTTTTGCTTCGATGTATTGTAATTGATGTGAGTTGGTAAAAATTGTAACAAATTGTCAAATGCCCCTCCTTTCATTGTCACTGGTCAGAATTGACGAAATGAGGAGTGTAAATCATGATTCAGCAAAGTTCACAATCAAGTCGCACACATTCCGAGACTTTTTCGAGATCAAAACCACAGTTCAATGGCAGATGACCATTCAGCATTATAGTTTTGAGATTGACCTGCTACAGAAGGCAAATGTGCTGGCCTTTCTTCAACCCCAAAAAAGAAAATATTTGACACAGCCAGAAAAAAACTGTCTTTTGTGGTGGTTTAATGAAATTAAGGCATTGTCAAACATCTGGAATGGAAGGTCGATCGCATCAATGCCAACGAAGGGGTTCCATTCACTCATGGGATGGGCTTTGATGGCTGTCTGGGAATTGCTTTTTCCCAACCGGTATGGCCAATTGATTCTTGAAGACTGGATCAGCTTACAGTGAAGTGTATTACAGCTGACTTGGAAAGGTATCAAAACGCTGTAAGGAATATGACCACAGGTCTTAGAGATGTCTGTCGAGAAAGCCTTGTTTCTCGATAAACAAAACAAACCAAAAAAAAAATTCTTCAAAAACAATCAAAAAAAACTTGGTTATAAAAAAAAAGGTTGTTTCTTTTAAAAAAAGAGAGAGAGAGACCAGACAAAAAGAAATAATTTTTTTTTTGTTTTTTGTTAAAAAAAAAAATATAAAAAAAAGACGGAATATTTTTAAAAGGCAAAAAAAAAAAAACCATTTTTTGATTTTTAAGAAAAATATATACATCAAACCGGTTACAAAAAAAAATAATAATAACAAACAACAAACCAAAAAAAAAAAAAGTTAAAAAAATTCAAACCAATCCAAAAATCAAAACCATAAATCACAAGAAAATTTGAAAAACAGCCCGGTAACATTATATCTATTCGTTTTTCACTAACAACAGCGCCATCAGATGGTGTGGCTCAATAGATGCTGTATTACCAAATAATTGATAAAGTAAAATAAAATATAAGAATCGATGATATGATTTTCTGGGGCAAAAGGTTTATAATAAAATAATCTGTCTCAATCACATATTTAAATGCTATATATTATGTAAGAGCAGTAATAATATATTTCAAATAAAGGAAAATTATAAAGAATAATTAACAGAAAATAGAACTAAGATTGTTAGTCAAAAAAGAGAAAAGGCTATTCTGAAATTATTTCTGAACTCACATTCACAAAGATGAAATAACAAATATTGTAAATGAAACTAATCTATAAAGTAGGTTGTGTGTCCCTTGTTAATTTATATTAGGAACAAATCTCTAATGATGAATGATTTTGTGGCTTTGTATACATGTATTTATAATTCAGACTATTTTTCTCTTTAAGTTAAATCAAATGAGAATGTATACAACTATTGGAACTATTCATGATTGGATCCAATAATTATAATATTGCTATTGCATAATTTCGTAGTGAGTGCCTACAAAAAATGAATAATTTTTACAAGCTGGGTTTAGAAGAAACAAATTTTGTGGTATGTAGTATGCTTAATTAATTAGAGACATTTTGAAAATAGAAAGTCAGGGCTAGAATTAAACTGTCAAAGCCATATTGCCCATGTATGGCAGAATTGCACAAAACATATAGTTTTAAAATAATAATAGTGATATGTGATAATAATAATTCCTGTAAATATACAAACAAGGATAATTGAATCTTATAAAACTTTTACTAAGAAAACTTATCAATAAACAACTTAACTGGATTCAAATCAAAATTTAAAGGTACCTTGACATTATGAAGTCAACCCTTAGTAGTTTGTTAAACAAGCTGTTTATTTATGGATACAAGTGAGCTATTTATGATATAGCAGAAAGGCAAGATATAAAAGAAGAGAAATGATAGCTTAGTAATTTATTAATCATTATTCAGTGTTCTTATATATTCATCTATTCTCTATATTGCTGTATTAATAAGAAATAGTAAAGAAAAATCATGAAGCAATCATCAATTCATCTGATTATGGAAAATATCAGTCCACCATTGGCAAGCAGAAATTTTTATTATATTACTTCAACAGCTATGAACAAAAATGTCTACAAATATATCATCATGATGGATTGCTAAGCAAAACTTATTTGGATTTTAGAGCCCCTATCTCAAATGTGAATCTGGAAGGAAAACTGAACATGCAACTGGAAGTTTAGCCAAAAACCTTGGGTGTGAGAGGGGAAAAAATACCTTCTATCTATTCTTTGCTATAATAAGTGATCCTGATCTATAAAACTAGAAATTGGAGGAATGTATTTCCATGGAAAGCTGATTAACCATAATATACTAGATTTATAGTGAATTATTACATGCAAGCAATAAGAATCTCACTTGGAAAGATTAATCTTGTAACTGTAAATCAAGCAAAAGAGCAATATGATTCTGAGTGAATTATTATATAAGTGCACTAGAATGATTGAAAATAAAACCAGTAGAAAATATTTTTTTTATTATATAAAGTATTTTAGTAATGAACCCTTTGAAAAGTTTTGTTTAATCTATCTAATAATATACCAATTGGTAATTATATATACATATTTATTTTAAAAAATTAACATTACTATTTATTGAATTGTATGATATCTAAAATGTAATTTATGATGTGGTCAATTGTTTTTTACAAAGTACTGTTTTGGAAGTAATTCTGACGATTATAATATATCTTTTATTGGAGAATGTAGTAAAATATTTAGTAGCTTTTAGATATATCTTAAAAATTAGTATATTAATTTAAATTGTGTTTAATCCTTTTACTTAAATGAAAATAACAGAGAGGTATATATGAGCACTGATTATTAGACAACCCTGATAATTGCATGGCACATATAATTTTTTATTTTATAATACCATTAATTATTATAAACTTTTATATTAATTACTTTAGTGTCTAAGTCACTATCATTCTTTGTACTTATATTATTTTATACTTTATCTTGAACTATATATTAATCATATATATATATAATTCTATATTTAACAACTGTCTGAATCCAAGCTCTCATACTGAGCCAGAATCTGAGGTTATGATTAAGGAAGTCTGTATTATAGTGTGAAAAAGTGGCATTAGGTCTTTTAAATTTTAAAAGGTGGGTCATCTACAATCTGAAGTTGTGAATTAGTTTTTTTCCAGGGGCTGAATCATAGAGTGTTTTTTATGAAAATGCTCATAAATACAGTGTTTATGATTGTAATCTCTTGTATCTTCTTTAAAATTTTATTTGAACACTGATGATTTAATTTTTTTTTATCTTATTTAGATTCTTTCCTTATATGTTAAAAAAAATATATATATACTATTTTATCTTATCTTTCAAAAGGAAATTTTATTCACAAACCATAAGAATCATTTACAGAGGTAGGACAATTATATATCAATCTCAAAGGAGACCAGTCAACAAAATCAGAGGTTTCGCTTGTATATATAAACAAAAAACAATTTCATATCAATTACATTAAGACATTTGTTATCACCAGAAATTGAAAACATATAACTTCCCATTCCAGAAATCATAGTAATGGCCCATTTACATTAATCTAATTATGTATGTCACATATATGATGGTGTTAGTCAATTCAAACACATATAAGTTTGTTTAATTTATGAACATGTGGTCAATGATTAAAAACCATATTTGGCCACTTAGTCTATAGCATTTTATCTTATCAAGTGAAGAGCATTTCCAATGTTTCTGTGTGTATTAATTTAACATTTTAAATATCGCAGGATTAATCATTATGAATCATATATGAAAGCCATACATTTTACTTATAGATCATGAGGTTAGCCAATCCAATATAGGGATTGCATTGATAAAATTTCTTAAAAGCAGGTTTTCATAGAATACGTATTTTATATCATATGAATCAAGAGTTTTTTCCAAAGAAACCTCTATATTTTCATTCAGTAGTGCCCAACTTTAAAATTATTTTAATTTAGATGGAAGATGGAAATGTAATGATCAGCAATTCATAAAACATAATTTAAGGAATAGGAAAATAGTTTCTGTTTTTACACATTCATAAACATATAATGCACAGTTATAAGATCTTTCCTATAAAAAGTTATCATCTGACATTTGTTATAAAATCGGACTTTATATCAATCCTTTTTTAATCTTTATATATATATCTATTAACTACATATATGGAAATCCTTTTATTTTTATCTTTAAATGTAACTATTGATTAAAAACATGCATATATGCTTTGTGATTGCTTGATTATAGGGCTCTTTGCTGAAACACTTTATGATATGCATATTTTATCATCATCATTTTCAACCATTATCAGTCCAGTTCAGAATGCTCTTTCCAAGTTTAATTCAGTTTTTCTGATATCTAGCTTCTTTTCTCCATGTCACCCCAGTACATTTCATCCATCCTTCTCAAATGGGGTCTTTCTAGATCTTTTATAATCTTTTGGAATCCAATTGAAGATTTCAGTTGTCCATCTATTATCATTTCTTTTAGCAGTATATCCAACCCAACTCCATTCTCTTCCTGTTACCTAACATACATTTCTCCACACTTTGCTAAGTGTCTAAAGTCTCTGTATCTCTTCTATTAAATGTTTATATCTGAAACCCATAAATAAGATCTGGTAAAATGCATTTATTAACAACCTTCCTTTTTAACACATAGGCTTTTTAATATTAAGTTATTTCTATCAAAAACACTCCAACTAAGATGAATTTTATGATTAATTTCATCCATTCTGTTTCTATCTACAGTAATAATCTCACTAAGGTATTTGTAGTTGTTACCTTCTAACTCATCATTATTAATCTTTATTTTCTCTTTTGAGAAATCTGTTAAGCATTACTTTGGTCTTTTTAACATTTAACTTTAGTTCTATTTTCTTTTATCTAATAACTTTTGTGATGATTTAAATAATCTCCACTTCTGTTTTAATTCATAAATTACTTCTTGCAAAATTGCTGTAAAAAGTTTTGGAGATGTAGAGTCATCCTGTTTTACACCCTTCTCACTGTTAATCTTCCTAGTATCATTCTAATCATTGCTGTTACATTTTTATAAATATTCTTCAAAATATTACATTATCCTGGATCAATACTTTGATGAGCCAATACTTTAATCACTGAAGAAGTGCCTTTTCATAATCAACAAATCCAAAGCATAATGACAATTCATATTCATTGGTCTTTTGTATAACTTCTCTCAATACTTGGATATGATTCATTGTATTAAAGTCATTTTTAAATCCAGCTAATCCAAAGTTTTCTGTAGACTGGTAAAAAATTTGTAAATAATTGATAAAAGACTGATGTAATTTCTAATATCTTCTTTATCATCTTTTTTAAATATTAATTTAATATTTTATTCTTCCATTTATCTGGTATATTTTTATCATTTAGACATGTAACTGTCAAAAGAAATGTGTTTCTTCACTTGCTTCTTTTAAGATATCGATTATCATTTTCTGGAGCTTTTTCCTTCTTCATAGGTTTAATTATATGTCTCACTTCTTCCTTTAAAATCCCAGGCAATTCAGAAGGTACATTAGTTTTAGGGGATAGTTTTTTTTTTGTTTTTTATTGCTATACAATTCTTGATAAAACTTCTCCACATTTCATGATGTCATCTCTCTTTTTAGTAATAATTCCATCTTTTTTTTTTATTGCAGAAATAAGTTTCCTACTAATACCAAGATGTTGTTTTACCCTTTTGAGATTTTTATTTTTTTCTAATAGCTTTCCTTGCTAATATTACAATTATATTTTTTTATATTATTAACTCTTTTTTCACTTAATTTTACAAAATTTTATATATTCAATCTTTCTTAATGCATTATTTTTACATATTCTTTTTTTTTTTTTTTCATAAACTGCTTTGTTTCAGTAGAAATTTTACTCTTCAATTGCTGCTTTTTGTACCAGTTATTTTTGATGCAGTTTTTAAAAATGTATCAGTTATCTTCCTATTGATTTCATTCAAATCTGAATCATATTCAAAAACTATAATATTTGAAAACGACTTGCAAGTTCTACTTTAAATTCATTGAAATGTTTTTGAAGATTAGAAATGTCAATTATGAATACTGTTCTTAATAATTTTTGTCTCTCTAGTTTTGCATTAATATGTATCTATCTTACATATTTTTTTGTTAGTCAAAATATAATACAATTCTGCTGTATCTTCATTTGGATGCTGCCATGTCCATTTCCGTTTAATATTTTCCTCTAAAAAAAAGTTGTAATATAAAGTTTTTATTGTTCTGCAAACTCCACAAGGCTATATCCTGTCTCATTTCTATCACCATAACCAAATTTACCTACAGCATTTTCATATTTCAATTGTTTACCAATTCTAGCATTAAAATCTTCCGTGACAATTTAATTGTTGCTTGATCTGATCAAAAGCCTTTTATACATCCATATAAAAATCTACTTCTTTATCAAAATGAGAACTTGTTGTGTGGCATAAACCTGAATTATCTGCACTTTTTATCTGCTATTAAGTTGAATAAATTCTTTTAGTAATATTAAGTTGAATAAACTACTCTTGCTAGTTTATTTGGTACTCCATCAATCTCCAGAATGCTGTTTTCCCGCCTTTTAAATCATTTTTTCACTTTTTTTTTTTAACTGCACAAAGTTAAATATATATCTAAATATAAATTTTCAGTATTTTATCTAAGACTGAAATTCTATGTGTGTGTATATATATCAAATTAAAATATTGTTATTTTAATAAACTTTCTAGATATGTAATATAAAAAATAAGTCGGCACATTAGTGATGTTCAAATTAGTTTTTTAATTATTCTCATCTCAGTTTTATGATTCATATACTTGATTATAATATAATTTGTTCTTTCTAGTAACCTTTCTTTCCACTGTATCATTAGGCTGAAGATATTATTTTGAAAATCTAATAATAATAGTCTTGATTTAATTACATAAACATTACGTAGATAAATTAGAATTGCAGAAGCAGAAATGATGTCGATAATGTGTCATATAATACAACAGAAAAATTGTCTATATAAGTTCAGGATTATAATTTCTATTTTTGTTTGTAAATAAATGATATTGGTAATAAAAATATCTTTTATTTGTTTTTATAATTATTATATTTTGACTAAAGTTTCAAAGTCATGAGCATAAAATTAGTTGTGGATTATAGCTAATAATGTTCTCAGGGTCTTGATTTGTTTGCCTTGTGTAAGCATACCTGTATTTAGTGGTTAGTTTTAACAGCTAGCATCTTTAATTGACATAAATCATAATCTAATGTAAAGCACAAGTCTGGGGTAGTCAAGATTTTACCAAAAATGTAGTTTGAACGCTGCAGTGTACATGAATGTCTCAGCAGGGGTGTCATTCTCTGTCTGATCATTTTTCATTCTCTCCCTAGGCTCTTGTTACCAACTGATAATTATCACATTTCTTTGTTTCTGCTTTGCAGATGGAGCATGGATACTTTTTATAATCTAGTTAGAAAAAAATCTTTTCTTTTTTATTACTATGAAAATACAAAGAATTTTTTTAAATATATTTTTGATTATAATTGCGCGTATGTGTCTATATATATTCAATCAGCATTTATCTAGAAATTTTAAATACAATGCAATGTTATATTTAATTTAGATTTTAAATACTTAGTATACATACGTATACACTTAAACACACATGTACATGTATAAATAATTTGTGTATATATGTATTTGTTACGATACTGCAACATCTTGCATTTGCATATAAGAAATATCAATTTGATTTACAAGTGCAAATTTCTTCCATTCTTAACTTCATACCAATCATTCAGATAAATATATTAATGATTGTTATTAATCTAGAGATTATCTCTAGCTCAGATATAAACTTTCAATCTCACTCAAAGGTTAATACATTTGTCTTTTTAAAATAAGTTTATTCATAGTTTTAAGAATATTGGGTAGGGCCAAGGTTTTAAGTGTATCTTAAAACAAATAAATTCACTTATAAGTCTGTAGTAATGTATTATATTTATTTATCATATTTGGTGATTTGTTTTGGAAGCGGCAGAAGATAACGGTTAGATTTAATTGACATTTAGATTTTTTTTTTTTTAGCTCCTCATTAAACTAGGAACCTTTAGTTTTGACTCTGTCTTTTTTTTTTTTTTTTGGAATTAATTGCTTAGAATGTATACATTTTCTTTTGTTATATATTTTTAGCACAGTCACCTCTCATTAAATACCTAAATGATTATTATTAATTTTTTATTATATTAGAAACTATTAGATTTTAAAAACAAAAAGAATTGACAAGATTGTGGCATTTATCATGGAATATCATTATTATCCACTATAGCAAAAGTACTTTCAAGAATTTTGTTGAATAGATTGCTTTCTGTGTGATGGGATGAGAGAAAGTAATAATACAAGTGGAAAATCTGAGGTATTTGAAATGAAAAGGTGTTAAGGAAGGATATCTATTTGCTCCAATATTGTTTTTAATTATTATGACAGTAGTCTTTGGAAATTTTTATAGGTAGCTTAATCAAATAGGGATCAAGATAGATACAAGTTTGATGGTTGAAATTTTAATTTGAATTGATTAAAAGCCAGAACAAGAACTTCCTGTGTACTGGATTTATTGTATGCTGGTGATTGTGCTATTTTTGATAGTTCAAAGGACAATTTATTGAATGTTTTGAATGCAACTTATAAAGATATTACTTTATTAATTAGTGTTCAATGAAGAAAGAAAAATTCTCTGCAACTTTTACCTTGGATGGTTTTCAACTTAAGAATATAAATCTGTTTAAATACCTTGGTAGTTTTATAAGTAAAAATGTGGGTTTAAATGTTGAGATGCAACACAAACTCCAATGTTCTGCTGTTGCTTTTAATAAATTAAAAGGTAGAGTATTTCATCATAGTGAAATAATTACTGCAACTAAATTAGCTGTACATAGAGCTGTTATTTTAACTAATTAATTGTATGGAAGTGTAGCTTGGACACTGTATCAGTGTAATATAAAGACATTAGAAAAGTTTAATTTAAGGATACTCCCTAAAATTTAAAAATACAATGGCAAGATCATAAAACCAATGTATCTTTTTCAGCTTTGATTCGATATATAAAACAAATGAAGTTTGGAAAACTTCCTAAAAGAATATTTTATGATGAACTTGAGCATGAGCTTTGTAGGAGAAGTAGACCTCATTGTATGGATTATCTCAAAGACATTGTAAAGAAGTGTAATGACAATTATTTTCATTGGGAAGACATGGTAGACAATATAATACATTGGAGAACTACAATTTTACATGGTATTAAAATATTTCAGAAATAACAGTTTTCTGTTGAAGAAATTAAAAAATATAAAATATCAAGTAAACAGAAAAATGGGCCAACATATGCATTTGTAGTTCACAGACTGGTTTGTATAATCATCACAAAATTCACACACACCCTTGTTTTGGGAGTTGCAATTGTCATACCCAATCATGAATGGCTGCTGATCTATTATAATTTTTGATACAATCTTTAAATTTAATTTGACAAAAAAAAATTTTTTTCTTAAACTAATTAATCTGTAATAATTATAGAAAATTTCCTCAAGTGGAACATGCTTTTGGCCAATGAAGCTAGAATCATAGCAGTAGTAAATAGCAGGGTGTGCATTAAATTTAAATAGAATATTTATATAAATTAATAATTTAAAAATTCCACATTTTACAAAGTTATACATTGTTGTTTTTTTTTTTATTGATCGTGTGAGAATTATTAGATATGCCATATTTCTTTTACCGTTCACTTTTGTCATCATGTTTAGTACATACAGTATTAACCTTTATGGGGTCAAAAATGTGGCCTGAATCTCGCTCATGTTCAAGGAAAACTGATTTGTATATTAAATCATTTTTTGCCCGTTTATATATGTACTTATGTCATTTAACTCTGGTAGCAATGTTTGTGCAAGACCTATCATAGTATACTGATCTAGATGAGGCATTACTGCATCATATTTTGTACACTATTTGAAGGACTTGATTTTGAGTAACTTATCTTTTAAGTTATTTAATAGCCTGTTTAAATTATGGGGTGGGAGTCTTAATCTGATATTATATGTGTGCAACTTTCTAAAAAGTGAAATATTTAAATTACCAATTTATATAAATTAGTATTCCATTTAAATTCTACATACACCCTGGTGTTTAGCTAGAACAAATTTTCTATGAACATGGTGATAAAAATATTTTCTTGAACTAATGTTTAAAATGCTAGTATCTATATTTCAGTATTTAAATTTAATAAGTTACTAATATGTCAATGATATTTTTATATATGCTCTGTTGAGTTCAATCGTGGACATAGATAGTGGGAAATGTTGCTAAAAGCTGTTAAAATGTGTTTAATTCAACAGATTTCATCAAGTAAGCTATGCTCAGCTTATCTGACGAAATCTGGTTTGTTAGCTTAACCTAAATTATAAAATTCTGATTAATTGAAATGCATTTTAAATTCCATTAGCATTGTATGGCATTTGAAGGGCTATATGCATCTTAGGCTAACTGATGAAATCTGTTAGAATGAAGTGTGTTTATGTTTGAAGTAAGAAGAGTGTATGTTAATTGTAAAACTATACTTAAATCTGTATTGAAATTAGTATAAAAATGATCTTTACCTTGAATAATAAAGATAATTGGTTCCCCAAAAGTCATTATAAAGCAGAAATCTAATATAAAAACTAAGCAATTACAATCTTATTTATCTTTTTGACTTTTGAATACCACCATATTGGATTTTAGAAAATTGGACTAAGATACAATTTGTACAATAGCTTAAGTTTGGACACAATAATAATATGATACATACTTTTAGAAAAAGCAAATATCAAGAAATGTAATGAAACTGGAAAAATATAATAATTATCTTTAAAAAGTTATAAAAAAAAACAAGATTTTTAATACTATTAAAAATATTAATTTTTATATTGACTTGCAAATTTTAAAATTTGAGAGGTAAATGTTAAAATCACATTTTTATAAACAGCTTCTTTACATTCCTCTTAAAATATTGAAAAAATAATATATAACATGACTTATCTGAGTTAAATCTTCATTTCAAAATTATTGAAATATCAAGTTCTGGTGACTTTCGTTTTTGCTAACTGACCTTGATCTTGTCCTTCTATGCAGGAACCTGTTGCACATATTCTTCTTTCTAACATAAAAAATAATATTTCACAATAAATATAGTATATCAGATATTATACATTGTATATCAAATATTATGCAAGAGAACTTTAATAAATTCTAATTTATCGAAAAATAAAATTAATTTTAAAATAAATGCATAAAAAATTAATATATTATAAGAAAGAGCGAAAGAAAAAGTGGCAAGATGAAAGAAATTAAAAGGTTTTTTCAGGGTATATGTATATCATATTTTTGCATGTAATGATAACTAAACAAGACAATGTTTGTTTTTTCCAGTTCCATATTATCTATCCTACCTTTCATCTGCCTTTGTTGAAATGCTTTTAGCTTACTAAGTAAATGGTTTTATTTTAGGAAAGGATCCATTGTTATAATAAATATGATTGTAGCATAACTTACAAAAAATTATATTTGTATGGAAAAATAGATAAAATATCCATAGATTGCAAATATATTTATATATAATTGCTTATGTGTAGATGATAGAGATATATGATACATATAAAACAGACAAATTAGATACTGTTTAGAGCAGGGGTGGGCAATTGTTTTGGCTCAGGGGCCGCAGAGGTTGGTGGAGGACCGCACCTTTTTTTCATGACACAATAAACACACTGCTTTATTCTCTGTATTACCAAAGAAATATTTGTTTGTCCATTCTTCATTAAACACATGACATTCGTCACTGATTTTACATTTTTTCGGAGGATTCATAGTTTCACTAAAGCTGGAAATTATATATTTGCTAATGCAAAGACAAAATTGAAATTAACCAGATCAACTGGAAAAGCACTGCACATTGTATCTACATTGTTTATGTGTATTGATGTGGCCATCCTAGTGGAAAATATGAGATGAATATTCAGCCACGCATGGAAAGGAAATCTCAGTTCAAGGCAGATTTTTCTGATTGTCTTGGTGGGCCGCATAAAAACTCTTAGCGGGCCACATGTGGCCCTCAGGCTGCTATTTGTCCACCCCTGGTTTAGAGCAACAGATATGACATCAAAATAAATTTGATTTTTCTTTATAAGCATTACTTGCTAAAGAATATTATGTTTATATAAACAAGTAGAAGATTGCAAAAAACTGAAGAATTGCTTCCAACATCAGTTATAGCAATGAAATAAATTAATTTTTTTTTGTAAGCATTACTTGCAACAAAATATTAATGTATGTAAAAAAGAAAATAACTATAGATTGAAAAAATATAGATATAAAATTGCTTAGCTTAGAATTATTTAATACACACAAAACAGATCATTATTATATAGCATCATAATTTATTTATATAAAAAAAATTTAAAAGGATTATATACTTAAGAGCTGATAGCAAATTATATTTCAGGAGTTTTCTAGTCTTCCGAGTAATGTTTACACCAACAGATCGGTGTTTTAATTCTTATTTTCAGGGGAGAATAAATCTATGTTCATTCTTTTCCGTGAAATATAAAAAAGAAAGAAATGAGGAAAAAAAAACACTTTTTACAAAAACTTTCATAAAAATGTATTTTTATCGCAGAAAAAAAATATATACCATTTTAAAGACAATGAAATTATGCAAATAACTATGCACGCCACGTGTTTCTATGCCCTACCGATTTCTTACTACCACAATTTAAAGTCCGTGATGGGTCAAAATTCTTGACAAGGAGTCCTTTTGAGATAGTTAAAAGTCAAGTCGTTATACTGTGCTAAAAAAAAATCATTTATTACTCATAAATTCAAAACATATACTTTGAATATCTTGTTTAAAGCTGAGAATCAGAAATGATTAATTAATAAGCACAACATATTTATATTTTTTATATAAATTGTAAATATTTTATAATCATATTATGGAAATAATATCAAAATCAATCTATTTAAATTCAATTAAGCAATAAAAAATTAAGTTAATATTATATATATTTTCTATAAATGGATACCAGACAATATATGGCTATAATATCTATCCTCAGATTAGTTTCTAGCTTTTATCTTCATCAGTGAGGACTAATATTCAAATATAGAATTTTAATGCATTTATGTATATAGCAGTTAACTATTATTTCTTTATAGTATTCAATCTAATAGCATGAAACTAAAAAAAAAAAAAAATCCAATAAGTTTTAAACTCTTGCTAACTTGCATAGTTATACAGATATTTCTGCTTATTTTAGAGACCTCAGTTTTATGATAATTGTAGTATGTCATGTCTATCTTTTGATAGCAATAATGATATCACATGACTTTCTCAAATGCTTTTGAAAGCATGTTTCTTCATCTTATTTTAGAGTCATCTATGTAATCTTGAATAATCAATGCACACCAAATGATAAGATTCATTAATGAAGACAAAAGCCAGAAACTTGTCTGATAATGGAAATTTACTGATCATTGATTTCTCTTGCTTTCATTGAATGGCTCTAGAGCTGAAGTTGCCAAAATGGTCTATATAGATCCCCAGGGGTCTATTTAACAAAAGTAGGGGTCGATTGGGAGTTGAAGGAAAAACAATGTTAATATGCAAATCACACATACCTAACTGCCTATGTAAAATTTGTGAATGTTTTTATAATTGACTTAATATCAGTTTCTTTATAGAAAATAAATTAATAAACGTATATTTATCTGGGTGAAACAAGTATTTACATACCAGCGCACAGAGGCGTGAACTCTGCATTTCTGGCTTATGAGTCATATGCATATGTGTGCTTGTCCAAATGTCATGAGCGTTGATGTTACAAATGCAAATATCATACGCAGTTTCAGCTATCTTTGCAAATTGTGAACAGTGTTAAATATTTGCAGTGTCATTATTACTACTTTTATAGTATTGGATAATTAGTTATAGTTTCTATAAAACTATTCGTTTAGTTTAGATATCAATTTTAATTATCAATACATGTAAAAAAGAAGGTAAGTATTAATAATATGGATTAGTATAGTATACCAACTTATTTTTAACTTATTTATAGAACCCTAATTAAAAAATGGCAGCTTCAGTTTCTAAAAAGAAATGTCGGTATTATTCATTGGATTATTTGAAATTTGGATTTATTTGTTCACCGACAAATGAAACGATTCCTATGTGTCTTCTATGCGAAAAAACTTTTGGAAATGACTACATGAAACCGTCAAAAATGAAAGATCATCTTGAAAGGGTTCACTCAGATAAAAAAAAATAAAGAACTTGAATTTTTCAAAAAACTTTAAAGAAAAAGTCACATGTCGACCAACTATAAAAAGTTTTATGAAGCAGTCTACTGAAGTTGAAACTGAAGGAGGATTAATAGCTTCGTACAAGATTTCGCTTAATATAGCAAAGAGGGGAAAACCACACACACTCGCTGAAGAAATTGTTATACCTGCAATTAAAGACGTCATTGAGAATGTAATGAAAAAAGAGTCCGTTAATGTTTTAAAGTCCTTGCCATTAAGTGCAAATTCTGTAAAATGGCGTATTGACGAAATGGCAGAAGAAATAGAAAATACGGTAGTTTCGGGGCTAAAAAATTGCAATTTCTCTATTCAACTTGATGAATCTGTTTTTGGCGTTTCTGCTATTCTTATGGTGTACATTAGATATTTCAGTAAAATGAAAAGACAAGTCATTGATGAATTTTTATTTGCTAAATATCTTGAAACTGATGGAAAAGGAGTGACAATTTTTAGATGTTTACAAGAATATTTAAATAAATATGATATTCCGCTTGAAAATATAATAGCAGTAGCCACAGATGGTGCACCTGCTATGGTAGAGTGTTACTGAGGTTTTGCTAGATTTCTCAAAGAAAAAGTGCCCGGTATATGTACTATTCATTGTGTGTTGCATAGAAACAACTTAGTAGCAAAATATCTGAGTCCAGAGTTACATAAAGCTTTACAGTTTTGTATTAAGTGTATCAATCAAATTAAAGCCCAACCTCTTAAATCAAGATTATTTTCCAAACTTTGTGAGGAAAATGATGAGGTATTTAACCAAATACTTCTGCACACCGAAGTTAGATGGTTGTCTAGAGGTGTATGCTTGCAATGGCTTGTTGAGTTATTTGACTCCATGACAGAATTTCTCAGCGAAATAAATTCTGTTCTGAGTGATGAACTCCAAAACAATAAGAACCATATTTTTTATTTAGCGGACTTATTTGGAAAATTTAATGACGTCCAAACAAAGCTGCAAGGAAAAGATGTAACAATTATCCAAGCTCGGACAATACTGTTAGGCTTCCAAGTAAAATTAAATTTATTTACATCTTTATTGCTACGTAAGGATTATCAGTATTTTTCAAATCAGCGACAATTAGAAATAAAAGAAGAAGACTTGAAAATATATACAAGTCATCTTCAAAAATTAAGCGATGATTTTAAGCTGCACTTTGTTGATTTGGAAAACATTGACATCCCTGAATGGATTGTTGCGCCATTTTCCGCTCAAATTGAAAATGTGGACATCAACCTGCAAGATGAGCTTGCTGAATTATTATCGGATCTTGAAGCAAAGATGCTTCTTAAAAATTTAAAAATAAGCAAATTTTGGACAAATATAAATATAATGCAAAAATATGTAAAACTTTATGAAATAGCTCAGCCATTTATGCTGGTGTTTCCAAGTTCCTATATGGTTGAAGTCGATTTCAGTCATGTAAATTCAATCTTAACTAAGTACAGAAATAAATTAAATGTGGAGTTTCGAGGGGATTTAAGATTAAAATTGACCAATTTCGAACCCAATATAGCGAACCTTGCAAAGAAACACCAACACACCCATCTCATTAATTAAGAAGCAATACTGTAGTTACTTTACTTATTATTTTTACTTATTTATAATTACTTATTATTTAATAAATATTAAGGTATTTAAATTTCAACATTAAGATATTTTTCATAAAACTATTGTTACACAATGTAAAATTACTTTAATAAATGTTTAAAATCATAAAATAAATGTACAAACACAGTACCTAATAGATAGTTTTATTTTAATTAACTGAAAATTACTTTTATGGGGATCGATGGAGATTTTGAAAAATTATATAGGGGTCCATGATCAAAAAAATTTGGCGATCCCTGCAGTCTAGAGTGAAGAGAACTGTTCTTGGAAGCATATGCGTAAGTTGTATGGCATGGTTGTTTGTATTATATAAACAATTTGTTTATAATTATTTCTTTTTTTGCCATGAAGCTGAAATTTTATCAAAAAATATAAATAATGAACATATTTAAATAAAAAATAAAGCAAGTAAAAAAAATATTTTAATTAACATAATGTACATTTTTAAATTTACTTTTGGTGCAATTTAGCTTACGGTTTTGGTTTTATTTTACAAAGATATTAATTAATTATTAAGTAAGTATATTATATTTTAACTTATGCCATGTATACTTATTTTGATTTACTTTAAAGCACTTCAAAGATTTTTTTTATATGCTTTTATTTAATTTAATCTGGGGTTTTTTTTTGTCTGTGTTTCACTCATTTTCCAATTTCATATCTAGTTGAAACTTCATGTACATAAATATTCCTGATGACATTATGTTTTTTTAATTTGCAAATTGGTTTAACAACAACAACAAAATAGGGAAACATTTAAATTTTTAATTTTATTTGATATTCATTATTTTTTATGATATTGCCATCTAATGATATTAATATAGAAAAAAAAAATTAATAGTAAATAAAGGGTTTCAAACACAATATTATTTATCATTCTATATAGCAAAGTTGCAGCTCTCTAAAAAAATACCTAAGAATAAATCTTGAAGAAATAAGGTAACTTTAGCATTAATCTTTTAACAAACCAACTTATTTCATGGTTTGTTTTTACAAAAAATAGTTTGCAAGAAAAGGGGAAAAAATATATTATATTTACTATATTATTTGTAACATTCTAATTTTCTTCAGACTTCATAATTTTTTCAATATCATTTTAGACTCATTAAATGTGACATAATAAGAGTTAGAAACTAGAATGAAAAAGTCACCATCTTAATTTATGAATTATGGAAAGATTTTTGATGCTCTAAATTAAATTAATTTGTATTTGATTTATTAAATAGATACATTTAAAAATTATTTTGACATTAAAAAATAGCTTTAAATTTGTTAATAAATATTTTTTTAGTAACATGAGCTTCATACATCTTTATTTTTTATTTTTTAGTGCATTTATGTTTTTAAAAAAAAAAAAATTATGAGATGAATTAAAGTTTTACCTTTTTCTTCTTTAGTGTGAAGATTTGCTTTCATGAAATTAGTATTCTGTTATATTAGTATACAAAATGACTTATTTGAAAAAATGGTAGATATTCTTAAAAGATTGCTATAACAGATAATATTTTTTCAAAATAGAGAATACACATTGATAATGATTGTTATAGTAATATAACATTTCAATTTTTGTATTTTATGAAGAAAGGATTATAACTATTATAGTTAAATTTTATTAATTTATCATATTTTTATTTTTTTATCATTAAAATCAGTCAAGAGTTAGACAATCCCAATATCAATAACATTCAACATTATTTCATTATGCTATCCTATCTAATTGTTAATTTTTTATTTTATTACTTGTATAATTATCTATCTCAATTTTTATAATATAACTGTTTTAACTAATATCTATCCACCTTTTTCAATAGTTTTTTTGTATATATTTAATAATCTAACCTAATTTTATCTGCCTTTATATATATATATATATATTGCAGTATATATAGTTTTGTTCTCTTTTTTTTATTTTATTGAAAAAAAATTTGAACAAGTTTTTTATATGCAATATATGCATGACCAATTTTAAGCTGATTACATCAACTTAATTCACTTGAGCTTTATTTATACTTCAAGAACCCTATGCCTGGATCTCCACAATTATTTTTTAAATATATGACAGTTTAAATTTTCATCTAAATATTATAATAAAAGTGCTACTGATTTAAATAATATAAATGCAATAGTGAAAGTCTTATAAAATGGTACCAGTTGGTCTCACATTTATTAGAATATCTTTGATTATATAAACATGTAGTGATAAAACTTTGATCAGAAATATTTTTTTCAATATAATGTTTATTTAGTTTTAAATTATTTATACAACTATATTTATTGTGGGTTTTTTTTTTTTTTAGCTCTTGATGTCATGGAACAAAGTCTAGAATCTGGACCACTTCATCCTAAACACCTGAGAGAGGCAATCAGAAAACTTAGAAATAATGGAGCTGTACCTAATACTAAATATAAAAAATATCTTTATCATCTATAATATTGCTAATTCAAAATGTAAATAAATGTTTTATACTTATTTTATATTGAATTATATCCATTCTTTTGTTTAATTTATCATTTTCTGATGTTTTTGTTTTTTTATGTATCTTAAGTTCTCTGCAATCAAATAAAGTATTATTAAATTTGATTAATGATGATCAGCCTATTCGTATTTGGAATTATGAATTTTAAAAGCAAATTGAACATAGCTTTTTTTTTCTTTTGCTTCACTATGCACATCTAAGACAATTAACATTTTTGTTTAAATTTCACTTGTACACAGAAATTTCACTCTTTGATTCAGAGTTATGCTATAGTGATGCAAAATTAATGTAAGAAAATATGAGTGATTTTTTAATCACATTTCAATACTTTACAACAACTTTAATAAAATATGTATGTTTTAAGCATATTATTAATAGAAAGAAACTGATTGAGTAGTGGATTTATGAATTATTACAATCTATTCTAAAAAAAAATCGACGTGAAATCTAGGTTACTTTATACCCAATTTTTCTGAAACTAAATACTGAGCTATTGACACATTCTTAAAAAGAGTAAAGTTTTTAGTAAAGATATATTCCTTACTGAAAATTGTAAAAAGAATGAAGAAAGGATCTTTGACATATTTTTATGCACTTCTTTTCAATAGTAACAAGAGGCCTGACATATGTGTGATGCTGCAACTCTCAGAAAAAGTCTACAAGGAATTTTATTTCATTAAAAGGATTTCAAAAACTCCTTGAGTTGATATTATATTATGCACAATATGGATTCTAAAATGTAAGCATTCTCCCAAAAAAAAATGTTGATAATAAGGTAAGTCACTGTTCTACTTTCATTTATTTAGCCAAGTTCTTTGAAACTATAAAGCCAGGACATTGGAGAGCTTGGTAAATAAGACTGATCATTCTAATCATGTTATTCAATGAAAATATGAAGGTTAATATTGAATTTGCTTAATTTTTTTTTTGAAATCAGATATGGAATTAAACAAGGTCCTATCTTTACCTCTATTCTCTTTGGATTTTGTTATATATTCTGTTATGCATTTAAAGACATCCATCAGTTGCAACTGTCACTCATAATAAGTATGTCATTTTTAATTCTTAAAGATTGAATTGGGAATGCACAAACTCACAATCCCTTTGTTACAATTAATACAGAGAAATTACCTATTAAATGAGAGATCAGCAGATTCTAAATTGAACTAAATGATTGAAAAAAGTAAAGCAAAAGAAAATGGAATGATAAAGAAAAAGTACATTTAGTTAATGTTGATTCAGAAAAAGGACATTTAGTTAATATTGATTCACAATTATAATTAATATTATAAATTATGTGTTTCTGCATTGCAGAAATTCTAGCATAAAAAATTGTTCTATTATTTTTATTAGCATGGTGTTATAATTCTTCATAGAAAGAATAATGGCATTAAATAAAGTGTTACAGTTGCTGCAATAATAAAGGTGAAGCATTTTGTAGCTACTTAGAAAAGAAATATATTCTGATGATATTTAGATTATTTTTTACTTTAATATCTGATGTGTTTACTAACCAGTGGACATGTATAACTTGTTCACAATTTCTTAAAATAGATAGGTAGGCAGGCAGGGAGGGGTGGATGGATAGATAGATGGATGGATGGATTTCAAACTGAAGTGATGTTAAATCTTTAAAATGCCACTTTTGAATATTATAATAATTTATGTACTGGTGAAAAAATTTAAACAATCTATGCTTATATATAAAATAGTTGGAGAAATAAACTCTGGTACTTTAAATGCATTGTGATATTTAAAGCAGTTCTCTTCAGTGTCAAAGCTATGATACAACATACGAATTTAATTTCATTTGTTTTCAAGCCTTTATATGGCTGATTAAACAGATTATAACACAGGTGAGTATGAAATTGAAATTAAAGATGCCCATGCAGTATCACTCATCCCTATTATAATCTTTTTAGGATGCATATAAGAGTTTGGAAACAAAACATTTTTGTTTGTTGCATCTGGCACTGAAGGATATTGCATGAAGTATAACATATTTAAGTTATGAATTTATCACTCTCTATATTTTATATTATTTGGTGCTATTTAATTCATTTAAGAACTCATAAATCTGAAATTAAGATGAATAATTATGCCAAGTGGAAAGCAAGAATGGCAAACCACTGCAAATAAATATCAAGTGCTTACATGGCAATATCTTACATTTATACTCAAAGATGTAGTAATTAATTATCCTGAATGACTTTGAATCCAAATAATACATGACAATTAAGAGTTTTTCTTTTATAATTGTAAATTTGTTGTGGTTGTAATGAGGCTAGTGTAGTTCTGCTACTTCCTGAATGACCAACAACTTCCCTTTTTTATTTTATTTAATTACGTGTAATATTTTGTCACTGCAAATAAACTTCAGGAACTCTGTAATGCACTTCAGGAGATAATTGCATATCTACTATCTTTTTAAATAGATACAGCCATAGTATTGACAAACTTTCTTCTATTATATAGTCTTATATATATTCTCTTTCTCTTACACAGTCACAAGCATACACATCCTCTTTTGATAAATAAATTAATGTTTGCTTATCACATAAGTAGACATGATTTAAAATGTATATTTAAGATCAAAGTCATTATCTATTAGTTTATACTTTTAGATAAACCTAGAGAACAAAAAATTTAAACACCTTTTATCTGCACTGTCTTAAATAAAAGAGTGATCAAATGCAAGACATGATAGATCATAATTGTATTTTATAAATAAATATTTTTGGTGAAATGCCCACAGGAAAGATATTGAGGTAGAAAAATATTTGCAAAAGCTTCTGTAGAAGCTTTTCATATTAATCTTACTATCTATGAAAAATATTTTAGAGTTGTAATGAAGTGCAGCTTTGAAATTGATATATCTTTTAACACTGAAAGGTAAACTAGAAGATTCTGATGAAAATGCAATGCCATAACATTATATTCATGGAGAGTAATGAAAATAGTTATTATTTATACCAAAATTAATACATCATTTCAATATTTGCAGATTCATCCATGAGCTTCCAAAATTTGTTCAGCTACTTTTGGATTACATGTAAAGATGTCAAATATTTTTTTGTAATGATACAAATATAATATTACTACATATCAAAAGTATTATTCAAGATATATAATACTTTGATTTAATATTGGTGTTCATCATAAACTATTAATTAAGACATATTTTACAAATCAGAAACATTTGTGAACATTTTTGATTTGGCAGCTCTACAACTAAAAAAAGGTGAAGTAAGTACTAAATATTGTGTGGATATTTGTGAAAGTGAAACCATGTAACTTAAATGAAATATTATTGCACTTAATTCTATATAGTACCTTACCTATATAATGTAAAAACAGAACTAGTGGAAATTTATGAAATATTGGTATTAAATTTTTCCATCTTCTTAATAATTGTTTTGTTTTTAGTACTAGTATATTTATTGAGTAATAATATTTATTGATGTTAGTATTAGTTTGTAATTTTTAAATTGTGAATAGGCAGTAGTAGATATTAAATAATATTAAAAAGAATTTTAATTGTATACATATTATTAGACAATATAAATTTATATATATAATTTTTAGGAATCAAAAAGATTGATATTGCAAATCAAACTAAAACTTTTTTGTTGTAAAAATGATATATATGTATATAGTTTCTAATAATAATAAAAAAACAATGATTAAATATGTTATTAAAACAATTACAAAGTTACACTTTAATTGTATTAATTATTGAGCAATGTTTGATTATTGTTAGCATTAGATTTTAATTGCACAATTTTAAAAAAAAGCATAAAGCATAGTTGTAAATTTAAATAATGTCATTTTCTAATTATTACATTAAAAAAGATAAGTGAATCTGGGTAATGAAACAGCTGATTACATATTTAATCAAAAAATTAAAAATTTCCTCATACTGAAAAAAATACTATATTTAAATTTAGAGATAAACAATTAATTCTCCCATTGTGCTTAACAGATTTTGTGGTGGCACTGCTTTCCCCATGCACTCTCTTTGAAGCACATATTTTTGCTTCTGATTTTTGTAGATCATGAATATACTTGTAAAAACTAGCACATTTTATGTATAGTTTTGGTTAATAGGTGGAATCTCTTGTTTTCCAATAAAAAATTACTTTTACATAATAGCAAAAATTAATATATACAGAGAGCATCAACAATAGATGCCAATAATATAATCTTATATATAAAAGAAACTAAAAAGATAAGTAATTATTGTTTTTTATGTAATATGTAAATAATATATTTGTTTAAAATTTAAGTTGCTTTTATATGTAATTTGAAATGAGAAACTTGTAATCATAGCATCCATATATATTTCTAGCAGTAAAATATATAATTTTTAATGGTAATATTGTAATATTTATCACTTTTTTATGTGTATTACATTTTAAAAATTACTATTTTTGAAATTATTTGTATTTTTATATATATACATATTGCAATAAAATAATTTTATTTTTCTACAAATTCAATCATATTTGTTTATTTGAAAAATCACATATGATTGAAAAAATGTCCCTTTTTTAACAGAATGAAAGTAAACTTTATATTGAGAAAGTTAATGAGATAACAAGATAAATAAATAAGTGTAGCTATAGAAAGAATGGATGTATGCAAATTCAATTGGTCAAGCAGTTTATTTGGTTGCTGTGCCATTTGCATCAAAATCTTGAAGCACTCATTTGTAAAAGAAAATTAATTGCTTTTTGTCAAACTTATTAAAATATTCTCCAGTGAAATATGAATTTAATAAAAATATGTTTTTAGCAACAATAGTAATAAAAATTTTGAAAAAAAATTTTTTTTCATGTTATCTATAACTTTTGAATAGTAATAACTGAAATATCTTTCAGATCCATCCCAAGTTTTTTGCAATTTTAATCAAAATTTCTTGTGTTTTTACTGATATAAAACAAATAATGCTTTAGTGTATTGTATGCTCAAGATTTGCATAATGTTTTTACTGATAATTTTTAAAAATATTAAGAACAATGCATTCTAATAACAAAAAAAAAATGATAACAGATATTATTTTCTGATTTGCTATGCAAAAATTCAAAAAATCTTTTTTATTGATTGGTTTGTTGCTAGGGAAGTTATATTACATTTGAGCACTGAATATAAGAATCTTTTATCTCTTGAGTCCATTTCTCTGGTACTATACAGACTACAATTTATTTATAAGTATAATTCTAAATGCATGAGTAATAATGAAGTTTATACCGTAATAATAACAATTTAAATGTTTGTTGTTTGTAAGTTTCCAAATAATGGAAATGGCAGAGTAGAGTTGTGTTCCAGTCACCACCCTATTACTGCACCAAACTATAGTGGTACAGTATGATCAGCAAAGTTTAAAAATAGTTTTATGATCTCATTATTTTAATTAATAAGTTATAGTCACTGCAAATTTACTTTAAATTAAAACAACTATTAATAATAATGAATTTTTAACATTAAATTTAATATTTCTATTAAATATTATTTAGAAATTATCATTCAATACTTCATGATTTATTTTTTATTTAAGAACTAAGCAATTAATTTTATGTTTATAGATGCACTAACCTGATTAAAACATTTTTAAAATATTTTAAACAGATTTATGATTTTTAGTCAACTATACAGGTAGATCATAAAATGGGCATCTAGCTATTCTTAAGTACATAATAAAGCAAAGATGGCAAATACCAAAACCCTGACTTCCTAACAGTTTGCAAATCTTGTGAAAAATACTTTCTTCTTTACTGTTACTTTTTATAGTGTTGTTGGAGGACTCTTTCCTCTGCAGTGGACTAATTAAATGCTGTTTTATATTTTAGACATCATCTGCCAAATCAAGCTCCACAGACAATTTATTACATAACTGAATCAAATGTTTGTTAAATATGCTTTTTTGAAATGTGCTTAAATGCTTGGCTACTCTTTAGTAACTGAGTCTTCATCTCTTTTGTATAAAAGAATTATAACTTTTTTATTATTATTAATTTATAAATCATACCGTTCTGGATCAAAAAATATAAAATTCTAGCAAACTGCTTATAGTGGTAGGTATCTCATAAGCAGTGCACACGCATATATATGTTAGAGACTTTTTTGTTTTTGTTTATGATTTAGATAGATATAGCTATTACAATACAAATTATTTACGTCATGTTTATCTATCAAAAACATTTTATATATTTATTTGTGGAATTTTGTATTTTTTTAAAGAGTAGATATGGAATTATATATATATAGTGCACAATGTTTTTACTTTGTTAATTATTCGATATATATAATGTAGTAAAATAAATAATTTGCTAGTAAGTTATTTTTGAGAAATTTGCTATGAGTTTATCATTCTCTTAACTTAATTACAAAAAGACATTTGCTATTTACTGAAGAGGAAAACTTTAAACAAACTGACCTTAGCAAATTCAATGCCCATACCATGTGTTCATTGGACAGTAGTTATTATTATTATTTGACAAAAATGGATGAGTCATTCACCAAAATGTTTTAACCAGTTTGATAAATTTACTGGCTTTTATATCTGAGTTTAAGACTAAGAAAACACAGTTGCCTGACAATATTTAACTGAAATATGAGTTGTTTTCTTGAAAGCAAAGTGTATGATGTGAAAATTCATCTCTTTTATATTTAACTGAAATATGAGTTGTTTTCTTGAAAGCAAAGTGTATGATGTGAAAATTCATCTCTTTTTATATTTTCATTTATGAATGATGTATGTATGTTTTCTTTCTGAAGATGGATTGAGAAATATAAATTATAATGTATTATAATCTGATTATTTAATGGTAGTTTGATGTTGTTTGACTATCATATAATTATTTTATTCTCTTAGAGTCATTTATAAACTTTTTACTAGCCAAATGGATAGGGTAGATATTAGAAATTTACCCTGCTAAATTTCTGTAAGGCTCACATAACCACACATATGTATACAAAATACATATTGTTAACAATATATATTTTTTTGATAATTTATCAAATTATCAAAAAACAATATATATTTGATGATGAAATCTATGATTATATTGTGGGGAAAAAATCATTTTTAATTAAAATAAATAAATAAATTCAGTTCTTTATCTTTTTAAAAAACGTGTGTAAAATTAATATTTATTATATCTTTCTCCCTACTCCTTTTTGTTTTAACTAAAAAATTGTTTGATAATTTTTTACACCATACAAGCATTTAATAATTGCCCTCTTTTAAAAAAGAGAAAAATAATAAGCTGTTATATATGAAAAAATAATAAACATTATCAGTTTTAAAATAATAATATAATTTATTTAATAAACTTTTTTTTTCATGGTATATCACTGGTGAACATAGTATATCTAGTAGAGTAAGAAATAAATAATTCATAGGAAAAGTAAAGCAATGTTAAATAACCTACTGCATGAAAAGTCTCTAAATCTCTCACCGAAGAAGTATTGAATAATCACCAAGCTATGCCTGGTAATGAGTATTTTAGATTTTATTCATTTTTTTTTTATCCTCTGATCACTAATAGATATATATTTAACAACTAATAATTGAATGGCTATAAGTCAAATATCTGTAATAAAAATCTAAGCTCATTTTGGAAATCCTCTATTACTTGAAAAAAAGTTGCAAATTGGATTCAAATTTTATTCCATAGCTATAAGCAAATCCCTATCTAAATATTTACTGATCAGATTATTTCAGAAAAAGTTGTATAAATTAATTATTTGATAATTGTAAATTTAAGATAAATTTCTCTTATTACAATAATTAAAAATTCATTTTTAATTTTTTTTAATTATGAATTTTAAATTAATCAATTATCATATCAACTAATTAATTATTAAATCCACCCCATCTCTATTTTCAATTTATCGTCAGAGAAACAACTCTTTTGAATTAGAGTGAAATTTGACTTTACATCAATTTTCTCTTTTCTCTGTAGTCAAATTTCAACAAATTAGCCTTGCTAATGAAGATAGATGCTTCACAGCTTAATGTGAGATGATTATTTTAATGATTTAAAAAAAAAAAAAAATCTTTTAAGACTAAAATGATTTAGTAACATGACTTGCGATCTTTTTGTACTTAATAACTTTATAAGAATATAGTTATTTTTCAATAAGTACTTTAAAAAAATTTATATATAGTAAGTGCTTTCTTTTATATTGTTTAATGAGGTTTTTTTTTTGTTTTGTTTTGTTTTTGCTGTATTGTTAATAGCTTTTCTTTTTTGCACAACGATCTGTCTACGGCAACATACTGAGCTTCCTTCCTTCAAATGACATATTTTTTACCTTAATTCAAACATTTGACTACTCTTAGCTGAATTAAATTAAATGACAGCTCTACTATTGTCCTATGATGTTTGGATATAATGTCTATTCCCAGCAACTATCCCTCCCCCCAATCCAAAATGTAAATTTTTCATCAGCTTGGAGATTTCCTGGTTGGAGGTATAAATAATTTTTTTGTATTTTTTCCTTCTGAAAAAGCTTAAAGTTAATCGTCTTAATGTAAACATATAATTTCACCACATCATTGACAACCAATACTAGTCTACAGTAGGACAAAGGATTTTCTAACATATATGTATATTAATATAGATATGTATGTTTGTAAACAGAACTTATTTTCTAGCATAGTCAATTTTTTTCCGACTGAAATCTTAAAGTAACAAGCATTTTCTTAGCTATGATTTGTTTATACTTTAAAACAAATAAAAATAAATTTATAATTTTTTATTTAAATTTTAACGTAAATATATTTCTTCCTATTGCAATGTGTCAGTGGAAATGAAAAATGTCATTTTCTATAGTATTTTTTCCCTTTTTTAAAAAAATAAAATTATAATCTTTTATAGATTTAAAATAAAATTAAACAAATAATTTAAATAATAATTTAAGATTATAGGTAGATATTTTCTGTTTTACATATTGAAAAAAATTTTAACAATGTAAGTTAATATTTAAATAAGTAATATACAGAAAGTTTTGACATACTTCAATCTGTACTTAACATAAATATATATGTGACATACGTACACTTTATAAAAAATGTGGAGAACATTAAAAATTCATCATATTCTTTAAAATTCAACTTAAAAGTATGCTAAAGAGATGGAAAAATATGTTTTCCATTAATTAGAGAATTTTTTTTCTGATTGTAATTACTTATCAAAGGTGAATTAAAGTAATTCAATTTTTAATAGAGTGAAGGGGTGTATGATAATTCAACTTAACATTATTAAAAGAAGGAGATAAAAAATTTAGTAAATTCCTCCAAAATGAATTTTATTATACATAAAATTATTATTACAAAAAGTCCATTATGTTAAATACTATTATGTAAGTTATATTTACCTAAAGGTCCAAATTCAATTCTCATGCTAGTACTGTCACTGGTCAGGCCAGCAACACCGAAGAAGAGGGGAGAATAATACCTCTCAAAACGTGCATATACTAACCTGTGTTCTATTAAATAATAGTTGAATGTATTTGGAATATTTAAATAAAGTTAAATTTTTCTAAAGATATTCAATACTCATATTAGATGATGGAAATAGTCCAATATATAAATATAACTAAAACACCATCACAAACCTTCAGAAAAACACTAATGTAAGTTGTATTTATCTAAGGGTCCAGATTCAATTCCCATGATAGTACTATCACTGGTTAGGCCAGCAACATCTGAAGAAGAGGAGGAATAATACCTCTCAATATACTAACCTGTGTGCTATTACTAATAATTGAATGTATTTGGAATATTTAAATAAAGTTAAATTTTTCTATAAAGACATTCAATACTCATATTAAATGATGGAAATAGTACAGTATATAAATGCAACTAAAACACCATCACAAACCTTCTGGAAAACACTATTATGTGAGTATATGATCATTCAAAGAAAAGTTGTACTTTATTATGTTAAGCAATAAAACTATCATGTTTTTGATAATGCTTAAGTCAGAAGGTGGCTGTATATTGTTAACTGACATGTTTGTGATATTTATAGAAATATGAACAATTCTGACATACATAAAAATTGATTTATGAGTTTGGAATGGTTTTACATAACATTTAATACATGTTTTCATCTAATTAATATTTTAAATTTATTTTATATTTTTATCAAATTGTCAGTAATTAGCTCATAAACTTCAAAAGCTTAAAGATAAATCTATTCTATTATTGACTATTTGTTGACAGTGTTATTCCTTAATTACATATATATGTGTGTCTAAATTGCTACTTAGGGTGGCAGTCATGCCATAAACTGATTATATCTTTTATTTATCAGTATATTGAAAATTGTAGTGTTGATTCCAATGTTTTGTTTTATTACTTTCTCTGATATTATATGTATATAAGATAAGTGAAACTTACAAATTATAGTAAAATACCATTTTAAATGTTACACAAGAGTTCTCATTAATTAATTGGCTCCAGAAAAATAGCATAATAATTGAATTTATGTTTAAAAGGATCAATATTCTTAGCAACACATTAACACTTATTTGTAATTGCAGCATGACAAAATTGCCAACTACACTTTTAACAATTTACTAAGTAGTTATATTGTACTGCACTGTATATATTTTTGAATTATAATACTATAGAAGTTGAAAATTAAAAACCTCATATACAAAGATCCAGATAAAATTTGTTATTACCAATTTTGCATTTAAAATTGAAAGTTTATTTTGAAAGTGGATCATTTTCTTTAACATAACTATAAATATTATCTGAAAGGCTCAAGAATTAAGATTTCTAAGGAAAGTAAAAAGAAACCTCATTTTATTCAATTCATGAAACTTGTTACTTTGATACACTAGAATAAATTGATCGTATGATTATATATTTAAAGATTTTCATTTCAATAGTTTTGTGTTTTTTTTATTTTGAGAAACTTGAATACAAAACACTTCTCATCTTGTTGATTTTGAAGTTGAAATTGATTGACCTTACTCTCTGAAATAAACTTTTATTAAATCTCTGTTTATACTAGTATTTTATATTTTTCAATGTATTCTTTGCTTTTAATTATTCACTTGTTGTTTATTTCCTAATTACATGTTAAATTTTACACTTCAAACTGTAAATACAACTTTTTTTTTCTAATTTAGAAAATATTGAATTATAGAAAATGTGCTGAAATATCTACTTGCAAATGTATAATATGATAATAATTAAAAATATAAACCAATTTCCACATTAGTAAAAAAAAATATTTAAAAATCATTTGTGAGTTTGTGTATGAGAGGGAGCTTATGCATTGTGATTTTATTTTTGTTTTCCATTTTATGATGAAAAAGATATTTTATCGTGAAGATTATTAATTATTTGTCAATCATTGTTGTGTTAAATTATTATAGTTGAAAATATAGTGAATGAGGATTCATATATGCTATAAGAATGGATATAATATTTGAAATGACTGTCATTTCTTTATTTTTGTGGCAAATGACTGCTTTGTTTAATCTTGCATAAGATTATCATTTGTATTAACAATAGCTTGTTATTTTATATAATATACATTTGAACAATAACTAGAGCCATATAAATCCATTAATCATGTAAAAAAAAACATCAAGTTCTATGAATATTAGAAAATATTCACCTCACTCATTCATGAATAATTCATAGAGACACAACATTTAAATCATATGATTAAAAAGTTCATTGACAAGATATAACATCTTCATATTTCTTAAACAAACATTTGAATAAATGAATTAGATTGTATTTAAAATAGTGACTCTTATCATTAAAATGTTCAAATAATTTGTACAGAATAATAATTATACCAAGATAATATCATAACATGACTTCCCAAATCATGACATTTTAACCATTATTTGTCAATATTATTGATTGAATTTTTTTGGAGATTGTCAAAAATAAACTTCCAATGATTGTAAAAATAGACATTGATTCTCTGACTATATGATAGTTATTATCACCTACATTTGCTTGCAGAATCGGATAAAATAACTAGATAATTGATAACTGGAATTAAATAAGTTGGTAGCATTCACATTACAAAACATTTTTGAAGTGGCAAATAGTATTAGATTACATTTTGATAGATACTTTAAAAGTGTTGGCCTCTTCATTAATTTGTTACTGCTATGGTTTTATATATCTATCAGCAATCCTTCGTAATGTCCATTAGGTTTTTTTAGTTAGAGATTTTCAAAACAGTTATTTTTTTTTGAAGACATTATTCTCAAATTTTTAGTAAATACATCATTGATTTTGCAACATTAAAAGTTAAGCAATGTTGAACACTGATAGTTTTTGTTATTTTTTTAGATTCTTTTTATAAAAAAATATTACATTCACATTAATAATATAATGCTGATTTAACAAGTCTATTGTTTTGTTTTAGTTATCTTTCCATCTAGATTTTTATACATGCAAATATATTTTCCTTTATTATAAATACTTGCCACAAAAATTGTATCATTTTTATATCCAAATATTTATCTATGAATATGATAAATTTACGTTATATGCTAATTGGAACATGAATTTATAGTTCTTTACAACTTTTTGAAAATGATTATTATTTCAGTCAATTACAAATATGGTATTTTGAAAAAAGTTCCATGTAATTTTAAACAAAATCTAATAAAAAGTATATATGTTTTTTAAGTGATTGGATTTTAGTAATGCTGTTTATACTTAATGATTCAAATTATTTGTGCTAATGTAGTGTATGGTCTACCTGCAAGATGACTATATAGTACTTAATATAGAGTGAAATAAAATCTAATGGACAAAAACTTAAATGTCTGTAAGAGTACAAAAATCATTTATTTAATAAACAAAAAACTAAAGAAATGCTTTTATTCATATAAATTCCTAAAAAGTAAAAAAAAAAAAAAGTGCACTAAAAAATAAAAATACATTTTCTTCGGTTTTCATAGTATTCTTGATATTCTATTTATTTATTTCTAAAGGGCTGATTTTATTACATATATAAACCACACAATTCGTTATTTAACAGTATTCTTGATATGAATTCAGAATAAGATCATGTGGCAGTCATGTTTAGAAATAGTCTAAGAATTTTTTTAAATATGAGTGCCATATTGTTTTATTTTGATTGCATTATATGAAGAATATTGGGAGAGCTAAAAAAAAATACTTTTTTTTTGTTTTGTGTGTGTGCGTATTTATATCAATAAAAAGTTGTTTTTTGTTTTATTTAATTCTAAAAATTGGATCCAATTTACTGCTGCTAAGTGGCAGTAATCCCTCATAAAATTATTTTTTTTTTTTGCTAAAATTGGTTGCACACTATAAAAAAAAAGATTGTATTGTTATAGATATTTATTATGGATTTGCATTTTTATGTACATTTTATTTGTCTTTTTTTTTCTTTTTGTTAAATAATTGATATTATTTTGATAAATAAGTTATTTTTATTGAAAATATTTTTTTTATTTAATATAATCTTGTAATCATTAATTAAATAAACAATGTTATTTTATTTTTTATCAATTAAATGTTTTTTTTTATTCTATGTAGATCACAAAACCTAGTAGTCCATATACTATATTAGCACCAGTCAATTACTGAATCAAGCTATCTTCTATATTTACTAGTAAATGATTTTTTTTTTCTCATATGTCATAGCATCAGCCAAGAAGCAAACCCGCTAATCCGGGATAACTGCTTCTCGACCACCAATGCTTGATCTATGATTACACTTGAAGCAGAATACTTTTTTTAAAAAAAACAAACATATATACATATTTTAGAAATTAAAAATATCTTGTCAGCATTTATTCTAATATATTACTTTAAACCATAAGTAGCATATTTCCAGCATGCACTCATTTACAATTAGTATCTTTTTAATAAATTTATAAATAATATTAATATAATACCTTATATATTTTTTAAATCACAACTCATTGTTCCATCACCTTTAAACACAACATTTTTCAGTGTCTGTAACTGTGAATGAAGAATTTTGTTTTCAAAAAATTGTATTTAAACTATTTGTCATTATAAAAAATCATAGATTGTCTTATACATATCTCCTTTTTTTTAAAAAAAAAAAATCTAAATAAAGTTTATTAAAATCAGAATCCTTAATTAGTTATCATTACTAAACTAAGCATTGTAAACAGATATTTTTATGTAATATTTTACAATATTTCAAACAAGTAATAGCAATTTCAAACTATTTTTTAATTCTAAATATTAACTGATTTTTAATTCTTTGTTAAAAATAATAAATTATCATAAATAAAATACATTGCTTAAAAAATTATTTTTTTTTTAAATCATAACTTATCTCCAACCACTATTAATCCATTTCTGGATAAAAAAAAATTTTAAGTTGATTTTTGAAATTAAAATAAAAAAAGTTGATCTTTTATCCAAAGTTTTTCCACACCATCTCCAGAAAATTTTCTTTTTTTATTCATACATCTTATCTTTCTAAATGTCTTAGAAACTTTTGGGATCCGGTTTAAAACTTTAGTTGTCCATTTATTATAAGCTTTTTTACCGTATGTCCAGCACAGCTTTATTTCAGCTTCTTAATTATTTTAATCATGAGAATTATGACTATAGATTCTTTCACCCATTTATTTCACTTCCAATCTTTTCATACTTCATTATGTACTATTATTTTTAGTGAATATCAGATCCATAAATAAGTACTAATAAAATTCATTAAAAAATTTCATTTTTATATACTTAAATGCATTTCTTTTTAATATTAAGTAATTTATACTGAAAGCATTTTATCCAAGTTTAATTCTGCTTCAGGAATCATCATCCTTTTGAAAAGAAAGTCATGGTGTTTTTGTTCTTGACTTAAGCAAATCATACTGTTTCATGTGTGTTGGTAATCTGTTCATGTTAATTCATCACAAGCGAAGAATATAACTAATGAATATTTACTTGCCTTATTTGATTTCTTTATTACTTCAAAAAGGAATCAGTTTTTTTTCTTCACATTAATAGAAAAATTATTTTTGCAATTATTTTTTAAAACACCTCTTCCCCATCTTATTTTTGTGTTTATTTAGACTAATATAAGGCTTAAAAAAAGAAAATATGATTTTTAAAACCCCATGCAAAATACCGTTATTTTATATTTACTTCCACTTTTTTGTTGTTGTTACAATTCTTATGCCTAAATAAACATGTTCTTTTTTTTTAAAAAAAAAAAAAAAAAAATTATTATAAAAGAATTTAGAATCTAGCTCATTGTTCTAAATGAGTATTCATTTCCTTAGTAAACTGTTCACATCTAAGTACTATTACATTTAATTTTATATCTAACCTGTTTTAAAAAAAAGTATTTTTTTTAATGAAGTCAACATATATAAGGTGAAATTTAAGCTTTATATTCATTGAATGCACTGACATTATTCATTTTAAAAAACTTATTTGTGGAATAATGTTCATGTATATTGTACATCAAAAAATGAATTGTATATCTTCCTGTATAATTTAACACTGATTGGGTATCAGATTTTCAAATGTGGAGTCCTAGGATCAATTCTGATGCTAGCACTTACTGTCCTCAAATTTCTCATGTATTCTTGAGCAGTAGAGCCATTTGAATATTTATTTATTCATATATATTGTAATTGTATATCCAACTTAATCAAAAAATATATGTAATGCTTAGATTGGGTCAACCACATTTTTTCAATGATGATTAGCAGACATCTAATTATATTGATATTTTCATATATATATAGTGTATGCAAACAATCTAAATAAATAATTACAACACTAAAAGTCTTGTTATACATCAATATGAATAAGAAATATATTGATAAATTTTTGCTAAAAGTTAATGCTATTTAAAATAAAATTTCATTCTTTGTATATAAAGGTATAAATTTTTATTTTATTCTACCATTACACTAAAATGCACAGGGTATTAAGAATGAATAAAGATTTATAATTGTAACTTTCTACAACAGTCATCATACACTTGATTTTCAAGAATTGTTTAACCAATCTTTTTATACAGCAAAAAGAAAAAAGTAATGACAGACATCATTTACTTAATAGATAAGTATCACAGAAATTAAAGTAATTAGAAAATAGGCCAGCCAATTAAGTTGTTTATTTTTCCTTTTTAATAATTATGCTATATAACTAAAATTTTAAGTTTGAAATTATAAATAAACTTGTATTTTCAATATTTAATTAATCCATGTGATTCATTTGCATCATAAAATGCTAGACTTGAGATTAATGATTCATAGACTGAATGTTTACCTGCCACTTTTGGTGCTCAAACATCATATGCTCTTTTGAGCAACTAACCTTTTTTTAAAAAAAATATTAATGATATTGATAAATTTCCTCTTTGCTCAGACTTAGTTGACGTTCTTCAAGATCAACCGGTAATGAAATCTAATTATTTAATAGAAACATAGATATAAAATGGAGGAATATTAGATAAAATCATAATAAAATCAAATTTTCTTTTTTGGAAATATTTAAAAAATAATTTATTTATTTCATCATTCACGCATACAAAAAAATAGCAACTGTTTTAATAATAAAAGGCTTATAGTTTATATTCATGGTGGAGGGTAAATTAGTCTTCAATGCTTTAACATATATAAGATATACAAATTCATCAGAAAAATTATTATTACTTATTTGCATCATTAATTGTTGTATTAGAGAATTCATCTTAAATGTACAATCATTTTAGATATATTTGAACTGTATTTTGAAGTTCCTTAGAAGATGCTAATTTAATATATCTTAAAATTGGCTAAAAGACAAAAAATATTTTTGCCATTTCAGATTATTTTTAAGTAAAACATCCATTGATTAATTATTTATCTGTTAACTAAATTAATACAGTGTTTAGTGTTGGAGAAAAACAAAAGTTTTTTTTTAATGTTTGTTTCATCATCTAAATTGATTTACAGCATTCAAACTGATATTTGGTACTCAAACGTCACAACCTTCGAAGTAACTAACCACAAAATGATTTATTCTTATCTATTCAATTAGTTTATTAATAAACAACATGGAAATGTCATCTTATTTCCAACTATTATTGATTCATTTTTCAATGAAAAACTTCCCTTTTTTTGACTCATAGTTTCTCTTCTTCCACATTGCTCCAGTAAATGTACTTATCCATTCATCTCACATAGTCTTTTGAAATCCAGATTAAAACTTAACTATCCATCTTGCCACTTCTTTTAGAAACATGGTCCAGCACAGCTTCATTTCATTCTCTTAAATTTTTTCAATGATATTTGTTTTCATTCATGTATTTCTCTTTCAATCACCCTTTGTTATTTCTATCACATATCTCTCTACATTTCTTTATGTGTTCTAAAGCTTTTCAGTCAAGCGTACAAGTCTTGATTTATGTGTAAGAACTAATGAAATATATCTTTTAAAAATCTTTATTTCAAATGCATAAAGATATATTTTAATATTATTTCTGTTAAAAGCACTTCATCCATGACCAAAATAGTTTGTATTTACTAACTTCTTGTAACTCATTACTATCTCTCTTTATTTTTTTCTTATGTGAAAAGCCATTGAACTTCTTTTTTTAAGCACTTATCTCTAGTTCTGCATTTTTACTATAAACAATTCTTGAAACATTTGCTGAAATTTTGAAACGTTATTTACAAAAGAGTTCCAATCATGTAAAAAATCTAGATGACAATTAGATCTTCATTCATGTATACTCAGTTCTTTCCATTTTAATCTACAAAATACCATAAAACTGTTTAGAAATATAGAATCATCTTGCCACACTCTTATCAATGTTAATGATCTTAGTGTCACTGCTGCTTCAGAATTTAACAATATCCTGGTTCTACAGCTTGATATTCCAGAAATGTAATCACTTCAAAAATGCTTATAAAGTTTTTTGCCTTTTCATAATCTAATTCAAAACACAAATGCAATTTATATTCAGTGATCTTTAACTTCTCTTAATAATTGGATGTGGATTATTGTGCTAAAATCATTTTTAAATCCATCTTGATTTCATGTTTTCTATAGACAAGTTGTAATAACAGTAAAGATATTGTATAGAACTGATAGAAACTTTCTAATAGGCTTTTTTATTTTTCTGTATCAGTATATAGAAATTCTTAATAAAGTATTAAACACAATCAAGTCTGAGATATTTTTAATTATTTATTCTAGTGTAAATTCATTGTATTTATAAAGATTAGTAATATTGACTGTTTACACAGAGGCTATATTCTCCATATAGTAGCAAGCCAGGATGCATTAAGGTTTGTGCATAAAATCCCCATCAAGTGCTAACTCATCCAATATTCTCAGACTAGTTTCTAGCTTGTGGTTTTCATCAGTGAGGAGCCTTGGATCTAAGAGTACTGCACTTAAATCTTAGGATTTACCTTATTAGCTAACTTTGAGTCCAAAATGAAAATGCAAAAATTTTTCAATTCAAGATCATTAGCTTGTATAGATCTGAAATCAGTTCAGCATCCATACTTTTTGGTGTCTTTGGTTCTTTAACAACTACAATGACCACATCTTGTGTCCATTGATTACTCTGGCATACACTGAGTGTTGCTACTGAATGGAGAGTTTAGCCTCTGTGTAAATTTGTGTAAACATAAAGAATGGTGATCATGTAATATTTAGTGGTTCCTGCACAATAAGGTAATTGTGGTTATTAAAGAACCAAAAACACCAAAAAATATGGATGCTGAACTATAAAAGCTAATGAGCTTGAATTGAAAACATTTTTGTGTTTTCATTTCGAACTCAAAGCTTTATAGTTAGCTAATAAGGTAAAAGGTGACTGCTGGAGGATTGCATTATATCCCAATATTTAAGTGCAGTGCTTTCAGATCCAAGGCTCCTCGCTGATGAAAGCCACAAGCTAGAAACTAGTCTCAGGATATTGGATGAGTAGGCATTAGATGGATATTTTATGCACAAACCTTTTTGCATCCATTGATTAGTCTGGCTTGCACTGAGTAGTGCTACTGTATGGAGAGTTTAGCCTCTATGTAAATTCCTTGTTTAAGCATAAAGAATGGTGATCATGTGATGAATATTGACTGGTAATAGTATTTTTATTAATAGCTTTTGCCTTTTTAGTTTTACATTAATTCTTATTTAATATTACTCTAATTAATTATCATATGTTAAATCTATTAAAAACATTACAATCTTAAAATATATATTTTCTGTTAATCACAATATACTTCAATTCTGCTGTATCTTCATCTGGATGTTCCCATTTCCATTTAGCATTTTTCCCAAAAAAAAAATTCACAGTATACAATTTTTCTTTCATGCAAATTCTATGACTGTATCTTCTCTCATCTCTGTTTCTATATTCACATTTACTCATAGTACATTAAACTTTCAATCATTTTCCCATTCTAACATTAAAATCCCAATGATAAATTTTAATTGTTTAAATGGAACAAAAGCTTTCTGTGTATCCAAATAAAAGTCCTAGACTTTTTCATCGGGATAATCACTTGTTGGGTTGTAAACTTGAATTACCTGCAATTGAAATCTTCTATTAGTTTGGCCCATTAATATTGTCTTCTAATTTCCTAAAAGCTGATACTATTCCAATTATTGTCAATTTTCCTTCAAGTCATGCAATGTTCTTTTACTTGAAAATGATCTACAGATATAAATAGCTAAATAAAAGATCATTAACAAAGTGACGCAATTTATGTTAGCATTCTAAATTTCCTCTTACTTTAGTTTCCAATTGCTATCTTGATTGATGATTTTGCAATATCCAAGGTATGATGACCATTATTTATTTTTGTCTGTCATAACTGTAAATGTAAAAAAAAAAAACAATTATTCACACATGCATTTTTGCATTCATCCTACTTTCAAGAAAACCCAACTGGTATCTCAGATAAGAACTATCAGGCCTCAGAGAATTTAATTCAGAAGTCAAAAGCAGTAAGTTTGCCACATTGATTAATACATATTGACTAACATCCCATTTTCATTTATCATATAAATAATCTCATAATAATAACAAATGCAATGATAAGAAAATATGGAATAGGTATTTGCAGTAAGCCCTGTTTGGTTCTTTTAATAACTCGAAGAGGAATCAAAAAAAACTTTTACTTAGCAAATTGAAATCAAAATTGTTTATACGTGTATGCATATTTCTTTCCATATATACAAAATAAAACTTTGAAATCTTATAACTAAAAATTATGAAACAATGGTGAATTCTAATCAGTTAATATTATTGATAAATTGCATAACAATTATTTCCACTGGAGGTGACTAAAAATCATTCTAAAATAAATAATAATTACATTATGTTTTAAAATAAAGAATGCATTAGCAAAGGTGACAAAAGAATTCCATATTATTTAAATTAGATAATGAATTTAAAAGATAGTTTTAATTTTCACACTGCTTTTATTTGCATTTGTAATTCATTTACGTTATGTTGTAATTATAAATTTATTAAACGCACATTGATTACGTAAGTAATATTTACTGAGGCTATAACCTCGAGAATATGCATGTAAAATGCGATAATAGGGACCTCTACAGGTGTTTAGCCACGAGCTTACGCTATGGAAGAAAAGAGGGGAACTCTAAATGTTATGTTATAACAAAATTTTCAAAAATAATATTGCACATGTGATTTGTTTATTTAGAAATATCAGATTAGTACTTGTTTCTTTTTTCAAAGAAAAAATAATTATCTATCTTGATCTTAATAACTATGTATTACTAGTCATTTGTAAATGAATATAGTCATTTAAATTACAGGAAGAAAAAACAAAATGATATTAAACTAACAAAGAAAGACAACATTGGAATCAGAATTTCTGTTTACAAAATGATAATAATGTGCTTGCACACAGACAGAATCTGATTGCTAGTGTCGACTGATATTATGAGAGAATTGTGCCAACCAACTTAATAATTAAAGATAGTAAAATAAAAGAAAATATCGAGAGATAAAGAAAGAATTATGGATGGAATTCTTGACACTAATATCTGACATCCATCAATCACTAATGCTCATATATGTGGAACTACAACTCAATGTGTTTTTATTTAATTTATTCTACAATTCTATTTTGACTTCATGGAAATTATACAAACTATTTATAGTTTTTTTTTTTCAAGAAAATTAATTAATTTAAACAAATCTATTTATAATTTAATCTTTAAAATGACTGGTGTGACCAAAAGCACTGCATTAATAAATATTTACTAAATTTCTATTTTAAAAAGATTAATTGCCAATTTTTTAAAATAGTAATTCATATTTTTATTATAAAGTATAAAAGGATAGCAAATCAAAATATATTTTCTTTCCAAAATATTAACAGAAATCAAGTTGTAACAAAAAACACTTCCTTTTATTTTACATTGTGATAATTGTCTTATCACAAGTTAGTTATGCTTTGATTGTAGATTTAGTAAAAATAATTGTGATTACTTTTTTTACTACTGTTCAACATTTAATTTTTAACTATTCATAAACTAGGATCAATTGCTCAAGATGTGTTATATTCAAGCACCAAGTGATAGGTTGAACACATAAGTTCTATTCAACTTTATTTATACATATAATAGAGTAATCTTTATTTTGCAATATATAAAAATAAATATTTATACATATTTAATTTTTTCCAATAACAAATATAAAAAAATTTACAATGAAAAAATATAGAAAATAATGGACAATTGGAAAAGGCTAATCCTAACCAATTTTATTTTTGAAAGTATTAATTGTTAATTCAATAACAGAACTATTTGAAATATTTTGATCTCAGCTGTAGCTTAATTATAATAATAAATTTAATTAATCCATGACTGTTTAACATTGCTGAATCATTACAAGCGTTAAGAGGTAATGAATCTATCCCCCAGGAACTCTTTAAATATGATTTGTGGTCCAAAGAGAATTAAATCAGTCTCACAAAATAATGAAAAGAGATAAATAATATCTCTTGTATATAAATTTAGCACAAAGTAAATTTTGTAAATAGCTTTAAAAATAGAAGAAATAAAATATTATAAATTTTTAAAAAAAACACAGACTACTGATATAATTTTAAAATTGAAAAGTTTACCTACGTCTATTTGTAATTTTTTTTTTTTTTAATCGTTTTTTTTTTAAAAAAAAAAAAAGATTGCATTTACTTGGTAGATTAAATTAGGAAAAATCATTAAAGCAGATTAATTAATTTTAGTCATATTTTGATAATTTATTAAATCAATAAAAAGTAAGTCATTGATTGGTGTTATAAAATAGTTTAAATTTACTTCACTAAATATCACTTTATTTTAAAAAAATATTGTAAGTTAATGATCTGAATTAATAATGTTCTTAACCATTAAAGAATGTCATTGTATTTTTCATATATCGTTTTTATATGACTATATATTTTGGAAAAACTATCTTCGAGCTAATTATTTAATTATGTTGAACTAACGATTAAATATGTGAATAATTTTTTTTTTTTAGAAAAGTTTATAGTCTATAAATATTTGTTAAAAATATATTTTTTTTAGTTTGTATTTAATTTAAGCCTGATATCCCAACAATAATATGAATTGAGAATAGCATATTCTTATGATAAAGTTATTAGAATGTTTACCTGCCAGGATCTGTGTTTTATATTGGAGCTTGAAGTGTTTTTAGAATTTTTTTAGGTAGATTACTCAACATAAGTAGCATTCTACTTGTTATTAAGCCAGATTTAACTTATGATATAGTATGAATGAAATTCTGCTAATCATAGAATTTTCATCATTGATACCGAATAGTTTATGTTTTGCTGTTGACATGACTGCAATCCATTGCACCAACACCATTCTATGAATGTTACTTTTCAATATAGATATTAATAAGTCACTAAAAAAAGTAATAAAGAGAAAAAAGTAAGGCATAATAGCAGAAATTTAACAAAAATAAGGTACCAAATCTACTTTGACAGAGAGATTTGAAGATAAAACCAAATAAAAATTACTTTAATGTTTAATAATTAATATTAAGATGTGTTAACTATTTTTAGCTTGAGTTACTGTAATAATCTATATTGGTCAAAAAAATGTTGATGTGTGAGTCAGGAAAAAAAATACATGACTGAAATGTCTAATTTTCTCTATTGATGATGAAAGTAAGCATTTAGCTACAAGCACTGAACCATATTTATTTGACTTATTTAATCCAACTTCCTAATATTATCAAAATAAAAACATTACTAGTAATCTTTTCAATCTAAAAAAAATTTATTTTTGAATACATTTAAATGTAATGCTTGATTTTTAGTATTACACAGTACTTTATTTTACTATGCATTATAGTGCAAGCATAGAATAATGGCAGAATCAAAGTTAAAGATGCTAGAATTCTAAGATGAATAACATTAAAAAAATCAGTTCAGAATAACTGAATAGAGACTTATGAAGTACTGAGTCTAAAATGATTTACTCAGGTGACCAGGGAGAATCTGTGATGCTGGATTTCTTTGGTAGAAATGTGGAACAGAGGATTATAAGTATGTCAGAATATAGTGAAAACAATCATAATAAAACTGAAATCAGAACCAAACCAATATTACAATAATTCTGATATATTATGTGCCAATATCATCTTGTAAAGATTAACTAAATAAGTTGAGGAAGTATGTGAATGAATTGAACAATTAATTATGAAAACAAATATCAGAAAATTTTGATTATTATAGTAGACTGAAATGTGGTTATAAATGAATGAAAAGATGACAAGGAATTTTAGCTTGGTATAAGAAATGAAAGAGACTAAAGTCTTTTCAAGCTTTGTAGCAACCGTGATCACTTTATTGCATGGAAGTGTTAACTCTTAATCTGCAATTAAAGGGCTTAAATATCAAATTTCTTGAACAATTAAATATATGATTTATTTATCAAAAAAAAGAGATAGAAATAAAGCAAGTCACATTTGAAAATTCTGTTGTCCCAAGTTCGCAGGCCCGCTTTCCGATCATGCTTTGACACATGGAAAAAAGTTTAAAATACATATATTTTATGCAACTATATGTAACAAACAAAAAAGGGATAAAAACAATATTAAATATTGTATGTTAAAATAATCTTTATGATGAAGACTGACATATAAAAAATCTTAATAAAAACTTACATTAAAATAAAGAAGTAGCATTAAATAACAGCATTTTTAAATTCACTGTACTAGATAAATTTTCGAATGCACACCCTTCTAGCCCTAGTGATATACCTTTCAATGAGATCTTAGTAATGACATTTTAAAAATCAATAATAAAAAAATTATGCAGACTTTGGACAATTTTTTTACTACGTTTTTTTTTTTTAAATTAAAATCAGTTTACAAAAGAATAAGCTTTAACAAATAATTTTAAAATGAGGGAAAATGCATTAAAATATAATATAAATAAAAAAGAGGAAGTCAAAAAACATAATAGTAGGAGAGAGAAAATAAGTAAAAATTCTAACCCATAGAAAAAAGATAAATATTAATATTATTTTGACAGAATATTTAAACAAAAATATGAAAGAAATCATTAGGTAAAATAATTCCGTTAAATGAAGAGGGCAGAGAAATTTAAGCAAAATGGTAAAATTTATTTCATTGGGAACAATGGAACTGATCTTTGATATAAAAAAAAAAAAATTATTACAATAGAATGATGATATGAGAGAAAAAGCTAAAGAAAAAAGAAATTGATTGTTGATTAAATGAATCTCTCTATTTTGATTGGTCTAATAAAACTAAAGTCAATGGAAATATTTTAGCTTAAATCTAGGAATAATATTCAATAGAATGTTAAATTGATCTTTGAGTAAATAATCCAAAAATAATGTTTCCAAAACTGTAATAATTAATTTTTTAATGAAGACTTTATTTCTAGTTAGAAGAATGAGTATAAATAGTAATCACTCATATCTTCTTTACAATAAAAAAGAGAGAGGGAGGGAGTCTTCTATCTTATTTTTAGAATAGGCGATGGGACCTTATCTTTTATAATAGTCTGATTTTGAGATTATAATGATTTTTTAAAACTTCTATTCTAAATAATCAGTGAAAGCAGATACTCTCAAACTTGTGTGGCTACACCAGATCAAAAAAAAAAAAAAGATAAAAAATAAAACAAAATAATAATAATGACTACAAAAATCAATCTATGAACTACAAATATGTCCAGATATAAAACATACTGGTCTATTATTCTGTTTATTTGCTATTTTGCAATACTGTCTTTTCTATAATAATAATAATAATAATAAATTTCTGAAATATTTCAACAAGACTATATTCTTTACCACATCTTCAATGAAAATAACCAATACTGCATTTTTGCATAGGGTCTTTGAGATAGTCCTTGTAATCTAAACAAGATCTATCTTTGCCATGAAAACTGGGTTTAATTCCATCATAAAACATTAGTTTACAACGTTTTCTTTTGTTCATTCGTTTTACATGCTCAATGCAACAATGTTTGATTTTATAATAATGGACTCAAATTGAAGAAAATATTTATTGGCCTTTATGGAACTGTACTATTGCCTTTATTGATAAGGTATTAAAATCTTATTTTCATATGATAAAGTAGGTAAAATAATAGCTTTGTGTACATCTAATTTAACTGCAGTAGTTATTTCACTATGATGAAATAATTTACCATTAACTTGTTAAAACAACAGCAGATCAAAATCTGTGCTGCACCTCAACATCCAAGTTCAAACTTATTTAAAAAGCTACCAAGATATTTAAAGTTGCTCACATTCTCAACTAATAATTATCCAAGCAAAAAGTTTTTAACATTTTTTTTTCCATCACTGGCTGGAAAAAAATATTATTTTTTGAACATTAATTACTAAACCAAAGTCTTTATATGTTGCATTCAAGACATTAAGTACATTCTGTGACCATTTTTTGAATGAGCAAAAATAGTACAATTATCATTAGTATGCTATAAATTCAGAATTCAAGAAAGTGGAGTTTATTTTTAATTGATTGAAATTAAAAATTTCATCATCAAATCTGTATCACATCATGATACCTGATTCATTAAGTAACCCATAAACAGTTTTAAAGATTGCACTCATCAAAATTGAAAATAATATTGAGGCAATTAAACATCCTTGTTTAACACAAGCTTTTCTTTCAAATACATATAGTAACAATATTTCTTCATTCCATCATATAGAGGCTTCATAATATGAAAAAAATTAATGGACAATCATAATGTCATAAACATGTCTAATTAACTAAGTCAAATGGCTTAATCAAATCAATATTTTTTGTTCCCAATATTTATATTGCATTTTCTTGGCAACAAAAACTATGCCTATAGTGTTTGTTGATTCTTTAATACAACATTAAGTTTCTGATAATCATTCATTCTATGTCATGAAGCAATCTATTTAACAAAATCCTTGGAAATACCTTTGGCATACTAGATAATAATGACATTCTATGATAATTATAGCAATTTTGTATATTCTCTTTAATTTTAAAAACTGAAACAACAGAAAAATTCTTAAGATTGGTTGATACAGTTATATTCTTAATAAAATTCCAATATTTTTGAAACTATTATATTGCCAGTACATTTCAAAATTTCTCTAGTATTTTGCTATGATCTACAGTTTTTTCAGTTTTAATATTATAAAGAGCTGTTTTGACTTCACTAAGGAGATTATGTTTATTTAAATTAAATGTGTAGATAAAATAAATATATTGTTAAAGTCATTATAATTTTTGTATCATTATTCAAAAGATAATCCAAATACCTGTTTGAGAGTTATCATATGTTATTTTTGAATTCAACAAGATTGTAATGCTATTTTTCAGGTCTATAGGTTACTTTTAATGCATTAAAAAAGTCTAAAGTAATCACAGATTAGAAAATGTCTGTATAATCCACCAATCTTGTTTAAATCTCCTTGTCAATATTTATTATAAAACTCCACAATGAATGTATTATTCTAACAAGCTGAAAATTCCGGATTTCCTTCAGTCAAATTTCTAATTATAAGATTATTGTTAGAAAAACAGTCACGATTCTTTTTTCTTAAGTACAAGAATAAATGTAATTACTAGTATGCTTGACACACTCATTAAGAAAAGTTATGCCTCATTAACATGATAATTATGAATATAATAATAATAATAATAATAATAATAATAATAATAATAATAATAATAATAATAATAATAATAATAATAATAATAATAATAATAATAATAATAATAATAATAATAATAATAAAAATAATAATAATAATAATAATAATAACGTTTCTTTATGCCCTTTATATAATGCAACACTTTTATTTTTTACACTTGCAAATGGTGGACAGTTTCAGGTGTTCAACAGACTTTTTCATAATTGTGATGTACAGAATATATTCATAAATATGACTACTCTATTAAAATAAATTATATATACCACAAAAACAAAACAATTTTTTATACATCCTTAAAAAATCTCTCTCTCTCTTTTTTTTAGTATGTATAAAAAATTGTTTTTGTTTTGTTTGGTATATGTAATTTATTAGTATATTTATATTTATAAAACTTCTAAAACATAACATGATCATTATTTTATAAGCTGTTAAGACAGTAGAAAACTCTCCATACACTAGTGCTACCCAGTGTATGCCTTAGTAATCAATAAATTCTAAAAGGTTTGTGCGTAATATCTATTGCCTACTCAACCAATATCCCCAGACCAGTTTCTAGTTTATGACTTTCATCAGTGAGAAGCCATAGATCTGAGAGCACTGCACCTAGATCTTTGAATCTCATGCAACTATCCAGAAGCTACCTTTTATCTATTTAGATAATTATAAAACTATGAGCCCAAGGCAAACACAATGTTTTAATCCAAGCTAATTCACTTGTGTAGTTATATAGATCTGAACCCAGTTCAGTATCATATATTTTGCTGTCTTTGTTTTTTTAATAACCATTGTTACCATCATCCTATGGACAGGATTGGTATGAAACTATTAAAACATCATATGATCACTATTTTCTATGCTTACACAAACTGTTAAAACAGTGGCATATTTTCCATACAGTAGTCCCACTCAGATGCTTGAAGATTTGTGCATAAATTCCCTATCTAGTGTTCACTCTTCCAATATCCCCAAACTAGTTTCTTGTTTTTGGCTTTCATAAGTGAAGAACCTTTGATCTGAAAGCACTGTTCCTAGTTTTTAAAATCTAATGTATATCTCCAACAACCTTTACCTATTTAGATAACTATAAAGCCATGAGACTGAGATAAAAACACATTAATGTTTTTAAGCAAGATAATTTGCTTGTATAGTCATATAGATCTGAAATCAGTTCTTAATACCCATGGTTACTATTATTTTATGGGCAGGATTGATATAAAATGACTACAACAGCATATGTACACCATACTGTGCTTACATAAACTGTTAAGACAATTGCAAATTCTCTATACAGTAGTTCCACACAATGCAAGTCATAGTAATCATAGATTCTAGCATTCATTGATTAACAAGATTGCACTGGGACACTACTGTATGGAGAGTTTGCTATTGTATTTATATTTGTGAATATATTGTGTGAATTCCTGCTTTGAATAAGACTGTTGAACAGTCAAAACTATAAACCATTTACAAATTTTAAAAATAAAATATTACATTATGCAAAGTGTATAAAGATGTGATTTCATTTATATGTGCAGAAAAATTGGTGAAAGACAAGGTGAATAATTAACATAACAATTCTAAAAGTTCAAAATAGCAATTTTAGCATTTAATAGCTGTTGAACTTTTATTTGTAATTAATATAATTAGAATAATTATAAATATTTTACGGTATTTTAAAATACATTTTTTAATTTTATTATTATTTATATGTATAATATAATCACAGCCAGCTATAAATGAGTATTTCCATGCAACTTTGAAAAAAAAGTTAAACCTGGACACTCTTTCATATAAAATCAATCATTTCAATTTTTCCTTTGTGTTCTTTCTCTCAATATCTCATCTTTTTTAATTTTACTCTTTTTAATCATTTATATAGGTGTAAAGTTCAATTATTAAGAGCTTTTTGTGTCATGAATCAGCTTCATGAACTAACTTGGTAGTCAAAGTATGAACTTGTCAAACACATTTTATCTTTGGATTATATTCCCAGAATGTAATTAAAAATTATAAAAATGTTCATTAATATACAAACCAATTTCTGAAGCACAATTACTTTCATATAAAGTATGTAACAGTTCCTTAGTCTATTTAAATTATAACAAACAAAAAAAATGAATAAAATATGATGGTTAAATAAGAGTAGTTAAAAAATCATTAGATATATGTATATACAATAATAAGGTAACACCAATGTTTCTCTAAAATTAAACTGATATTAAAAGATTTGTAATGTAAATTATATAAATAAATTTTAAAAAGATCATTAAAAATATAAATAAATATTCATGCTGTGAAAAATCAAAATTGTTAAATAGAGTAAAGTATATACATGAAAAAGTTAAAACAATCATTATATTGGAAAAAGAAGAAATATTGAAGGAAAAAAATTTATTTAAAAAGAGCATATTAGAGAAATACTAGAGATTGAACACATTAAGCAATTTATAAAACTGAAATTGGCTATGTATAGTAATAAAGAATTTAAGAATAGAAACAATATTATTCTTAATAATGATAATCATATTGATAGTTATATTGATAAAGATAGATATATTACTAATGACATTGTCAAAATTATTTAAATAGGGCTCTAAAATTTGTTTCTATAATAAATATAGTAAAGAAAAAGAAAAAATAGAAAATTAAATAAAAACTTGAAGAATGAATAATTATTTAAAAGCAAAATATAACAAAATGGACAATAAGAAAGTGGAATTAATTAGACCAAATAATATTAAATAAGTCAAAAGATAAAAAGAATTTATCACTTGAAAGAAATTATAATAGTGAGAAGAATAAATAGATTAATGAAAGTAATTAAATAATAATAATAATAATAATAATAATAATAATAATAATAATAATAATAATAATAATAATAATAATAATAATAATAATAATAATAATAATAATAATAATAATAATAATAATAATAATAATAATAATAATAATAATAATAATAATAATAATAATAAATATGGCTTAATTTAATAACCACAAAGTTATTAAAATTGAATACTTGATAATTCTGTCTTTGCAATACTTTTTATAAGATTTTATTTATATCTACAATGAGTAAAAATTCATCTTTGCAATTATTGGTCTAATTTTGTCTTCCATGTAAGTTTGTAGGATCTCAGACATATGAGATTCATTTTGTTTAATTAAGACAAATGAGTTTCTGTGAGATTTCAATGTTATTAGTGTGGTAATTGGTGAGATCTTCATCTCAACATAATATTTCACATTTTTAATATTTTATATATATATATATTCCACAAGAGTGAAGGACAATTAATATTTACTATAGTATTAATTTTAAAAATTGCTTTGCTGAAATTTTGATGTAATATATCTTTGTCAAAATTTATTTTTTAAAGGGTGCCTTTATATATATATTCATTATAAATTAAAATAATAGTGCTTGTCAAGAGAAATGCTATTATGTCTTATATTAAATGGAATAATTTGAATTAATTATTTTATATTTTTTATTATTTTCTCCAAACAAATTCTTTTTGGGTCAAGGAGTACAAACAAATAATCAGCCTATGTTCAAAGAATGTAGAAGAAGAATTTATTACTATTTTCAAGTTTATTCTTTAAATTTGCTTGTGTTTTCCCATAATATTCAGCCTGATAAACATAACAATCCAATGTCTATCTTAACTCAAGTATTATTCTATATAACAGCAGTGTATAATGAAAACTATATTAATTTACTTATTCATACAAAAATTTATTTTCCTGTATAATTTAGCTATGGAAGACATTTTGATTCATGTAATTTTAATAAGTAACGGATCTTTTATTATATTTGAATTTGATTTTTTTTCTTATCAAACTTATTTTTAGAGTATCCAAGACTAATTCCAATCATTTTATTAGTTTTGCTATCAGTTTTAAATTTGTAGAGTTGTGAATTTTTAAACAGAAGTTTTTAAATCTGCCATTTTATAGTGAGATGGATTGTGTTGATGGATGTAAATTACTTTTAATAACAACAGATTTATGCATAGTTTTCTATGAAACTTTAACCCAAAAGTGTAACAGATTTCATAATTCCCTTATCTTCTTTTATCTATTGATTTGGGGGATTTTATTTAAATTATTAAACATTGACTGAATGAGATTATGAGGAGATCAAACAGACACATGGCATTATTATCATTTAAATTTAAAAGAAGTTGAATACCTTTTTTTGCAATTCAGATAATAACTTAAACAGGTAAATGAAGAATTTAATAGACATTTTCTACACTTTGCATCATTAAATAAACTCATTAATAAATTCCAAAGACAACTGTTAATTTAATAATGATATGTCACATTTTGTATATGATTTGAATTGCTAGGTTTGATAGGAGTTATTATAAAAAGATATAACCAAATTTAAAGATATCTACATGATAGAATGAAAGATCTAAAAATAATCATGCATATTTTTCTATATTTTTGGAGTATGAGAAAAGTTTAAAAATCATTTTCCTGGAGAGAAATAAGAAAACAAAATAAATAAATAAGGCTTGGCAGATAATTAATGTAAAAATGTCATTAATATAAGGACCTGTTCAGTTGAGCAAAATCTAGTATTTTAATTTATTTTGAATAAATATAAAAGCTAGTTACAATAGAGTTCTGTTTAGCTTTGACAAAGATGCACTGCAATAAAATGTGGTAATTATTAATTGTCTACTTATTTATGCTGAATATAATTTTAGATTTCACTACAGTTTAAATATTATATATAAAGTATACTTTTTCTGGTGGCATTTTTTTAGATTTTTTTAGCAATAAAAACGTCTTTAAAGTTTTTAGTAAGTATATTTCTAAGCGATCTACATAAAAAATTGCTTAAAACTACTTTTATTGAAGAAAGTAATAATAATATCTCTCAAAACTAATATGACCACAACCATATATTAAAATTACTACAACATATAATCAGAACTTGCAGTCTTTTTATTTATAAGTTTATAAAGAGCTATTTTAGCCTCATTAAGCTGGAACATTCTTTTCAAACCTAATTTAGTTTGATATAATGGACATATCATTAAATGTAGCTATTTGAATGATTTTTAAAATGGACAAAATATTCAGATCTATATGCTTTTGACACATCAAAAAGAAATACAAGTGATAACAATAATCAAATGATTGTCTTCTTTACAATTAAATCAATCAAAGTCTTTTTATTAGTTGTTAAACTTCTGCCTTAAATTTCCCATTGCTTATCAAATATCTCATTCATTGTTCAATTTTTTTTTAATAATCATTAATAATATAGCCATTAACAAAGAACTAATCAGGACTTTTTAGAAAATGTAAGAACAGACCTTTACATATTCACAACATATTTTTAAAGAGAATTCCATGCTTTAGTATCATGATAAATATGAGAATCCAAATGAGCAATTTTAATATTTAAAGCTATTAAATTTAGCATGAGTAGTAGTTATTTCTAAAACGCATATGAATTTATGGTCTATCAAACAGAGTGCTTATATAATATTGACCTTTTTAATATTCTGATTTCCAACTATGATATAATCCATGATACTATTGTTTGAAGTGTGGATGCATCCAAATTTGTTATAAAGATTTTCCTATCTAAATAATGTGTATATAATAACTAATCCAAGTGTTGTACAAAAATATTCAAAATAACATACTAATATTATGGACTAAAGTTTAATATTACTACCAACAGATGTTTTAACATTTAGTCTTTTGTTGGTATTTTTACATTAATGTACTGTAATAAGAATATAAGCTTTAAAGCTTTCTCTGAATATTTTGTACCTAACATTGGACCATATGCATTAATAAAATGGGCACAAGTAGCAAGTATTATAATACAAGCAATTTTTTATATCATTTTCATTTTATTGTTACATCTAAGAATTATAATTTCTTTCTACTTCTTATCCTATTATGCATTGATTTATATATATGTACCTTAAATGAATACTTCACAATACAATCTATAAAATAAAATACATTTATTCTTGCTTATAGTTTCAACCGCCTAGCAGTCATCATCAGAATTACCAATATTCAAATATATGTAACCATATAAATTCATATATAAAAACATTTTATACAATAACCTATATTATGGCTTATATACATAAAAGTATGTATTTATAGATAAGCATTAATTAAATATATGATTACATATATTTAAATATTGTAGCTATGATGGTGATTGCTGAGACAATTGAAACTGTAAGCAAGAAGAAATGTTTTATTTTATAGATTGCATTGTAAAGTGTTTCTTTGAGATATACATGATATTTCATATACATCTAAGAATTCCAAGATTAGAATATACTGAGTTAGACATTACAAAAAGTTCAACATTATGCATTCTTTTTTTACCTACAACTTTTTTGTAGCCATCTGTCTAGTCAATTAAATTTTTTTCACTAAAGAGAAATCTCTTAAGAAAATTTAATCCCAGACTTTAACTACTTCTTAGATAGAAATGCTGTTCTACACTCAACATCTACATCAAAGCTTGCAAATTTTCTGCACCAATATTTAGTAAAAATTGAGGTCATTACTTTAATCACTACTAAAAGAGGAAAAAGTCAATTAATTATCACAATTCATTAGCAATAAAGCTAAAATTTATGTCCCTAAGCAAAATTTCAAGAAAGTCCCTTTTTAATATTTGTAGAATATGTTTTAATATTTTTTGAGTATATATATATAAAATAAAGGTCCCTAAGACCCAAGCACCTCTTTACCACTGCAATTAATCAAATACACTGTGCATATTATGTGAATGTCTTTAATATTTTAAAAATTTCAAAAATAAAAATAAATAATTATATTTGGTAATGGTTAGTAGAACATTCCTGCAGGACTAGTTTGTCACCTCTAGTTTTTTTCTTGCTTTCGATATTTCAGTAGAATGATCATTAAAAACATTTTCTTTATAGTCTATGGTTTCATTAATGTTATTCTTAATAGTTAATGATCATTACTATGGTCAATTAAGTTGTTTTTCCTCTTAAATTATGGTTTTTAAGTTTGAAGCAGAAATCCGTAGGTAACTCAAATAACTACTTTGAGATAACCTGAGACAATCTTTTATCATTTAAAAAAAAATATTTATATTAGAATATTTCGACTAGCTAATTAATATATATATCTTTTTTATTATTTAATAAATTAAAATAATCAATTTACAAATAATTTTAACATTTCCTTTAAGAGAGAGAGAAGAAAAGCCAATGCATTTGCTATTATTGTTTTATTAATAATAAAAGAAGCAATTTTTTTTTAATATATAAATTTATTATATATATAAGATTTCAGATTTTTTTAAATAAAACAATATAAATATAAAATGTTTTGTTATTTCATTTAAATTATAAATAATTCAAATCTAATTGTAAAACAATACAATTTCTATAAATTGATTTAGACATAAATGAAAATATGGTCTTGAGAAGTTATTCATTAGAAGAAAAAAGAAAATTTAAATAATAGAGAAAAATAATAGAAGAAAAGATCCTTTTCAATAACAATATATATTATTGGAAAAAATAGAAATATTAAACCAACTCCACACTTTAGCAAACTGTTGATTCATCAATAAAGAATAAAAATAAAATATCCCATTTTGAATCAAAATAGCATTTTTTTTTCTTTAAAAAAAAAAAACCAAACGTGTAGTTAATATATATATTCTATAATATAAACAAACATTAAATTAAATTTGTATTAACTACCTCACTAAAAAAACAAAAAATATAATACAATAGAATATGTTAAAGAAGGGGGAGGGCAAATAATACCTCCACCTATGTTTGAATATAACATACAATGAATGTTTTGCTAAATTACAACAATTTGTAATAAAAAAACTTTCATAAGATAATGAAATATTAATTTTTTATTGTATTTTCCAAGTAATGTACACATATTTTTATATAATGTTTCCATTTTCAGAACTTTTAAATTAAATACATAGATGCAATATAACAATGATCTGACAAATTGAGAAACATTCTGCTCTTCTCTTTTCTCAATACATTACTCACTGTAAATTTTATATGAGATTTACTATTAAATTATTTCTCATCCTCATACAAAATAAAGTGAAAACATTTTCAGCTTCTACATCAACTAACTTAATTGGTTTTGGAGAAGTACAGAAACTGAAGCATTTTTTATTTCACGATTAATATCTATAACATTCAACAGCAAATAAAAATCTACCTCTCAACCAGGTCTTCTAATTTCCTTTTGATGAGGTTTTGACTGTTTCTATTTTTATTTTACCCTCTAGATAAGAATAGCTGGCCAACCATTTGCTGAATAGATTGCTACTGACCATTTATTTGAATAAAAAAAGCTTGTTTGGGAGATGAAAATGTTTTCAAGTATTACTTAGTAGTGGATTAACTGAATGTGTTTATTGCTTAGGATTTCATAAAAAAGTTTGAATATTGGACTCTCTAGCAGATCCAAGAACTTTATGTTCCATTATTGCTGCACTAAACCACACATGTCAAATATTAGTTAGGGTATCTTTCTTTCGCACCCACAATTGGGACAATAATTTAAGTATTACCTTGCTTAGATTCAAACCCAGATTGTGGTTATGCCAGATACATGTCCTAACTATTCATCAAATGGTACAATTATCTATATATTTCTTGCTCTTTATTGTAAAATTATTTATTATTTCTAAAAGATGTCTATAATAAATTGATATAATTTAAATGTTTTCAACAATATTTGTCTTATATATGATAAATTCATTTGATGAGTTAATAGTGTTTTTAAGAACATTTATTTGAAGATCATATCACTCTATCATTTATACAGATTGGCATTAATGGTTTAAAGATTATAATAAATGTATCAGATAATATTGTAACGGGATATATATATATATATATATATATATGCATTACATTTAAATTTTGATACTAATTTTTTTTGTAAATACCTAATACTGAATTAAATGCACAAACTTTCAAAATGCACAAATAACGAATTATTAATTTATTATGTTTGATTTAAATATTAAAATAAGCTTTAAAAAAATTATAGAATCGAAACAAAGATTCTAGTGTTTGAATAGAATAGAATAAAAAACCTTTTAATTTTAAAAAATAATGAGAGTTTTAATCTTAAAAATAAAAATTACAAACAGATCCTTAAGGCAAAATAACAATTAAAAAAATGATTACGAAATAGATAAGAGTTCCTGCCCAGAGATAGAGACACAGACCTCAGTGGAAAACCCAAAATCTTACCTTGGACACAAACCCAATAAACCAATAAAATACAGACATGAAGTATGTTTGATGAATCCTGCATTCCAGAGATAAGGTGCCTGAGGACTATAAAAGGAAAATACAAAACAACAATTAATTAGATTAGAGAGAATCAGAAAATTAAAGTTTTCATTTCATTTGTATTTGCTAAAAGTAAAAATAAAAATTTTAAATGTTATCGCCATCTCCAAAAATGTAATCAGCTTCATCATGCTTCCTTCGGTGCGGCCGGCCGAAGACAGCTTTCATCTCCACGGATCCCAGGATCGAACCACTGGTACCATCTTCAGAAAACATCATAAATGCATCTTTATAAATCATCATCGCCCACAAGAAATGGACCTTGCATAAATTAGATCTTCATCACGAAGAAACGAGCACAGAGAAAGAAAGGAAAGTATACATTATTGATAAAAATGAACTATAAACTCTTTAATTTAAAATCTCCAAACTCTATTTTCCTTTAAAGATGAATCATAGACTTTCTCTTTTGACCAAATCTGAACTCTATTTTTATAAACTTTAAAAATTTTAAGTCTTATCTAAAATTGAAATGTAATCTTTTTAAAATATGTGTTATATGTTTTCATTTATGCTAAGTGTAAGATCTGTTTGTAATAGGGTAGGGGTTTGCGATTGCAAACTTAAATTTAAAAAATAGAAACACATATCATTATTTGTGCATTATTAAATTTTAAAAATAGGTTAAAATAGTATATTTGTAATAAAATAAATTAAATATAATGTCATTTAAAATGATTGTAAAACCTTAAAGATTTTTTTTTTAGAATTAAATTAATAAAATGATTTAAATGTTAGTTAAGTATAGATGACTGCTAGACTAGTTTTAAATATATGTTAGTTTTAAAGGGGATTTGATTTCAGACTATTTGTTTTGTAGTTGTGTCAATGCTGGTGGAGAGATATATGGATGTTTATATCAATGTAATGTGAAGTGTGTTAGCACTTAGGGTGACGAGTCCAACTGAATGCATGACCCCAAAGAGGTAGTCATATCATTGAAATGGACGCAGACATATTTCCTGCGCAATTGGCCTATTCCAGCTCTATGGATTGAGAAGATAAGTCGGCAAGATAAGACCGCTCTCTCATCCATACGTAGCATTTTCTCCTTATATTACATGAATGATTCCTTCGCCAGATAGAAGTACATTCCTATTCTAATTGAAGCTCATGTTTTCTCCAATAATATCATGCTGTTCAGATGCACATTCCTGTCTGCATGATTCTATGCTAACATGTTCACATTACATTGGTTGCTGATATATATCTGGAAGCGAGTATTGGTGTGGCTGCAGATTTTTAATCTGGAGTCAAGTGATTTGAAAATTTGTGAGTGTGTCTAGGTAGCTCATTTATACTCAACATTCTAAAGATTTAAAATTAGAGTTAAAAACAAATAAAATAATAACTAATGAAACAGAATAAAACAACTTTCTTCTTTTGTTATAAAAAAAAAAATTTTTTTCAAAGTTTGTGCGTTATTAATTATATCTGTATATAAAATCTTTTTTTTGTATTATTAATACTGACAGTGATTGTTTTTATTATTATTTATTAAAAGAAATATAGTTAATAAATGTTTAAACCTCTGCTACTTCATGAGCTAGTAACTTGGGCTGGCGGTCGCGGTCTTAACAGCGCATATCTGTCGACTTTATAAATTTTCTAGGTTCAAATCGGCCTAGATGGCACCCTGTTCAGCTGATATGATGAGACTGAAAACTTCATCATCATCCCCAACTGTTATAATATCATTAATCTACTTATGTAATATAATTTACTTCATTGCGAGCTGTAACAATTATTTAATCATATTTTATAATTTAATTATTTTACATTATATAATTAATGAATTATATTAAAGAATTAAAATGCTTTACATTATTCAAATTGGACAGTCTTTTTTTTTCTCCTAATCACAGTCATCTTTAACAACTAATTTGAAAAATTACTGAAACTTTAGCAAATAATTCCCAGGAATCCCTGTAATCAGACTCACCATTGAATATAAAATGTCAATAGATTTCTGATAAATTATCACAATATAATAATAATAATAGATTGGAAAAAAAATATTCTCTTGTCAGAAAAAGGCTGATCAAATAAAACAGGTCATTACATTTTTTTCCTATACCCCTCCCTCCCAGTTTTCTTTATTACTATAAACTGCCATTTTGTTGATTAAATAAAAATGTATTAATCCTTCTCCTTAGAATTGACTCTTCACCATAAATTCATATATTTTATTTGTTTTCAATCTTTATATCTGTTAGACTTTAAAATTTAGGCTTCTATATTTTATTCTACAATGGCATATGCTATGCAATAAGTCTAAATTTAATGTCCACTGTGATATGATATAAAATTGGCTTTTAGATCAAATCCTAAGATTCTATGCACAAGAGATCCCATTCCTCGAAATCAGTTAGCCAGGTTAAGCATTCTTTTCCTTTGAAATCTTTTTATTGTATATAAACTATCTATTTTTCCCCAGATATTATCATCTTACAATCTACTATTAATAAATTATTTTGATTAGCATGGACATATCAATCTTTTTCTTTTTAGACAATTTCAATAAATCTTATTTCAATAGTTACAATAATCTCCTTTTCTATTTCTTGTTTTCATTATAAAGACCAAAACATACAAAAAATATTTACATTCTTTATTTTTTTTATCATTAAATTTTTATCATTTTTTATTCAAATTATATATTCTTTTTCAATATCCGAGATTTGAAAAGATGGGGCTATATTCTCCTTTTAATTTCCACATTAATCTTATTTTCATTCTAACTTCTTATCCTATTTAATGTTCCTTTTTTAGTGTTCAAAGTTTTTTTCTTGCCTCAAATAAAATTAAGATTCCTCTAGTGTAATCATATATCTTTTTGTATTTTATATATTTTTTATTTTTATGTAATAAAAAAAACATTTTTATTCGTATTTATTTTTTATAATTCTTCTCTAAACCAATTAATTTAATTTCATTCTCTCCATCATAATTATAGGTCTGTTATATGTTCTTTACTCATCTATTTCATTTCTTTCCAATAATATTAATAAACCCATAAATAAAAAATAGTTATTAAATATGTAATACTGATATATCATTTTGTGAAAAGTAACACTGATGCACAAACAATAATAACAATTCTCAATTCATAGCTCTACAGTTTAGTAGATAAAAAATTATCTCCTTTTTTTTCAACTAATACATTGCCTATGGTAAATAAATTAATTATTGATACTAGAAAGAGATGGAACTTTATATTAGTGATGATCTTAACTTCAATTTAAACATTTTAAATAAGACTTAAGATTTGCATTTTATAATTTTAATAAGCTCCTATAAATAAACAATAGCTGGGATCTGATTTGCGAATTAGTATTATTATTTGGACAATAGAATTAATTCAGCCATGAAATAATATATTCTCAAGAGTCATTGTTTGTTTGTGAGCTTATTAAAATTATCAGAATTTAAATCTTAAATACTATTTGAAACTGTAAGATGGCTTATTAATATTTTAAGAAGATTGCCATTACTACTAAAGACTTATTTTTTTCAAATGTCATTGATTTATTGATTTCTACATTATCAACATAGCAACTGCATAAAAATTGACCATTTTTCACTAATAAATTAGCATTAATTCAAAACAGTGTCCTTTATTTACTAGTTTGGAAAAATGACTATTGGGATCTGACATATGAGTTATTATTATGGTATGCACATGAGTTAATTTTTTCATAAAATATCTCATTCATATATTGTAAAAATTTTAGCCCATTGTGTTTTTTGGTGATATGATATCAGAAATTTTTGTGCATGGTCTTATAACCTGAGATCTTGTTAACCAATTTAATCATTATTTCCCTCTGAAAACATTATATATCATTTTGGTTAGCCATCATATGACTATTGCTTTGCATTCTGAAACTAAAATAGAAAAACTTCAGTAATATTATTAAAAATATTACATTAATACTTTATCGGTGTTTGCCAGAAGAAATAAACTAAGTCCTTAATAAATATAATATGCTTTATTCTTATTTATTATACTCCGAAATATACATATTTTTAAAATCAAATTTCTTCTTTATTCATATAACTACAAAATAGTTGGTTCATTATTTTCAGTTTTGAATCCCAAGACTCATTGATAAAAGAAAAAACTTTCTTTTTTTATCATTACTTACTTTTTAAATTATTGAAGTGATTGCTCTATAATGAATCTTAAACAGTGGATGTTAATAAACAAACTTTGTTAAGGTCTAAATGAAATTTTTAGAATATAATTTCATAGCCCACTGTTAGATATCTTTTGTAGTTATCAGACATGGTTTTATTAGGAAATTTAATTTCTATATATAGACAATGTTTGTTTTTTTTTGCTTTTTTCCTGTTTATCTTGTTTTTCTTTTTCAAATGACAATATCTTTTTTTTCATATATATATAATATTGTTTGTTACTGTTTATATTTTGTCTGTTGCATACAAATACTGAATTATTTATATGATTTTACTGAAAATCTAACTTTTTTTTATAGTTGGGAATATCATGTAAAACATTTAAAATTAATTACAAAATATTGTTTTTAAAGTAAATTTTTAAATTAAAATAAAAGTTCTTTTTAAAATTAAATGAATATTAGTCCAAATTTGTGATGTGCAGTAGGTTTTTAATAGTTAATAAAAATCAAAAAATAATTTGAAGATTACATAATATTATTTTTAACTCCACCTAAATATGTTCTAAGTTAAATTTATTTATTTTTTATCTGAGATGGAAAAAATATATTTGTTGAAGTTGTATCAATAGAATGTATAACAATAAAACAGAAAATCTTATAAAAAAGGGAGGGAAAACGGTATTATTTAATTTTACTACAATTAAAAATATGGTATTTATAAAGATAATAGTAAAAAAAAAATAAAACAGAGATATGTGAAAAGAATTTAGAAAAGATTCGGATAAAGAAATTTAAACAAATATGACAAAAACAAAAATAAAATAATATCCCCCCCTCCCAAAAAAAATAATGTAAACATAAAAGTAAAACAGTTCATTTAATTAATTTGAGTGCTGATAAAATAAAAACAGAAACTAATAGATATGTAGAAAAACAAAAAAATGAAATGCTTAAGGAAAAGTAGGCTATTATCAATTTATATCTAAAGGTTGTTATTCTAATTATCTCTTGTCTTTGCTATATGTGCCAAATGAAGAAAAAAAATTGATCAACTGCAAAAATAAAAGACAAAAAACAATACAGATATAAAACAAATTTTTATGTCAAAATGAAAAAAAAAAAATCAAATAATCTTCAAGTTTGATAAAAAAAAAATTGTAGATAGATGGAGGAGATATTTTAACAAGCTCTTTGATGAAGAGTTTTCAAACTAATCCATGTAATAAATTATAAATAATATAAAAATAAGCATATTGATTGAAAATATGACTTACAAAAAAAAAAAAAAAAAGCTATTGAAAATGATTTTTAAAAGTCTTAGACCAAGATGATATTCCAATTGGTAGCAGCAAAATATATTATTATGCCATTGATCAAATTCTAAAAGTAAAATAAAAGCAAAATTGTAAAATTTTCAAAAACAAAAGTAATAAACAAGAATGCAGACACTATAAAAAAATTAATCCAACATCTTTTTTAATGGGTTATGGAGAGAATTACGATGCAAATTTAAGAATAAACAGAAAAATGTAAAAGAAAAAGGATTTATAAGGAAAAAAAATAATATGGTGTGTAGGTTAGAATGTCTAGATTTCACCTAAAACAAACTATGAGTTTGATTCATGACATAGGAAGTAGAATTTTTTCTCACAGTTTAATACAGTAGCAAAGCGATAACTTAAGAGCTAAAGGTCTTTGAATCAAAGCTCAACTCTGTCACTTCTCTAGAGCAGCAGTCGGCAACTTTTTAGATATTGCAGACCACTAACATAATTTTTAAAGGTACAAATTAATACGAGCATTGACCATGATATATATATATATATGAATAATTTTAATATTAACACAAGAGTGCACCATAATCAAATTTGATCCAAATTTGAGAATCTACAGTACATCACATCATCACATAACATCACATCACATAGTCAATAGTTTATAGAATTCGGTATTTTTATTTTGTTACTTTTTCTATGCTACTGACGGAGTAGAGGTTAATTAAATGTCTTTGAGGTAGATATTTTGCAAGTCACAGTAGTATTTTGTAACAAATCAGTTAGCAATATAATGTTCTTGTTCTATTTTACATATAATAATACAGCTTAAACAAAATTTATTTTTTATTTAAAAAATTTTATTAAATGAACTAATTTAAATAATATCTGAATTTCTTTGCAGACCATTAAAATTACGTCACGGACTCCCAGTTGCCGACCGCTGCTCTAGAACATTACATGATCTGTCAAGTGGTGAAAATCAAGAATAGGTGTTAAAAAAATTAATATAAGAAAATATTTTTATGCATGGCTTTTTAGATTTTTAAAAAAGTCAATGATCAATGACCATGAAAAATTATCTGATCTTTAAAGGTTAAAAAAGAAATACATCAATATATATAAATTGCATTCACATTAGTTACGGGAAATAGAAAACACTTTCTTTTCATCAAAAATCAGCACTTAGTCCATACTTGTTAATTTGATGCTGAACAGTAAATACTTATATAAAAGAATACAATTTTATCCATTTTATTTATTGATTAAATACAAAAATTATTTTAAAGAAGTGTAAACAAATGGCAATAAAATGTGAGAAAAAAAATATTTTTTAAAAAATTTGAGTAAAGAAAAATGTTTGATAAGTCTGAATATTTAACCCAAATGCCAAAGTGAAAATATTAATAGAATTAAAACGTGGTTTATTTTTAAACGAATCACACAATGATTACAAAGATCTGAATGAAAATATTTAAATGAGTAATAGAAAATCAAAAGAGCAAAATGAAACAATTGGAAAATGACAAATAAAATACTAATAATCAATTATGATTCAGCAATGCTTGATTAAATTTTTGGGAAAGAAGATTTAAAATGTGAAATCAAAAGTCAAGATCAATAGTTGTCTGGAAACGTTTGTGTTAAGCTATAAAGAAAAAAAAAACAAAAAGAGAAATATAAAGTATTATTTAAGATAAATAAATTTATTTTTAAAAAAATAATAAATATAGAATTTTTAGCAATAAAAACAAATCCCATTTAGAAGAGCTTCAAAATAATCATTGTCCTGAACAGAAAATAGAGTTTATCATTGACTTCATGAATTGGTTGGATGAGAACATATTTGCGACATTTGAAAATAGATAGTATAGGATGAATAATGGATGGCCGATGGGACTGCCTATGAGTGGCATTGTATCTAGTATTGTAATCGGTTATTTTGAAAACCAGATTATATCAAAGTTCCAAGAACAAACACATGGAATAATTTATTGTAGGTATGTAGATGACATTTTCATCGCAGCACCTAAACTTATAATTAAAGCCATTCAAGATGAACTGCAGGCATATACCAACTTAATATTTAACTGCACTGAAGAGAGTGAGCTTAATACAATTAATTATTTGGACCTAATAATTACAAGAACACACAGATGCATTAATTACAACATGAAAGTAAAACCATTGAACATTAGAGGATACATCCATACTAAATTGAAAACACCGAGGGCCCACAAATTGGCAGGGCTTTCTGCCTTTTTGTTCAGGAATTACCATTTGTGCAAATATGAAGAAGAAAGAAGTATAAATATTAACCAATATGTTAATGATCTGATGAAGGTTGATTATGATTTAATAACCATCAACAGAAGAATTAAAACATTTTATGAAAACATAACCAAACCTAGCAGGGACAAAAAACAACGCATATGTCTGCCATATATTCCTAACATTGCTAGAAAACTGGTCAAAAAATTGCAGAATGAATTTACGGTAGGTTTTCGAACCCCTCCAAACACCAACAGGATTTTGAACAATTCTAAGGACAAAATTGACCTACAATCAACACCACATGTTGTGTACAAGTTGGCATGCCCTCAGGCAGACTGCGGTGCAGTATACTATGGTGAGACTCGGGCCACTATAAACAACAGAGTGGCTCAGCATAAATACTTATACAAAAGAGTATTAAGAAGAAACGAAGGCAGCTCAGTATTTGTGGATCATCAAAAGGAGGCTAATCATGAATTTGAACCTGCAAATGCTAGGATAATTGCAACTGAAAGAAATGACATCAAAAGGAAGGTTAAAGAAGCATGGTATATATCAAGAGATTTGAAAGCAATAAACAGGAGAGACACATGCTTTTCCATTTCAAAGAGATGGACAATATAAATAAGCTTGCATAGATTTGCATAAATTACTACGTTAAAAGGCTATGAATATGAGTGTAAGCTCTGAAAGCGCTTAGCCTTAAGAAATATTAATATAATCGTTGAATTTTAATTTCACTATATACGTTAAGCGTATTTAATATTACATATGTATGATTGGAAAAAATTCAAAATTATCATGCTAAAATAATGCAATGTTTTCATATTAAAATTTATTGACTAGGTTTAGATTTAAGATTAAATGATCTTTTTATATTTTCTTCTATGCTCTAATTTTTATATAATTGTGATATATATTCAGGTTATTTTTGAGTACACCCAAGCGGAATATTACCAATGTTTCAGCAAATTAGCATTTGCCTTCAACTATATAAAATGTTAATATATAAAATGCACTAAAACGCACGAACACAACAAAGCTGACGACAAAGAAATTTTAATACTGTAGATTGATATAAACTAAATATATACATATCCAAGTATGTGGTGAAGCACTTTCAAAAGCCGAGGTCCTCATATTCATAGCATCTTGTAAATAAATAGGTTGGTTAAAAGCGATGCAAATTTATGTAAATGAGGTAGTTAAGTATTCCATCGCTTTTAACCAACCTATTTATTTCCAAGATGGCTATGAATATAAGGACCTCGGCCATTGAAAGTGCTTAGCCACATACTTGGATACATATATTTTGTTTATATCAATCTACAGTATTACGATTTCTTTGTCTTCAGCTTTGTGTATTCATGCATTTTAGCGCATTTTATATATTTATACATTGGAATAATTAGCAACAAAGTCTAAACTTTTTGCTCATAAAATGTTAATATATGATTATTGCAAAAATGGAGAATGTTGTAAAAAATTAACTAACAACTGTAGAAAGAAATAGAACAAATTAAAAATATTTTTAATGTTTAATTAAAATAAAGATAATAATTAGATGAAAAGTGAGAATCAAATTTGAGTTTGTAGGGATTGATCAGCTGGCTTTAAATTTAGTTGATAGTTTTTATTAATCTTTTTTTTTTTAAAAAAAAAAAACTATGTAGATAGTAGTATCATTACATTTATTAATATAATTCAATCTCATCAAAATATTTATAGCCCCTCTCTAAATATTCTTTAACGATTATTGTTGCATTTGAATAAAACTTTGGTTTTGAATAAATTTATGAGACGACTAGGTTCTAAGACATGAAAAAAGTTCTGAAGATAATAAGGGTTGTTTTACTGTATTAGAATACTCATCTCTTTTGGCATAGATCAGATTATTATTCATTTTTATATATGTGACTTTGCACATTTTAAATCAAAAATATATATAAAAAGAAGAAAATGAAAAAATACTTTTATTAGGTTATTTATTTCTTATATAAAAGAAACCACGGACTCAAAATTGGACATGACTTAACATACTACAATATAGAGATTATTTTTACTGAACAAAAAATGAATAGTATTTGGGTAAAACCTAATGGTGTAATCCTTCTTAATAATTAAAGAATTTAGAAATATCTTGTGAGGTATTCCTAACCACATATATAGGAATGAATAACCATTGTATTAGAGAAATAAGAAGTAAAATTTTCAGAACTTTCTCTCAGTGTCTTAGGCCCTATCTTTCATAGACATTTTTTAAAATCAAAGTCTTATCCAAATGTGACACTCATCATTAAACAATATTTAAAGAGGTCATAAAGATTTTGAAAATATTGAAATTTTATTAATAAAAGTAATGAAACTACCATCTATATGAATGAGGATTTTTTCCCACAAAAATTAATAAAAACCATCAATTAAATTTAAATTCAAAATGGCCAATCTCTTGAAAAGAAAACTTGTTCTATTTTATTCTGCTATTTATGTATTCTTTCTACAAATTTTTTAACTATTGTTCTTACAATTTTTTAAAATAAGCATGTAATAAGATCTTTATCTTGTTGAAGGCAAATGCTATTTTTGCAAAATATTAGAAATTGTATATTTTAAAGTTTTACATGGTTGTTCTTAACACTATTATAAATTATAATACATCTGTTATCCATGGAAATCTTTAATTCAACATATAAATATCTATTCATATTACTGAAGAAATCATATTCATATGCACATTTTCTAAGAATCTTTAATAATTCAAACTTTCTAGAAATCACTTTCATAAATTTTCAAATAATACTATCTCATGTTAACAGATTAACCAAATGCAAAACAGTTCAATTTGGTCCTCCAATCTTATATGGGTAGCAGATTTGTCATTGATATTTCAAAGAAGTGAATCATTACTTTAATAGAAATCTTAGCACTATGTATTTAATAAATGGTAACCATTTACATAGCCATTAAAATTAATAGAATATATGTAATCCACTAATGACTTTGTTAAATCCTTCGATTATCCCACTGTAGTCATAGATTGACTGACTGTCATTTTTAGCTTGTATTTATCTACATTTCCTAAATCAGTAGCTGTTAAATTCCACTTATCAAGCAGATGAATGCAATAATCATGATTTGTCTTGAATCTGTTCATATGATGCCAATAATATTTTTACTATTGGATCTAGAAAAAAGGATTTATTTAAAATTTCATAAGATTTGTTTTTAATGCTGTAATTCTTTAATTTAGATTATTGGGAGAACATTCAAAAAAGTGTCTTAATTTGAAAAACATCTTGTGTTGAAATTATATTTTGAGCTATTGGAAAGTCTCATTTACTTAATAGCTTTATATATATATATATATATATATATATATATATATATATATATATATATATATATATATATATATATATATATATATATATATATATATATATATATATATATTCTGTGAGGTAACTTATCCACTGATATCTGGTGGAGAAATATGAAAGAGTATTTGAGTAAAATGGTAATATTTCTTATAATAATATTGAACTGAGTATCCAGAAGTCTAATGTGGGATTTTTTTCCTAATGGTGTTGCAGTATTCACTAGTAGAATATACTATAACTAAAGAAAATGCTAATAAGTATTTGCATCTCAACTCTGAGTAGAGTGAGTCAGCTTTCTAAAGAGATTATTCCAAAATACTTTTGATATAATCATAGAAAAATGAGAAAAATAAATTAGGCTATGAACTAAGGTTGCTCTTAAATTCAGTTATATTCACATTACAGATAGCCATAATGCTTTTATTGGATTTGGAAAATGACCACCATCTTTGAAGAGGATTTCCAAACTTTTCATATCTTATTGGGAGACAGATTTTTTTTTGTGAAGTCAAAGCAATATCTTCAGCATAGATAAATTTCCTCATTCTATATCTCAAAAATCACTGGTGGGTAAATTTAATGATGAAGATGACATAATTAAACCCTGTGGTAGACTATTCTGTAAAATTTTATATCTCTATGATTAACATTTAATGTTATTTGAATTTCTCTCTTACAGAGCATTTTATCAATTAAGTTAATGGATTTCTTTCATTTAAGAATTTTATAATTTGTATATCATTTTCTCAAACAGAATCATAAATTGAAGTTAAATCTATCATGACATTACCATTTTTAAATTTATTTTGTAAACAGTTTAAAATATGAATTGCTATAAATAAAATTTACTCATCCCATCCTTTATAGGTAGATGACACCTTATAATGATATTGGATAATGTATTTTTGAATCATCATTAGATTAGACTACAGTAGATTTTTTTTATGCCAATTTTTTTGGAGTTGTTTCTTAATGAATAATGTTGCTGAACAGTTTGACCCACCACATTTTGACTTTAGGTTGTAAAAGTTTTTTAAAATTCTGTTCCTGGGTTTTTTCACTATTTAGGACAATCAAGAACACTTCATCTATATTTATTGTTTTATTAACCTGATATTAGAAGAACATTGTGAAATAGAATTTTGCATTTCTACTCTAATGATGCCTTTAATTGTTTCTATCAATATCAGACTTAGAAATCTGATATATAAGATTGTAAATCCCATTAGCAATGATATTAATAGATTCTTTTAGAGGTGATTTTACAAATACAAAACTTACATAGAAATGGCCAAGCTTTTGATTAGATCTTGTTTTATTTTTCCATTGTCTCCACTTTCCTTTTTATCAACCAATAACTTCTATGAGTTTGTCAACAATTTCTGGGTCTTTGGTAGACAAATATTGATCATAAAGAGCACTGCCAATTTTGTTCCAACTAGAAAAAGAATTGCTTTCAATATCTTCAAAAGATGTGCTCTTTGACCTTGTTATAAATTTGTTCAAGTTATTATAGAAAAGAGAATTGAAGAATCTATTAATATTCTGTGCAACACATCCAATATATGAATTACAGTTAGTTTTCTTTAAATTCCATTTCAAGACAGAATAATTTTCAATTATCAGAATGTGAATTCCAAAAATGATTAAACTCAACTTATGTTGCTATGGAGAAAATAATCCAATATCTATAATTCAATAGAGAATGTGAATTTCTTTTGATAAAACTAAATACTAATGGAGTGTTTTCTGTTTTCCATATGCTTGAATAGAATTTTTTATTGGTTTGACATCATAAAATAAGTGCATGTTATTTAAATACATCCATTCTAAAAGTTAAAAACCTGCTTGAACCTGATTTACATATTCCCAAAAACTACTATGAGAATTGAAATAAAAATACAAAAAGTGTAGAAAATATTTGGAAAAAGAAAGTATGCCAATTTGTATTTCTGATGTTTATAAATATTACTGACATAAAAATGATTTATGCAATGTCATTAGAACTATCTGTAGATGTATTTTACTTCACATGATTTAAAACAAAAGTAGTCATATTATATTTAGTATGTAGTCTATGAATAATTGCTGTAAATTCTGAAATTTTAAAATTTGCATTATTAGAAAAATGATGTCTCCTGGAGTATTGATTATGATATATCCTTAATATTAAGTTGAAGTAATTTTATTGTTTTTTTTTCTAGATAAAGACAAGATTCCTCTGTAGAAGGTATATCTAGAACTTGAACTGTTTCATGATTTCTAACACCATATAGTTATTTTTTATTTTGAGAGCTTAGGACTGGAATCCAATGCACCTATTCTCATAAAGTTGCTCAAGTTCATGTTAAATAGTTATATATATATATATATATAACTATTTAACATATAACATGAACTTGAGCAACTTTAGATTTCATATATCTGAATATATATATATATATATATATATATATATATATTCAGAATATGAAATCTTTAATCAAAAGTTCAAGATAATGTCTAGTTTCCATAAGGAGATAATTGTTTTCACATGCTAATGCATAACAGTTGGTTGCAGGCAGACTATCACATTCACTCCTATAGACATGTGGTATTAAATAATTGAAATTTCACTTTTTATTTTCCATAGTGGTTAGTCTTATACCAATGTTGCAAGTAATAGTAACTATAAAGCAAAAAAAAAAAAAAATTAAACCACAATAGAATGCTTATTAATTATGCTAGGATTATAAAACTATAAAACTGTGTTCAATGTAGAAAATGTATAGGCAGCAACATTATGTATCCAAACTATAATTGAGATCAAGCAGTCAAATATCACTGAGATTATTTTTTAGTGATGGAGGAAGCTAAGATTACTTTTTGGACAGAAAATTTTGAGAAGGAATTATATTTTAAGAATTGTTTGGAAAATCATTTTTAGTTTCTACTATTTGATATCATGACGATATTCGACTATTCATCACGGAAATAATAAAATCTTACAAGATTTTCTTTTTTGTTTTGGACTTAAAATAGTTAGATTTATGAACACAGTTTGAGAAAAGACAGTTTCATTTTTAACCTCAACACTTATATTATGTAATTCGCAGTCTAATGTTTAGCATTTAAACTTTATTATCAGTAGAAAAATAAAAAATATACTGAAACTAAAACGACACTTTTTCTGAAAATTGTTTGAATATTTTAAATATATATATAGCATGTCACTTTTTATATAAAAACTGTAAAAAACAAATACTGGATGAGAAGTGTTTATTTTTTCTTTCTTGTTTCACCATGTTGCTAAGTATAACTAGATTTCTATTTAGTGAACAATAATTAGATCACTTATTCTAATCTTGCTTAGAACTTAAACTTCTAAATTTAAGTGGATCAGATTCAAGCCAGAAATAAAGGAATATATATATGACAATCTTTGTAGATTAATAGGGTTTGACAGAGATATAGTACTGGACCTTAGCACTAAAGTTTATTGGATTGATTCCCAAATGAGTTAAATAATCTCAATTTAATCCAATTATGTGGAATTATTATGTTCATGCCAGTGATCTATTAATGCCATATTATTGTATACCATTGTACAATAACTGAGTTTTATAATAATAATAATAATAATAATAATAATAATAATAATAATAATAATAATAATAATAATAATAATAATAATAATAATAATAATAATAATAATAATAATAATAATAATAATAATAATAATAATAATAATAATAATCCCACAGCAAATCTCTGCTGAGGTAAGAAGCAATCTTTAAGCTCTCCGATGTAAGTATTTATATTTTTCTTTTGTTTCAACTTGTTATTCACAAAACAAATGTAGTACAGAACAAATCAAATCATATAATAAATTAATAGAGTATTTTTAAAGAAAATATCAGTGTGTATTCATATCTTTTTTAAAAAAAAAACTGACTTGAGTCAGAATAATAAATCATGGCTACTGTCCAGTCAAGCGTGAGTGAGTTAAGCACCAATACAAAATTAACAACATCATTAGTTTCAACATCACCTATTTCATATGCAAAAATACTTAAAAGCAACAGCAATATTACAGCACCAACCCAAATACCACATTTCCGAAGAACAAATACAAATGATATAAAAAATCTAGATCTACATACTCAAGAGGAACATCAACCCCCAGCCACAATCTGGACAAAAGAAAAGCTTGAAAATGTGAGGGACCGTTTCAATGATACGGTGCCTCGTATGTTATTTGAAACTTTTCGCAGGTTTTTTTCACCACCATCGCTAGTACTCGCAGTAACAGATAATCAATGCTCATTATATCGTTTCCCAAAAGCTTTATTATATGAAGCAATTACGCAAAATGAACTATGGGAAACAATCTCTTGTATCGCAGACCATCCAAATTTGCGATATATAACCATTGATTTTTATACTCAGCAGCAAAAAGAACATTTTTAATCCACTATTTTAGCACTCGCACTCATAATTATAGATGAAAACTGGAAAAATATTATTACTGGAGCGCTAAAAAATACTTATCTTAAATACAACTTACAAGATTTTCAAAAAATGATAAACCCGTTTGGAAAAGTAATTGCCCTACAGCCAATTTATTTAAAAGACACACTTATACTGATATGTAGTAATTGTTTTGAATTTAAAATAAAACTCCATAAAAACGTAGATGCTCCCATGATCCCAACACAAATTACAGATCAAGAAGCAAGACTCTCTCTTCACATAAGAGGTTTAAAACCGCATTGTTTTGGCTGTGGACAGAGAGGCCACCTAGCAACTCAGTGCAATAACACAAAAGGCAATCACTGTGAACAAAACAAAATCCTCTCCCCAGAACAACCTACTGATGATGAAAAAGAAATTCTAATAACACTACATCAATTGACAACCCAATAATAGAAACCAGAAAAAAACAGGTTCAACACCCACGAACAAAAATGATAATGGAGCAGAATTGCCAATCCCAAAAACTAACCAAAAAAATGATAACACAAAAACTAACATAGACACCCAAGATTCAAACGAAAATAACTCTCAAGAAACCACAACACAAAATGCAGTAATTACATCACAGGATCAGCAACTCAATAAAACAAAAGGTGAACCAAGTAAAAATCAACAAACAGAAAATAAACACACACAGCTATATAATGAAAATATAAATCAAGATAATATAAGTACACCAATAATAAAACAAACCACAATAATAAACAAAAGTGCATCAAACATAATGGATGCAATAGAACCACCTCTTCCACCCATTCAAAAGAATACACCAGAGGGAAAAAGAAAGCCAGGTAGACCACCTAAAAACCATGAATCCAAAAAGGCAAAAAAAAAACAGACCAAAAGCACAACTCATCAGACATATACAACTTAGAAAATGATGAAATAGAAATGGATTTCAGCCAAAACAAATCACAAATTGCCTGTATAGTCTGAACCAATATTAAATGAAAGAAAAACTGATAATAAAACCTACCAAGTCTTAAATATGTATCAGCATCCATCTACTGCAATATAAACAAAAATTTAGAATTAAAAAATCAATAAAAATCAATACCCTGTTATAAAATTATCCTGTAACATGAAGATAAAAATTGGATCTCTAAACATTACAGGCTTAAATGCCATCAAAAAACTTTTTGAACTCAAAAAATGTTACATACAACACAACCACACATACTGGGGCTATTGGAAACAAAAATATACAGTGGCTCTCAAATTGATCCTTCAAAATATTTAGTCAGCCAAGGGTTTTGTGCCTGCTCAAGGCAATCATCATCACCATCAGGTGGCACAGGTATAATTATATCCCACAACTGCCCTTTTGATTCTTTTAAAATTATATATATTGACTCTAATCTTATCATAATAACACTTCATCATAAAAATATCGCACTTAACCTAGTATTTGTCTATATACCATCAGGCCCTGTCATCATCTCCAGAATAATAGCAACAATAAATTCAATGCTAACAGCAACACCAAATCCCATAATACTCTTGGGAGATTTCAACATGACCTACCAAACTTTTGTCACCAAATAGATCCATCAAATAACAATCCCATTTATGAGTGCTGAAGGTTTTCTCCCATTAAACTCAATATCTTTTAATAACAATAGATATAAGTCAATTGTTGATTTGTGTTTCTACTCACCAATGTTACATCATTATTTTAATCTTGAACTCTGTCCATCTATAATCTCAGATCATGCTGCCCAGTTCATCACCCTCGACCTAACAAAAATACAGAATACAACAATAGCCCTTCAAAAGACTATGCGAATACTTCTTCCAGCACAAACAACTGAATTCCTATATTCAGAAACATATATAATGCTCCAAAAACTTCAAAACATGTCACTCAATCCAGTACAAAAGTATATAGCATTCACCAATATACTTTCTTTCAACATCAATCATATTACCTGCAATTCAACACCCCCCTCCCCACCAGATTATTAGCTTTGGCAGATAAACTACATAAAAGAATAACCATTTCCAGATCAACTACAGATAATCAAACACAAATAAAAAAAACTTACAGAAATGTACAACAATACATGCAACACACTAAAGCAATATGTAGCAATAAAAAAGAAAAAAATATACCTTACCCAACAACACACTTGGACCAGAGCATACATACAGTGGGCACTGGGATACCCATACACAGTCAGAGTGCCTATGGCACTTGAAATAGATGGCTCTATAACAGCTGGACATAACATGATAAACCCAATATATCACCACTTTAAAAAGAAACTGCAAAAACAAAGAGTGTAAATACCAAATGAAGACATATTTGGAGACCCTGAAACAGACACACCAATAAAAACAACTGACATTGTATTTCAACTTGCAACAATAACAAACACAAGTCACCCAGGACCACAAGGAATTCCAAAATTTGTGTTCAAACATCTTAGTCACTTCACAGCCAAATACCTGTGCGATTTAGCCAATTACATATCCCAAAAAATTTACAACATACAAAGTCTATACCCAATTGCAATGGTTCCATTTAACAAAAAACCAACAGCAATATCATCTTTATCTAATCTACGACCAATTTCAATGGGACCTTTAGGAATAAAAATTCTTGAAAGAGTAATAAAGGAGAAAATAGAACAACATATACTCCCTGTGTTATCATCAGTCCAATATGCCAAAAAAGGATCATCCATTGGCCAGGGTGCCTTAGTGTACAAAACAATAATCGAAGTAGTAAATTAAAAGAAAGAAATATGCACCAATTATAGTTCAACTAGACATTGAGGCAGCATTTGACTCAGTGCCTATAGCCAAATTATTAGATGTGCTGGAAAAAACAAGAATACCTCCATCCCTACTATATATAATAGCCAATCTGCTACTCAGCCATGAAATTCACATCACATTGAATGGGAAAAATTCACCAGCCTTCAGACTGAGTCAATCCATCCCACAAGGATCCCCCCTCAGTGCCTTGCTCTTTACAATATATATAAATCCTCTATTAATAGAGAAACAGAAAAAAATAAAAGGCATTCAAAACCCAAACACTGCTTTAAATATATCATGCATAGCCTATATGGATGATGTAACCATTTTCCTCCCCTCTAAAAAGAACCTCCCCATATTACAAGAGATAATCAAGAATTATACCTCAAATTTTAATTTTAAAAATTAACACAAATAAAACTGCTGCATGGTCAATATACACAGGCAAGCACTGTACAGAGATGTTTAATGGTAAACCATCTGCTTTCCTTGGTTTCCCATTTTACTTTGGAACCAATGGAATGAGGCAAAAAATTCAAAATAAATTAAAAAAAGATGCTGAAAAAATCACAGCCTCACTTGAAAAGTCATACCTATAATTACAAAAATTACCTACTACACACCTATAATCAAATTTGCAAAAACATTCATATCCAAAATCTCATCAATCTGTAACAAACTAATATGGAAGAGAAAAACAGTGGCAATCTCTTTAAAAAATCTGAGCAGACCACCACATAGCAATGGACTTGGACTCCATACAATCAATGTTTTTTACACACAGAAATCAGTAAATCTAATAACAGCAACCATAAAAAGATTTCCAGACCTGGAGTGTGTAATTAGTATAATACCCACAGACAGACCACCCCCTTCATATGGATATCTATCCACATTGATTGAAGAACTCTAGCCAATATACAACAAAATATCACTCAATAATGACAACACATATACATACTGGGACATTTATAATATACATATACATACTGGGACATTTATAATATACTAAACCCAAACCATACACCTAATCTACATCCATTAGTTCTTGGGATAGACAACAGGCAACTACTGCAACAATTCAGAAAATGGTCATTAGAACCAAAATTATTTGATTTTCTACTTAAGCTTAATCTTAATGCTCTACCCACAACACATTTCCTCAGATTTCGTAGATTCTACACAAATATAGATCCCATGTGTGGGCTATGTCATAGAGAAGAAGAGACCCAAGATCATTTTCTTCATTCCTGCAGTGCACTAGAAACAATACATCACACAATGTTTACCACATACAGAAAGGCTATCATTTCAATTGATGAAATAATAAATACATTTAAAAAAGGCAACATCCCTGCTATTCATGCAGCAACATATAGCCTTTATGCCTACTGGTGTAACAGATGCACTTTTGCACTTGCTAATAACCCTCGATGCCACCCAGCAACATATTCAATAAAACTAGAACTGTTCAGAAAAAGAGACAGCATCCTAGCTCAACCAAATGTGTTTGCAGCCACATGGTCATACTTGAAACAAAGATCCAGTCTATAAAATATAAAGTCTAATATGATAGATGATGACATTTTCAACATCAACTTTTTTTCCAACTTCAAAGAGATGCAAGCATAAACTGAACTAAATAGAAGACCAAATTTAAAAACAAGAAAGAAAGTATGCAGAATTGATAAAGACTTATATACTGAAAGTTGTAATAATTTGTTTTGCATTTGTAACAAATCAATATAGTACTATATGTGACTCAATAAAGTTTTGCTTTAAAACATAATAATAATAATAATAATGATGATGATGATGATGATAATTATGATGTTAGTAGTAGTAGTAATAGTAATAGCAGTGTAGTAATAGTAATAGTTGTAGTAGTAAAAACTGTCTAGAAAGGTTTTGTAAACAAGGTGGTCTCAAAAACACAATAACGTACAAAGGAATCAATCTCTACAATACTAATCACCTCCATTCAACAACTACAATCAAATTTTTTTGATCTCAATGGTGTTACTTCATGCATTACTGATGTCAAAAATAGTCTACTTGATATCGAGCAAAAAAAGATAACATGCTAATCCAATTCAAATTCTATATACAACAACTAATAAACATAATAAAGTAAAATAAAATGATGTTTTAAATGACATAGAAATGAAGTGCATAAAAGATGTACATTTAATTTCATCTCAATCATCATCAAAGAATGGTGAGAAATTTCATAATGTTTAAACAAAAAAGCAATTACCAAAACAAAAGAAAAAATGTAAAAACTAGTGTGAATAATGAAAATATATAATCCAATATTTATATGTTAAAACAAAATCCTGCAAATAGTAATACACATTGGACTAGAAATAGTTTTAATTTATCTACTCTTACATCTTTAGAAAAACTAATCTTATTAAAAATTGTAGGACATAAAAGAGTTCATAAAGGTAAAAAAATCTCTAGATGTACAGGATATAATTCCCTATATTTGGATAAGATAGGTTCAGTCTGATTACAGTATAGTATTATTACATATGTTCACACATTGATAGAAATGTGTTCAGAAAAAATAAGTAATTTAAGTGATTGATAAATATCGTTCAAACCAAAGTAATAGTATCAACTTAGTTTAGTTAATAGTATATGTTTTATAAAACACTATGATCTTAAATATTACAGAAGTTAATGCAAGGGGAATAAACTTTATGGGGCCCTCAAAAGCTCTATGCAATTAAAAATTGTATTGAGTAGTTTGCCCCTCATATAATTGTATTTACAGAAATTAAATATTCAGTTAATGCTATAATAGGTTCAACTTTGTCTGTTTTAACTTTTTTGGATATTTTCATATGTACCAATCCAACACAGTTGCAGCAAGAATTGATATACTTATTAATTATAAATCACCTTTCAAATTCTTTAAAATTATCTATATAAATCAAAATATGTAAAGGGTTATCTTTCACCATATTGCTTTCACTATTAATATAATTGCATTATACTTATATCACAAAACCTCATTAATAGAAAACATTATTAATCAAATTAATTTAATATTGAATACTAATCTTTATTCAATCACATTTCCAGAGGATTTTAATATGGCATAAGTGAAATTTATCTCAAAATATTTGCATCTTATCAATAGAAGACTCATAAGTGTAAAGAGTTTTTTCTCGAGTAACTCTTTATCTTTTTATACCAAAAAACATTCAACACTTATTGATCTGTTATTTTACTCTCCAGATATTCATTTTCATATAAAGCCTTCTTACCTGTAAGCTTCTCTGATCAGCACATGATCACTATCGCATACTAGCACATAATTGTTATTAAACAATTCAAAACTCTCCATATAGTAGTGCCATCTTGTGCTAACAAGAGCAATCAATGAATGCCAGAAGGATTGTGCATAAAATCCCTAACTAGTGCCTACTTATCCAACATCCCCAGACTAGTTTCTGGCTTGTGGCCTTCATCAGTGAGGAGCCTTGGATCTGAAGGCCACAAGCCAGAAACTAGTCTGGGGATGTTGGATGAGTAGGCACTAGATAGGGATTTTATGCACAAGCCTTCTGGCATCCATTGATTGCTCTTGTTAGCACAAGATGGCACTACTATAAGGAGAGCTTCTCTGATCAGCTTGCACTTAATATGGAATTTACAATTAACTTTCTAAATGACCTATTACTCCCTTTAAATAACATTGTAAGATTGCTTTTTAAAATCTCTATGTCAGAGGCCACAATCTCAGAAATCTACATTTATTTCCAAAAATAAATATTCTTTTCTTAGATTCAGTAGAAGCTTGGTTCACATTTATTAATATAAATAATTAAATTTTATACCTGAAGAAATAATACCTCCAACTTCTTAAGGATATTGATGCTTCATTTTTGAAGATAAAAAATATCTCATGTGACTCTTCATCCATGTCTTTCATTATCTCTCTCAAACAAGAATACAAAAAACTCAAAACTTATTGGCAGATTATATATCCATCAAAAAAGCCAAATTACTATTAGTCCAACAGCACAATTGGTCTAGGGGCTATATAAGATGGACACTTGGCTACAAAACTAAAAAATATATATATCATCTTCCATAATTAAAAATGATCAACTTATAATTGGAGAAAATATGCTACCACACATATTCTTTTATTTTAAATTTAAACTTCAAGCTTCAATAAACCTAGTTACTTCTCTCTTTAGCTTGGTTTAAATACAGGAAACCATGAAATATCCAGAAAAAAAATCATCTTAAACCTTAACTTCTTTCCAGATAGCATTCATCTAAGTCCTCATGCAATACCCAAATTTATATTAATTCACTTTAAGCATTACACAATTGCAATCAAACTAAATCTTCTATCTCATCTTGCTATTCAAATTTGTAGAATAGATTAATTATATCCAGTTCCTATTTAACCTTTTCTTGGAAAAAATATCATACCTTCAATTCTTAATAACCTGAGACCCATCTCAATGCCTCCTATATTAATAAAAACTATAAAATCCATTATAAAAGACAAGATTCAACCTATCCACTTTCCATTAATCCCTCCTTTCCAATTTACTAAAAATGGGAACATCGACTTCTGCTGCAATTACTATATTTAAGATTGTAGTTGGTCATATATGACAATTAAGGAAAGCTGATTTTATAGCTATGCAATTGATATTACTGCTGCATTTGACTCCATCACAATGATTAACCTATTACACATTCTAAAAAAAGATTGAGTTTCTTTACCAATAATTTATATATTAGTTCATGTTACTGCTTAATAGATAAATAAATATTACACTAAATGGTAAAACATCATCAAGCATCACTTCACCTCAATCTATACATCAGGAATCTCCTATCAGCTCACTTTTTTTTTTATAACTTATATAAATCCATTACTTAAAAAAAAAATAGAAAAAGAATTTTCAGAAATATACATTCCTATTCTAAAATAAACTATTAATTATATAGCTTTATGGTTGATTTGATCATTATCCTACCATCCAAAACATTTACACCAGCTCATAGATATATTTCAACAATATATAAGCAAATAATAAATCCTCTTCTTGGAATATACTTACTGGTAATACTAAACACCATTTATTTACAGTACCACCATAGAAATGTTTAGATTTTTTCAATCTATCTCTCAGTAAATTAAATAAGATCTGAAATTCAAAATAATCTTCTCACTTCTATTGAAAATATTATCAATTTACATCTTTGTATTTATTATAAGATCTCTCTCATTAATCTGCTCATTTCCACCAAGATTAGTTAATATACCCCTATTATTAAATTTATTCTTTCATTAAAAAGCTACATTTTCTATGTATTTAGTTCATTTGATGCAAAAAAAAAACAGTTGCAATTAGCATTAGAGCAGTGCAGAAATATGTTAAATATAATGATCTTTTATTACATTGCATATCAATCTTTTATCTACAAAGGATAGTAAATGAAGTCTGGTAACAACAACAGATACCACCACCCATAACCAACTCTTTATTTAAAAAACTAATCAAATGCCTAACAAAATATTCACCTATGCAGCAATTTGTTTATGCTGATAAAATTAAATATTAGCCAGCATATGATGTAGCCAATAAATCTGAACCCATTAACAATCGCCAGCCATTACTTACTTTTTCCAATAGTCACATAATTAAGAAATTCTTAAATCAAAATATCTGGACTTCCTGATTAAGATCAATCTAGGAGACCTTCCTACAAATAGTTTTTTATTCAATAGACTAATAAATAAATGCTAATATAGATAAAATCAGTTCCATATGTAATAGAGAAGAAGAAATTATAGATCATTTTCTAATGCTATGTCCTGCCTTACAAATATATCATATTCTTATAAGCACAATCACCAAATCATTAATCCTCTCACTTTCTTTATTAATAAATAGCATAGGCAAAGGCATATTTCCAAAAACTAGAATTGTTACATTTTTATTTTTCATTTTATGGTTTCTGAGATGTCATTTCTGTTTCAATCCAACATCTCGAAAGTTGTCACCTCTCTTTTACAATAAAGTAGGGAAAATTAAAATTGGGGATCAAACTCTTGCACGTCACTTCCACCATCACTTTAGTCATTGAATTATTTCTATAGAAATTTAAAATATTTTCTGTTAATTGTAATTATGTTATTTTAATTATAAATTATTTCTTATATCTACAAAGTATATTATAATTCATTTGTCAACAATATAATTACTATGTGATCAAATGTAATCATAAATAAAGTTTACTTTAAAATTAATAACAGTAATAGTAGTAGTAGTAAAGACTATTTCATTGTTCTTTCCCAAATTCATAATCTATTTTTTCATTCATTCCTCACTGCTTCTTCTTGTTATTTGTTACTTTTTTTAGAAATAAACTATCATCTATTTGGCTGGAGTTAATCATGCCAGTATATGACCAGTATTATTCCATTTTTTTAAATGTCTTCACTTTTGGCTCTCTATCAGATTTTTATACATTTTTAAATAATTTTTTCCTATCCTCTCAATTTAAGAGTTAAATTATAAATATAATAAGCTATTAGGTGGTGTGCGAGACAAAGATAATAAAATGAAGTGATGAAGAAAAGGACAAAAACAAACTTTGAATGTTTATGAAACTAAATAAATAATTAGAAACAAGAATAATCAAACAATAATAAGAATACTTTTTAAAGCTGAGAAATGATGTATACAAGAAAAGAAGATGTAAGTCAGATCTATTTAACTTGCATACTAAAGAGTCAGAAAATATTAGGCATTTATTGTTGCATTGTAAACAAAAAGAGAAAGGAATGATAACAATGTGGATAAATAAAACTAGAATACTTTTTACCGTAGTTACACATGTTTCTACTTAGGGTATCACTGGAAAGAAATAAAGAAGATAAGATTTCTAAATTGCCTAAAATGATTAATAGAAATGTAATGTGTTAAATCAGAAAAAAATGGTTGAAGGCAGAGGTTAATTTGAAAGAATAGAATTAATGAGATGATGATGATTATCATTATCATTATTATTACTGCTACTACTACTGCTAATATTTCTATTACTGCTGCTGCTTCTACTACTACCTAACATTTTCATCATACATACATATAACAGTCATTTGTAAAGAAGTATGACCATTACAATTCCTCTGAAGAAAGAAAACAGAAAAAAACTTTTTTAGAAATGAGTTTGCAATGGCTTTATAAATTAATCTGTGAATCATGTATAAACATGCTAGTTCATTTTTATGTTTATTTAATATTTTGTGAAGTTGTGTTTTAAATTTTTCATCAGAAAACTTCTTTCTGAAATAATTCAACATCTTATAGTTCTCCAATGTATTCTATTCTCTGACATATATTCCCAATGGAAGCAATCAACAACACATTTTTTTAAAATGTCTTTTGAGATAATCCTTATAACATAGACAGAGTCTAATATCTCCCCCACAAAAACCATGTTCAAGTTCATCATGTAACAACCTTTTAAGAAGTCTTCCATTGTTCATTCATTTTACATGTTCTATAATCTATACAATGATGGTATGATTTTACAATAGTAAAAACATATTGATTGATTTTACAATTTTGCCACTGTATTTTTAAAATTTTACAAACCATCCATAAATGAACACACATTTTTTAATTTATCGATTGGCTTTTTAATTAAATCATACTTTTAAACAATAAATTTGGTGAGATATTAGCTCTATATAAAGCAAACTTAGTTGCAGTAATTATTTCCGAGTGATAAAATACTTTATTAAAAGCAGCAACGGCACATTGGAGTCTGTATTGTGCCTCAAGATTAAGTCCATTTTTCTAATTATAAAACTACCAAGATATTTAAATTGGTTTACATTCTCAACTTGATAACCATCCAAATTATAAGTTGCTGACGATTTTTCTTCCGTAACTGGCTGACAAAGAACTTGCGTTCATAATTAAATCAAAAACTTTATAAGTTGCATTTGATCAGAACCTTAAGTACATTTTGAGAATCATCTTTTGAATTGGCAAAAATAGCATAATCATAATCAAGGATTAATACCTTTAAAAAAAAAGAAAAGAAAAGCTTATTCATAAACAGAATTGCAAAGCGATTCTTTGAAGTTAGCATATATATTCTGAAAGAGTTTTTGTTTTAATTAAATACATTCAATTTCTAGTAAAAGCTTTTTTTAATTATTTTTTATTTAATGCATTTCTTTTTCTTTTTTTTTTGTAAAATTTAATGTTTGATTTGTTTTTTATCAAAAGCCTTAAAAATTTTGATATCTAACTGATGTCTTTTTATTCCTCTCTCTTTTTATATAAAACATTATGTTTTTATAAAAAACATTTGTGTTAATTTTTTTTTAAAGTACTTAATAGCATTTTAATTTCTGTCACATTTCTCATATGTTTTTTTTTTTTGAAATAAAGAATTTCTGTTGATATTGATTGAATATATAGAATACAATTTTGTACATATTGTACTATATTCGCTGCAATTTATACAATTATGCACAATTCAGCCACAAGATGGCAGAAGTTGATAGACAGGGCAATTTGCAAATTTTTCTTACACATTTAAATCTATTTTCTTTTTCTTTTAATTTTCTTCTTTGTCTAATTTTAAATGATAAAAAAAAAAAAAGATTGATTAACATGAAAAATATAATTACTGTAATTTTAAATGTATAAATGTTTAATAATTAAAAAAGTGGACAACTTCATTTTTTCTTCTGCAAATTGTTTAATTAAAATACAATATTTTTTATATGCACTTTTAGCACTATTATATTTATATATCTTGTAACTAAGAATGTTTTACGATTATCTAATAATTTTTTTTTATATTTGAGTTTTCCCCCCCAAGTTTCCTACAAATATTTCGCATAATGATTTTTACTTCTGAATATAATTATTTTATTTTTTTCATTACTAATTTGTCTCCTCATATTTTTTACTATTATTCAATCTTTCAAAATATTTTTTACTTATCTTATTTTTGTTTCTACTTCTATTTCGAAATAACTATTACAAAGGGTTCTATCTTAAAGCTCACTGGCTCATACCACGCATATCTCTTCTGTTGTTAAAATTCTTATGTAATTTTTTATTATTATACATTCTGTTTTTATTATCATGTATTCAGCCCTATAAATAAACGAGAATATTATTTATCTGTTGGTGCCATATTCAGGCTATCGATAGATTCACAGATGGTGGATAGCAGAATTATTTTTAGATATGAAGGCTAACTGTAAATAACAAATAAGCAGTGCCTGACCAGGAGGTCCTGTTGCCTTTTTGGATAGGATACTGATTCATCAAAGGCTAGGTATTGTTTCTGATCAAATCAGACTTTTTGGATTGCCTCTTTTCCTTCTTCAATTACTTAAGATATGATCCTCTCATATCACCAAAAATCTGTTTTATACTGACTGTTACAATGGGAATTATATATTTGTGAACTACATTTTCAGCCTTTAATCATACACACAGTATTTTAAACTCCAATTTCCTTTTTTTAAAAATTCTATCTCTTGAGAATTAAGAAAGCAATGATGGGAACAGGCTTAGTAGGCTGGAAGTCCTTAGTTGTGATCTTTTCTCAAGGCAGTATGGTCACTAATGAGTCAGTTTGAAAACGGATTTCAGTGAGGCAGGAGTTTGAATTGGCAAAAAAATGTATAAATTCTTAAATAAGCAACTTTATTTAGGAATCCTCTTGTCTATTTCAGGAGTGGAAGATTTTTAAAAATGTGGCTCAAAAATGGCCTGTCTCTTACTGTCTGGCTATGTTGTCAACCTGGTAAATTGCTCATAACAATGATAAAAATAATAATAACAACAATAATAAAATCAATAGCAGGAGGCAGTGGTAGTATGAAAATTAAGTATTGTAAATCTATTTTTTTTAATTATAGGTGCAAGACCAGAAAAAAGATTGCAATAAAAAAAAATGTTATGATTTAAGATCAATATATCTGCTCTTAGTGAAACTTTTCTCCCAGAAGAAGTTTAACAGAACAGATGGATGTATACAAGCTTATTTAAAGACATGTGAGTCAGTGAAAGGTAAATGCATTGTTTTGAATTTGCAGTAAAGTCTAATTTACTATCATTTATAGTTCAAATGCCTCATTGTATCAATGAAAGACAAGTGTTGTTAAAACTCACCTTGCACAATGGTACAAGTGCTCAATTTATTAATGCTATGCTTTAATTTTAGATTTAGAGAAGGAACGCTTTTATTTCTAGTTGGACAATATTATTAAGCAATATTATTAAAAGGTAATTTTTTCTCCTTGGAGTTTTAATGTAATGATATTACAAATAGTAGACTTTGGCTTAAAGTTATTGAAAATAATAGTGTTGATATTGTAAATTCAAATAGTTTGTTATTATTATACAACACATAAATTGATTATTGTACACACTTTGTTTAGGCAGAAAAACTGTTGTAAAGAGTCAAGGATACATTCATGCTCAAAACAATGGTATTTAATAGATTATATTGCAGTTAGAAATCAGAATACAAAAGGAGTTCACATTACATGATCACTTACAAGCACAGATTGTTAGATAGATCATAGATTATTATGCTCCAAGATTAAAATGATAGTTCCATTAAAAAACAGAAATCCAATAATATTCAGGAGAAAGTTGATGTTTATTTCTTAGAAGAATCTATATATTGAATTTCAAACACTATTAGACACTAAAATTGTAATTTGCATCCTTAAGACTGTCGTATTACTGAAGCATGGATTTCTCTTATGGTGTATGTTGTAGATACAAGTAAATTATTTTTGATTTCATTAAAAAATAAATAATGACAGGTTTTCTGACAATGATTCTATTATTAGTGATTTGATTTTAAAAAAACTTGTGGTATTTTCTGCTTGGCAGAATAATATATTAAGTGCAGAACTTCATAATGAAGAGCTGAAGGCAGAAATTCAATAGCTGACAAAATGATATAAATTATTAGTGAATCAAAACTTTAAAAAAGATATAGACATTCTCTGATTGGGATCTTTTTTGACATCTTTGACCTGAAAAATGCTATCGCAATCTTATTAAATCCCTCAATGACACGCTTTTATACAATAATAATGGTAGTAGTAATAATAATGATGATGATGGTGATAATAATAATAATATTCTTCTTTTTCTTCTTCTTCTTCTTCTTCTTATTATTATTATCATCATCATCATCATCATCATCATCATCATCATTATTATTATTATTATTATTTTGAACAGGTAGAACAAGTATTTTGATCATTTTTTGAATGGCAACTTTTAATGATATATCCATTTTATTTCCTCATTTGAATTTGGACAAAGGTCATGATGCTAGCTTTAAAAATATTGGAATTTTTAAGAAATATATGGACCAATAAAATTGTCATTCCAATCTTAAGGATGTTTTTATTGTTCTAATTTTAAAAAATAAATGAAAGACAAAGTTGCACATTATCATGGAATATCATTATTATCTACTACAGCAAAGTTAATTTCAAAAATGCTTCCAGTCATAAATGAATGGTTAGTAGAGACTTTCCAAGAACATGCAAGAAAACAATTGGGATCAGAGGAGTGATTTATAATTTCATTGATTTAGTCAAAGTATTTTATTCAATTAATAAAACATGTCTATGGAATTGTTAAAATTACTTGGTTGTCCACTAATACTTATTCATAAAATACAGCTTCTGCATGATGGAATGAGATGAAATATTATTACTATAGCTAAAAAATCTGAGGCTTTTGAAAATGAAAAGTAATTTTAAATAGGGGTGTGTACTTGCTTCAACATTGTTTTCCCATTTTAGAACAGTGGCCTTTGGAATTATTTAAAAGTAGCTTAATCAAACAGGAATTGATGCACAATCCAGGTATGATGGTGGAATTTTTAATTTGAATCAAAAGAAAAAGCAAAACTTCTTTTCGACTATGGATTTACAGTATGCTGACTATTGTACTATTTTTGCCAATCTTTTGATCAAATGCAACATATAAAGACTTTGATTTATTAATTAATGTTTTAAAAAAGTTCTTTGACAGCTAATAATAGCAAATTTTAACTTGAGTTGTTATCAATTTATTTATTGATAGTTTTATAAGTCAAAAAGTGCACTTAGATGTTGAGGTACAACACAGATTCACATGTGTTACTGCTTTTAACAAATTAAAAAATAACTACTGCAAATAGGTTAGCTATATATAGAGCTGTTATTTTATATTATTTATTGTATGGAAGAGATACTCTATTGAAACAATATAAAGGCATTACAAAAGTTTTATTTAAAAATGTTCTGTAATCTTTTATATCATCATCATTGTCAATCATTATCAATCCACTGCAGGATAAAGGTCTCTCCAAGTTCAATCCATCTTCTCTGATATATAGCCTTTCTTCTCCACATCACTCCTGCACACTTCCTTATTTCATCCATCTATCTTACACATGGTCTCTTTCTGGATCTTTTACTATCTCTTGGAATTCAGTTTAAGATTTTAACTGTCCATCTATTATCATCTCTTCTAAAAATATATCCAGCCCAACTCTACTTCAATCTTTTAATTCTTTCAAGAATGTCAGTAACACCTATTTGTTATCTTACTCATGTATTGTGTTTTTGATCTCTTCTTGTTACTCCTAACATGCATCTTTTTATACTTTTTTGAGTGGTCAGAAGTCTCTATGTTGCTCTTCTATTAAGTGTCCATGTTTCAGATCCATAAATAAGAACTGGTAAAACATATGTATTAAAAAACTTCCTTTTCAAACACATAGGCATATTTCCTTTAAATATTAAGTTATTTCTACCAAAATACTCCACCCAAGTTTAATTTTATGATTAATTATACCCATTATGTTTTCATCTATAGTAATAATCTTACCACAGTATTTGTTCTTGTTAACTTTTTCTAAGACATCATAATCAATCTTTATTTTCATCTTTTGATAAAATTCATTGAACATTACTTTAATCTTTTTAACATTTATCTTTAGTTCTACTTTTTTATTTTCATCTGATAACTCTTGTAACATTTTCTGAAGCTCTGAATCATTATTAGCAAAAAAAAAAATCTCATCTGTAAAATCTAAATGACTTGATTAATATCCATTTACTTTTATTCTTTTAGCTTTCTATTTTAATTCACAAAATACTTCCTTGCAGCTGATGTAAAAAGTTTTGGAGATATGAGTATATTTTACATATACAATGATAAGATCATAAAAACAATCAGTATATTTTTCAAATTTCTGCATGTGATAGTGTGAGATCCACTATTATGAAATGATCTTTTATTGGATTGGATATGTAAAACAAATGAACAATGCATGACTTTCTAAAAGGTATTTTCTAGTAAACTTGAGCATGGATTTCATGGGAGAAGTAGATCCTCTCTACATCCAAGATATAGCAGTAAAAAGAATACATTGGAAAGCTACACGTAGACATGGTGTTAAAAGTATTACAGAAAGAAAAGTTTTCTGCTGAAGAAATTATAAGTCAACACTATAAAATATCAAGTAAACAAAACATGGACCAATATGTTCTATATGTGGACATATTTCTGATTCACAAATTGGTTTGTATAGTCATTGCAAAATTCTATTTCCAGAGTACTTTTTTTTCTCTTATTCTCTCCTTTCTTTCTTTTTAGAATTAGAATGGCCCTGCTCATTTGTGAGTGGCTGTTTTTTTATTTTATTTATTATTACTATAATCATCATCATCATCATCATTATTATTATTATTATTATTATTATTATTATTGTTGTTGTTGTTGTTGTTGTTGTTGTTGTTGCTGCTGCTGCTACTGCTACTACTAGTATTATCATTATTATGGTTTTTAAATACCAAAATTCTTAATCACATTTGACAATTTTATTCATAACTCTTTGCTTCTTTATATCTTTTATAGTCTTGAACATGATAAAAATACTATGAGGCTATCAGGAAAGAACAAATTTAATATTACAATTATGGAATCATGATCTTCAAAATCTGCCACTTGATCACAGCATTAAATCAGGCAAGGCATGAAAATAAATGGTTGAATAGTTGAACTTTTTAAAGAAACTTTGGAACTAATAGACTGAAGGACTTTATCATTTGATTAAAGCTCAAGTAATTAAAGTCTTATTAATGACTATCATTAATTGTTATGGTTTCTGCTACTGCAATTGTCAGTAAACCTTAGATGATATATGCTATATATTAAAGCTAAAATGTTGATTTGTTCACAGAGAGAAAGAGTTATTTCAATGTTATGATTCCTAGTAGTGCTTGTTCAGAATTTTGGAAGTATTTCTTTTACAAATGTCATGACATTGAATTAATTATGGTGACCTCCAGGATGAAATCACATTAAAAGCATAGTATTTTAAAGATTTAATACAGTGGCATTCAGGTTAGAAGTTTTCATAGTTATAAAGTCTCTCAAAAAATTCTGAATTACTAATATCAACGATTTAATTTTTCATAATTTTTTTATTTCCAAGTCAGAAGTTTGGATTGGAATTCCATTAATTTTTATTTTCTGCCAGCAATCTGAACTTGGCATGATAGTTTTTAATGCACTATTCAGTTTCATCTAATTCTATAACAAGTTCTTGCAATGTAGTGGATAGCACATCCACATATCCATGATGTGAGATTTGAGTCCAGGATGGGTAAACTTTGAATTTTTTCTGGTCATAAAGAGGCTAGGGATTATTAGGTAAATGGTATCTAGAACCTCATATCCAAAGAATGTCAGGTTAATCTGAGTTGGTTAGATAAATGTCGATGCACTGACTATAAAAAAATATCAATTTAGTGGCCTTCATTATCAATGAAAGGGGTGGAGCTGTGACTTTAGATTACTTTATTCATTGGGTGCCTCAGGTATATTATACATATTTTCAAACTTTAGGCAAAAAGAGTACTACTACAAATTAGTAAAAGAAATATGGTGTAAAATGTATAAGATCTAAGACAATTTTACAAACTATTTGATTGTTTTGATTATAATTAGAATTATAGAACCTTTAAGAACTGTTTTCTTAGACATATGTCAGACTGCACAAACAGTATTTGTAGGTATTTTTGGTTAAAGAGAACGCTATCAAGCGACCAAGCCCAGCTACATAAATAGTACTGAAAAAAGTTATGTTTTGATGGGTAAATCTTTTCACAGATGAAATTTATGCCTATATATTTTAATTTTATTGTTCACTTATCAACATGTAGTAAAAAGCTTATTCATTTGTAGTATAAATAATAATTGATATTTCTTGGTAGTTATCATACCACAGTCTTTTCTATGTTATTTTTATAAATTGAGATCATTAGAAGGTTCCTTAAGATTAGATCAAACATATTATAACGCTCTTAATTTTTTTTTTAAAAAAACTTCAATATTCTTGAAGTAATGTACAACTATATTTAAAAATTTCTTCACATTCAATAGAATTCAAAACATTATTTTTAAGACTACAAAGAGCTTTTTAAATTTTATTAAGTTGGATAATTCTGATCAAATTTAAATGATGAATATATTATTAAATGCAATATTTTAAATTCTTTTATTATTACTTTTAAAATATTAAAAAAAAAAATTTCATCACTTAAAATATCTGCAATATTATTTATTAAAAGGGTTTCAGTCACTATTTTAATAGGAATGTAACATCATTTTTATGTTCATGTTACTTTCAATGCTACAAAAAAAAAAAAGAATCTTAATTAACATGTAACTATAGCTTTTTTTGCAGTTTGACCTATGGTATCAATAATCATTAAACCATTAATGCTACCTGTTTTTTTTATTAATTACTTCAGAAAATTTGTTGGAATTCTTTTTAACAAACCTTACAATGCATTTCTCAAAAAAATTCTGTCTCAAAAACACACCAGTTTAAAGATTCAAATTGATAATATTTAAAAAAGACTTTAAACTTAACACATGTACTAAAAGTTGTTTTGAATAAATAAACATCAAAGTTACTAAAGTACTTATTTCCCCTATCACTTATCACTTTTAACATTGCTATATGATCTATGATCTAATTAACAATCTGTCCTTATAATTTTTTTTATTTATTATGGCTAAAGTCATAGTAACTTCTAATTACAATTTAATTTATAAAATGTCATTGCTGTGAGTATGGACTTCTTCAAATTTCTTTATAGCAATTTAAAAATCTAAACAAAGAGTTTACAATGGCAAATTCATATGTTGCAATAATAAAAAACTATTCAAATTTACAAAGCCATTACTATTAATTCTACTAACTTATATAATAGTTTACTGTTTCTACCAACACATGAAGTGAAGTCTGTGAAAAATCCAATCTTTTCTTGGTATTGCTATAATAACACATCCATTAAGATAATAGTTTTTTTATACTTTCTATATGTTCTTGAAGCATAAGTATTGAGAAAATGGACATATTATTCTTTCATTGGCACTTCTAAAATTTGCAAGAACTAAATACCAAGTTAGATTTCTCAGTAATTTCAACAACATCCAATCTATTTTCACTTGGTAAACCTATTCAACAAAATTTGTTATTTCTGTTAAAACAAAAGTTTAAACTAAAATCAGTTATATTAATTTCAATCTATTACAATTGCTTAATTACATGCCTGCAGTCTCAAAAAATTTACATCAATTCATATTTAGGCAAAAAAAGAAAAGACTTACTCTATTATTACAATTTTTCCTACTGTCACCCTGCATGAATGGTAGAGTATGAAATTCTAAAATCCATCATTCTTAGATTATGGTTTAGCCTTATTATTTTTAGAGCTCGAACTTTTTGTGAACTCCCAAACAATAAAACATTCAATTACTACTAATGAGAAATCCACCACATAACAACTGGGTCAGATATGGGATTTGTGGAATAATCCAGGTTTATACCATTGTTTTTAAGGTTCTTCCATATTTTTAGAAGAGATATATAAATAGAATTACTCAAACTTGCATTTATTTGCTGAACAAAACTTTTATTCCAGATTTAATTCCAAACAACTTATTTTTCCTCATAGCTTCTCATACAAGATCACAGCTATTATTTCCCAATCCATTATCATGTTACTATGGATTATTTTTTTCAAAATTAAAGGACTTATATACTTATAAATGATTGCTTACACTTGAAGTCAATATTACTGTGTATATAATTAAAAAATGGAAATCTGATTGCACAAACACTCAGTACAATGAAATAACAGATAGCATTAGAAATTCATGATGATTGAGGCTTATAAATGATTAAAGAAAGTTAAAAAAGAAAGAAGGAGAAAAAGATTGCAGAAATGAGACAGAATAGATTCTGTAATAGAAACAGTACTTAGTCTTTTATGATTCAGAATCACATTTCATAATCCAGCCATACATTGCTTATTGATTACTTCTATTTATCCTTCAAATGAGAAAATCATTTCATTATTTGATTGTGATTCATGTTATTTAAAATTAGTCTGTAAAAAAAAAATATTTATTCCATCCAAGTATTTAATGCTTTATTTATATTTAATTATTTATATTAACTTTTAAGAAACATATTTAAGTCAAAAAATAAATTCCATGATTCATATTTTCTTCTTCATATAGTAAATGAACTTTAAAAACTGTAAATGAGAAACAATGTCAAAAATGCTGTAAATAAAAAAAGAAATATTATAAATTCAAAATTGTTTAATATTATTGTTGTTTCATCATCATTCAACTATTATCAATCCAGTGCAGGATGAACGTCTCCAAGTTCAATCCATCTTCTCTGACCTCTAGTCTCTCTTCTTCACATCACGCCTACACACTTTATTATTTAATCCATCTAGTAGATATTGTTTGTTTACTAATATTGATTTATATGGAGTATATACATATTACATAAGCAGTTTTTATTACTTTTGTTTAGAATTTCTCACATGATTTACAATATATATATAGATAAAATTTAAAAATTACGTTAAAAAAATCATTAAAAAACTAACAGAGCAAATTAACCGTCAACTATTTATTTTTTCAACGTACTTCTTAAAATTTTTAGATTGGATGAAATAATTAATATCTAAAGCATTGACTAGTAATCTGGAATTTGTTTTTTTTTATTACTAATATCTCTACCAGTGCAACTTCTCAGGCTATTCACATAATAGCAGGGATTTCATTTGAAACTTCAATGCATTTGCCAACAAGTGAAAAAAAAAATCATGTAATCTCATGCATATGTATATATAAAAAAAAAATTGAAAGAGATTTATCTGTTTAATATGGAATATATTTAAATAGAGAAAAAAATAGTTACTAAAAAATAATCAAGAAATCTTTATAATTTGTAATAAATTTAAACATCTGAAAATTTTGAGTTCAAATTGCATCGATGATATTGATTATCCCGGAGAAAATGTTAAGGAAATTATACTCTTTGGTATTTAGTATTAATATCAAATCTGCAGCAGAGATGCGGTAAATTGTTAAATATTAGAATGTTTCAAAAAAAAAAAAAAACCGACTCAATTTCTTCAGCATTAAAAATGACAAAGGCATAGAAGAATCATGAATTTAGTAAATATGCTGTATAAAGATAAAAGTTAAATGTTAGTAAAATGCAGATATATAGATATGAAGATGAAAAATTTTAGTAGATTACTTTGAAATCTTTAGTTACAGTTTCATAAAATTAATTATTTGTACAAATTGATAAAATATAAATGCAAGAAAATTGCCAGTTTTTAAAACAGGCAGAACTCTCTATATGTATTGCCACTCAGTGCAAGCCAGAGTAATCAATGGATGCCAGACGGCTTGTGCATAAAATCCCCATCTAGTGCCTACTCATCCAATATCCCCAGACTAGTTATTAGAATCATTTCTTACTTAACTAAGTAAAAGAATACAGTAGTTAACTAAGTAAGTAGCCTTGCAAATTAAATAAATATGCAATTGATGTATTTTAAGTTATTCATGCTAGATTGAATTTAGACTATTAATTTGGTGGTTTAATATTACATGATCTCTTGAAAAATTGATTAGAAGATGAAAAAAAACCGGATGTTTAATCAGATTTTAAGGAAAACAAGTGTTAAATCAAAGACTATATATATATCTAAAAGCTTATATACATTAATGCATAGTTCTGCTTAAAACGTGTGATGACATAAAAGATGAGTGTTTGCATAGAAAATGATGTGATATTATGCCATTGTTCTCTTTTTACCATAAATAAATAGGTCGCTCGCATAAAAAAGTCACATTTTTTAATGAAAATTAATAGTTTTAAATACATTTCTTCTATACTCATATGTTTGTGGCTATAAAATAAAATATGTAGTTACAATATTTATATTCCAATGATTTATGATATAAACTAAGACGTTTGAATGATTTCATTTCATTTATTAAATTAGCTTAAGTGCTAGTAACTCATTTCAGTTCAAATAAATTTTATAAATTTGTAAGAAATTAATTTTATTTATAATATTTAAGTGATCTTCAAAGAATCAGATTTGGCAGTCGGGCCTGCAATTGACTATTGCTTTCCATCCACTTAACAATATTCTATCAACTTGAATTTTTAGTTTTATATAATAAACTTTAATTCAAACTACATCAAACAATGATGAAATTTTTTTTTTTTACATTGGATAGAATATTATGCTCTGTGCATATTGGTCCAATAATAGAGAGGTAAATTCAACCATTAAAAGTTCTTGGATCAATTTTCATCTCATTAAAGTAAAAAAAAAAAACATTCTTTGACTAATTGTTGCATTCAACGCATAATTTTGGTGCTTGAACGTCTCGTAATCTCCTAGAAACATTGCTACAGACTACTACCAATTTTATTGGATATTAATATGTTACTGAACTGCCTGACGTTATACATTTGAACATTGATAATTATAAGATGCATTAAAATATATTCACATATTTCTCCCACACAAACATACAATTATATAGAAATTCTATTCACAATTATATAGGAATTATTCACACATATGTGGCACATTCAGAGATTGTTCACATACGTAAAAATATGTAGATAGATGTAGAATTTAATGAAAAAAGAATTTAGGTAAAATATTTTTAAAAGGACGTGGCCACTCAAGAAAAAAGAATATAGTGGAAAAAGAAATCAAATGGTATTGACCTTGAATTAAAAATATAATTAATAATAATAATATATATACATCAGATAATGTTTATGGACAATAACGTGTCAGGTAGATATAATAGCGAATAAATATATATATATGTTCGTGCACATATAACATTCACATTGTCCACATTTATTTCTTTTTTAAAAAATTTTGATTGTTTCAAAATCATAAATCCAATTATTTTTATATCATCTATAAATTAATTATTTCGAAATTCAATTACACTAAAGAGTGGATGGAGGGGATAAAAAAAATCTCTACTAAATACTTTTAATTTAATTTTTAGTTGTTTTTATCTCCACAATTTTTTTATTTGAGCGGCAACTTTTGAGGCTAAGAGTTGTAGAATATTAAATATTCTTCTTTCAGCCACATTTTTGCATTTTCCTCTGATACCCGTCTCCTCATTAGGCCAATCATAGCTTGTTTGATGATTCAGCTGTGTTTCAGTTTCTTCCAGGTCAGTAACCAATCAGAATACACCTTGGTCTGAATAATTGGCCTTATCTGTCTCACCCCCATTGAAACTTATACAGTAGCTTTTTTTTTTTTTTTTTGAATGAAACAAAGAAGAAAAAAATTGTAATTATTGTTTACAGATTTACATATCTAATAGGCCTTAGGCGAAGCAATAATCTTTTGCCAAAAGGTTTTAAGTAAAGGTAAGTAAGAATGGTGATTGGTTGAAAACTCTTTAACACTTTTTTGTTGCTATTTCATCTGGAATGGCGTCTGCAAATGTATAGCATCCCTGAAGGAAGCTTCTTGCTAGCAAATCCTCAATTAATTTCTCAACATTAAACACTTAACTATGCATACCTTGAGATGAATTTCTGATTAAGCTTGACCAAGCGATTTCATTGGCTGGCTAGTAAAACCATCGCTTTGACAAACCACACACTGATCAGTTTACAACTGACTATCCGGTTTAAAAAATAATAATAATAAAACAACTTTATATAAAATAAATTTTTTAAAATTATTTAAAAAATATATTTGCATGAAAACTAGTTTTTTAAAAAAGCAGCTAACTAATAAATATATACTTATAAAAATATCTTCACTTATACGTATGTATGTGCATCTGTATGTTTTTGCATATTTTGATTTAACAATCTTTCTATTTATTTTTCTGTTATTCCTTACATTTATCCGTAATATATATAAAAATAAAACACATAAATGGAGATGATTGCTTCGTAACATAGTTTTTCGAGTACTAGTCTGGTATAATCTTAACTTATGATTCAAATCTAAAGTAGTCTAAATGCATAATATTGTATGCTTAATTAGTAACATCCAATAATATTTTTTGTGACTCAAGCCATTTAAATAGCCTACTGAGGAAAAAAAACCTTCTTAACAGCCCCCAAAGGAGATTAATGAATGAGAAGTTATTACTCATCAAACTTTCCAAACGGAATGATGAGAGTTTTAACATTTTTTGATCTTTGTTTGGCCATCTAACTAAAAATAGATATACATTAATTTGTCAAAATTTAGTAGGATATAGTCTGGTTAACTAAACGAAACATTTTAAACCTGTTTGAAGTCTAAAAAAAAAAATCTAAATCTTATCTAGCCCAGATTTGAATCCTAAATAATGAGATCTACCATCTCATTCTGAGACTCTTTTTATACTATAATATATATGTTGGCTTCCAAAAAAGACAGATTTTACAATCAAGACTCTAGAATACTATGACAAATTTGTAGTACCTTTAGTCATCATTGGGGATAAAATCTGAAAAATTAATTTCAGATTGATATATATATATCCCCACTGCTAAGTTTTATATATTCAGATTGATATATATATATCCCCACTGCTAAGTTTTAGTTATTCAGTACTGATTGGTAGATAAATATTTACTATTCCTAGTTTAAGATTAACTTCATTCATTTTCAATATGCATATTATCACCTTTTTGAACAAACCATCATCCACTTGAAAGAGACAAAACTGTCTCCTTATTAGTGATTCAAATAGAGTACATTCATTTAGAAAGTTGTTCTTAAAATAATCCAGTTCATCTGTATTTAACTGCAGAAAATACTTTGTATACAATTTCACTAAAAGGATTTCATTTTAAAGCAAGAGACCTTTCTTTCAATTCCAGAAAACACCTTGCAAGAAATAAAAATTTAATAGACACTGAATGGCAATGCAGACAGGTTCCTGTTATTACTTTCTAATTTACTGATTACCTTCAGATCAAGAGATACTGAAATTACATCACTCAATAACAACCTATTGTCTTGCTATTCAAGTCAATGAATTAAAACATCTCAAGATTTCTTGAAACTAAACCAATTAGAACTGCAATATATCTGACCCTACATTAGTAACTATGTATTTTATAATCTCCATTCTAAGCTAAGTAAATAATTAAATTATTTGTTACATAAGAGATTATGTGATGTTCAAACATTAGAAGTAAAGATGAGTTTCAATCTGGGAATCTTTAGCTCCCGAGGCCATCACCAAAGTTATAAATATATAACATCTTAAGCAACAAGATATTTTTTAGATTAAAAAAAAAAGAGATTTGCACATCAATATTAAAAATAATATATTTTTGACCTGTACAATGTCAGAGGGTAGAATCAATTCTCTGTTAAGAGGGGTGGGGAAAAAACTCAATTTGATTAATTCACTGGAATTATTGTGTTTAACCTGCTGTTTGTATTCTTAAATATTATATGAGCTCTTTATATATGATTGTAGAAATAAATATTATATGAGCTCTTAAATAGCTAACTACCCATACAATTATTAATTGAAGTAATTAAAATCTAAGTACTGCTCGAAGAATAGTCTTTGGTTTTATTGCCTTGGGTCTGTGATAACAATAAAGTGGAGAAAATCATACGCTTCTACAATTTATGAGCCTATTGATTGATAATAATGAGTCAATTGAAATGCTTGTATGAAGAAACAGCTGTTTATTAAAACTTTGAGTAATTTTAATGTACATAAAAATCACAGTCCTATTTAGAATAGTGCATGATAGAGTGGCAGATTGAAGCTCAAGAATCATAAATCATGGCCCAGTTCCATCACTTCCAGTATTCAATTTCATATGAATGCTTGAGCAATAAACCATTTGATTATTTTATAAAAAAACAGATGAGGCTTTTTTTCTGATGTTGTGATTAAAATTAGAAGCACTGAACCTCACAAAATAAATGGAACAAGGAGGACATTTTGATTTTTAAAAGAATAGCTATGATGATCAAGAGACAAATATCATTCAAAACATTATCGATTATAAAAATTAGACTGTATATTTTATGAGGCTTCCTGTAATTATTAGAACACTTTCACAATATTTAATAAAAAGTTTTGCAAAAACATATTTCTGTTTTATGAGTGATACTTGTGTCCACTTTACTATGATAAAAATAAGTTAGAGGGAATTTCTGTGCTTCTATGAAATCACTTTATCCCCCAGATGTCTATGTATTGTTTTAAAACTCCAATGCAAGATTATTAATTTCCTTATTATTTATGCTTGAAAATTTATATTCAAATATTAACTCCATTGCTTTTTGTGATGAATTTTGGCTTGGATTTTTATGAATGACTGTTAATAAATCTGATTTTGAAGTATAGTTTTTATTTATATCTGATAATTCTATGCAACATGTAATCAATCAAATGTAGGATATTAGTTTCTTCAAAATATTTACCACTATTCTTCAGTGTATTTTATTACAAACATAAAATTGGCTGAAAATAGATAAAAAAATTTAAGTGACAGTCAAGCAAAATAGGGAATTGTTGATTTACAAATAATATTCTACAAACCAATTCAATACTGGTATCTCTAAATGTTATTAAACACCTATATAGAGAATAGCCATCTAGTAAGCTAATTGAACAAGATTATCAGAAAAATCAGATTCTTGAACCTTTCTCAATATTTTGTATTTAGTTTTCAACTATGTAAAAATGTATTTGCAGCATATTAATTATAAATGAAAACAGTGAAACAAAAGATTTGGGTGGACATCTGCATTATTTGACTTCTCATTCAAAAATATATATTGGATAATTATGAATATTCTGTGTATAAAACTACTCCCATGAGACTAATAGCATTGATCCAATTTGTCTTAATATATAAATTATTAGTTTATATACACATTTTAATTCATTATTAAAAACTCTGAAACAAAATATGTTATCAAAAAAAAAAAAAACAGTTGAAAAAAATAGTCATAATCATTTCCAACATTGAAACAATTAAGGTTCATCATATATAGATCTTAAAATATTCATAAAGATTATTTTAAAGAAACTTCAATTAAAAATTATGTCTAAATTGTTCGAGTATATTTATGCCATCAAAGATATAAAAATGGTTTAAGCTGTCCTTATATATTTGAAGAAAATGCTTACTAATTATTATATGAGATAATTTTGTCAACCAAGCTTACCTAGATTGGAGTGATGATACCTGGGAATTATATCAACACAACCATATTTCCAATTGTTTAATTATCTGAAAAAATATATTTAAAAACTATATGAGGTTATCATCATTATGGATCTTCTCTTTTTATATATACTTTTTAATATCTAATTAATAAGGTTCAACAGGCAGTGCAATATCTATTTTACATATTTTAAATTTAAAAAACAAAAACTATTTTATCACACCATTCATGCTGTAGATTTTCAATATTTTATAATTAACCTATTCATTCAGTGTGCTGAATGTTTTCTATATCATTTGAACTTAGAATTTTTAGTTTATATTCACCTTCTCAAACAATGAACCACATGATCCCATACATTAAAAAAATGGCCCAACTGACAAGTGCTGGTTCTGCACAAATTACATATATTGGGAATTATTTCTCTTTTTCACATGTATGTTGTTCTTTGAGATGGAATTTAGCATGAATATAAACTGAAAATCCTAAGTTCAAATCCCTATATTTAATATCCTATGATGTTTAGCACTATAGTTAAATGATGAAACTCAAGAGCTAAAGACCCCTAAATTAGAAGCTTAATCTGTTACTTCTGATGCTTTGATATTATGTGACTCCTGAGTTTAGTTATTTAATTGTTCTTTTCATATTTTTAGTATTATCAATGCATTCCAAACCTTCATTAAGTTTGCTTCATCTTCTAAACAAATCTCGAAATCTGAATTTTCTTCAAAATTCCTAACATTTTGTTCTGCTTTTCTAGAGTTTGCTTAAACATATTAAAAGTAAAGCACTTAATGCTTAATCTATATTATTATCTTTGTCATATGATTTTCATGAGCATCTTCTATGCAATAAGTGTAGTAATTATTATGCACTCTGGATAAATTGGTGAATATTATAGCAAATAGAATCAAAGCAATGACAAAAAACATTTACATAGGATAATCATCTCATTAGTCATTTTTCTAACATATTTTAAATTATATTCTTTAAAATTTTGTATTACCAGAACTCCAATAATATTCATTATTCAAAGCATTAAATATATTTTGAATTCAGAGCAGCTTCTTCAAAGGGCAAATGTTTGAAAGTGCTGTACAAAATAACATTTTTAAATGTAAATTTATTTGAGCATGCATAAAACCAAACTCACTTGCATGTTGTTGAGCTTTGCTAATAATAAGCCATGCTTGTTTTATTTTTTGTTTTATAATCTCTTATTCATTGCAAAGTATCCTGGCATTCTTTCAGAATTATGGTTTACTAATACTGCAGATTTGATGTTGAACAGAAAATCCAATAACACATAATTAAGTAAATAATATTTATTTTACAAAGCGCAGACGGTATTGAAATTAAACTGATAGTTTGGAGCACAAGTAAATTTAATATTTAGAACGTGCTCTTCCCACCCACAATGCTTTTAACAATATGTTTGTCTTTTTGAAGACTGTGCTTTGCAATGAAAATGCTTTGAATAACAATTATTACTAAAGTTCTTGTTTGACATCAGAAGCATTTATTTTAATGGAAAAAAATTATCATAGTGTAATTATAAAATGTTAATCTGTATTCCTTTTTGAAATGATATATACTAAACCAATTACTTTATTAAATTCAGCTAATTTAATAGCTTTATTATTTTAGAATTAAAAACATCAATTTTATTATTATTTTTGTTCACTTAAATAACCATTTAAAATTTATAATGGGAAAGTAGAGGAAGTTACACAAGGAAATTTATATTTTTCATTTTATTTCGGATATTTTTTAAAATGTTACATGCATACACACACATTTATATTTAAGTTTTAATGAGACATATATATTCCTCAAGGTTATATTCCTTTGGTAGTCATAATGCAGCAAAAATGATTGATCATAATATTGTATTAAAAGGTTTAATATCGTATATATGTTATTTGTTTGTTAATATATTCAAGCTTTAATACCAACAAGTTTGAAATCACTATTTCAATAGAAAATTAAGCAATCATTTTTGAAGCGCAGATTTAAATATTTAAATCTCAGCTCTCTAATGGGCAAAAGTTTATTTTGAGAAATACATGAATATTAAGAAAACAGTCTGATATCTATTTCATTAGATGATAACTTAAAAGGTGTGAAGCTCATATTAGAAATACTGTTAATCAATTAAATTTGGTTATACACACACACACTTGACATATTATTATGTTAAAGTTCAGTCAGGGTTTATTTCTTCATATATTCATAGATATTATTAAAAATTATTATAATTTACATCTTATTTTTAAAACTGTGTAAGCTGGTTTGATCAAAATTTTATTAAAATCACTGCTAATATAAAGTTTCATCCCTTTGAATATAAATTATTGATTTTTAATCATATAAGGGTATGAATAAAATTGTACCTTTTTTTCTTCTAACTGATAAATTATCATTGATACAAGAGAGAAAATTTTTGCAAGTTTATTAAAATGACTCTAATAAATCTAACTTGTGAATTATTTTGCTAGGTGTTTCAGAAAATAGCATTATGTAAATATATATCAAAATTAAATAGAGAATTAATGGTAGGCAGAATATTTTTAGCATTAAAAATAAACAATAAACACTCTATTCAATTTCAGTGTAAATATACCATTGATAGATTATTAAGAAAACAAATAAAACTTTCTTTAGGAAGAATTTTTAAAAAAGTCGCAAATTGTATCAAATGTATATATAAAAAAATCTTCCAAATTATCGACATTGAAAAAATAACGAAATAAATGAAAGTAAATTCCAATTACTGAAAATGATTATGTTAATTAAATTTTTCCCTCAAGATCAACAATTGGATAAGACAAAAAATCAGACAATAGCGATGTTAGAAAATTAGACAAAAAGTAACAAGAAGTCTCTGTTAATCAATAACAATAAATTTTCAATAATAAAAAAAATTGTTAAGCAAGCAAGAAAAAAGAAGATTCAGAAAACATTCAAAAACTAATCATAAAAACATTGCAAATATAAACTTGAACAATAGTGATATTTCACACATCAAATAAAAAGCGGCAAGAAACTAAATACTTTTTAAATGAGAGATTGATCTATAGATTGTGGATGTAAAATAAAGCTAAGTCTATAATAAAGGGGGAAGAAGTAAGAATTTCACATGATCTCTATGATTCTTCATTTTTAAGGAACAATTTGGGCACTAATACATTAATATAGTTTTAATATATAGTATAATATTGTTCATAAAAAAACAAAATATTCCATGCATGATCTCAATGTTTTCAAATCCATGTGCCAATTTTTTCACTTATAAGTTCATATGTACCTTACAACTTTTATGCTACTATTCAATTTTTATGTAAAATACTATGGTACAGATGAATAATATTTAATGTTTTTCTCATAATATATAAATGAAATATTAAAAAAAAACTTTAAATTTAAACATTGTTTACTTCAATAAGCCTTCTGACTCTACTGTTTTTTTTTTTACCAGACTTAATATTTGAATTTAAGTTGCTTAATGAAGACAGAATAGTTTTCAAATGTGAATCAGTTTGTCATAACCTAGTTTTGTTCCTAAAGAACAAAAGTATAAGGCTTGCAAAGAATAAACAATTATAAAATGAAAGTTAAAAACAATTGTAGACTCATTCTGAATTAATCCTAAAATTAAATAATTATAAAATATTTGCTTACAAAATTAAAAATAGGTTTTTTTTAGTTAGACCCATTCAGTTTAAATTTTGCTATAAAGTTTTTTTTTTTTATTAGTATTATTTTTTCACTTCTATTATTGCCTTACAGGATTTAGTTTTATTTTTTATAATCAGGTTGATTATGTCAAAATTAATTCTACAACGCAATCATTTTTGACAATTATATTATAAATTTGTCATTCCAGGACTAACCTTAAATGACTGATGATTTACCCAAACAAAAACTCAAAACACAAGTAAAACTTTATTAATCCAAAATCTCTAGTTTTTTAGAGTGGTTTTTTTTTTTTTGGGGGGGGGGGGGATTTCTGAATGTTTTGGATTCCAAGAATAGAATTTTTGCCTTGACACTGCAATTTAAAAAAACAACAACAGGCAGTTCACTGATGTTAGATTTATTAGATCATAAATATCTAATTTAGTGTGTAAGGTTGTAGGTACAAATTAATTTATTCATGTAAAAAGTTAAACATCACTTTTGAAATTTTATTTAATTAATAGAAGTTTTTGAGTAACAAGTTTCTATCTGTATATAATTTTAAATAGCCATTTATTTAATTGTCTTTTTTTTTTTTTTTGATATTAGTAAAACAGAAAAGTTTAAATTATTTTACAAAAATTTAGACTGACTGAAACATAAAAGTTGTATTGCATTAATTATTATTTTCTCCTGATGATAAAATGATTTTACTTTTAAGCTTTATTGTAAAAGTATTTAATGAAAAAGAATCACGAAATTAAATGAAGATATTTATTCAACACAAGAGAAAAAAAATTTCCAATATAAAAAAAAACTTTTATCATGAAGAGAATAAGCCGATGATGTTTATAAGATGTAATCTTATCAAATAGAAATTGAAAAAAAAAAATCAAACCTAAAAGATTTACTTAATCACAGATTACACATCTGTAATTTAAACATGCATTCATTAGATAATAAGGATATATTTATTTGTTTCATAAACTTGATGTTGTTTGCATTTTATTCTTGCTTTATTAAATTATAATATCATAATAAGAAAAAATAAACGGCTATTTTAATTACAAATAAATAAAATGGGTAATTAATTGAAAAAAGAAGATAAAAATTATTGAATTTTTTAATGATTTTGGTTTTAATAATAATATCAATGTTTTACACAAGCGACTTCCTGACAATGTAACATTTTGCACATGAAACGTATACACATGCAAAGCACACACTAGATCTCTCTTTGTCTTTGATTTCAAAAAATGAAGAATAAAAAAAAGTAATTGTAATATTTGGCATTGTTATGAAAAGTGGAGAGCAGAAATTTAAAAAAATGTAGAAAAGGTTTAGTTTAGTAAATGACTTAGCTTTGACCTCTGTTATTTCATTACTGAAGTTCAAGAATTTTATTGTATATATGCATTGTGTTTTTAAAAAGTTAGTTCAAATGCTATTTTCTTACACTTTTAATTAAAACATTAAATTTTTTTTTGTAAATATATCCAAGTTTTAAAAAAAGCCAAATTGCAGTACAATTTAGTACTGCAACATGTGTGGAACAGAATTAAATAAATGCAATAACCAAAGCTTTTGCAAAAATAGTTTTTGTAAAATTTGAACAATTTAATCTGTGAAATGCTCTGTCAAGAACTGTAATTTTAGAAAGTTTTAATGAATTCATCTTCTAAGTATTAAAATCAAAAACAAAAATAACAAAACCAAACAAAAGTATGGTGTATTAAAATAAATCATATCTGCTGATAAGGATAACATTTATATGTATATATATCCCCCCTAATATTTGGCAATTTCTTAGTTACTATGCTACATAGAGAAAGAAAGAGATAGTATTGGGAAAGAAAATAGCCTTCTTAGCAAAACATTAGAAAATTATTGAAAATGCTATGGATAAATTTGGTTGTAGTACAACAAAAATGAGATAGGATGTCAAGTTGTGAAATTAAAAAAAAAAGTTAAAAATTGTATATTATGAATTTCTTTTTGTGAAATGCTGAATGAAAATAAAAATGGAAATATCAAATAAAGCAGAAGTGGATTGCATTTTAGGTTAATAGCAAGAATACATTTTAAGATCATAATTTGCTTTATACATTCAACACAGGAAATGATCATTGATAAATGAAATGTAAGATACAAAATAATTGAAAACTAATGAAAAAACTATTAGCAGTCAAAGAAGGATTTATTCTATGATTTGACATAACTCTAATATACTAATAGGAAGTCAAGTTGATTTAATAATTATTTCCTACTTTATTTTTTTCCAGTCATATAAATGTTCCTGGAATTGGTTGATCAACCCCAAACCCACATTAATCCTAGTTTTAGTTCTTATGATATTGAGGTTCAAATCAATTAATAGTAAACTTAGTTCCATTTTAGCATATTCCATTATTACTACAAAAATTTCAATTTCTTACTGACATCTTATTTGATGTACATATATAACAGCTTCAAAGCATACTATAGCATCATATCAAATTTAAATAAACATTTTTGTAATAAAGTATAATGACAATTAGAATCATCTCTCTGCTCTATATCAATAAAAGATATTTATATGAAATTATTTTCATGCATTATCCTTCAAAAGCTCTGATTTTTGCTAACAAACTTATGACTATCCATTTCATTTTGTTCAATCAATAAACACAGCACACACAATTATATTGCAAAGGATGGTTCTTTATGCAAAAGAATAAAAAAATATTAGACCTGGTAGCTATTCAGTTGAGTTTTCAAACTACATTTGATAGAATGAACCTACAAATACCTAATCAACTAATTCTCAAGCTTCTAGACGATAACCTTAATTATTTATATAAAAAGTATTCTGCATCAAGTTCAAATCATTCAAAAACATCTCTCCATTATTTAAAAATTACTGAAGAACTTACACATGATTCATCTTTATCTTCAATTTTATTTGCAATTTATACTGATTGATTGTTTTAAAAAAATCTGGAACTATTTTCTGGAGTTAATATTTTTTCCTCTGAGAAGAACAATATTAAAATTAACATAAACTGATTCTGTTATAGTTATTGCAAGAGGTATTGCAGTGATGGTAATAATAAATCTTCTGCTTGTAAGTTATCATCTGATAAATCCTTTTCTTCATCATTTTCTGATTTATTACAAAATTTCTCTTAATTTTAATATGTATTTTTTTTTTTGGAAAAGTGAAACTCCATGGTAAATTATGTATGTAATAAAGTGTAAAATCATATTAAATACATTAACTCCTTATTTAAAATAAAAAGCATTAACCCAATCATTAAAGATATATTGCAATTTTTATCAATAGTAAATTGTTACTGCGAGTTTTTTTTTCATGATGACAACAATAAATTATACAATTACAACTTAAATAAGTTTTAATTATATAATTTACTGCTGTCATCATGAAAAAAAAAAATAGCAACAGGCAAATGTAATAATTTTCTCTTTTAGAATTGTAAAAATATTGTCCAATCAAAATAGTTTTGGAATAGTAAAGCTAAAATCTTTTTACAATTTATTTCATACAAATATGGTGAGAAGTCCAATATAATGTATAAGGCCAAACATTCTTTCTCATTGAATAGGAAAAGGCTTATACTGAGATTATTAAAGCTTATTGTCATTCACAGCCACCACATAAATGTGTGGTTAATCCAACTTCAAAAAAAGGCAAAATAACAGTAATAACATTAATAATGTATTATAAATGAATTTTATCATGACTGTCAAACTAATTCATAAAATACATCCACTTACATATCATATTAGTCAATGATTCCATTTATTTCTGTGCTATCTTTTAATTTTTCTACAGCAAATTTTTATTTCTGAATGCCTTACCCTAATTGTAGCTCTCTGTTGTGTTCTATCCATAGTCACATCATCCTAATGAAAGCAATCAATATGCATTTCTTCATTACATTTGAGATAGTATTTATAATGTAAATATGATATGTCTCTCTCACAAAAGTATATACTTTTTTTTAGAAAGTCAGTAGTGACCCATGGAAGTTTTAAGCAATGGTGCTTTATTATTTATATTCCCATAATAATTATTCAAAATATTGAATGATTGTTATATTATTGATATTTTCAGACACAAATTTAATAATTATTGCTTTTATGGAAGTGCTGCAATGCCACAATGCCTATGATTCAGCTGCCACTGGTTATAGTTTGTATATTTTGCAAGTCTAATCCAATGAAGATATGATTTTACAATAGTAGACTTTATAGCATCTCATCTAGCAAGTTGAACATACTAGCTTAAAATCTTTATAAACATAAAGGGGGTTGATGGTTCTAGTACTTTATTTTATCAATACAGAAATTAGAATTAATTGTGAATACTTATTCACTGCAGCTTTTGTTAATGCTTGAAGGATTTTATGATTTGATAAGATATGTAAGTTATGCAACAACAATGATGAGACAATAATGCTTTCTGGGTTGTTGTTTTTTGTAAAAAAAAAACAACTAAATATTAAAAATTATTGTTCAATCTCTCCCAAAAAAATATGCTCCTTTTCTTTTGGAAACTATTTAGTTACATAAGTGTCAGTTTATCTCTTAAGCCAGTCATATTGCTGATATATCAAATTTCAATGCACAATGGTGGAGTGTATTTTGCAGAGACTTTATATATATATATAACCAAGATTATATGAGTTGAATTATGTCACTAAAAACTATTCATCTGCAGAAAATGCTTTAATTATCCAACTGATTATTTGTATGGAATAAAAATAAAATATTTTGTTTTTTGGAAATCATATTTTCTAATTATCAATCAAACCTAGAATATTAAGATGGTTTTCTAATCATGAGATGTAGATTTGTCACCATTTAAATTTTAACATTCTACTAAATTTTATCTTGAATTAGTGAAAAATGTTCAGTATAATTTAATGTACATAGCTATTTGTATTTAACATTTGTTCACACATTCCTATAAATAATTGAATGGCTTTATTGCTTGAGAATTCATAAAAAATTTGATTGATGGGAGAAAACTGGAATTGGTTCAAAAACCTTACATTCTGGGTTCTGACATTTCACAACTGTACTGTATTCCTATGTAATTCAATTTTGAAATTATGTAATAATCTTACATATATTATTAATGTAAAGCAAAAGTTTAAAGCTGTAGAAAATATATAATAAAGAAATAAATAATAATAAGTAAGGTCAAAGTAAGGTTAAAATAAATTTCTTTATTAATTTTCTGAGTTAAGTTTCGACACAGTCTCTGCTAATTAAATATCTACCAGTTATGCTTTGAAACAGATACTTTGTATCGAAAGTTAACTCAGCAGATTAAGAAACGAATTTATTTTAACCTTACTTTGGGGGTATTTATTATTTAGTTCTCTATTACATATATTATTAATGTAAATAAACTTATTTTGAATAAAAGTGCCACATTATTTGGTATTAATCCTATGAGTGTCTAAAGAGTTCAATATATATATATAAAACTATGATCGAAATATGTAGGCTTCACCATTGAGGACGGGGAAGGGCATTCTATGTGCGCTAAGCGTATATTTACCTTATATCTTTAGTTTGAAAAAAAAAAAAAAAAAAATCTAATTTTTACTATCGCTTAAATAATGAAATGATTTTCAGTTATTCTATTTGTTAATTTTATTATGTCTGACATGTTTAGGGCAGAAGATGAGTGGTGGATTCTGGAGCTCAAATTCCATGGAACGTGGCTTTCAGCTGTCATTCTCAAACTTTTTATGAACTCCCAAGCATATATTTTTTTGTTATGCTATCACATAATAAATAATATTATTAATATAATGAATCAAGAATCATTTGGTCTCAAAATTTAGCTTCCAGTCCTCAAATTTCTCGTTCGCCATTGCTTATTGCCATTGAACGTTGTTATAAATTTTGCTAATTTTTATCAATATTTTAAATTACTATTAGCTATGAAACGTAAGTTAAAAGTTTTTACAAAAGTTGAAATGATATTAGATAACAACCGTACACTCCAGATGTTGCCAAGATCCTCCTAGAGAAATATCTTAATGGTTGAATTATTTAAATCCGGAGTAAATTGAGATCATTGTTTGTTTTTTTTATATATAAATTTTTTTAATGGTTTAAATACAATGGTTTGTAAGCATTAATATATTTTTATTTAAAAAAAAAAATCAATTGTCTACTGTATTTTAAAATAATAATAACGAAATAAAGTTTAAATGCATGTAATATATTTTAAATAAATTCCGTTTCCTTCAGTTTAATTAGACTATTCTTTGAAACTTCAGTTCTATTTAAAAAACTATTTACATTAGGTAATTTCTTTTAAAATACTTTTTATTTATTTAAACTTTTTAATGTTTATATATATATTATTTGTTTTTGTAAGTTGATTTTTCAAAGTTTTTCAGCATATCTTCAAAATAGTTAATGTGAGGTTCAAACATGTGTCACACATATTTCAAACTCAACTAAAATATTTGGCAATGATTCTAAATTATTTCATCAAGCAGCTGTCTGAGCAAGTATGAATCATCCATAAAAGCAAGTTAGTCTCAATGTGTTTGTAGGCTTCACTTTAACAATTAAAAAACAAATCAAAAGCATTGCTGTTTACTAAAGTTAATTTTCTTTTTTTTACTTTTAACGCGTTAATTACGCATCAACATTCATTTGCTATAATGATGTATATAAATCTTTTTTTATCAAGGTTTAAGATGTGAGTTAGAAGTTCATTTAGTTTTATAAATTAAAAAAAGGGTGATTACATAATATTTTGTTATGATTAAATTTACTTTCACCATCATCAATACTTCAGTTTTCTGACTGGTTCTGAAAAAGTAATATACTATTCAACTGCTCTACAGTTTTTGAATACATATCTATCAGTGTGTCTCTTTTTACACCTCTATATCATGTAGGAATATTTCTACATGATTTCATTATATTAGCAAATAATGAAGTTTCTCATTGCTTAGCATCTTGCAGTACCAGAGTCAAAAACCCAGAAATGCAAGATTGTGCCTGGTTTCCAAGAGTACCACCACACTTCACATACTTTGTTGCCAACTTGAGATACTAGAGAATAACCTTCTTTTCCAGGTTGTGCTTTTATTAAAATGGCAGTGCATTAACTCACCATTCTTCTCTATAATCATCTTCTAGCCTTTGTGACCCTTTTATAAACTTATCTTCATCTCAGTCTAATCCATCACACTGATAGTACTGGGACTGATTTATCCAGGGCTACTTATTCATTAATTTGCATTTAATCTACATATTTAGAGGAAAAATTTATTTTGGTATTTTTAAAATAAAAGTTATTTTCAAAACACCAGCAATAAATATATATATTTTTTACAAAAAAAAACATTGTTTAATTACATGTGAGTGCTTGTGCATCTGAGTACAATAATTCCATTCATTTGGTCAAACTGGAAATTTTTTTTTACTTTACTCAACTAGGAATTGATTCAGAGACATTCAATTCTTGAATCTATTTATTTTTATGTTAATATAAAGTGGGCAAGATTTTTATTAATTATGTACAAATGCTTATATATATATATATTGTAATGATCCGGAAAATGCGACTTCACGTAATCTGCACTACGGGGCGCCATCTAGGCATTTGAACCTAGAAAAATTTATAAAGTAGGCAGATACGTAAGTCAAAAAAAAAAAAAATTTTTTTTTTTTTTTTCCTTTTAAATTTTGCATCCGGTCGTTAGCCCATGTCAGTAGCTCAGTGGAATAGCAGAGATTAAATAATATAAGATCTTATCTAATTAGATTTCAACATTAAAAAATAAATAAAATAAGCCACTGCCAGTAATTAACATACAAACATTTATTTATGCACATATATATAAGATTTAAAATTATTTTAGTATTAGTTTACATTTTAACATTTAACATTATTTTTAACTTTGATTTTGATTTTAATTTACCTTTAATTACTATTATATTCTAATTTTACATTTTAATTAAGTTCGCACAGATGGGATTATAAAAGCTTGTTATAATAAGTTGCTATAGATCGGTTACATAGATTACACGGTTAAAAACATTCCAAAGTAAACATAAGCGATCAAAATATAAAATTATTGATTACTGACAATTGCGGAGGGAAATTTATATGTAACCCAATAGTATTCACCATAAGATACTTGCATTGTCACCAATAACTTAAAAGACATCCGAATAAATACATTTTAGATACTCACCGTAAGGTATCATTATTTATCGAATGTCTATATATTTTGATCAAATATGAAAACGCAAAACATAGTTAACCGATAAACAATCCATGCAAGCATCTATAAACAACTTAAATTTAATGCATTTTTATTTAGGGTCGAGTATGAATACTACATAGATTTGCATTGAAATTAAAATATTCTATCCCTATTTAACCTTAGGCTAAAATTCGCAGTCAAACTGGCATCAATCCATCTGATACATCGATGTATTCAATGTAATACGAAATACGGCAGCACCAAAAGAATTAAGAAAAGACATTGACTCTCAATCAGATAGGAATATTACATCTATCTAAGGAGAAGAACAATAAAAAAAAAACTCCATAGAAAGGAACTGCGTCTCCGTCTTATAATTCCTTCCATAGGCAAACGGGTGAGTGCGGCATATATATAAACGATTCTGCCCGTAGCGAATCTCCGATTACATCTACTAACTACATCAATATATCCAATCCATTGACCCAATCTAACAACGACATAAATAACCTAAGATTACCCTCCCCTAATATAACTTTACGAATCTATACAGCCATTCACGCCCGACTTAAGTTTAACATTTTTATAATTAATTTAACGGAAAACAAAAATCATAATAAAACTTAAAAGAACAAAAAATAAATAAATGGAAATGATTTTACAAAATAAATACATTAAATAAAATTATAACTAATTAATAAATAGTATCGGTCAGATAGAATAATATTGCAATTATTTAAATCTGGAAAGTTTTAATTTACTGTTCATAAATTTTAAAGTTCTTATGGTTATTTAAATAGTTCATCTTCATATATTCCTTGCCGTTTGAACGTGAATTCCCACATCGTCCGAAGATTGGTATCCTGTTGGCCGATTTATTTATCCATCCGGAGATTTTTTTAGTGTAGTTGGTCCTCAATGTAGAAACGATGGCTCATTTTTCTTCCTTTCTTAGTAGAATTGAAGGGATTGAAGCTGTGCGTCTTTTTCAATCCCCTCAGCACTAACACCTAGCTGTTACATTGTAATAATCATCAATAACTAGTCACTGATTAATAATTTCCAAATTTTCCTTTTATATTAATGTGAAGGATTGAATTTACATTACGTCACCGATGCGATGGTCCTTTCGCTGCGGTCTGATTCCATAGGGATTTCTTCTTATTTGCTAACAGTTTCTATTGTTTTCTTATCTGACCGGTGTTTTTACATTTAAATGCCGAAGGCTGGTTTACATTTAACTAATTAACAATCATTTCCATTTCTGATTAATTAACCTGTTTTCCAAATCAAAAATATATTTAAAGATAAATTTAAAGATATAATTTCATCTCCAAATCTTTTTAAAATTTAGTTTTAAAATACTTTTCTTTAATAAAGTTTTATTTTAATAATTTTTCATTATCTGTGCGATTTAATATATAAGAGTTTAAGATGATATTTAATTTCAATTTTTAATTCTTAAAGAAAATTTTTAAATGCGAACTTTTTAATTTACTTTCATGTTTAATAAAAAAAAAACAATGTAACGAACGTCTGTGCTCGTTACAATATATATATTGTGCCCTTTTCTATAGGTCAGTAATAGTTCATAACAGTCAATTACTAAAAATTTTAAATTTAAAATATGTTCTTTTAATATGGTAATTGTATTAAGTCAATTATATTTTTAAAGTACAATTTAAAGCTAAAGAAAATATGTGGTATATAAAATTATAGCGAATTATTTAAAAAGTAGTTATGTAAAGTTTAAAATACTGTTTCATATGGTTGTAAAAGCTGGCCATATTAAATAACATAGCTATAAAAATTAAAAGTATATTTAATAAATTTGATTTTAATAGTTTAAAACTTATAGTTAATAAATGCTATGTTTAAATTTATAATCATATTTAATAAGCAAAAATTAATATCGTACATTTTAAAAATAAACTTTATAATGGTGAGGATTGTATTTAATTCTATATTTTTAAAATTATTCTTCCAAATTTTTTATAATTATTTTATATAATATAATAAGTGTATCAATTTTATTAGTCTAGGCAGAGAAATAAATTGAAAATCGTCTGTCAAAGTTATTGATCATGTGACTTGTATATTACATACGTTCACACACACGCGTGTTTGAATTAATAACAAAGTTTAAAATATTTTAAAAGTTATATTATAGAATTGGATGGAATTATTGCCTATCATAAAAGCAAATAATAATAAATATTAAGTTAACTGTCGTTATTGCATATTTAAATGATGTAATGTTTTAAATAGTAATATAAAGACGAATACAGTTATAATAAAAATTAAATATTTTATTTAAATAAAAACAAGATAAATTGAATATTAAAAAAAAATGGAATAGGTTATTAAAATTATTTTAAAAGTTATTTTAAATGTTTAAATAGTTTTAATAAAATAATAATTTATTTAAAAGTAATATTTTAAATAATATTTTGGGTTCATTACGTCATAATTTCTGATTTTGAAATATAATTCTGCTATAAATTGAAAATATGTAAATTTGTTCTCAAGCTAAAGTAAGAATTAACCAATAGGAATAGGTATTCTTACAGACTATAAACATGATTTGCATGGGGTTATTGGGGGAGATTAATAATGTATTGAAACCGGAGAAAGGTAAATTATAACTATCAAAAAGATAGTATTTTAAAATTTTTTATTTTAGTCAATTTTTTTAGTACTTTCTTATAACTTTATCTGCAAAAAATTAATTGATAATTTTAAAAGTATTTTTTGCAAAAGAGAGTTTTAAAATATAATAATTTAGAAACTTCGTGGAAATGATTTTCTAATTTTTAAAGTACTTACCAGTTGTATTTTATCTAAAAGTTTAACCTAAACTTCGCAATAAAGGATGGATATACTACGAATAAAATGGATATAAGTTGTAATGCTGAAAAAATGTTTGAAATATTTATTGATACAGCTTTATTAATATTTAACCGAAGAACTGTTCTGGTACATAAAAAACCACAGCTCGGACATTATACGGAGTCTAAAAAAAAATTGTATTGAAACGTATTATTTATAAGTTTATCCAAGATTTATTTTAAAATGGTAATAAGATAGTTATATATTGCATGAATTGTTTTATATAGTATGATATTCAAAGGAGTAAAATGTTATATCCTTTCTGAAGGTAACATTAAAAAAAAATATATTTTCACGAATTTAAGAAAGAACCTAGGAGAATATGTTATAGAAGCGTTTTGATATTAAAATATCCGTTCTTAGAATTGTTTTAAAAAATGTATTTAGAAAAGATTTGTTTAAAAGTACTTGAAGTTTTTATTTTAAAGTGATATATAAAAATACCAAATGAAAGTTTAAATGTACCAAGAAGGAAACATATATAAAAAAAGTGAACATATAGTTGAATAAAAGATGGATCCATGGAAATACAAATAGTACTTAAAAGTTTATCGAATATTTTTTCAAAGTTAAATTAGATGGATTGATGCATTGGATACACAGAGAAAATTGGTAGAGAAGATTAAGAAGCTTCACAGGATTAATTAATATTATGATTTAATAATTATCATCCTAAATACTAAAACCAAGGATTATTTTCTATAAATTTTATTAAATGGATTAATAATTATTTTTATTTTAAACTTTAACGCGCTTGGAGGAGAACATTTTAAAAACTCTAGAGAAAATAATAAACATTTTGGACTTATCAGGAACTATCATCAAGAAAATATGTAATTATAGTTTTGATTCCTTTTATTTTGTTAACCTAGTTTAAATCTAAATTTTTATATAAGATTAGGAAAAACATAAAAACATTAATTTATTAATATTAAAATTTTATAATATAACAGTCTAATAATTTAGCTAAAAAATATTTTAATATAAAGTGTATGGGTGTGAATTTTTTTTATATCTCCAATGCTCAAGTGGATAAAGGAAGCCTACTGAACACAATGACTAGATAAAGGTTATTGGTAATAATAATAACTATTGATAATTTATAATGTATATTTTTTGTTTTCTTTAGATCATCCATAAATTGGAAGAATGAAGTGTAAAAGTTTTTTTTTAATTATATGTACCGCATTTCATGCAACATTTTAAAAAATATTATAAGATAGGTTTGATTTGAAAATATGCATACGAGATTATTATTATTATTTTTTTTATTAGTGATATAATCCAACATAACAAATAATTATGTGATTATTTTAAAATTTTCATGTTATTGGATATTCAAATATTGTCTAAGTAAATTGTATATGATTAGACATATAGAATAATGAAGTAAGCAGACTTTTCTTATGGAATCGTAAGATTGTTTAACTATTAATGAATTTTATTTATTGTTTTGTAAATGCAGATAGTTATTTTATCAATGTAAGATGTAGAAAAATCTTGAGAAATAATGTTGAGATAGTGGCTTGGAAGTACTTAGTGAACAGGAAACCAAGATGATGTTTTTAAGAAATAGGATGTTATAAGGAATGGAAATAATATTTAGTCTTTATGTGAATATCAGCATAGTTAACAAAGCCCTATGACTGATACACATTTTATTTGGACAGTGTTTATATTTCTTTAAATATTTGATGTTCTAATAAAGCTGAAGAAATAGCTTTAACATCGTCCCTGTACTAGAGGATATTAGGTAGGTAAATGTCATACCTCTTTGCACTGTGCCATGATTTTGAGATATGTTAAGAGTAATACTCTAGCTTTCTTCCTTAATCCTATACATCTGTTTTTGCTATCTTTATTTCATGTAACTGCATCATTTAGTAAGATATGTTTAAGAGAAATGATAAATAATTTAGAACTTAGGTTATGCTATCATTTTGTATAAGATTGGTTTATTTGCTTAGAAGGAATAGGACGTTATAACTTAAAATTGAAGATCCAAAATATTCTAAGGAAAGAAAGAATCATAGAATATATTTTGAATTTTATTTCGGAAATGAAATATAAAATTTTTTAAAATAAGGTATCTAAACAAAGATATTTTCTTTAAAGTGATAATAATTTTAAATGCTTTAGTATTATTTTTTTTTTAAGAGAAAAATAAGTATTGCATATTTTAAAATACAATAGTACAAAGTAAATTATGTAAACAATATGCATAGTATATTTTTGTTTATTGATTAACAGAAATATATTGATGATTTCACTTATATCATACTAAAGTAAGGCTTAGAGAAGAATATATTATGATTAGTAAACATTGTGTGATAAATACTAAAATCTAGTACTGAATTTTGGATAATATTTTGTGTAACATCTTTGACTTTGCAAGATGAAATTTTTTTTTAATATTTTGAGAAATCCATACTCATTATAAAATTTTGTTTTCTGTAGAACGTTTTCTAAGTATGAATTTTTTAAAATAAGATAGTTTAATAATATTAAGGATAAAATGCTGTTGCTAATAAAGTAGATAAATATATTTGTAATAAGTTAACCATAATGAGAAACCAAATAGTAACATTTTTTTTTAATTTTGTTCTAAATCTAAATAAAGATATAATTGAAATATAAATTATTTTTTTTTATAACCCAGTAGATCAAACTGTAAAGTAAAAAAAAGTTAAGGATATCCACCGTAAATAGTGTAAATAAATTGTTTATTTATTTGTTGTTAGTAATAAACTTTGTTAAATTTTGTTATTTCAAAAATTTTGAGTCCGAGTTATTTATTTCTCCACATCGCTGCATGAAAACACAATATATGCATAATAATTGAAACAAATATATAATTTTGCACAAAAAGATAAATAGAGAATTATTTAAGAATTTAAATATTTTATTGGTATTCATAATCTTACATTATTTTATTGGTCATAAATCAGTTATCACAATATTATATTAAATTATATGCTATCAGTTGCCACACATATTTTGTTTGTCAGATTATTAAAATGCTACCACGTATTTATTATATCATTACATGAAGATATAAGATCATATTATATTATTTCATTATTTTATTATGATAATAAAATTATAGTAAAAGAAAAGATATACAGAATTAGTTAAACAATGAAGAATATGATTACTGTTATTTATTATTATTAGTTTCAGTGTAGTAGATTATGACATAAAATCCCTTCTCATATTTTACTACCATATTTTTAAATTAACTTAGAATAAATTTTATGAACCTGAGATTATTTTATTGAGCTAGATTATTACAAATAGAAGATTAAGACTTAATTATTGGTTTAATCTTAGTGAGTAGAAGTTATTAAAGTCGTAAGAATATTATGAGTTTGTTATTAGAAATAGTAATAAGGGGGGATAGTGTTCTTATGCCATTGAGGTAGTATCCTGTGGGATATTGGCTCAATGTAATCTATCTTGTGACCTGTATTTTCACTTCAAGTCTCATGAAAATATTAAATATTTAGTTAATTTATTTTTATAAACTGAACCTTATTCGTATTGTAAATTTGAGCTAGTGAAACATTTTAATTTTAATGCTGAATATTTTATTTATTAACTATTAACTGAGCTAGAACCCGTTTTTATTTTATATCATATATTATCTGGAGGTGAAGCTACACATAGGTAAGGTTAGATTATGTTCCCCAACGTGGTTGGCATGATGTGTAGTGGAGCTACATGAGATACAGGTCAGAATATATATATATATATAAAATACAGGCATACTTCATATATCTGAAGTTTAGTTGTAATTATAGGGAATTTAAACACAGATTTTCAAACTCCTTTCAGCTATTTGTTCTATCTCATATTACCAATACACATAATCACACACATGTGAAAAAGATAAATAATCACCATTAATTGGTTTAAATCATCATCTCTCTCACACATATATGTATAATAAGTGCTTGGTTTATATTAAGATAGCAAATCTTCAAATTTTAATGGAAAGACTTCAATATACTCCATCCTTCAATTCTTCAGCCATCCGTACCATTGAAAATCTGATAATGGAATGCCCAAATCCAATTCTGATGCCAATATTATTGTTATGCCCATGTTGACCTTAAGTCATCTCTGACCCCTCTTGTATAGGACCTTGTTCATTTGAATACATAGAACAGGGATGGGTGGGATGCAGACTAAATCTGTAATATTTGAACTACAGGTATACTTTATATACCTGGAGTTTAATTGTAATTATAGGTGATTTGAACACAGACTTTCAAGCTCCCTTTGGCTGTCCATTCTATCTCATACCACTGATACACATAACCATACATGGGTCATGTGTATCACTGTTATGCTTGAAAGTCTATGTTCAAATCTCCTACAAATATATATATATAAATCACAAAACATTGTCTTTCAAATGTTATATAAAAATTTATAAATAATAAAAAACAATCATTCATTTAATATGTAGATTGCCTTGATAATTTTATAGATAATAGCCATAGAGTTTATCACTATTTTCTGCACTACCTGGACCTCAAACATGATGAAATTTTTATGATTTAGTTGCATAAATTTCCTTCTGGTTCATTTCACAAGAAAGATAATGTCAGTGAATTTACAATAATTAGATTCTCATTTACCAACTATTGGAAGAATAAAGTAACTTTGACCAATCTAATTAAAAAACAACCTTGCTTAACAGTGGAACTTTTCCGATAGCATGAATTATTCTTAACATCCCTACACAGTGAGTGTGGTTATTGTTATATGGTCATAGGCTAATTCCAGTTGAAGATTTATTGGTAGTTATGTTAAAAACTTCCTCTATTCATTACTCATCTACATATATGCAAATATAGGAAGAAAAATGTTATCGTTATAAATTTTTTAACCTTAGGTAACAGACCTTATAAGATCACTTTTTATGTCAATTTAGCTTAAATAACTTTTTTATTGATAACAAAATGCACATTTTTTTATACTCCCAAATTCCTCTTACTGAATATAATTATTTAAAATGATAAATTGAACAAGCTTGTTTATATCAAACATTGACTACTAGTGTAATTTTGCAGATGTTTCCATTCTATTTTTTGAAAAAGAAGTTATTTGGTTCATTTGGAAAATTCAATATTTTTGAAACACAATATTTGAGATATTCTTTTTTAAGAATTGTTCACTCTTGATTATATGGAAAAAATTGGTATACATAAAATTAGCAGAAATTCATTAATATTACCATTCTAACTCCAGAAGAATAATGGAAAAAGAAACACTGAATAAAAAAATTATTCCAAAACATTTAAATTTACATAAACAAAAGACACAAATACATATGTCCACATTCATCACATGGCTGGTTTTTTAGTCTGCTTATTTAATATCATGTAATGCTGTCTTAATTGTATTCTAATTTTATAGCTCTCCATGGCATTCTATCCAGTCCTCATGTCTCAGTGAAAGAATGATCTGCATGATTTGTGCTAGTGGTAGAGCAGCCAACTTTGGAGCTCAAGGTCATGAATTGCAGCCCAGAACTATCACTTCTAGTGCTTTTCATTTCTTATCAACTTCTACAAAATAAATCATTATTTTTTTTGCCTTGAATAATTTGTGCAATGGTAGAATGATAAATGCTGAAATTCAGGATTCATAGATCACATCCCATTTTTGTTACTTCAACTTCTTATAAAATCTTATGCAATAAAAACCTGATTATTTTTTAATGAAAGAAACCAATAGAATATCTTTCAAAAAGTCTTTATAACATAAATGAAGTTGGGTTTTTTCCTATAAAACCAACCTCAAATGTATCATTTTTTTAAATAGTCTGCTATTTTTCAATTGCTTCATGTGCCTAAATCAATGACAATTTGCTTATACAATAATAAATTGAATAATATCACATCTGGAAAAATGAAAAACATATTGAATGATATTATAGCCTTGTCATTCTATTTTGAAAATCTTCAAGAGCATTCTTAAATGAAAATTTTCAAATGCCTTTATGCTAAGTTGCAACATATCTATGTCTCATTTCTATATAGTAAATTGGGCTAAAAATATTATATAATATAGTTAGGATAATTATATCATTATGATAAAATATCTTTCAAAAACAGCAGCATCAAATTGGAGTTTGTAACTCAAGATCTAAGTACTCATGTTGACAAACATCAAAACTAAAGAATTTTCTTCCATGCAAAGTTTTGCAGATTGCATTCAAATAAGAACATTCTGTAGATCAGCAAAAATAATATAATTACCAATATACTGTAATTCCAATAAGATGATATTTTAACTTACTTAATTAGTTCAAATTAAAAATTGCATCATTAAATCTTAATTACATCTTGAGATTTGTTTTTTAAAGCCTCCTATAACTGTCCCAAAGACCATCATCATAAAAAAAGGAAACAAATTGATACTTTTACATATTCTTTTTAAGACCAGATTTTATTTTAAATATTCCAAATTTTACACCAGCAGAATAACTTTTTCTTTTATTCCATACGTAGAACTTGTATAATATGAACAAACAGCAAACAATCAGTTAATTTCAAGCATTGCAACAAATCTTTTCAGATAACTTAGGAATGACTTAATCAAACCAATAAAAGCAATATATAACTTTTGTCTTTGTTTTTGATATCTATTTATTTATCTGAGCATCAAAAACTAGTTTCATTGTTTATTGATTTTCTGAAACAAGTTATTGTTCATAGATGACTGGAAGCAACTTATTCTGTGAAATTCTCGAAATTATTTCTATTATAATTGATAATATTGATATTTCATAATATTTACTGCAGTTTTTTTATTTCCATATTTTTATAGAAATATTTTTCAAATCAGAAATCACAATTAAATTTATGGGTCCATGAATTTAAAAAATTAAATATTAATAGTTTTAAAGTCAACATATTTTACAATATTTTAAAACTTCTTTAGATATTCTATCAAGAAGAGCAGTCTCTCAATTGTTAAAATTTAAAAAAAAAACTATTTAAACTTTATTAAGCTGAATATTTTTGATTAAACTTAAATGAATCAGTAGGATGTATGTATCAATAAAAGCAGTCATTTTTGACTCTTATGACATTATTCAAAAGATATTTAAAATTGTTCTCTCTACTTAGTTCAAAGTATCTATCATATAAGAGAGTGCAGTTCACTGACTGAATAGGTTTATGATATTGTTTTTCAGTCCATATATTGCTTACTGCTTTCATTGGATCAAAAAAAAAAAAGGAGATGCAAAGTAACCATAATCAGAAAATGAACGATTTTCTTTGCAGATTTTATCTGCTAATCATTTTAAAGACTTATACTGTCAAGGGTTGATAGCCTAGTGATTAGCATAACTGCCTCCCAAGCAGCTGGCCTGGGTTCGCTTCCCAGTCAATGCATTTGACACATGAAAAAAAATCACAATATTACTTATGAAGTTTCATAGTCAATTTTTTATTTTATTAAGCAGAAAATATCACATTATTTTTTTATCAAGTCTTTAATATCCAGATTTGTTATCCTTTTTTATATCTTGTTTGTAATTAGTTGCTAAAAATGTTTCTAACATTTGCCAAGGAAAAGGTTTATTTTGTAACTTTATTTATTAACAGTAGCTAAGCACGCTTTCAGCTAGAGAAGTCAGATTCACAGCACTCATAGGATGGCTGGAATATGTAAATAACTAATTTAAATAATTAGCATTTTATATATAGATATTGCAGCATACCAGCCTCCCTATGAGTGTTATGACTCTGCTTTTCTAGCCAAAAACACACTCAGTTACTGTTAATAAATAAAATTATAGAATAAATCTTTTTCTTAGCCAACATTAAAAACATTTTTGGCAACTAATTACTAGCTATTAATAGTAAAATTATTGTGAGATAGCTTTCATGATTTGTCTTTTTAGTGAATCCAAAAATAGCTTACTTAAATTCCCAACACAATCCTTAAAAATTCAAATTATCAATTTAAATGTTAACTAATTTCATTTTAATCTTAGTGCCTACTTGGCTAAGATTTGTCCAACTTGTGAGAGTTTACTCTGTATCCAAGTTTTCTGTTTAAATAAAGTCCTTTATAATGATCAATGCTGGTAATGTGCAAATATTCAATAACAGCAGACTATTTGAAATTCCAGTACCAATACCATTATTTTCAATAATTTTAAATCAAAGTTTTTTATATATATATTTACATGCATTAAAGTCTTCAAAAAGAAAAATTCAGTGTTTTAATAGTATTAATATATTAACAATTCAATAAAAAATAAAAGCACTCTTGATAAAATACTGAATAATAAGTACTAATAAAGAGGACACAGGTGTCATTGCCCAAAATAATTTTAACATCATTAGCCTTTCATTAATGCATCTATGATTTCAATAATAGAAAATACCAAATTTTCAAAATTCCATTTCATAACATATCCAAGATCATGTGGCCTGTCATTCCCCAAAAAATTTAAAACTATTTTTTGTTTACTTTTACTTTCCTTATCAGCAATAATACCAGTATCTTATTGAGAGCTTCTTAATTACAAAAGTTACTAATGATGCATATATATGATGCAGTTCTTGAAAAGTTAAATCATTAAAAGGTCACATTATCACCCTTTCTATGTCTAACTCAAACTGTAACAACAGTAGCCCCCCCCACTCAATAGTGCTATACAGTATAAGCTCTAGTAATCTATAGATGCTAGAAAGTTGTTCATCATAATCTATATTCAATGCTTTCCATTCAATATTTCCAGATTAGTTTTCTAGCTTATAGTTTTATCAGCAAAGAGCTTGAATCTAGAAACAGTGCCTTTGGACCTTTGGATTTAATTCAGGACCTGTGCAGCATCAATATTACCTTTTTACTTCAGCCCAAACTGAAAACACACTAATGTTTTCAATCCAAGCTAATTTGCCTTTATAGTCATATAATCTGAAGCAAATTTAGTATTTGAATATTTTAGTATAGTTACTTCCCTTTGTTAGGATTGGTATTAAACAATTTTAAACATCACAAGTTTATCTTTTCTTTATCAATAGTTTAATATCAATCCTAGAAAGGATAAAGATAACTATGGTTATTAAAAAACCAAAGACACCAACATATATAGCTATTGAATTGTTTTCAGATCTATATGATTATACAAAGAAATCGGCTTGAATTGAAAACAGTATGCTTTCAGTTTGAGCTAATAACCTTATAGTTAAGCATAAAGATAACATGGATTTTGAAGTGGATATATTAAATCCAGAGATTTAATTGTACTTCTCCAAAATATAAAGCTCTTCACTGATAAAAATCTTAACTTAGAAAGGTAGCCTGAGAATATTAAATAAAAAGCAATGAATAGGTGTTATGATATACAACTGTTTAACACTTATTGATTACTAGAGCTTTCATTAGGTGGCATTAGTGTATGAAGAAAATTTGCTACTATTTTGAAAAGTTCATAATAAACAAAGTTTGTAGATTCCACAGACATATATGTAAAAAAGAAAAAAATTAAAATACTTAATAATAATTGTTTTTGCTTTAGCACCATTACCATTACAGATTTTGACAAAAAAAAATTAACAATTTGATGAGCGATTTATAATGTATAATGATTTATCCAGTTTGAGAATATTTTTAGAAAATATTTTCTAAATACTTCCACTTTCATAGTTGGCAAAAAATTTCTAAATAGAGTTCTCCAAAAATTTCTAGTTAAAACATTTTGCCCAATAATTAAAAGTGATTTATTATTAATTGCACTGCTTTGTACAATCCCCAATTAGGATTACCAGTCTTTCAAAATTGGCCTCACCACTGCTGTCTCAGTGCTGAATCTCTTGCCTCCCCCCCCCCAAGATTGGAATCAAAATTTCTGTGCATCTAATTAAAGGATGAATATATTATTTAAATAATCACATAACCAGTTAATGTTTGGAAATGATTGATTGTATTATAAGGTTTTAAAGATAGTATGAAAAAATATGTAGATATTTTATTTGTATATGAAACAATATTTAACCTTTGATAAAGCAACTTCTTACTAATAACAGGAAAAGATTCTTGGTCAGCACTATTACAGCTTATTCACAGTTAACCCTAATATTTGAATGCTATTTTAATATCTATAAACTCTGTTGATAGTCTGAGTTCTGAAATTAATTATCCAAGATTATATCAATATTATATTTTTTGAATCTGATATTAGATTCTTTATGTATTTATGATGTGATACCTTTAATCTCTTAATTTCTTAATCATTACTGACTTGGTTAAATTGCAAAAATTCTTATTTTTTGAAAAATCTTCAAAAATTCCATTTTTAATACCAGAATATATTAGATGGGATTTTCTGTTATACAAACCTTCATTTAAACAAAAAAAATTATCCATAAATTACAACAATCTAAAAAAAATATTTTTATTGAACACAATAGTCTGTTGTCTAGATATTTCAACATGTCTTTGGACATATTTTAATCATGGAAAAACATTTTAATAATGAAAATTACACTTATTTTAATTTAACAAATTAATATTCTCCTTTCTTACCTGAGATTTCCATATACATGATTTGTATAATGAATATTTAAAAAAAATTAGAAATTAAAAAATAATGTAACTTTTTTATATTTTAAATTTTTAGTTCCTAGTGAATATATAGAATGTTTCAACTTATGTTTATATATTATGCATGCACATGTGAGTATGGATTAAAATGCATTTTATAATCTGGTTTGCTATCATTTGTGAATTTCAATATATATGCCTGATGTGCTATTTAATTAGAATTTTTTTATTTTATTTCATTACATAAATTTTTTAGTAGGTTTCATGCATGTCATGAATTTTGATTTATGTAAAATCTTTTAATGATACTCTTTTAACATTTTCATTAATTTTGAGGGGTTTTTTGTTTTGTTATTTTATTATTTATAAAAAAAAGGTTTGTAATATATCAATAACTGAAGAAAAAAGACATTTGCAAAACAGCATAAGTAGTATAAGTATAATTATTATTCTATTTCGTTGACTTTATTTATTCCATCAATTTTTTTTTAAAATACATCTTGTGCAAAATTAATCTAAACCACTAAGCCATTTTACAATTTATTTTTAGTTACATTTATTCAGGTACCTTATAGGAATAATAAGTAATTAATCTAAGTCTGCCATATGTATGTGTTAATGTTATTATTGCTGAGTTTCATAGGTTTTCATCCATGACTTATCTATTTCTATTCATATTAAATATGGTGCTTAATCTTGCCACAAAGTTTAACTCATTATTATTAACTTCTGTTTCTAATCACGACTCAATCCTTTTTTCTTTTCAAAATTGAGAGGAAATTGAAAAAAAAGAAAAAAAAAAGAAGGAATTTATGTATAGTGGGTATAAAGTGTCAAAAAGTACTTTTTTTAAGATTAAAAAGATAATGAGGGATATGAATAAGAAATATGGTAAGGAATATAGTTTATTGTTGAAACCAGTATATAAAAGGAAATGTAATTTAGGTAATATGATAAGAAATAGGAATGTTGAAAACATGAATGGTATTTATAAAATAGAATGTTTGGATTGTAAAAAAAGAGAATAAAGATGTATCATATATTGGTACAACAAAGAACAAATTAGAGACAAGATTGAAACACCATTTGAGAGATAGGAATTCTAATGTAAATATACATAGTAAGGAAGTTGGACATACAGATTTTAAGATTAAAATGTTGGAGGGGGTTAGATTGTATAAAGAAAGAATGGTAAAAGAGAGTTTATATATAAAAAGATATAAACCTGTTTTAAATAGAATTGGATAAGTAATGGATAAAGAATTATTTTTGGAAATAAATTCATTTTTGAACTATATAAGAAAGAAAAAGGAAATAAGTTTTTTATTGTAACAATTGGTTTTTTTGGATAAAAGAAAATGTAAAAAGGGAAAGTTTTTTGAGAAGGGAGTCAAGTAAGTGTGATGTATGTTTTGTGTTTTTAATTTAATTGATTTTAATGTATTTTATTTATTTTAAAATTTTATGGGGTTTATATGTTTTATATTGTTTTTGATTTTTTTGGTTTTATTATGTGAAGTTTGTTTATAATGTAATATGTTTTTTCTAGATCCTTGAAAATGACTATAGAGTAAAGACAGTCTAAACATTGGAAATAAGTGGATATATATATATATATATACATCAAATAAAGTTTTTGAAAAGAAAAGAAGTGGTTTTTAATTATAGTATTATTAACTTCATACAAATTTTACAAGTTTATGAAAATGTTCATTGTTTATCTTTCATTCACATCTTTTTTTTTTTTTTTAATTTTTTGATTTCACTAAAACAAATTTATTAATCTAATAATTATTGCCTGGTTTTACCAAAGTTTAAATTCTATAATATTAGATTTTTTAATTCAAATAATTGAATTAATTTTTTTTTCTTTCTTCAAATCCTTATTTTTTAAATGTCAAAACATCATCTGTATTTTTTAATTTCCTTCATTTCAATTTTTAAATTCCTTATATTCACAAATATTTTATATCTTTCTAATTTGAATCTTAATTATGTTTAAGATCTATCTAAAAGATAATAAAGATATAAATAGACTCAATAATTATTATCAGGTGAAGTTGTTTTATGTCATGATTAGTGCAAAAATATTTTTCAAGAAATGTAGTTTGAAGATTATATTAAACCCCTAGCTAATAAGATTCGGTTAATAAATATTCAAATCCTTTCTACATTAGCTATAGATTTATATCTTTAATCACTTAAAACATTTTCAAGCTCAATTTTGCATTTGAGCTTCTTTTACATCATCTATTTTAAGATTACATAATAAATTCACACTACATAATAGCAACATATCCAAATCTTCAGTCTATTTTCCAGATATTGGTTTTTGCCAATTAAAAACATTGGATTTGAACTCAGACATTCAGAAGCATTCTTTATTTTTAAACACTTATTTAAGTTACAATCTCTGTTGTTTGTTTGTTTGTAAACACTTTTATTTAAGTTAGAATAAAATCTTAAAATTGAGGTTTAATATATTTATATGCAATAGAATTTGTTGAAATTTAGTACACTTGATATAAATCATTGGCAATGTAATATGAAATTAAAATATTTTAGATAGATTAATTAGTTTCTTAAATACACAGCAATGGGTGGATGAAATTTGAAATATTTTGAAATCAAATTTAAAAAAAGTTATTAAAAAATTAAAAACTTTTCAGTAATATGGATGCCAGCCAGGATGATATATATAATAAGATGTAATTTTATTTCCAAATAATGATAAATAATAAAATAAATTCCAATATAAACTTTAAATATATAGTAATACTTTTAATTATATTCATAATCATTCTCAATCAAACTGATTTCATTTTAAAATGGAATAAAACAGTATCAAACGGAAAACATGTCAATTTACATATCCTATACTTCCCTAATTTATCAAAGATAATTCAAAGAAATAAAAAGAATAAAGGTGACTCATTTACAAAATCAGTGTTTTATGATCATGATAAAAATTGTAAATGTAAATTTAATTTTGATATAAAAAAAATTAAGATTTTAAAACAAGAAAGAAATAATAAAAAAATGAAAGAGGCAATTTTTATTAATTGTTATGAAAATACAATAATGAACACACAATCAGTGAATATTAAGATAGGTGAATTATGGGATATGTAAATCGACATGTGTTTTCTGTTTGGTGCTGTATTCCATTTTGAAATTAAGTCAGTTTAGTTGTGAATGATTATGAATATATTTGAAAGTACTACATGTAGTAATTTATTATTATTTAGAATATAATTACATTTTATTACAATATTTTTATTAGCAGATATTTATTGTATTATATATATATTGTTAAATGGTTTGTTTCAAGTAAATGCTTTTATTGAAGTTAAAAATAAAATTTTAAAATCAAGATTTAATATATTAATATTCCATATAATTTGTTCAAATTTGGTTTTTTAGAAATCATTGGCAATGCAATATGACACTAAAATATTTTAGATAGATTAGTTAGTTTTGGGCAGATGAACAAAACTATATTGTAAATATGGTTAATTTAATACTTATGATTTTACTTTCATCCATAAAAATATATTTTAGCATCATTTAAAATTGAAATTAAAAACAAATCTTTGATTACAATGTTAATGCTAAAAGCTAAATAATAGATATACAAATATTTTATAATCAACATATTTACTTATTTTGCACTAAAAAATTGTTTCTACTACAATTGGGATTTTATATTTAACTTGAAATAAAAGTGTGAATGAGAAGGGATAGTCCAAAAATTAAGTAAATTATTTTCTATAACAAGAGATTGACTTAATTAATTGCTAGATATCCCTCTCCCATGCTTTTATTTCAAGTTAAATATAAAAACCTCAATTGTGGTTGAGAAAACAATTATTTTTTTAGTGCAAAGTAAATAAAAGCATTGATTATAAATATTTTTATATCTACATTTAAGTTATAATCTTTGTTTGTTTGCTTCAATAAAATCCTTTTATTTAAGTTAAAATATTTTAAAATTAAGGTTTAATATATTTATATACAATAGAATTTGTTCAAATTTTGTACATTTGATATAAATCACTGCAATGCATTATGACCCTAAAATAGTTTGGATAGGCTATCTAGTTACTTAAAACAGGAGCAGTGAATTGATGATATTTCAAATATTTTGATATCAAATTTAAAACAAGTTGTCATCACTTTAATAAGTTTTCACACCATGAGAGGGTAGTATATATCTATATTTTGTTTGGTGGTTTGTTTCAATTAAATGTTTTTATTTAAATTAGAATAGTTTTAAAATTGAGGTTTAAGATATTTATATTCAATAGAATTTATTGAAATTTGATATAAATCACTGGCAATGCAAAGTTGATATTACAATATTTTAGGTAGGTTACCTAATTTTTTAAATACACAGTAGTGGGTACATAAAATTACAAATATTTTAATATCAAATTTTGATGATGTTGATATCACTTCAATAAGTTTTCAATAATTGCATACAAAAGGATGATACATATGGTTTTTTTTTTTAAAAAAAACTTTACATTTAATTTAACAATTTCTTAAAATTGAAATAAGCAAATCTTGATTAGAAAAGATGTCTTTTTCAAAAAGTATATGAAATTTTTTATTTTGACTGTAAAAATTGATTTAAAAAATTTTTTTTTTAACAAAACTCCATCAACCGCAAGGACACATGCTTCACGATCTCAAGAAAATGGAGCAATTAGCCTTGAATTTTGCATAATTGCATATAATTAATTCACTTAGAGCTATGAAGATGAGAGCATGTCTCTTAAAAGCGCTTCCAGAATAATATAATTTTATTTTGTTTTAGTATAAAGTAGCTTTGCGTTCAGGCGCAATAGTGCCTATATTATTTTACAAGTATATTTTCAAACACAAAGTTTTCGAGTTAGGTTTGAATTAAAACTATATAAACAAACTTGATTCAATACTTATAATTTTACTTCCAACTCTAAAAATATTTTAGCGATTACTTAAAATTGACATAAAAAATCTTTGATTGCTCTCTTAATACTAAAAAATCAATAAGACTATATAAATATTTTATTATAAACATTTTATTTATTTAGTTTGTACTAAAAACATACAAAATAATTGCTTCTTTGACCACAATTGAAATTTTAATTTGAAATAAAAGTGTGGGTGAGGGAGTCCAGAACTTAATTAAGTCAATCTATTTTTTAAGACAAGGGATTGACTCAATTAATTTCTGACACCACCCTTCTCCTCACTTTAATTTTAAGTTAAATATAAAAATCCCAATAGTGGTTGAACAAACAATTATTTTATGTGTTTTTAATACAAAGTAAATAAATAAATAGAAGTGTTTATTATAAAATATTTTTATATATATTATTTATATTATCAAAGATATAATTCGACAGGATTTGAACCCAGACTTTCAAGTTCCCTTTAGTCTTCCATTACATCTTATAACAATGCACATGGCATATATGCATTTATATATATATATATATATACATACATGTGTGGGAGATGATGATTCAGACCAAATGATAAGTGTTTAGCATGAAATACTATATTGGAGATCATTTAACTTTTTCACATGTATGTGGTCATGTGTATTGGTTGTATAAGATGGAGTGGGTGACTAAAGGGAGCTTGAAAGTCTGGGTTCAAATTCCCTCTAATTACAACTAGTTTAAAAATATATATACTATACTTGTATTTAAATATTACCTAAGATAATAAATAACCTGATATCTAAACAGGTTCTCTTTTTTTGCACATTTATACACATTTAACCTTAGACCAGCAATGATAGTTTAATGACCTCAAATTTATGCTAACGTTGATCCTTTGTCAAAGATAGTATATATTACACAAAGCAATATATAAAGAATACAACATTGTATCCTAATATCAACATATTTGTAAAAGTATTAGACTTAAAAATAATGATATTATGTTGTATTAGTTTGTTATTAACCCATGTAATTAGCAGTAGTTCAATGAACTCAATTCAACATTTTCAGCATTTGCATTAATTATAATGAAGTTATTTATTGAAAACTTGATAGGTGTTAATTTCTAAGTACCATTGATTATTCTAGTTTAAAAAGATAATTTTGAAGTAGAGTATAGAATAATTAACTGCTCCCAATGCAGATGCTGAAACTAAATAAATAAAGTCAAGTGATTTTTTGGGATTGGTATACATCATTTTAGTAAAGGATCAGAAGTCTTACAGTTTAAAGTCATTAAAATAAATCATTGCTTGACTAATATTTGACTTACACAACTACAAATTTGAATCTCATTTTATTATCTTGAACAATATATCAAAAAAATACAGACCTCTCATAAATATGTCATCCAATGCTTACTATTGATGGAAAAGACAATAGATCAAAAGTAATCAGAGAATTTGGATATGATGCTACTAGTTTGTGCCCACTGACTACTCATACTTATATAAAATATAGTACATAGAATGTATTATTATTCTTAGTGCAAATGTTAAAAATAAGTAAACAAAGTCATGTTGTTTTATTTGAATTCTAAAACTATATAAAAGCAATTTAAAAAGAAAATAATTTAGCTCACATTTAATATGCATCTAACAGCTGTAATAATGCGGCATCACTCTAGCCTGAACCATTTATTTAAACATGGTTGAAAAACATCAACTTGTCTGACTCAAATTTTAACTTGAAACCATTTAAGATTATAAGCATCATTAATTGTAACAAGTTTTTCTTATAAATTATTTCTTTGTCTCTAAAAATTTGATCTGTAATTATATATAAGTATTATATTTCATTTAGGTTTATTTGTAAATAATAAATGTCCAGCAAATATACCTATGTAAATTTATATTTTATAATAATTTTTGGACTGAGAGAATTGAAACGCACTATAATTCTCTATGGAGGTTTGTAATTTCTGAAGATGGATTTTTTCATCTCAACCTACTTAATAAATATCTAAATTTTATTTCTTATAACTTCTTTCTGATAGTTAAAAATATTTTTTAATTAAAAAGTATGCTTAAAGATATTTAAAACATTATGGCAAATAATTATCTAATAGGTCTTTGGCATTTTATTCTCAAATTAGATACATTTTTAAAATTATGTAAATCTCTATTTATGTAAGTAAAGCTCTCTGTAACTGTTGGCGAAATTCAATTTTTACTTTAATCACAAAATAATAAAGCCATGTTTTATGGCAATTTCTTTAAATGATTATATTTGCAATATTTCTATTGAAGATGTTTTTTTTAAATAAAGTATTTGGAATATCATATTTTTAATAGTATTTAAAATAAAGGATGCCCTGAAATTAACTTTTTATAATTAATAAAGTTTTTTCTATAGTTAATGACTAAAAGAAAGATTCATACCTACCCCCTATTTTTTAAGTTGATTTGATAAACAATAAAGAAATAAAATTGTTGACTGCTAATGAATGAAAGGAAGATAATATTTCTTTTTTTTTTATGTTGGTGTATTGAATTATTATTCAATTTTGAAGAATATGATGCACTTTGAATATTTTGTATGCTTTCTATTAAACTTTGTATATGTCAAATAGTTTTATGTTAGTCTTACATAAGTTTGAAGCTGATTGATCATATGTGTGTGTGTGTGTGTGTATATATATATATATATATATATATATATATATATATATATATATAATGCAATGTTTTATGAAGATGATAATATAGTATAAAGAAATGATTTTGCATAATAATTAAAAACAACAACATATAAGCAACAAAAATAAAATTATTATTAATAACTGAAACACAGGCTTATTATATACCTGTGTCTATATATGTAATATATAGGGTATATGAGCACAGACTTTGACATGACCCACCACTCTTCTCACTATCTCATAACACTGATACACTTGAACACATATATGCTGGAAAGATAAATAATCACCAATATACATATTTCATGCTAAACCAGCAATCATCAGTTGGTCCAGATTACCATCTCTACAGATATATGCTATAAGTTCTCAGATATATATTAAGATAGCCAAACTTCATACTTTAATGGACAGGCTTCAATCTACTCCACACTCCAACTCTTCAACCGTCCATCCAATTAAAAATCTGATGATGGAATGCTCAAAATTATTATTATAAAATGTTTAATAAAAGATAACTAAAAGATAAGATAATCTCAAATTGCCCAACATAGGACAATAGTTTCTTTAAATACATTCATTAAAAATTAATGAAGAAGAAGATAATCTTCAAGTAGGCTATTCATTAGTTAACTACTACTTTTGTAGCTTTTTTTTTGGTTTAACTTTTAACATTCTATTTTACAAACATTTCCCATCAACTTTTAAGCATGCACTCTAAAATATCTACTCTGGTTCTTTAAAATAAATATGAAGATATTTAAAATAAAAAAAATTCAAGAGTAATATGCTTTGACTTTTATGAGTGGTTACCATTGCTGGAATTGTAAGATACAGATCATGTGAAGATAATTTGAATGGAAAAGCATTTTTGAATAGCATATTAATTAAAAACTTTATTTAATTATTTAAAAACTTGAAATGTAGTTACTAATGTTATTTACCTACTGTGAATATCACATGTCATTACTCTGTTTAAGTTCATAAAAACTGTTAATTCAATTTTTTTAAAAATTGAAATTAAAAATACCATCACAAAGAAAAACTTAATAATGAAGAAAATGTCACAGACAACAATTTATTGCATTTGTTTAATTTTAAATTAAATTTAAAATCTTTTTTTCTTCTCATAAATATTAAATAATTAATTTTTTTAAGGTAAGTAAAAAAAACAACTTACCTATTTGTAAGCCAACAACAATTTAATATATAGTGGAGTGATGAACTATGCTATTTAACTACGTGACTTCAATTATATGCTATCCAAATAAAAATGTAAATTACATTCAAAAAGCTTCCCACCTCTGAGTGCTACACATGATTATATATATAGTAAAATGTCTTCAGTTTATGTAGGAAGCACCCCCCCCCCTTCTATTCTTACTTTATTATCCCTCCCGAATTTGAGTGCAATATTTCACCTAATAAATTATTTTGCTAGGATTAATGTTAGAAGTTTTATAAAATTTTAAAAAGTACTTAAAGATAATATTGACTTAAAAAAATAAAAGAAATTGTAATTTCTTATTAAACTAGTCTATTATGTTTTTAATAAGAGAAAAAAGTTAATAAAAAAAGAAAATCATCCAATTTACTTTATTTTAAAAATAAAAATTCAGTGGAGACTCAAACTACATTGTATCTACTTGTGAATTCAATTTTATGTTATCCAAAGTAAAATGTAAATAAACAAAAATGTAAATAAATCAACAAAAGAAACATTAAAATTTGCAAATTTTAATATTCTGCAGCCATTTTTCCTGAACCAAATGCATACAAATTGTATATATTAATAAAATATCCTCAGTTTATGTTGAAAGCACATATATTTTATTCTGCCTTTATTATTCTTTCTGAATTTGATGTACAGTATTTTGCTCAATAAAATATTTTCTAAAAGTAAAAGATTATCCAATATTCATTAAATGTTAAGATAATTGGGGTGATAGTAAAAATGAGATGAATCTATTGTTCTATAAGAGAAAAAGTTACTACAAAAAAGAGTATTGCCCAGAACATATTTTTTATTTACCTTATGTTAAAGATAAAAAAAATACAGTAGGAATTAATTTTCTCTCTCTTATTTTTATTACTTCAGTAGATATATGAGTGAACACACACTTTGTAAAATAAAATAAATATATTTCCTCTATCTATTATTAACAATTGTATTTTTTTAAATTTTATGTATAAATATAATTTTGATTTATATATACATAGAAAAAAACCCTCTAACATATATCTATATGTGTGCATTTTGAAAAGTAATATACACTTGCAATTCAATAAACAATACATATTCTATTCTAGTCATTGTTTATCAATAAAAAATGAGATAGTATATAAATATTTCCTTTAAACACAAAGGAGGCTTGGAACAAAATATAACAAATTTGTGGCTTCACTGTACTATACTGTAGTTAGTTTTTTTTATTCTTCATACTTCAGTGAATACATGAGTGAACACACTGTAAAATATATGTCAATGTATCTCCCTCAGTTTTTTATTAACTTGTTTTTTTAATTTTGTTTATACATACATGTTAAAAATATGCATGTGTTATATATATATGTTGAAAAGTACTCTGCACTTGTAGATCAATAAACAACATATCTTCTATTATATATTTATCAACAAAAGATAAGCAGTGAACATGAGGAGGCTTGGAACAAAATATAGCATAATATGAGACTACTCTGTACTGTACAATGTCTCCTGGATAACAAAAATACAGAGAAAATTTTTTAATGAGTTTTATGAGTTTGGTCTTAACATTATTTACTGGACTGGAATATAGATGTTAATGTAGATGTTATGTCAGTACTCAATTTAATTTCATGACGTTGTTCTTGTATATACGGTCCAAGCTATTCAATTTTTTTACAAACTGAAATGAAAAATATCACTATGCAAAGAAAACTGAATAATGAGAAAACTGTCAATATACTATCATGTATTATGACTTTTTTAAAAAATCAATTCCAAATTGATTACATTTTTATTCTTTTAAATTAAATGTAAAATACTGTTACTTCTTATAATTGTTAAATAATTAAATTTTTTTAAGCTGAGAAAATACTGCATGGTGGTACTAATAAAGAAAATATAAGGAATTTTAACCAATTAAAAAAAAATGGTAGTGCAACTTGTTTCAGTATTGGACAGTATTCATTAAAATCTCTATCAATATCATTAGTTTATTTATGGTTATTTTAAAAATTTGATGTATTTATTTGGTATTCATATTTGTTAAGATTTCATTGTTAAAATTTATTATTATTATTACAAAAAAACATTAGTGATAACACATTATATACAAATATTAACATATTTCCAATAGAATAAATTTATCTTACACAGGCAAAAATATGATAAAACTACAACCATAATGCTAGACAATACTATTTTTTAGGCTCTTAACATGGTAATTAAAAATAAACAATACTTTTCTTATAAGTATGATGTGATTCGTTTATTCATTAAATACTCTATTTCCACAAATTATTTTCTATCATTTGTTTTACTGTCATAACAACACAGGCTTTTATACACTACATATTAAAGGAAAAGAAACAAAGATATTCGAATGCAAATGGCAATAAAGATGAAAGATGTTAGATCTTTTGCAGGAAAACTTTTTTTGAGATAACAAATCCGTGTTCTAACGAATTAATACAATTGCACATACACATACTTGTATTAGCAAAATTATGCTTCAGTATGTTGCATTATTTAAAAAAAAGAAAAGAAAAAAGTCACTCATTGTTGTGTGTTATCCATTTATCTACTTTTTTTTTTTTTTACTGGGTGAAAGTAAAACCACCTTTAAATAATTCATTATAGGTCAAAAGCCTCACAAAAAAACACTTTATAGAAGAACAATAGAAAACGAAGTATTCATTAGGCTTCTAATTTTTGGATATTAAGAATTTGAATAGTTTACATCTTTGCTTTACCTGCAAGCTAAGACTGTCTAAATATCCATTTACCAACCAATGGTTAGCTGAGCTGGCTATAAGCTGCTTACCTAAACGAAAAATTCTATACGAAGTAAATTTTCTAATCTAATATTTATTCGCTTAAAAGTGAAAATCTGCTAAATATATCAGTTTTGCATCATTATTTCTACTTTTATTTTATTTATCATCACTAGTTGTTTATTTGAATCATAGAACATTAATGATGTAAAATTATAATCACTGCATGCCTGTAAATCTTTTGGAAAACTGATAATTCTTCTTAATGTTTTAAAAACTAATTATGTGAGTTATTATAAATTACGTTTTTTTTTTTTTAATTTTTAAAATAATATATAAGTATAGATATTTGTAGCAAGATTATAAATAAATAATTGGAAAAAAGACGTAATAAAAATACGATAGATGGAGCCATATTACAGTTCTGCGTGAGACACTTCAAAGTCAGTTTTAAATGTATAAAGTGATTAATTTATATGTACTATATGTACATACCTGAATTTATGCAAGTATTTTAATTTGTAGTTCAGAGAAATAGTACCAATTATTAAATAAATAATATAAAAGTTTGACAAATAACTGAGTGACCGTATTTTATTTATTATTGCTTTATACATGTCATATAATTTTAAGAATCTTTTAAAAAGTTAGACTCTAAGCATTCATTGATCAGAAATTTAGAGCTGAATATATAATTTTTTTACATTATTACGATACAGTATTAGAAATATAGTATTTGCTAGATATTTTATTTGTAGTAAAATATTAAAAAGTTAAAAATAAATTTATTTATTATTTTGTAATCCACGTTTATGAATAAAATTATATCTCAAAGTTTTGAGTTCAGCTTTTTAAGAACACAACTAATTTAGTTTTTATATAATAAACATTTAAAAAAATTTAAACAATACATATGTGATATTAGAATAAATTATCATGTGAGATTATTTCGCTCTCTAACTAAATTATATGCACCCCCACCCCCCAGACTAACTTCAACTTTCTTGTAGAAAAAAAAAAAAAAAAGCACAAAACTTGAAATTTCCTAACTGTAAAAATAATCAATATATCAATTATTAACTATTTTTGTTCAAATATAACGAGTGAGGTGTGTTCGCAAATAAATAATTTTATGCTTTTCTCTGTTAAAAAAAATCTTAATTTCGAGCCTAACAGACTCTCACTTTGTATATCTACTTTTTAGAAATTTTGTCAGTATTTTTATTCCATTCAAGGAATATATGACAAGTCATGAAGTATCTTTTGCAATATTATTGGTGATATTTTGTAAGTTTGAAACAATTCCAATAATACTGGAAATGTGAGAAAAAAATTTAAAGCTGTAGAAATACTAATTTTATGTGAAAAATATGCCTATATGAGATGACACAGATTTTAGAAATTTTAGAACTGTTGCTGTAAGTTCACAACACAAAACTTCAACATCAGTGCTTTTGTTTCCATTGTATATCAATGATTTTTCCTATTTGGTTTATGTCTTTAGTACAGCTTCATAAAGAAAATTAAATAAGAGAATTATATTGTCATAGCTGACTGATATCTTTATTCAGCAGACTGAACTATTACATCAAAGATAGTAAAATCTCTTTGAACTTCCTCTTGGAATCTTTCTCTGCTGTTTTTTTTTTTTAAAAATATATTCTCCCTCAAAGTTTAGTACTATTTGTTGATCATTTGCCATGACACTTTATTCCATGGAGTATTTCTTTGTCTTTTGGCTGAATTTAGATAAACTTTCTTATTTTGCAGTAGTTTGACTAAAATATATTCTCAAACAATTTAGCTTCAATTTGAAAACTTTTAGAGTTGTGTCATATATCTTAAACCATCTTTTACATATTTAGTTAGAATTTTCTAGTGGTCCATTGATACAAATTGAAAAAAGTTGCTGCATCCAAATATCATTTAGCTGCATTATTTAATGAGTGTAATAAGTTTGATGAGTCTGTGTTGCTTGATTACAAAAAAAAAAAAAGAAATTGGATTTACTTCAAAACTCTCTTCTGTATGATTTTTTTCCCCTTTTCATGTTACTTTTGTTATTATTATTATTTTGGTTCTGAATTAATAATCTTACCTCTTAAGAGTCTGTTTATAAAGATTTTCTGTTGCAAAAACATTTATAGTCTTCTTTTGTAAAACATGACCAATTTTTTTAAGGTAAATTCAAAATATACAATCATTGTTATTTGTTCATTATGTCTACCATCACATGTGCAAATTAGAATAAGTGAAAGGTATTTGGATGATTTTGTGCGTGTTAAGATTTTCTGTTTTATAGTCCCTACTAGAACCTTTAAAAATCATTGTAAAATAATATTGCCAAAAAAAAAGTTAGTATTATAACTAAATAATTATATGAGTAATCTTATTATTTTCATGAAAGAAAACTCCTTATCTTTCAAAGACTGATTAGATAGTTGCTTGCTGTTTTTTAAAAAATTAATGTTTTTTTAGCATTAATTAAAAAAGCTTTACCTTATAAGAATAATGTCAAACTGAATAAAATTGTTAAAATTATTATAATAAAATTTTGCAAAATGACTAATAAGACACAAGTTCTTATTAATTTGTTTATAAGAATCTGGATGACATATTGCATAGGTATCATTTAAAAGTTTTATTATTGTTATTGCTATTCAAAATCTGCTATATTTGTTTGCTTTGCATGGATTAGCAAAGTTTTAAAAATGATGTATTTGGAATAAAGATTTCTGAATCATTTCTCGGTCAAGAAAAATAAAATAAAAAATCTTAATTATTCAGTTGAACGAAATTATTCCCGGCCATTGACAATAATGCTTGTTTATCATATGATCTCCCTTGTGTTTTTATATTTAAATTTTTATATAAAATTGAAAGAATTCTATTTAATGAAGAGAAATCATAAAAGAGTCTTATAAAATATAGAAGAGAAGCAATTTATAACTGATGCACTTAAGAATAAAAATATAACAACACAAACATTATTAAAAATTACTTTTAAAAAAGTATAAGAAATTGAATAAAATAGAAGAAATAAATAATTTAAATTTGGTGGTTTTAATAAGCTTATGGGGCCTTTCAGTAATGTCATTAATCTGCAACTAAATAGCACAAAGACAATCTGAATTTAGACTAAAATTGCTCAACAGTGTCACTTCGCTAAGCACACCCATGCAAGTTTCAGATCAAGAGGTTATATCAGACCTTTTCACAACCATTTGGTAATTCATACATCTGTGCTCTAATTTCTAGTGAAATGTCTTTTCTGTTTCTTATTTTGTTGTAAATGTATATAATTATAGCACAATTCACTGAATGCAGTTGAAAAATTCTCATAGTAGCATTCTCTGACTAACTTTGTATTTTTTATTTATTTCTAAACTAAAATATCTGTATTTTTATATTTCTTTGGATGAAATTCCTTTTGAAAACTAAATAATTAAAAGTTATTTTTAATTATATATGTAATAATATATTAGGATTTACCAATGGCATTAAAATGGTAATTTGTTGAAAAAAAGTAAATGAATTAATAGAAACACATAATGGGAGCAATAATTGAAATAAAAAGAATAAAAATATAAATTAAATTTTTTTAGTTATTTGCTATTGATGGAAGATAAATAAAAATATTTTATAACACCAAAAATTATTTTGATAACATAGTTTTTATTATTGTAATTATTTTATCATTACAGGTACTAGACTTTAAGCCATGATTCCAGAGCTTTTTTTAGAATTTGTGAATTTATCCTCTCATTGTAAACCAAATTCAGTTAAATAGAAGAAAAATAGACAGCTCACTGCAATTAAGTTTATTAATTTGTATTTAACGAATTTTTAAAACAATTATTTTTCTTACATCTGTGTTATTATTTTCCTTAGCCTGTGTAGAGTGATATGTTATAGTGTGGTAGACTCTGGAAGTCAAGTTTCACAGATTGTGGCCCAGTTTTATTTCTTCTAAGCAATAAACTATTCTTTTTTATATATATGTTTTATTGTCACCATTTCTCTGAAAAATATAGCATTGATTTAATCATGCAGTATAATATATATATATATAAAATCATTAAAGTCAGTCAATAATTAGACAATCCCAATATCACTAACAATCAACAATCTCAGATTGTTGTCAAGGCAGCCCCCTTTTAACAATAAATGTGGTTTTCCACTTTTATATATTTATTAATTTTCTAGAGTGAAAAAAAAATGTTCAAGAAATGCATCAGAAAGAGAACTGTAATGACTTTTGAAATGAGGGATACTTAATAAAAAAAATGGATATCACTTTACAGTTCAATGATTATTCACTTTTATATACCCAAGGTATTAATAGGTAGAATAGTTTCTAACTTTTAGAGTTTTGTGGAATAGAAAATTAAACTACAGCATTAAAATGCTGGGTTTAATTGACTCTAGTTTACCTGATAAGTGACTGTTGTAATATGAAAGAAAGTGCAATCTGAATTTTTATGCTAGTGAATAGTTTGATATAATAAAAAAATGAAAGGTGTGCTGATAAAAGTTTAAAAAAATTGGATATTACATGTGTGGATATAGACATTGAGGTAAAACAGTCTTAAATAACTATTTCAGAGCAAAAACTTTCCCAGCAGCTATTTAAAAGGAATCTATTTGACATAAAAAACATTTTCAACTCAAGGAATTGTCACCAAATTAAATGGCATGTACAGGTAGCTAAGCTATTTCATCAAACTTAACCATCAGTGAAATATCACTTGCAAAAAATATGAGAATTGTTCTGAAATATTTAGTAGGTTGAGAATTATATACTGTTACTGTACAATCAAAAATGAAAATGTCTTGTAGACATCATCATTATTTTAGCAGCTGGATGTGCTTAGAGAAATATAATCCATGATTTGTTCATATTGATTGTAGCTGTTTTATTCATGATTAAATCATTATTATTTTTTGCATTAAATGAAAGCAACAAGTAAAATAAACATGTATAATGCCCACAGACTTATAAGAAGCTATCAGAAATAATCATACAGGGACTGGTGCTGTTAAGAAGATCTTCTGTGTCTTCTGTCTGGTACAGTTTAGAGCAACAGCAGAATAGTGGATTCAGACAGAAAGTTCTAGAATTGAATTTTAGCTGAACAATATAAATAAATATATATTTTTTTTATAAAAAGATCTCAGTCCAATTAATGCTCAAATGTTATATATCTCCTCAGCAATTGACTACACAATTATTTTCATACCCAAATAATGGTGGAATCACAAGCTATTGTAGAGAACATTGGAAGATGTCACTGATGAAATTAGATGTTGCCTTAATAAGCCAAGCAGTAAATAGGAAGATTGGATGATATAGATCTGAATTCTTTGAGCTGTTATGAAGCATTACTAAACTTAAATATATTGTATTAGTAAAATTTACAAAAATATCATTATGCCATATTAGCAATGAATCAATGAGTAACAACAGAGATGATTCATATATTATCCAAAAGAAGCTCAGTATTGCCCTGCCAGGCAATTTTACAATGAAATGAGTATCAACATTTACTACACCTGGTCATTTCTAATACATATTCCTGACAAATTGACAGCTTAACTCAATATGATTAAAATTGTCCAACCTATATAAAGATTGATAGACATGCTGCTAAAATAAAACAAAAACAGTTGTTTGGTAGATCAAATGATATTTGAATAAACATATTAAGCACAACAGTCCATTTCAATTGATCAAGATGATCATAATTATTGCACCAACATTTAGTTCTTGAATCAAACTAACAAGATATTCAAACAGTAACTAACAATTATTCAGATGGTTTCTATAATACAGTTAAGTTTTGTATCTTTTACCCATTAGACATATATGCAATCCTATTCGATGATACCTACAAGAATATTTTCCCTGAAATCAAGATTTTACAGCAATTTTAAGGTCAGAACAAGATTGAAAAATCATCTATTAATCTGGAGAAATAGGATTTTAGTTATCCTGCATTGAGTATTTAATTTCAATGTGTTTTAAAGGTGTTGGCCATCATTTTTCTCTCTCTTTGTGTTTTTAACATATTGTTTTAGAATTTAAATTATATACAGAACAAATGTCTGTATATAGCAATTAAATTAAATTACAAATATGACAGACAATTATACCAGGAATAGATTCAATTAATTTAAATGATGACAGGTTTGTTAACTTAAAACACCTTCCGCAGAAAATGTCAAACATGTTCATGATTATGCCTAAGTTCATTGCCGGTCACTGGAAAAAAGCCACGTTTAGAGATAATAGCTGATATTGATGCCAATTCCAAAAATAACTCCCAGAAAGAGGTTGTGATTGGTAATATTGTGCAGGCATTATATCTCTATCCAATTAAAATTATTAAGACAAATACAATTGGACTAATATTATAAAAGCATCTAAAAGATTTTTACAATCCAATAATATTAAATGTCTGAAGGAGGACAATGGGGGATATGTTTGTTCTTTTGTCTAAAGAAGAATTTGAAATAAAAGTTGATGAAAAAATTACAAAATTAAGTTTAGACTACTAGAAGCATATAATTTAAAAAGAGCACCAATTTTAAGAAAATATAAAAAATAATCAATAAATCTGAATATTTCCACAGCTGCTATCCCTCCAAGAATCTTTGTAAACACGAAGGTTTATAAAGTGAATCACTTCCTTAGATTATTAATAGATTTTTGGGGCACTTATTTTTACAAGATAGCCAGAATAATAGTGAATGGTTTGTAGATTATGTAGAATTCAGTGGATTTACAATTAAGTCTCTGTTTGATTGCATTCTGCTGTTAAATCATAAAAGTTTAACCTCTGGTATAAGCAGGCAAAACTCTCCATACAGTAGAGCCACCCTGTGCCAACCAGAGTAATCAATGGATGCCAGAAGGCTTGTGAATAAAATCCCCATCATGCCTACTCATCCAATATCCCCAGACTAGTCTCTGGCTTGTGGCCTTCGCCAGTGAGGAGTCTTGGATCTGAGGGCATTGCACCTAGATCTTAGGATCTAATGCAACCTTTCCGCAGCCACCTTTTATCTCTACTTAACTACAAAACTATGAGAATGAAATTGAAAACACAATCATATTTTCAATATAAGCTCAATAGCTTATATAGTCATATATATATATATATATATATATCATCAGCATCATCATCAACCATTATCAATCCACTGCAGGATGAAGGTCTCTCCAAGTTTAATCCATCTTCTCCGATCTTTAGCTTCTCTTCTCCACAACACCTCTGCACATTTTCTTATTTCATCCATCCATCTCACATGTGGTCTCTTTCTGGGTTTTTTACATTCTCTTGGAATCCAGTTTAAAATTTCAATTGTCCATCTATTATCATCTCTTCTAGCAATATGTCCAGCCCAACTCCATTTCAATCTTTTAATTTTTTCAATAAGGTCAGTAACACCTGTTTGTTGTCTTACCCATACATTGCATTTTCGATCTCTTCTTGTTACTCCCAACATACATCTCTCCATACTCCTTTGAGTGGTCTGAAGTTTCTGTATTGCTCTTCTATTAAGTGTCCAAGTCTCAGATCCATAAGTAAGAACTGGTAAAACACATTTGTTAAAAACCATCCTTTTCAAACACATAGGCATATTTCCTTTTAGTATCAAGTTATTTCTACCAAAAGCACTCCAAGCAAGTTTAATTCTATGATTAATTTCCTCCATTATGTTTCCATCTGTATTAATAATCTGACCAAGGTATTTGTAACTGTTAACTTCTTCTAATTCTTCATAATCAATCTTTATTTTCATATTTTGAGCAAATCGATTAAACATTACTTTAGTCTTTTTAACATTTATCTTTAGTCCTACTTTTCTACTTTCATCTGCTAACTTCTGCAACATTTCCTGCAGCTCTGAAGCATTATTTGCAAAAACAACTACATCATCTGTGAAATCTAAATGACTTAAATACTCTCCATTTACTTTCACTCCTTTAGTTTCCCATTTTAATCCACAAAATACTTCTTGCAGCACTGCTGTAAAGAGTTTTGGAGATATGGAGTCACCTTGTCTTGCACCTTTCTCAATGTTGATTTTTCCAGTATCATTATGTAATCTAATTGTTGCTGTTGCATTTTTATAAATATTCTTTAAAATATGACAATATCCTGGATCTATACCTTGATGATCCAATGCTTTAATCACTGAAGAAATGTGTATAGAATCGAATGCCTTTTCATAATCTACAAATCCAAAACATAATGACAACTCATATTCGTTTGTCCTTTCTATGACTTCTCTCAATACCTGGATATGATCTATTGTACTAAAACCACTTTTAAATCCAGCTTGTTCTCTTGGTTGGTGGAAATCCAAAGTTCTCTGTAGACGAGTTGTAATTATCTTGGTAAAAATTTTATATAAAACTGATAAAAGGCTGATAGGTCTGTAATTTCTAATATCTTCTTTATCACCTTTTTTAAATATTAATATTATTACTGCATTCTTCCAATCTTCTGGTACATCTTTATCATTTAGACATTTGGTATATAACTTTGCTAAAATTGTTTCTATTTCTTCACCTGCTTCTTTTAATATATCAATTATAATTCCATCATTTCCTGGAGCCTTTCCTTTCTTCATACACTTAATTGCATGTCTCACTTCTTCATTTAAAATTCTGGGCAATTTGGAAAATGTAATAGATATAGGAGGTACTTGTTCTTTATTACTATATAATTCTTGATAAAAATCTTCTACCAATTTCATGATGTCATCTCTCTTTTTAGTAATAATTCCATCTTTTTTTCTTATTGCAGATATAAATTTCCTACCAATACCAAAATGTTGTTTAACATTTTTGAGACTTTTATTTTCTTCTACAGCTTTCCTTGCTATTTCACAGTTATACTTTCTTATATCATTTTCAACTCTTTTCCGTACCATTTTACAAAATTCGAGATATTCAATTCTTTTTAATACATCATTTTTGTATATCTTCATATTCCTTCTTTTCTTCATAAATTCTCTAGTCTCAGTAGAAATTTTATTAGTCAATTGCTGCTTTTTTCTACCAGCTATGTTTGTTGCAGTTTTTAAAAGTGTATCAGTTATTTTCATATTAATTTCATTCAAATCTGTATCATGTTCAAAATCTCCTAACACTTGAAACCTAATTTGTAAGTTCTAATTTAAATTCATTAGAATGTTTCTGAAGATTAGGAATATCAACTGTAAATATTGTTTTTCTTAATAATTTTTGTCTCTCTAGTTTTACATTAACACGTAACTTACACCTTACTAATCGATGATCACTTCCTGTGTTAAATTTATTAAGAACATTACAATCTTGAAATATGTATTTTCTGTTAGTCAAAATATAATCCAATTCTGCTGTACCTTCATTTGGATGCTTCCATGTCCATTTCCTTTTAACATTTTTCTCAAAAAATGAATTCATAATATAAAGTTTTTCTTTTTCTGCAAACTCCACAAGTCTATGTCCTCTCTCATTTCTATTACCATAACCAAAATTACCTACAGCACTTTCATCTTTCATTTGTTTACCAATTCTAGCATTAAAGTCTCCCATAACAATTTTAAAATGTTGTTTACTCTGATCAAAAGCCTTTTGTACACCCATATAAAAATCTTCTACTACTTCATCACTATGAGAACTTGTTGGGGCATAAACCTGAATTATCTGCATTTGGTATCTGCTATTAAGTTGTATAACTAATCTTGCCACTCTGTCTGATACACCATCAATCTCCACAATATTGTTCTTCCACTTTTTATTTATAATGAATCCTACTCCACTTGTATTTCCAATATGTGTGCCTTTATAATAGAGTATATGTTCACTTTTTAAATCAATTGTTTCTTCTCCTTTTCTTCTAACTTCACAAAGTCCAATAATGTCCCATTTAATATAAGACAGTTCTTCTTCTAATTCTTGCAATCTTCCTTCACTTGAAAGTGATCTGCAGTTGTAAGTACCTAAATAAAAAGCCGTCATGTGCTGGTTGTATGTATATATATATATATATATATATATATATATATATATATATATATATATATATATATATATATATATATATATATATATATATTATATAGTCATATAGCCTTTATATTCATATGAGATTCCTCTGATATAAGCTTGGCTCATTACATATAGTGAAATGATATGATTTAATATCATGTCCACAATCTGTAGACATAATCCATGGCACATTAATTGAATTAGACTTTGATATGAATGAGACCAACTCTATTATTAATGCAGCTCTGTTCAATGGCAGATTTTATACAATGGAACACAATTGGCCCATGGGGTTGCCCCTTAATGATGTAGAGTATAGCATTGTATTGAATAAATTTAAAAAGGCAGTTATTCCCAGACACTTTGCCACATTCACATCTTCATATATATATGCTATATTGCTGATATGTTAATTTATGCTGTGAGAAAATGAGATGAGCCAACTCAACTATCACCTTTGTGTGAATCATAGAATATGAAGATACATTTAAAGAAATAAAGTTTTTGGATATGTATATACCACCCTTCATTAAGAAATAAATTATAAAATGATCACCCTCATTTGCATACTCCCACCACACACAAATTATCTAGATTTAAATGTTTCCTTCATTGAATCCAAAAGATTTGCAAGTGTGAGGCAGACAGGAAAAATAACATTGAAAATTACATCAAAGACTTAACCCATATAGATTATGACCAAAATTGCTTAGTAAGATCCCTCAAAAACTTTATTCCACAATAAACACCAGGTCTCCAGACTATAACAATACTAATGCATGGATTAGCTTTCCATTTCTATCCAATGTATTGCAAAAATTAAAAACAATTTGCTGTGAGAAATTCAATGTTAGCTACAGAACCCCTTCTAATCTAAAACAGTTAATAAACAATACTAAAGATAAGTTGTCTCTAAACCAGGCTCTCTACATCATCTACAAAATTAGTTGCAATGAATCTATTTGCAATGCAATATATTATGGTGAATCCCACCCAATAGCATCATTAGGTTAGAACTATATTGAAGTGATCAGTGTGTATGCATACACAGAGCTCCATGATAGTCATTTAAAAATAGGACATATATATATATATTATAGATCAAATATATAATTTTTCATTTTTTTGTTAGAAAATTATATACAGATGCATGTGTGTGGGTTATTGAATGAGTGGGCATATATGTATATCTTGTTTTATTGAAATACATTTTTTTAGTTATATATTTGGAAAAGAAAATATATATTTATTTTGTCTTACATGTTTTTCCTAAAAGACAAAAAAAAATGGAAAATATAAGTTGACTCATGCTTTCTTTGCAAATAACATTTTTATGATTCTATTTTTTTGAAACATTCATATAGTTGCATGGAAATGTTAATTATTTCCCACCTTTAAAGGCAGTTAAAAATGCAATCAAAATTTTCGTACCTTAATTTAATCTTAATAGGATTTTGTTAACTAGTTTAAATTAAAAATCAGTCAACCAGTCTATTTTCATTTCTAACAAAGGTTGAATCTGAAGGCAGTTATGATCTCTGTGTTAAAAAAAAAAATTAAGAGTAAACAAACTGAGTAAAGTTTTGTTTAAAGTTACAGGTTTATAAATACTGGGCTATTTTTCTAGTCAAGGCAGTAAAAATCAAAAAGAGTAAAAAGTCAAAGAAAGTCAGAGTAAAAGCCAAATAAAGGCAGTTGTTGGAGTCAAAAGTAAAAAGTCAAAAGAAGAGTAAAAAAAGTTTTAAGAGTCAAAATGACTCTTTCTAATGGACATTGAGCTTAAGCTTATGTCAGATAATCACCATGACCTCTGAGTAGACACTTTTATCCTTCCCCTCTCGGGGAAATCTCCAGAACATGCATCTGTGGAAAAGAAAGAAATCTAATTGATTCCATGTTGCTGCCACTGAAAAAATGGAGAACCAACTTCGAATCCAGCCTGTCCTATGTCCAGTAAAGCCAAAGGTCGATCCTGACATAAATGAACCAGTAAGAAGATAGCTGCCTTACCAAAGTGACAGTAAGCATTGCAAGTATAAACTTTTAATCCTTCAAGATAAAATAATTAAAATGCCTTCTATAAATAAAAATATTCTAGAATATCTAAAGTCAAAATTCTCAGATTTCAAACTGCTCAGTAAAAGACTATATCTTAAAAACAGGGGATGTGTTTCAAGAAGATGGTGATATATATATGAGTGTTTTAATTTTTTTTTTTTAACAAGTCAATCTATGTTATAACTATATTTCTACTTATTAATGGTAAAAAATAAGATTTTAATGTCTAATTTTAAATGGAACAAAAAATTTTTAAAGTTTATAAATAGAGCTTTTATTATTCATTTTGAGATATGCCACGTATGTTTTTTTTTTGTTAATTATAAAAATCTATACTTTATTGATTAATTTTATTTATGCCGAATCCAGCCCAGTATGGGACAAAATGATATTATTACTATCAAACCAATTTTTGCGTAAATTTATTTGTTTGTCTCAAATCTTAAATGTGAGAATAATAATTATTTTATAATTTTTAAATAACAAACTAACAAACTTGAATTTCTTAAATCATTTGTCCAATTCTTGCTGGATAAAATGTCATTTATTCCTTTTTTTAAAAAATAAAAAAAGAGAAGAAAATCAAATATTTGAATTAAACCCGCCCTCTACTCATATTTAGTAAATTACAATGCCTTGTTAACGAAATTAAGAATACAAATGAGTGTTAAAAATCATTATCTAGTTAGTTTGGGTTTGATTAAGATTCTTTATGACAATTAAATGAAATAATATATATATATGTGTGTTTATTTATATGTTAAAAGACATAATTATCATGCTTCTTTTTCTTAAATATAAAACGGGCAATAATACTTGTTATAAAAGTATGTGTTCATCTCACTATATATATATATTTAATGATGCATATATTCATGGGAAAAGTATTATCTCAGCAGTAGTATTTTTTTTGACTCCTTAGCAATTTATGATGATAATTTTGTAGTTACACTTTATACTTAAGCGCATGGGCATTTTCAGCCTATAAAATATGGTTATCTTAAATTTTCCTATTATTACTTGTTATTAAATTTTAAATACGGGCTTAGGAAAATATCTATACAGATATGAATTAATGCTTTTTATGGGCAAATATATCAGTGTTGCTTAGTAGAATGATCTGTGGCTATACAGCTTTTAATAATGAATATATGTCGAGTAATGCTATGCGAGCTGCCAGACAGATATTTTTACCGCTCCTGGAAATAGCCGTGTTTTTGAGCTGATAAATGGGTACTCTATGACAATAGGCATTCAAAGCCCATGCTCCAGTTCCTACACATGCCACACTGACTGCGAATGGGTTTTCATGGGAACTTATCTATATATTTTATTACTCGATAAAGGAGATTGGCCCATGTTTGCCAATGCCACTAATAATATAGCTGGCACAGGATTCAAACCCAGATGCCACTGTCTTTTGTGATTAGATTTCTTGATCATGCATGTTAGTAATACTGTGTGGAATAGATAAACCATATTTATCATATAACTATTAATAATAAAAGGAGCTAGAATTATGCTCTGGTCCATAACTCCTGCTGGGAATACTAAAAGTAAATATAATAATAAAAATATACTTAGCTTCCCCTATGTATGTGAACACACATATAAATTTGTTATATATATGTTTCTGGCCTCTAACTTAATATAACCAGGTATTGTGTTTACTCTTGAGAATTGGCATATTAATTTTATAGTGGCATATTTCTTGATCAAATATTATCATTATCAACATAAAAATTTGTTTTATGCTCACACACAAATATAATACTGATGGTTAAATATTGAAATTATTATTTCTGGTTCATAATTTCTGTTGTTATTATTGACAGTAATCTCATTGTAATGCTCTCACACATCTAATAATGATGTTTAAATATGGTAATTATTATTTCTGGTTCATAACTGTTGTCATTATTGACATGTGATTTTTGTACATTTATCCTAATATACCTCACTATTATACCATTATCTGTAACTGATAGTTAAATGTTGTAATCAATAACTGATAGTTAAATATTGTAATTATTATTTCTGGTTCATTTGTCATGTCCATATATAGATCATAATAAGATCCAAACATTATTATTGTTATTTCTATCTTTTGTTGAATTTGTGTTAATAAATCAGCTATATTTGTGTCTATACATTTCTCATGTCATTCCCTGGTTCACTACATCCACACAACTATATCCACACTTAAAAAATAATCTATATGTATATTCAAAACCTATGAAATATTTGAAATAATACTCTGAGCTGTATCAAAGTATTTGGTGAGTATCTTGGATTAATTTAAGAATTGTAGTACATGATAGGCTGAGTTTGAATTGATAGAGTCCTTGTTTTACCCTGACCACCGGGATTGAAAAAAAATGATGACCATTAGTAGCATCAGGAGCATTGGTCAGATAGTGGAGGTTTTGGAGCACTGGCAAATAGGTTAAAGCTTAGTACTGTTCCATGACTACCATATCCTGAACTTGCTGGATTTGAAGTACTTTTGCTAGGTCTCTAAATCTTGTTGGCTGATCACACTAAAACAGATCCCAACATAAAATTGATATTCTTGGAATATGAGATTGATTCTGGTCACAACTTTTGATTCACTTAACATCAAATTAGTTTCTGCTGTGTACAATGATCAAAAAAATAAAAATTTAAAGAGGCTGGATTTATTGCCAACAACACCCAAACAATAAATAAAAATGATTCATGTATTACTTTATTATGCAAGTGGAATATGTAAATCTATCAATTTAGATATTATTAACTTTGTATGTTCATTCTCTGATTCCTCTCCCTTACAGATCTGACTTTATCTAGTGCTATGAAGGTGACCTACCTGGTTGAAAGCAGTGTTAAGCTGTAGTTAATTTGTAATATTGTTAATCTTTTTTTTGTAGTGAACTATACTTTCTGTTGAATACTATTTATGTATTATTCTACATATCTGGTGAATTTTTCTCATTTACTTCATTTCTTCCAAGTGGACTAATTTGCCCTGCAAGAAATTATGTAAATGTGTGTGTGTGTGTGTCTGATTAATGGAGGAATTTTATTATACTGTATATATATATATATATGGATAAATCAAAAATGTACATTGAATATTAACGTCTGGAGAATTTTATTGGTGGTAGCTGTTGAAAATAATTCACAACTTAGCAAAATTACTTAGAGGCAGATGTAAAATGTGTTTGATGCACTGTTGTCAGAACACTAACCAAACATACATAGACACATTTCCATACACTATCATCTATTTATTGAATGCTAGATGAATGAATAATTAAGTGTCGGTTATACTGCATAAGTTATCAGTAGGCGGGAGAGTGAAAAATTCAAGAGCTAAAAGTTTTTCCGATCTATTAGGTAATAAAAAATAAAAAAACAAGCCCTCAAACAAATCTAATGATCAAAATCACTCAAATGTTGCTTTCTGGTGATCTATCACATCTACTACAATAACCAATATTAAAATTGTATCATTTATTAAAATATTAGTTTAATCATATTTGTTGCACGGGTAGTTCCCTCTTTCCTTGCCATAATATGTTTAGTTATAGGAAAAGTTAAAATCTAAATAAATGGCAAGCATATACTTAAGGAAATATTCAACCTTGGTCTCCTCTTAATCATCACCGCAATTATGTTCAATCCTAAGAGCTGAGAGAAAGGAAGCACTTTTTTATACGTCTGAATTATTTGTAGGAACAACCATGACTCTTTACTCACTGAATTTTCGAAGTATTTATGCATTTTCATTTGGTAATAATAATGAGGCTTTGAGATTTTAGATTTCATATTTTTTTAATAAAGAAATGTTTGTAATAGTTGTGGAGAATTTAAGTAATAAAATTAAGAAAAGTTAATTTGTGTTTTATCTATATAGTCTTTACAATTAAAAGATAAGATTATTGCTATAAGATAAAATCTGCAATTCTTAAAGATAAACAGTTCTATCACTAAATATCATGTCAACAAAGTATTTTAAAAGTTAAATCACGTGGAGAAAGATTTCATACGAAAAGCAATAATAGCAATCAAATATCCATTGACTATATATATATATATTTTAAAGCCAAATTTTTAAACACATTTAAAAATATATAATTAGCATGTTTTACAGAATACGAAGATGCAATATAAATATAATGTACTGTAATTATTTTAAAAAAAAAAATCGACATTAGATAAAAATCTGTAAACGTTAATGTAGGTCATTTCCTCCCCAACTTGATCAAATTTATATCTTAAGATAATATTATCTTTAGCAGTAGTACTTCACTTTTTAAAAATGAGTATCACGTATACACAATTTATTTACCAATTTTATTTCTAAATAAGTTTATTGGCATATTAGTTACAATGAGATTCTATTACATGAAATAATGAGAAATACATTTTTGTTTATAGGTAATTTATCAATAAAAAATCCTACTTAAAATCCATTCAAACATCATTACAAAATATAAATCATAACTATTGTAAAAGGAAAATATTAGTTGTGTAGTACTTACAATGGTGCAGGCAGTGTGATTAAGCTCCTTGTCACTGGAAATATGTTCGCAGGTGCTAAAGTCTGGTCTCTGATTTTAATTCTACTCAGTTTGCTATAAAAGAGTGAGCAAAGTTTACTAGATGTAATATTAAAGCAAAAAGAGCACATCAGAAACCACAGAATGAAAAGTATAAAGGTGGAAATTCTGATCATATGTTTAGCAATATTATAAAACATAAAGCACTTTTAAAGCAATCCATTGCAGAAAAAGTTTCTCCAGTAGCCTCTATAAAAGATCTGTTAAGAAGAAAGAATTATTTACCACTTTTCCAACTTCAGGAAGTATTACCAATTTTGTTTCATCCTATGAATAAAATTTAAAAGCCATTATCCATCCCATATTAGATGATTAGCCCTGTGTGATTTAGTGCAGTGGAAAATAGCAGACTCTGGAGATAAAGACTTTATGGCTCACAGCTTCCACTTTGTCTATTCTGTTGTTTGAATTTTTTACGAATTCCCAAATAACATACCACTCAATTATTTTTTTATTTATTTTATTGGATGATTCAATTGGGTTAGCTATAAATTTCTATTTAAAAGAAATATTCTAAGTTTGATAGAGATTTGTTTTTCCAAGTTTATTTATGTTACTTGAACCCAGAACATCAGCTTTTTATACATATGCAAAAATATTATTGAACCATGTTGCTTAAGATCATATAGTTAATATTTGTGACTGTTGCTGTTCTTTCAATTTATTAATAATCTGTCTTAGAAATATGCATACACTATGAGAACTTAATCATATTAGATAGCATTTATTAAAACAAATATTATTTTAGAAGGTGTTTTATTTTGCTGTAATATCCTATAAATACAATTTATCCAAACTACTTCGAACACTAGCAAAACTCTTTATTTGTACATATATACATACACCTACTTCAGAGCTATGATATAATGAACAAAATAAAATAAAATACATAACTATATAATAATATAAACAAATATAAACAATAAAAAAAAACAATTAAAAACAACATAAAATCTATAAAAAAAACTAATAAAACTGAAATAAACCAACCCAAATAAATAATAATCCAGTTAATATAAAATAAAATATATAACGTAAATAGAAAATACATATAAATTATACATGTGTATTCCTAACTTATTATGTATTTTTATTATTATTAACAATCTCCTAATTATTTCTATTCTTTATAAACTTAAACTTTACAGTTATTAACAAATATTCTTTTAATTTTAAAGCATATCATTATTATTATCATCATCATCACCATCAACCATTATCAATCCACTGCAGAATGAAGGTCTCTCCAAGTTCAATCCATCTTCTCCAATCTTTAGCTTCTCTTCTCCACATCACCCCTACACACTTTCTTATTTCTTTCATCCATTTCACATGTGGTCTCTTTCTGGGTCTTTTACAATCTCTTGGAATCCAGTTCAAGATTTCAATTGTCCTTCTATTATTATCTCATCTAGCAATATGTCCAGTCCAACTCCACTTCAATCTTTTAATTTTTTCAATGAGGTCAGTAACACCTGTTTGTTCTCTTACCCATATATTGCGTCTTTGATATCTTCTTCTTACCCCCAACATCATCTCCCCATACTTCTTTGAGTGGTCTGAAGTCTCTGTATTGCAGTTTTATTAAGTGTTCAAGTCTCAGATCCATAAGTAAGAACTGGTAAAACACATTTATTAAAAACCTTTCTTTTCAAACACATAGGCATATTTCCTTTTAGTATCAAGTTATTTCTACCAAAAGCACTCCAACCAAGTTTAATTCTATGATTAATTTCATCCATTATGTTTCCATCTGTATTAATAATCTGACCAAGGTATTTGTAACTGTTAACTTCTTCTAACTCATCATAGTCAATCTTCTATTTTCATATTTTGAGAAAATCCATTAAACATTATTTTAGTCTTTTTAACATTTATCTTTAATTCTACTTTCCTACTTTCATCTTATAACTCTTGCAACATTTTCTGCAGCTCTAAAGCATTATTTGCAAAAACAACTACATCATCTGCAAAAATCTAAATGACTTAAATAATCTCCATTTACTTTCACTCCTTTAGCTTCCCATTTTAATCCACAAAATACTTCTTGCAGCGCTGCTGTAAAAAGTTTTGGAATATGGAATTACCCTGTCTTACACCTTTCTCAATGTTGACCTTCTTAGTATCATTAGGTAATCTAATTGTTGCTGTTGCATTTTTATAAATATTCTTTAAAATATGACAATATCCCGGATCTTTACCTTGATGATCCAATGCTTTAATCACTGAAGAAATGTTTATAGAATCAAATGCCTTTTCATAATATACAAATCCAAAACATAATGGCAACTCATATTCATTTGTCCTTTCTATAACTTCTCTCAATACCTGGATATGATCTACTGTCTTAAAACCACTTTTAAATCTAGCTTGTTCTCTTGGTTGGTCTAAATCCAATGTTCTCTGTAAACGAGTTATAATTATCTTGGTAAAATTTTTGTATAAAACTGATAAAAGGCTGATAGGTCTGTAATATCTAATATTTTTTTTATCACCTTTTTTAAATATTAATACTGTATTCTTCCTATCATCTGGTACATCTTTGTCATTTAGACATTTGGTATATAACTTTGCTAAAAAAAATTCTATTTCTTCATCTGCTTTTTTTAATATATCAATTATAATTCCATTATTACCTGGAGCCTTTCCTTTCTTCATACATTTAATTGCGTGATTCACTTCTTCATTTAAAATTTTTGACAATTTGGAAGATGTAATAGATATAGGAGGTACTTGTCATTGCAGCTGTTATTACTGTGATTATTCATATAGTATATGAACATGGATGGGCTGCACACCAACATGCATTAGCCAATGTGGTGAATTTATTGGCTTTTTACCTCTGAGTTTAAGATCAAGAAACACCATGGTCTTTCTTTTCAGTTGCCTGATAAGGCAGAATGAATGTTTGTGTAAATGATAAATATTTTTCCCAATACATATATACAAATTATGACGGACAAAAATAAATCATGCCCTTATTCCCAGGAGGCTGTAAAGTCACCAACCAAGGCAGCAGTTGGTGGCTGAAGATGGAGGACACTAAGAATACCTTGATTGCAGACCCAGGCTGCCATTTGATGATAACTTTTTATTTAGGTACTTACAATTGCAGATCACTTTCAAGTGAAGAAAAATTGCAAGAATTAGAAGAAGAATTGTCTTATATTAAATGGGACATTATTGGACTTTGTGAAGTTAGAAGAAAAGGTGAAGAGACAATTGATTTAAAAAGTGGACATACATATACTCTATTATAAAGGCACAAATATTGGAAATACATGTGGAGTAGGATTCATTATAATCAAAAAGTAGAAGAACAACATTGTGGAGATTGATGATATATCAGACAGAGTGGCAAAATTAATTATACAACTTAATAGCAGATATCAAATGTAGATAATTCAGGTTTATGCCCCAACAAGTTCTCATAGTGATGAAGTAGTAGAAGATTTTTATATGGATGTACAAAAGGCTTTTGATCAGAGTAAACAACATTTTAAAATTGTTATGGAAGACTTTAATGCTAGAATTGGTAAACAAATGAAACATGAAAGTGTTATAGGTAATTTTGGTTATGGTAATAGAAATGAGAGAGGATATAGACTTGTGGAGTGTGCAGAAAAAGAAAAACTTTATATTATAAATTCTTTATTTAAGAAAAATGTTAAAAGGAAATGAACATGGAAACATCTAAATGAAGGTATAGCAGAATTGGATTATATTTTGACTAACAGAAAATATATATTTCAAGATGGTAATGTTGTTAATAAATTTAACACAGGAAGTGATCATCGATTAGTAAGATGTAAGATACGTGTTAATGCAAAACAAAGAGACAAAAATTATTAAAAAAAACAATATTTACAGTTGATATTTTTAATCTTCAGAAACATTCTAATAAATTTAAATTAGAACTTACAAATCAGTTTTAAATATTAGTAGATTTTGAACATGATTCAGATTTGAATGAAATTAAGATAAGAATAACTGATACACTTTTTAAAACTGCAATAAAGATAGCTGGTAGAAAAAAGCAGCAATGGACCAATAAAATTTCTACTGAGACTACAGAATGTATGAAGAAAAGAAGAAATATGAAGATATACAAAATGATGCATTGAAAAGGATTGAATATTTTGAATTTTATAAAATGGTGTGGAAATAAGTTGAAAATGATATAAGAAAGTATAACTGTGAACCAGAAAGAAAAGCTGTAGAAGAGAACAAAAGTCTCAAGAGTGTAAAACAACATTTTGGTATTGGTCGGAAATTTATATTTGCAATAAGAAAAAAAATGGAATTATTAAAAAGAGAGATAACATCATGAAATGGGTAGGAGACATTTATCAATAATTATATAGTAATAAAGAACAAATACCTCCTATATGTATTAAATCATATAATATCTATTATTTCTTTACTCATTCATCTGTTAAAAATAATATTTTATATTTATTATTATTTTTTAATATCTAAAACCTATAAACATTATAGTCTTTGAACTTACCCAGTTCACTTTAAACTCTTAAAAAAACATTTTTTTTCAAAAAATTATTTTATACCTTAGCTCCCTTTATTACATATTATTTAAACCAAATATATATGTATTCTCTACAACTCATAATTATTTATTTATTTTATACACTTTAAATTTTATTATTATTATAATATAATTCTCATAAATTTATATTATACTGCTTTATATGTAAATATTATGCTAAGTTTTTTTTAAATATGTAATATTTATAAATATACCCATGTTTATTCTTCTCTTTAACTTAACCATTTTTTACAACCCATAGTTCATTTATAAACAATTTTCTCTTTATATATTTACCTCTATATATCTTATTTAATAACTATATCTAAACCAATCTCATCCTAATCCCAGAATCCCTATTAAATTTTGGTTTTATCTTTTTTATTAATATAGCTTCTTTTATTTTCCTTATTTAATATTTTGTGTATGTAACCTCATTTTTATTGAACTTTGTGTAAATTTGTGTCCTGTTTCTTTCATATAATAAATCACTGATATATATATTGTACAGGGTTCGAATATGTGTCCTTGAAACACCGGCCTCTTAGGCAGAGAAGAACATACTCGGAGAGTATGTATGCCCAAACGATAGCTATAAAATATATAACTAGCATTATATTTCCAGGACATAACTTCTTCTCGACTGTTGAGTTCAACACCACTTTCAAAGCACTTTTTTTTGTTTGTGTATAAACATGGGCACCAGCTACCTATTCAAGGATGAATAAATAACGCACTTTGAGCAATGGCCACTAACTCAACGCTTAAATATCCACGACTAGCTCAGCTATTTGTAATCACTAACAGATTATATATAATTAATGGTGAAAGAATTGATAAAAAGATTTGTAAAAAAATTGATAAAAATAATTGAGTGACAAATAGAGTTTTCATTTTAAGACAATTTATTAACTAACATTAATTTACTAAATTTAAACATCTTTATAATTTTTTAACTAATATAACACATGCACATTTTTAAATTAATACACTATAATATATATCTTATGAAAAGGCATAAATAATGTTTGACGTTTATAAAATCATATACATTCACAAACACGCACATCAATAGTTCATTTTATGCATGATTATAGAGTTCAAATTACTTGTCACTGGAGGCTTTATGAATTTTAATGCAATGGCTATTATGGTATAAATGAAAATAGGCAAATGTTTTACCTAGGATTTTGAATGTAGACATAGAAATTTGTTCTCTTTGGTTGCTGCTTTCGGTGAGAATATTTTCATTACGAATACTTCCAGCCGGCCGGGACATTTCCTTGATGAGTTTCCTTATTTTTCACGATTATTACTATTGGAGACAATTAGATATTGATGGAGATTTCCAAGTTGTTAAGCTGACATTATTTCATGGGAAGATCTTGCTGTTTTCATCGGACATCAGGCTGTGGAGAGGCGTGTATTTCCCAAAACTGCTCAGCTCCGCATTTTGTTTCTGGATACAATTAACTCAACTGATGGTCTTCTCTTGACTTAACTGACTTGATTAATTTCTGAACTCAATTGATTATTTGATAAAATTTTACTATTTATACCTGCGAAGTGTTTTATTGACAATTGCACATATATATGCACATATATTTTAATACAATTTACTATTTAGTTTTTTAAGATGACTTTTCTTTTACTTAAACTCGAATGAAAAGAGATTTATATTTTTAAACTTTTTAAATTATATTTCAACTAATAATATTAAACTCTACTTCCTTTTATAAAACTTTTAGTTTGACTTTTTCTAATGAAATATCCCTCTTTCCTTCTGATTAATTAATTGCAGCTTTCATTTTAAAAACTAATGATAGAAAACTATCTATTTGATTCTTATCTTTTTCAAAAACAAACTGTAATAAACTCTTCAACATTTAATTTTATGTTTTTTCTTTTATAAAAGATTATTTTAATAATTTTTTTAGATTAATTAATATGTGCAATTTCAATATTGTTACATTACACCATCCCTCCTTTGGGAGCAAAATGCATCTATTTTTGACCATTTTATCTCTGACAACTTTAATTCTTAATTTATTTATTTGTTTCTAAGTTTTCTTTTTGATATCTTTTACTTTCCATACTAAGGGCAATCTCCAATGATACTTTTTTTCTTTTTATGCTGGCAACATTGTTTACAATGTTCTGAGTCCTGGATGGTGACCAAGAGGACAAACTAATTTTGTGGCACAGGGATCTTTTATAAACGAAGCTTTGGCTGTCGATTTTCTTGATCGGACTTTGATTAAGAAAAGGTCACTGTGAATGGCAGGAATTTTCAACTGTCCATTTTTGACTTATGCTTTGGAAAACGATTGCCGATTTTCTTGATCGGACTTTGATTAAGAAGAGGATGCTGCAAATGGCAGGAGTTTTCAATTGTCCATTTTCGACTTACGCTTTGGAAAACGAGGTATAAGATATGGGGATTCTCCCCTGAAAAAGATACTTATGACTTACTCTCATTGTCACCAGTGTGCATTTTAAAAGAGGAATGAGCCCTGCCAATTCGTTATGGGTACTAAAATTTATCCAGTCGACAGCTTTAAACTTATCCTTAACTAAAACATTTCTATACTACCCTCATTCCCTTAATTTAGAACCCTTATACATTCCCAATATAACTTAGATTGACTTTATACTTATCTATTTTAATCCTTACAATATATTTTTAAATACACATGAACATTACTTTAACATATTTATTTATATTACATTATTATTTATAACCCTTACGAACATTATTTAAATATTTATTTACATTACTCTTATAATATTATCTTTAAACCATTACGAACATTACTTTACATATTTATTTAATCTTACAATACTATTCTAAACTATCATGGACATCAATTTACATATTTATTTATATTACGATATTACATTTAACCCATTTATTCAGCTTCTTTATTTAACGTGCGTATATTTAGAAAACCATTTTATTTTACTGCTCTTTATTATTATACAAATATTTTATTGGACTTGATTACTTTAAACCATTTATTTACTTTCTTTTATTAACTTACGTATATTCAAAACTATTTTATTTTAATGTGCGTGAACTCAGAAAAAAAACTGTTTTACTTTATTGCGATTCATTATTATACAAATATCTATTTGACTAACTTAATTTTATTCTAGAAATTCTGTTATCTTTTCATTAATTTAAACCTACAACTTTACTTTTACATCATTAATTTGACCCATTTATTTAACTTGATTTTTTATTTATTTGAACTGTTTATTTACGAGCATTTCCTTAATTAACATGTGCATGGAGAAAAATCAAATCTTTTATTTTACGAAGCCTAAATTATTATTTGACAAAACAATCCATCATTTTATAGTAAAATCCTAATTCAGGCTTTTCACCTACGTTTAAATAATCATATTAAACTCATAGTCCATTTTCAGTCATTATTTCTGTTTACTTTAATATTCCAACCTTTAACTTTTAAACTATGTCAGGCAGTTCTTTCTTTTTTTCTACTAACTCACTAACATAAATTATACTCCATATTCTCACATCTCTCCCTCAATTAAAATTTATTGCTTTATCTTTTTCTTGTTTTGTTCTATTTTCTGCCTTGTAAATTAGAAAACCTTTAAGTTTCACAGACCTCCGTATTTTTCCTAACCATGAATATTTTTTCTTACACTTTCTCTTTGTTTTAAATCTACGTCTACAGCAAATGCGAACGTTTACTTTAAACCTTTTATTTTTAATTCTTTGTAAAAACTCTTTTATGCTATTTTTTACCTTGAACTTATATCTCTCTTCTATTTCTTGATCTACATTTGTTTCTTCTTTCTCTGTAGCAACGCTATCTGATTCTAATTTAATTTCTATTTCCAAACTACTATATTTACCACTATCTGACTCTACTATCTCTTTGATGGCCTCAACTTCCTTATTTTCTTTGACAAAATCTACTTCTATGACCTCTTGATTTTTCTCTACCTTTCCTGTAATTTCCCATCTTATTTCCCTCATTTCTCTAATCATTTCTACTTTGACCTGATTAATTTCTTTTTTTAATTCTGCTTTGAGGTCTAACTGGCTTTGTTTAAATTCTTGACACATTTCTTCCATCATATTCATCATCATTTTTATCATCATTCGCATCTCAGATACTTCTTTCTCTTTTCCCATTAACTGGGAATTTTTGAAATATATTGGGCTTCCGGCTTCATTTCTTTATTCATAGTTATGCTATTACTTTGTATATATTTTTAAAAACTATCTTTTGCATTAACAAATCAAATATTATTATTGTTTATTTATTTTTTTTACTAAGATGGAAACACGTGCTAACTCCACCCATTTTGTCCATTTTTCTACCTGTTGTAACACCTTAATTCCACCGAAACATCCAATTGTCTCTGATTTAACATAATGATTTATTTTAAATAACATAAGTAGCATAAATCTCTTTTCATTTAAAGAAAAAAAAGTTTTCGGTCAATTCTTTTTAAAAAATTAAAACACTTTTACATACGTAATTTAGCTTTTGTATAAAAATTTTTGAACAAGAAACAAAGTATTTAATTACAATTGTTTCTTAGGTCCAGCCCCAAGTTGGGTATAGCCATTTGTACCGGGTTCGAATACGTGTCTTTGAAACACTGGCCTCTTAGGCAGAGAAGAACATACTCGGAGAATATGTATGCCCAAACGATAGCTATAAAATATATAACTAGTGTTACATTTCCAGGACATAACTTCTTCTCAACTGTTGAGTTGAACACCACATTCAAAGCACTTTTTTTTGTTTGTGTATAAACATGGGCATGCTATCTATTCAAGGATGAATAAATAATGCACTTTGGAGCAATGGCAACTAACTCAATGCCTAAATATCCATGACTAGCTCAGATATTTGTAATCACTAACAGATTATACATAATTAATAGTGAAAGAATTGATAAAAAGATTTGTAAAAAAAATTGATAAAAAGAATTGACCGACAAATACAGTTTACATTTTAAGACAATTTATTAATTAACATTAATTTACTAAATTTAAACATCTTTATAATTTTTTAACTAATATAACACATGCACATTTTTAAATTAATACACTATAATATATATCTTATGAAAAGGCATAAATAATGTTTGATGTTTATAAAATCATATACATTCACAAACATGCACATCAATAGTTCATTTTATGCATGATTATAGAGTTCAAATTACTTGTCTTTGGAGCCATTACAAATTTTAATGCAATGGCTATTATGGTATAAACGAAAATAAGCAAATGTTTTACCTAGGATTTTGAATGTAGATGTAAAATTTTGTTCTCTTTGGTTGCTGCTTTCGGTGAGAATATTTCCATTACGAATACTTCCAGCCGACCGGGACATTTCCTTGATGAGTTTCCTTATTTTTCACAATTATTACTATTGGAGACAATTAGATATTGATAGAGATTTCCAAGTTGTTAAGTTGACATTATTTCACAGGCATATCTTGCTGTTTTTATCAGACATCAGGCTGTGGAGAGGCATGTATTTCCCAAAACTGTTCAGCACCACATTTTGTTTCTGGATACAATTAACTCAACTGATGGTCTTCTCTTGACTTAACTGACTTGATTAATTTCTGAACTCAATTGATTATCTGATAAAATTTTACTATTTATGCCTGCGAAGTGTTTTTCTTTTCGATATCCTCCGGCAATATCTGTTGTTGAAATTTCATTAATAATCCTTTGATAAACATGTGTTGGAAGATTGTTTTATTAGTAATAGCCATGCAAAATGTGTTGTTTTATATTTTTAATTAATTAATAGCCATCGCCATGTTTTTTAATGATAATCTTCTTTAACTTTCATTTATTTATAATAACATTTATTACACATACATTTATTCTATTATTGACAATCGCACATATATACAAACATATATTTTAATACAATTTACTATTTAGTTTTTTAAGATGACTTTTCTTTTACTTAAACTTGAATGAAAAGAGATTTATATTTTTAAACTTTTTAAATTATATTTCAACTAATAATAATAAACTCTACTTCCTTTTATAAAACTTTTAGTTTGACTTTTTCTAATGAAACACCCCTCTCCCCTTCTGATTAATTAATTGCAGCTTTCATTTCAAAAACTAATGATAGAAAACAATTTGATTCTTATCTTTTTCGAAAACAAACTGTAATAAACTCTTCAACATTTAATTTTACGTTTTTTCTTTTACGAAAGATTATTTTAATAATTTTTTTAGATAAATTAATATGAGCCAATTTCAATATTGGTACAATATATATATATATATATATGAGCCAATTTTCAGTATATTGGTACAATATATATATATATATAGTGCCATTACAATTTAGTCAGTAGCTAAATTTGTAGTAATGTGTGTGAAAGAAAATGTGGAACAAAAAATCATTATCACATTTTTATATAGTAAAGGAAGCTGTAGGGCACCCAAATTAAAACCCTACAAGATCCAGTTCTAAAAATTTAAGACAGAAAGAGAGCAGGGCAACAGTTTTGTTCTTTATTTGTTTGTGTGTTGATAAAAAACTCAAAAAGAGTAGTACACATGGTTAATTATTCAATATTTAATTTTTTTGTTAAATAGTAAAGTAATAACACATATATAGGCAGTGTGTGTGAGCTATTTAATTATCATTGTATATTTCAAATATTAAACTCTCTTCAAAGCTAACCTACATTTACTAGATTCTAATATTTTATTCTTTTTCTATTTTTTTAAAAGTTGTAGTTTGGGGTTTGAAAGTTAAGGATTTAATTGTAGATATTAAAATCATAATTTCTAAAAAACATTTAGGTTATTTTATAGGCCAGTTTTATAAATGATTTGAATAATAGAGTGTGTGTGTACATTGCACAAATAAATCTAGATTTATACATATTAAAAATGTTAAAGAAAAAAAAAGACAATTCTGTTAAATTATTATTTTTTTACTCAAAGGGTTTGCTATAAAAGTTTTTTATTTGTATCTGTATTTCTTAAGACTCAGAAGTCCAGCTAGAAATCTTGAAAGAGAAGATTTGGAGTTTTATAGTGGTGCAAAATTTGTCAGTGAAGTGAAAAGGGAAATGTTTAAGATAATCTTACTTGAAAAACAAATAAAGCTTTCCAAAAATCATGTAAGTGCAAGTTTCTTATATTGTTTGTTACTGATCACTATAGCTGAAAAATAAAGTATAAAAACTTGTCTGGGAAAAATCAAAAAGAGAGATTTTAAAATATTGAAACTAAGGAAGACAAGCATTTTAATTCTGCTCGATATTAATTTAAAATCTTTTTATTTTATATAAAGTTTTTGGAAAAGTGAAAATATAAGGATGTTGGGCTAGAAAAAAATATATAGATCTCATCTGGGGAAAATACCTGATTCATCCCAGAGCTAGCATATCATATAGGAAGAAAAAAATAATAAAAATGTCTTGTCTGAAATGAAATTAAAATATTCTACATCTGATGACTGATGACTGAAAGAAATGCCATACTTTCAGTAGGAGAAAACATTCACCTGCATTTGAAAGCTGAAGGAAAATGATTAATCGACTGATAAGTATTAAATCATCTAGTACAAATTAAATCATCTAGTACAATTATTCCAGTGACTGAATTTAAACCCGGTAAAAAAATTGCAAATGAGAACAACTGATATACTCTATTGGAAGAATTATGCTTAACAAGGAAGGGAAGAAAAAGTTCCAGTGGCAAATAATATCACCATCACCATTAAATAATTACAAGCCTCAGGAAAAAACCCGTGATTGCTACAAAAGTATACACATTAAACAAGCTAAGTTTGAACCTGTGGGACTGGAAATATGAATTTTCATTATCTATTTTCTTTTTATGATCTCAAAGACTATTCATAACATTTAGAGATTAAGTTTTCTATTTTTTTTTCTTAGAACTTTAAAACAACCATAATCGATTGAAAACAAAATTTTCTTCAATAAGAATGGTCATAACCTAGAGTAAAAATTTTATGTATGTTAGGACTGTTATACCCAGCTTATTAATGAAGTTTATTTATTAAAGGGTATTATTGTATACCAATCTAAAATTATGAAATGTTTGTTAACATGTAAAAGATTTTTTTTATTATTAATTTGATTTTTAAATAATGTTTAGTTATAAGGGGATAAATACACACATACACAGTAATATATTAAATTGTTACATGTATATAATTGCATGTGAATGGAAGAATAATAGACATATATAGCATTAAAAATATTGTTATTTTTTTTTTGATTTAAGGTATAGCGATCTTAGCAGTAGTTTAATGGGAAGGGGGGAGAAGCAATTTAAAAACTTGTTTCTGGAAATCTTTTTCTTTTTGATTTAACTAACACTTTTTCTACTTCATCATTCTATTTTATATGTTAAGTTTAGATGTATAAAGATCAAAAGTATCTGTGCCAAAGAGTGAATATTTTTTTAAATGAAATATTTTTTTGCGAAGAGAAAACTTTAGCAAACTTAGTATCCAATTTAATATACATTATATATATTTGACGGGAAACGGGGAAGAATGCAAAATTAATCTTATGAGTGCAATTTAATCAATTGTTGTTATCATTATTAGTCATATAAATTCTTAGTGTTATCTTTAAATTGTTTTTATATGTGGGTAATGCATTAATAAATATTAAATTGTTTTGTTAAATGAGGTGTATATATTTAATTGAAAGTATTCTTTATTAGTTGTGATCATTCATCATCAATGGTTAATATTAATTATTTAAGATTTAATTAGATATACTAAGATTAAACAATAGTTATGAATTTCTTTAAAAATTAAGTTTTATGATTAGGCGTAGACCTAAAGCTGTGGATGGAACTATTATCATTATCGTCATCATCATCATCATGTTTTGATTAATGAGCTAGATAAATGTTTAAAGGCCATAGATAAATAAGTGATTTCATGGTATTTAGTTGACATTTGTGAATAAATATAATGACCACCATTCCATCATCTACATCATGCAAGGATGTGTGAATTGCCATCCTAAATAGTATAATCTGAGCTAGTAAAACTTATAAAGATATTGAAACACATTTATTATGTTAAGATCTAGGAGATGATTACTGTCTGATGAATTTTGTATACTCCACTTTAGTTTAAGGATGATTTATGTTTACCTAAATGTTAGTGCATACAGTGATATGGGTCTAAAAGCAAAATCCTCTATTTTTGTTAGAAATAAAGTACCAAAAAAGATTCAAACCTGGTACATGTGAAAAGTTTATAAGATATAACTGTGTCTAGGTTCAGATAATCTAGTGGTGCCCTGCTAGACCATATTCATTTGTTATTTATTTAAATATGCACTTGACATCAAACCAAGAGATGAAAGTGGATAAAATCTACTGCCTGAATACTGGAGAAGATATATTTTATTTACCAGTATACTCACCCACTTGTTGTTATTTCCTGAGTTATAATAGTTTGTCCTTAATAATTTGTTTATAGTTTGTACTTGTTTATTGATGATACAATGGCTGCCTAACTAGGGTTTGAAATTGGCTAGACACCTTAAATGACTAGTCTCCAAGCATTATTGTTTCTAATTATTGATATTGTGATATCTTTAAAAATCTTAAGTAGAAATTGATGAATTTAAAGCCACTGATATTTTTATTTATTGATAATTAATATTTACTTGAGTCATGAAAGTAATAAATTTTGATGACTATTTACAACTTATGAATCCCCTTAATATGATTGATAGCTCATCATCTGATCTTTTGTTTAATAGCCACTACTCAGGTATTATTATAATTCTTCTCATACTTTAATTTAAGTTACAATGCTTAATCCCTAATATGTTTGAGATAAGCATTATGATCATATATTATTCAGCTACAAAGCCTTTTGATTCATAGCTTATACTCAGAAAGTGGTAATATTTAAATTTTTTTCCATTTATTAAGTTACAATATTTGGATTTCTGATAGTTTAATATATTTGGATCTTTTGATCTACTTTATTTATGTTACTATATATATATATATATATATATATATATATATATGTGTGTGTGTGTGTGTGTGTGCGTGTGTGAAAAACAGGACACAAATTTACACAAAGTGCAATAAAAATGAGGTTACATACAGAAAACATTAAAGAAAGGAAAATAAAAAAAGCTATATTAATAAGAAAGATAAAACCAAAATTTAATAGGGATTTTGGGATTAGGATGAGATTGGCATATATATATATATAGTTATTAAATAAGATATATAGAGGTAAACATATAAAGAGAAAATTGTTTATAAATAAATTGTGGGTTGTAAAAAATGGTGAAGTTAAATAGGAGTATAAAAATAGGTATATTTATAGATATTCCATATTAAAAAAAACTTAGCACAGTATTAACATATAAAGCAGTATAATATAAATTTTTGAGAATTATATAAATAAATAAAAAGATATATATAAAGAGTTGTAGGGAATATACATATTTGATTTAAATAATATATAATAGAGGGAACTAGGGTATAAGATAATTTTTTGAAAAAAACATTTTTTAAGAGATTAAAGTGAACTGGATAAGTTCAAAGATTATAATGTTTATAGGTTTTAGTTAATAAAAAAATAATAATAAATATAAAATATTATTTTTAACAGATGAATGAGTAAGGAAATAATAGATATTTTATGATTTAAAATTTTTAGTTTGTAAAGAATAGAAATAATTAGGAGAATGTTAATAATAATAAAAATAAAGACATCATAAATAGTAATTTAAAGTGAGTAGTCTATCCTCACGCTTTCCTTGCCAGTACTTTAGATTTGTTCATATATAAGCATTTGAGTTGAAGGAATAAGTGGATTCATTTTATTCTTTCATAAATACTATATCTTGTATTGGAAAGGAAAATATTCATTTATTATTAACACTCGCAAAAAGCGCATGTACAATTAGCTTGAAAGGCTGATATTTGAATGTAATATATTTAGATTAACAATTATCCTTGAATAAATACACATGTATATTTTATATTTATTTTTTATTTATGTTGTATATTTTATTTTATATTAACTGGATTATTTTATTTGGGTTTGTTTATTTATGTTTTGTTCATTTTTTTTATAGATTTTATGTTGTTTTTAGTTTTTTTTATTTATTGTTTACATTTTTATGGTATTATTATTATATAGTTATGTATTTTATTTTGTTCATTATATCATAGCTCTGAAAAAGACTGCAGGACAGTTGAAATGTACGTGTATATATTATTATTATTATTATTATTATTATTATTATTATTATTATTATTATTATTATTATTATTATTATTATTATTATTATTATTATTATTATTATTATTATTATTATTATTATTATTATTATTATTATTATTATTATTATTATTATTATTATTATTATTATTATTATATAATTATGTATTTTATTTTGTTTATTATATCATAGCTCTGAAGACTGCAGGACAGTTGAAACAGGTATATGTATATATGTACAAATAAAGAGTTTTGCTAAAGTGTTTGAAGTCATTTTGATAAATTATATTTATATATGATTACCAATAATTATTTACATATATAAATATAAAGTTTCAGACTGTTTACAGTGTGCCTACCTTCTCAATAGTACAAATATGGCAAATATTGCTGTGGCCTAGTGCCTATTTACATAATAAATAATTAATATAATGAATGTAATACAGAGTAAATATTAGTTTTTTAAATACATTTAATTATTTGAAATTAAAAAAAAAAGAGATTATAATTAAAGAATATAATAAAAAATTATAATACCCTAAATTAAATCTAATACATATATATTTAATTTATTTCTTTTTTTTAGTTACAGTATTTATTATATATCTAAATGCACTAAAACACAGGTATTGGTGAAGCTAATTACAAATAATAAGATTAATGGCTGAGAGCTTTTGAGAAGTTTTATCTTCTCATAATCATATCCAGCAAGTTAAATGAGTGCAATGGAAACTGTATGCAATGAATATTTAAATTTATCACAAAGGTTTGGAGAGCCCACTTTTTGGAGAAAGCGAAACATACTTTCTTTGGTTTATAGCATGGGTGTTATTAGCTATAAGCCATGCTTCTTTAACTTTACATTTAGAATCATAGTGTTCTATACTAGCAATTGTGGAGAAGACAGTTTGAATATATGGTCTGTGGACCTTTGGTGTTCCAACAAGATGGAGTTGTATTTGGGTTTGTTCAGGATTCTTTTGCAGTGCTGAGAGACAAAAGTGGGGAGAGAGATGCAAGATTCACAGCCAGTTTGAGAGCATGTGCTTTTATTCATAGTGTGAGGAGTTTGATCAGAAGGTAAGCAGTCTTTTGAGTTATTGATTAGTCTATTAGTTGAAGGGAAGTGTGAAAACACAGCTTGAAAGAATGAGAGAAGGTTTGGATAATGTTTTTAGTGAGGGAATGAATGTGTGGAAAAAGAGGCCATGGTTTGTTATCCTTGGAAAAGTTGGTGTAACTTCTGAGAAAATTGTTCTACTTTTCTTATAAGATGACTGGGATTGAGATCTTTTATATATTGTTCAATATTACTTTTGGGTGAGGCTTCAAATTTACATAAGTGATGATTATGGAAAAGGAAAGATGAGAGACCTGCAAATTTGTGTGTGCGTGGGGGGGATTTGATTGAGGATGGTGTAGCCTCTGAACTCCAAAGGTTTAATGCACATAGTTTAATTTAGGTGACCTGTGAATCATTGTACATGGATATCCAGATATTTAATCTTGAGGTGCATATCTTCCAAGCAATAGTAAACAATAGAGAGAAGTGCATCATGAGTTCTTATTGCAGATTGGTGATGGATGATGCTAATCCAATGACCACACATCATGCATAAATAAAATTGGGGATGATGCTTAAGTATTTAAGGAGCAGTTTATCTTCAGAGTAAGGTATATACTGGATAGGATTCCACTGAATGGTAATCCCATGGGGAAACCACTTGTCATATGAAAAGATTGACTATTGAATGTGGCAATGATGTTGTCATGAAGTCAAACAAGAAAATCATGAATAAAGATGGTACATGTCTGTGAATAATTGCTTTTTATAAGTTTAACTTGAACAGTGTTAATGAAGTGTTTCCAGTTAAAAGAATTGTATAACTCAGTAATGTCCAAAGAAGTAATTTGGTATTCAGATTTTAAATTAGATTGTTTGATGTGACCAATGAAGTTGAAAGATGACTTTATTATATAAGACCTGTATCCAATTTGATCCATTAATCATTGATTGATCATTTTTGCATTGTTGACTTATTCTACCACACATTCATTCACTCACCAAAAACTTTATCAAAACCTTCTCTCATTCTTTTAAACTAAGTTTTTGCACACTCCCTTCAACTAATACACTGATCAATACTCAAAAAATTCTTACCCCCTGATAAAACTCTTCACACTGTATATAAAATCACATGCCCTCAAACTGACTGGAGCACTATCTATTATAATGAATCTCATGCCTCTCTCTCCATTAACATCTCTCAGCACTATTACTTGTACACAAGAGTCCTGAACAAACCTGAATGCAATTCCATCTTCTTAATATACCAAAGGCCTACTGCCCATATATTCAAATTATCTTTTGGCACCATTGCTTGTATAGAGTGCTATGACTCTAAATGTAAAGTTAAAGAAGCATAGCCTATAGCCAATAGCATCCATGCGATAAACAGAAAGAAAGCATGCTTCTCTCTATCTCTCAAAAGTGGACTCTAATCCACTTTGCACAAATTTAAATATTCATCACCCATTTTATCATTGTGCTCATTCAACTATTTGGCTATGATTATGAGAAGATAAAACTTCTCAAAAGTGCTCAGCCATTTATTTTATTATCTGTGATTAGCTTCACCAATATCTTCATTTTAGCACATTTAGACATATTACTTGTTTAATTGGAAGGTTTACATTTTCTTATTATTACAATATTTATTATAGTTTTTTTTCCATATAATTTTTTGTTTATCTTTTTTTTTTGTAAAATATATGGTTTATTGATAATCACATAAACTATTTTAATGTCTCATTTTTATGCATATTTTAAATAGTACAGTATAATTTAAATAGTGACTTAACCAATATCCATTTAAAAAATTGTCTGATTATTATACTATATAACATAAAAACTGCTTCTTAATGAGATATCTGTTTGAAAATAATATAAGTTCATTTATAAAATAAAATAATTTATTTCTCTGCTTTAAAAAAAATCACAAAAAATTATAATTTTTTTTATAATATATAAAGAAGCCCTGTATATAGTTTAGGGTTTTCAATGTGGTTAGCAGTGCTCACCAGTGGGCGTTTTATGATTTTTGGTGAGTGGTAATTAATTTAATATCATAGTACTTTCATTTAATTTTTTTAAAAACTATATCTTTATTTTATAATCCTGCTTTATAAATTTTTTTTATCCAGTTTGTATAATTTGAACTTATTGTCAATATTTAGAATTTCATATTGAACATGTGTCATAGGATACAAAATTTTAAAAATATGAAAAGTAAAAATATGGTAAATGGCACTGTACATAATGTAAAATCTGTAGATGATGACACAATAATGTGTGCATAGAATTCTGTCAGTTTAGATCACTGTTCATTTTCAGACTAAGTTTGATATATCATTTCATTGAATTGCCAGTAAATGAAACCATGACAATGTGCTTATTGTATCAAAAATCATTTTCCAATTAAGCAATGAAACCATTTAAGAACATCTTCATACTAAACATAAAGATAAAAGTGAAAAATCCATAGAATATTTTAAAGATATTTATGAACAATTAAAAAAATGGAATACCCTAATCTCAACATTTGAAAAGTATTCAAGAAAAACCAAAGATGGGCACATAGCAAGCTATAAGCTATCTGAACTTATTGTTAAAAATGGGAAAGGCCACACTATTGGAGAAAAGTTACTAAAACCATGTTTTGAAATACTTTTCAACAATGATGCACCAGGACCTAACTAATATTTTGAAAATTTTGCTGATTAGTAGTAATACAATTTGATGATGAATCAACAAAATGACTGTTGATGTCAAAAAGCAATTTTTTTGTATGATTCCAACAAAATTATTTTCCCTAGAAGTAGATGAGTCAAAAGTTGTTGATAATAATGCTGTTTTAATGGCCTATGTTCATTATTTCAATGAAAAAAATTCATTGCAAGAAGAAATGCTGTTTGTCAGTAACTGTATTATGAATACAAAAGATATATCCATTTATACCACAATTCAATCCTATTCTGAAAAACATAACATAACATTAACAGATATAATTGTTTGTGCAACAGATGGAATATTAGTAATGGTTGACTGCAATCAAGGGATTATAGCACATTTGAAGAAAGAAGTTCCCAATGTATTATGCACCCATTGCATTATTCAGAGACAAGATCTTGCAGCAAAGCATAATACAGTTTACTTTTATCTTGAACAATTGTTATAAATGCAATTAACAACATTAAATCTAATAGAAAAAATGATCGAGTATTCAGGTAGGTTTGTAAGAATTGTGACAAATCATGTCCAATTAATTCTTGATACAGGAGTTTGAGAGAGCATTGTCTATCATGTTTTGTGGAATTATATACAACTATTTTAGAGATTTTTGAAAATGCCAAAGAAGTCCATATATGTCAGAAATTAAAAACCCATAAAAATGTTTGTTTGTTTTTTTTAGCTGATGTATTTACCAAATTAAATGAAATTAATTTATATCTTCAAGGAAAAATTGTGAGTCTTATTGAATGCAAAAAGTAATTTGTCACTTTATTAATAAATTAAAATTTGTTCAGACAAAGGAATTGAATCATTTTTCTAAGTTGTTGTCAATCAAAGATGATTTTACAGTTAATGACTTGGAAATATATAGTAGCAGTTATCTTTGTACATTCAAACTTGACTTGGAAAACCATTTTCAAGATATCATCAACCTGGAAGTGGATGCATGAATTGAGTCTCTATTTAATGTTCATTTAACTGAAGTTGAAATTAGATTGCAAGATATGATACTGAGAGCAAAATAAATTTCAATGAAGTAGGATACCTACAACAGTGGCAAAATAAAAAAATTCCCAAGCTATATCCACATTTATGGAACAAAATATTTTCACTCCTGATAACATTTCAACTTTATATTTGCTGAAAACATGATTCAGTGTTATGGAAAAACTTTGACCAAGGACAGAAACTGCTTGGATATATATATAAAAAAGGAGACTTTCAATTATTTTTGTCAAAACTAAAAACAAAGTATTTAGTTCACCATTATCATGCACAAGGTTCTCATTAAAAGTAATTTCTAATAAACATTTATTTTCTATGTATATATAATTTATTAAATAAATATGCAGTTATTTCTTATTTTTATATTTTCATAATTATGACAATTTATACATAATAATGATAATGAGTTCTGTTCTTACATTAGTTCAGTTTTAAATTTTATTTAATTTTATTTTAATTTGTATTGATTACTTCCTATATCTTATTCCATGACTACTTCTCAATGTTATTTTTGAATAAAATTATGTTCTGTAAGAATATCATTACTTTTTATGTTAGATGGGTTGTAAGCAATTTGTAATCTCTCCAAAATATGTCATAATGGATGATAAGCAAAAAAGATTGAAGATCCCTGGTTTAGTGTAATGATAGACATCAGACTTTGCAGGTTAAGGTTCATGATTCAATGCACCACTCTCTTATTTCCCATGTTTAGATTTCTTATAAAGTCTTAAGAATAAATCCTATGATGATGAAGATGATTACTATTGTTGTTATTATTATTAACAAATTAAAGATAATATTAACATTGTTTCATACTGGAAAAAACATTGAAAACATTAAATATAATTGTAATTCATTTTTGTTGCTAAGCACCCGCAACTGTTTCATTCTAAATAAAAACAAAAATATGCACATATTTTGGAAAATGCTTATTTCAAATTTTCACATTTATTTTTATTTTGAATATTATAATCCTCTTTGACAAGGATTCTCAGTACCAAAAATGTTTTAAGCTTATTATATAGTTAATGTTTTCAATATTTTCTCTATATATGAAATAGCGTTAGTATTGCTTTTAATTTATTACATTTCAGTGATGGAATTATCATAATTTTAAATATTATTAAAAATATATAAAAATAAATAAAAGTATTTAGTCTTGTAATAGTTAAAAATTTAATTAAACATTTAAAAAAAATTAATAATTTAATATTTATAAAGAATACTTGTTTTTTTTTTTTGGTATCTATTTATTTTAAATATATAGTTTAAATTAATTCATATCATCCTATTTAAATATTCTTATTGGAATGAAAATTAAAACTGTAACTTTATTAATATTATGGGACTAAAACACAAATATAATATCTAAATATATGTATATTATCTATACTAAACTCAATGTGATTATAATTACATTAAGTTAAATATAGATAATATATATACATATATTTAAATATATATTCAGCCTGTATTCTGCCCATCTCTCTTCTGTATAATTAAATGACATATTAAGGTTCCTTGTGTGAGGGATCAGATTGACTTAAAGTCAACAGAGATATTACAACAATATTGACATCAACAACGACTTTGAGCATTCCATCCTTGGATTTTCAATTAAATAAATTGTCGAAGGGTTGGGGAGTGGAGAAGATTGAAGCTTATCCATTAAAGTTTAAAAAAATTTCTATCCTAATATAAACTAAGTACTGATTGTATATATGTGTGGAAGATGATAATCTGAACCAGCTGATGAGTGCTGGTTCAGCACAATATATATCTATATTGGAGATCATTTCTCTTTTACACATGCATGTGTTTATGTATATCAATTGTATAAGATAAATTGGATAGATGAAGGGAGCTTGAAAGTTTGAGTTCAAGTCCCTTATAATATATATGAAAAACACTTTGTTTACTGCTGGATTGAACTGATAGGCTTTAAATTCTAATTTTACACACACACACACACATATATATATATATAACAGTCTTTAAAATTTTTATATAATTTAAAGTGACAAAACAAGCCGTTTGCCCATTTAAGAGTTTTTAAAACTTTTCATTTCACATGTAATAATTTACACTAATAATTCACGGAAATTTCTCAACATTGAATGTCTGGTATGCTTATGATTTATTCATTTATCACAGAGTATAATCAGAAAATATTTAAAAATTAGAGTAAATTCATTATTTAATCAATTTCAAATAATTTAGTTTATTAGGATCTACCATTTTTGGATATTTACTTTTGTGATAAAATAGAATAAATGCAGATTTCATTGTAATCTGGATCATTCACCTCTAAAATATTATATATATTTATTAATAAAGGTAAATAATACATAATTTTCACAGTAATCCTTAATAGAGATGATAAAGAGCACTAGTAGCTGCTTATTTCTTTTATGTTACCTTAATGATAGTTTCTCATTTCCATACTGCTAACTTGGCAGAACTATTCTGAACACAACCAAATTACCAAATCTGCAAAATGCCTTAAATGAGCATAAAAGCATTTAATAAGCACATATAAATCTTAAGTACATTGCTATTAATAAGAATATTTTTATTATTTTTATATATTAAAGCATAACTGCTTTAATAATGTAAATGGCAGATTCCAATTGACCATGTCAAATGTGGATTGGAAATCAAGCTGTATCTTGACTAAATTCATGAGTTTCAAATTAATTAAATATGAATTCAATTTTTTTTTTCTCAGTTTATTTCAAGATCTATTGAAGAAAGCTTTCATAGCATTTATTTAGTTTTCGTAGTATGATTTTGCTGAAAATATTGTTATCTACGTCTTCCAATTTTTTAGATTTATATATATATATATATATATATATATTGAAGATAAATATGGTATTAATGATTATTTGAGATGGGTTATCTGTGCTCAACTGATTACATATTTGTAGAAAAGTGAAATTGTATAATACAACCTTTTATGCATATTGCAGGATCTTATTTTTAGCTTATTTAAATGTGATATACTTTCAACATTAATAATTTCATTTTCATAATCAGCAGGGGTGTTACATTGTGCATTAAATAATGCTTTAGAGTTGTATTATCACTAGTTCAACAGAACTGATGAATAAAGAAATCTATTTCCAAACTCTGGCAACTATTTGAACATTCTAGGCTAAATAAAAGAGAATATTATTTTTAAAAAATAATTATAATTTTTTTTTTTTTTAGAAATAGTTAACTCCACGTCAGATAACTCATAAATTATCAAATGAATGTTGATATTGGCATACTAAAATCACATGTGATAATTCAATATTTGCTGAGATCTTTATATGCCATATTCAAGATGTGCTTAAAATTTTTTCTAGATAGGAAGAATGATAATTGGGATATCACATGATAAAACTGGACAGCAATAAGAGCATTAAATATCTCATTAAGAGAAAGTTGAAAACTACATTTCTTATTACTCTATTGGAAGTGTAGATCAATATTATGTGTTGATAATAGAGCAAAATATATGACTGAAAAAAGTGACAGTGTGCAAAATTATAGTGTTAGCATACATATGAAATGTTAAGGGGGATGGGGCGATAAATAAAGATTCATTTGTATTTTCAAAGATAGATTTGGAATGCTAACTCAAAATTAGGACTGTGTAAAACTGCTGGATACCTTAAAATTAAAACTACAATCAAATAGTGATGATGTTTACAGTCAAAAGAATCTTATATTGATCATTGTCCAAAACAGTCATTTGCTCTTTATTATTAAATACATACTTATTATGTATTCAAATTTGTCTACATTTGTTCATATGTGTAACAAAGTGTTTTCTTTCTTTTTTATAACCTAATGCTGAGTGCACTTTCAGTGAAAATCACAAACCATATGGTTTTACCAAAAGTTAATTTACATTTAGGATTATATATATATTCTACTGGGCCCCCCCCCCAGGGGGCCGATATATATATATATATATATATATATATATATATATATATATATATATATATATATATATATATATAAAAAAAAAATTGTGGAATATTTAAAATATTAAAAAAAAAAAAAATATAAAATAAAAAATAAAAAATAAAATAACCAATAAAAAAAATAAATATATAATTAATTAAGGTAAATTTATTTAAATTAAAATAAAAATTAAAAAAATATATATATATATATAAACTATTTCATTAAGCATATGAACAAAGTCAAACAAATTTGAATTACAAATACAAATGAAGAGAAAATCAAGATTACTTACTATGCAATATAAAATTAAGCATATGTAAATGTAATTTTATTGAATTTATTTTAATATAAGTATTTCATGTTTTTTAATGCAGTCTTTATATTCATCAAGTTGACATTAATATGAACAATGTGGATAGGTAGTAAGTAGAATATGTTTTTGTAGTATAGTCCTACAGATGCAATAAAAAGTAATCAAGGATAAATATAGAGAACAAAAAGTTAAAGATGAATTAAGTGAGAATTATACTAATCAATCAGAGATCCACAAATCTATCTATATGTGTGATATAATGCTCTTCTAGTCTATCTATCTGATATTTTGCCATGTATTTAGTAAACTTTTCTCTTAAAAATATTGATACTTTGTCTAATTGCAGCTCTCCATTATACTCTATTGCTAATTATATTTTCCCAATGAAAGTAATAATATTACATCTCTTTATAATGTGTTTTGAGATAATCTTTACAATGAACATAGAAACTATCTTCTCCATAAAAACATGCTCAAAATCAATATAAAATACTTTTTAATAATTGAAACACACAGGCTTATTATATATCTGTGTCAATATATGTAATATATAGGATATATGAGCACAGACTTTCACATGACCCACCACTCAAGGAAGTTGTTACTATTCATTTTACTCTACATAAACAATTCAATGATTATGTGCATTTATAAATAATCGATTCAGCATTATTACATCCAGCAAGTTGAAAATTATACCATATGATCTTATGATCCTATCATTATATTTTCAGAATATTATGGAACATTCTTAAATTATTTTTTCCCCATTTCTTTTATGTTATGTTGATGACAGTTTATCATTCCCATACTACTAAGTTGGCAGAAGAACTATTCTGAACACAAATAAATTATTAAAAAATAATCGTACCATTATTAATAAATATCTTGTTTTTTTTAAATTCCTAAATATGGCTTTAATTGCAGGGAAGTTTGAGTTGTATATCAAGTTCATCCTTCTATCTAATAGTCATCAAAATATTTAAATTAATTTGTATTCTCAAGCCATTGAAACTAAAAATTGCAATTAAAGCATTCTGAATTTTTTAAACATTAATTATTAAACTAAACTTTTTTGCAGATTGCATTCAAAACATTAATAACATTGTGTGTATCATTCCTTGAACTGGCAAAAATGCCCAATCATTAGCATGCAGTAAATCTAAAAAACCCAAAAGTTAAAAGTTTTTATTTTTAATCACCTCAAATTAAAACAAACAAATGTTGAAACCTATTTTATGAAGCTGCCTATAAATTGTTTAAAATACTTCTGACATAATAGTGGAAACAGTCAGTATTCTTATATATACCTGTTTAACATCAAATTTTATTTCCAATAATTCAGATTTTTTTTTTACTGCCATCACATAAAACTATATAATAAAAATAAACTTCTGTGGACAAACATTAATACAAACATTTTTGATTAGTTGAGTTGAATATCTTCACCAAATTAATTAAAATAGACTTTCCAAAATAACATTGTCTCTGCTAAACACTCACATATGGCTGGAAATAATTCATTCAAAAAATCCTGCAGTGTATTTTTAGATATCAGTAGTATTATTCCATGATATTTTTTTTTTTTTAGTTTTACATATTAGAATAAAAACATTCTTAAACACAGATGATACTCCTTCTTGTGACCATATACACACATGACCACATTTTTAAACTTCTCAGATATCAAACAGAATTTCAGATTTCTGTTTTAAAATAACTAAAGACTTATAACTTCATCAAACTGGATATATCTGTTCAAATCTAAAAGATAAAATATATAAATAAAGTTAGCTACATGAATTCTTGTATCATTAAACTTTAGACACTTTTGATAATTCTTAGAAATAGAATTGAAAAAAAAAAGACATATATAAAACTAAAATTAGATTTAAAAATTTAAGGTTAGGATTTTTTTTAAAATTATGTCTGACAACCTTCTTCAAAATTTTTCATGAAAAGAAAAAAATATGTGAATATATGTTTAGATTGTCAAATAAATAAAAATAATTAACTTATTAATTATAATATGCTTGACTTTTTTTTGAGTTGAATAAAATACAAGTTCCTATCCATAAATTGACTTGGTAATATTACAGAATGTTTTACATATCGATATATTTGAAACTGTCAGTGGCAAATCATGAAGATTTAGCGTCTTTTATTGATGACTAGATCCAAAATGAATATAATATTTAAATCTTAACATATTTTATTATTTCAATTGTAGGCTTGTTTCATAAATCCATTGCTGTGCTAGGCTTTCTAATTATTTTTTATGTAGGCAATTTAACAAAAAGGCAACAGGATATCATTTTAGTTTACTCTTTTAAGCTTTTCTATAACAGCATTTTATCATTTTTTTTACTTCCAAGGAACTACATTGCGTGAGACTGATGGTCAGTATCTTTTAGAAACCTCCAGCCAATTATCTGACATTTTTAATGTGGGAATTCATACATTTAATTGAAAAATTATTTTTTCTAATGCTAAATTGTCACTTTCTTGTCATTGTGATCAATATCCTCCATTAGAATCAGTCAGAAAGTGGCTGCTAAATTTAGGTTTTTATTTTAGAATCATTGTTTTATTTCTGACTTCAACTCAATGAATTATTAACTTCAACCCAACTTCAATTCTCACCAACTAACATCTATTGCCTTCATCCTTCTTTTATAAATAAGCTACATGTTAATCAAAGCACACTTTCCAAAACTCTTAATCCAGCCTTTCCATCTACCTCAGATATTTACTCTGAAAATTTATGATCAAGTATTAAAAAATGCTTGATAATCATCAGAGACAGTTTATAGCTTTTCATCAATTTCTCAATCAATTTTACTTTAGATTTCATATTCATGGTTTTTTGTTTTAAAAAATAGTGTTGCTATTGATCGACCACTTCTGTGGCATCAGTGCTGCTACTATGCTTGTGATATGTAGGTAAAATAGTTTGGCTAACTTTTGACAAAAGGATAGTTTAGCCATGAATTATGAGTTAATGTGATAATATATTGTAATTTATTTATCATATCTCATGTTCAGATAGTTTAATGAGTTTAAGATTCAAATTGGCAAACTGACACAAGAGTCAGAAGGACTCTTATAGATAAATATATTAAATTTCTAATGACTGCTGCCTTTGTCAGAATAGCCTAGTTGATAGAAATATTGCCTTAAATTTAAAATTCACAAATCTTAAGTTTGATTCCCTTGCTAGTATTCTAATTGTCAGGTCAGCAACACTTGAAGAAGACAGAATTTTATATACTAATCTGTGTGCTATTACTAATAGTGGAATATATTTAGAAAGTTTTTTTTTTTTTTTAGAAACATATAACAATTAATATTAGATGATGGATTATAATTATAACATCATCATCACAAACTTTCAGAGAAATAACATTTTTTTCACTTTATCTTTAGCTTCTAAGTTAGCCATTCTTATTACCAGGCTAAATTGCTAATAAAATTATTAAGTTATATATAATAAATTAAAATAAATAAAAAGTAAAGGAATACCAATTATGTAAATATGCATTAATGTTTCATTGTGAGTTTTTTTCTAGTGATATAAAAAAATGAAAATTATAATTTTGGGCGTTTTCTCAGTAATTAAATAAAATTAAAATAATCATATTAAAAATTAATTTCAAATTTATAGATAATAGAATTGCATAATAAATGACATAAATAAACAAAAGTGAAAGCTATTAGTGAGAGCTCTTGAAAAATAAAGTATTTATAAATGCATAGAATATACTGTATATATATATTATAACTCCTTTACCTGAAAGCAGATTGATTCATTGGATAACTGGGTACTACAATTAAGTGGCAAACACTTGAATCGCCATTGATTTTTTTCACACGTTATGTATACTGATTCAACAGTTTGTATCTTGAAAATTGAAAATGCTGAGATATATTTTATTTTGATAGTATCAGAGCATTAACAATGACAGAACAAATGAATATTTCAAATTTATTAGGAGTAAAAAGAGTAAATTGACATTTCCAATAATAAAATTAACTTCTTTCAAATCAGAATTGTAATAATTTGATATTTTTATCAATAATTTTATAAACTGTATATTTATTTGCTAATGACTACTCCATCAATGTGATTGTTTATTAGGTAAATAAACAAGGTTCTTTCTTTTTAGATATCTGATAATTTGTAACTGAAACATCAATTGCTTTTTTTTTCTGAAGAAAGTTTAAATGTATGTAATTGTAAATTATCATTCCTTTTTGAATTTACAATAATGACAAATAAAACTAAATTAGACTTTCATTCCCAAAGAAATAATAATGTCATTAGTTAAGGCAGTGTTTGGTAATCAAAGGCAGTGGATGCTAAGAATTCCTGATTGTGAACCTAGACTGTTATTTAATAATGACATCTTATTTATCTACCTATAACTGTAGTTCACTTTCAAATAAAGAAATATTATGTAAATATTAAATGAGATCTTGTCAGACTTTGTGAAATTAAAAAACAAATATAAGGTGGCAAATCATTTTAAAGTGGACATGTCAATTCGAAAATAAGCCATTGTTTGACCATTTAAATGTCATGTATGTGATTAAGTATTTTATTAATAATTGTTTATTTTGTTTACTATGAAAAGATGAGAACTAATTTGAATATAAGAACGGTCCTAACATTTGTCATTATATAATAAAAGTTGTTCAACTTTAATGATATATAATATTTAATGGAATCAGAGATCATAAATAAATAAATTAATGTAGGATGTTGTGAATTCATATGAAATTGGCTACAAAAAATTGTCCATTGTCTCCAGTGACACACCAAATACACAAAGCATTAATTTCTACTTAATTGTTTAACATTAACTATCTTTAAATTCCTTATATAAAATGAACTTATAAGATTCCAAATAAAACAAATATATATATATATATATATATATATATATTGCCACACACAACAAGCTAGAGTAATCAATGGATGCCAGAAGGCTTGTGCATAAAATCCCCATTTAATGCCTACTCATCCAATATCCCCAGACTAGTTTCTGGCTTATGGCCTTCATCAGTGAGGAGCCTTGGATCTGAGAGCACTGCACTTAGATCTTAGGATCTAATGCAACCCTTCAGCAACCACCTTTTATCTTCATTTAACTACAAAACTATGAGTCCTAAACTGAAAACACCTTAATGTTTTCAATCCAGGACCATCAGCTTATATAGTCATATGGGTCTGAACCCAGTTCAGTACACATACATTTTGATGTCTTTGGTTCTTTAATAACCATAGTGACCAATATCCTATTAGGCAGGATTGGTTTTAAGCCAAAAAACATCACATGACCACCATCTCTTATGCTTGTGCATAACTGTTGTTAAAACAGATAAAACTCACTATATATATTCACATGACCACTAGTCTGGGGATATTGGATGAGTAGGCACTAGATGGGGATTTTATGCACAAGCCTTCTGGCATCCATTAATTACTCTAGCTTGTTGTGTGTGCAATATATATAGTGAGTTTTGCCTGTTTTAACAACAGTTATACACAAGCATAAGAGGTAGTGGTCATTTGATGTTTGTTAGCTTAAAACCAATCCTGCCTATAGGATATTGGTGGCTATGGTTATTAAAGAACCAAAGATGCCAAAAGGTATGGGTACTGAACTAGATTCAGACACATATTACTATATAAGCTGATGGGATTGGATTGAAAACATTAAGGTGTTTTCAGTTTAAGACTCATAGTCTTGTAGTTAAATGAAGATAAAAGGTGGTTGCTGGAGGGTTGCATTAGATCCTAAGATCTAAGTCAGTGCTCTCAGATCCAAGGCTCCTCACTGATGAAGGCCTTAAGCCAGAAACTAGCCTGGGGATATTGAATAAGTAGGCACTAGATGGGGATTTTTTGCACAAGCCTTCTGGCATCCATTGATTACTCTAGCTTCTTGTGTGTAGCAATATATATAGTGAGTTTTGCCTGTTTTAACAACAGTTATACACAAGCATAAGAAGTGGTGGTCACGTGATGTTTGGTGGCTTAATGTTCCAAATAATTTTTCATATCTAATTCATGATCACCCATACAGTTTCATATACAAAAAAGAGTTGTGGCTTCAAATAGTATACAAAGCAGTGTCAAATAATAAAAAAATCTTTAAAAAAGGATACTAATTATATATATATAAAACAAACTGCAATACATTAATTTGTTATTAATAGTTGAAAAACTTATAAAAAGAATGTACTAAAGTCTATAATTGTAGTAATGAATGTTTGAATGAATGAATAACATGTCAATTATATTCAAAAATACAACCCGATTATGCTGATTAATTAGAAAATAGGTTTAATAAAAAATAAAAAATATATAAAAAAGCTTCTACAATTTAATTTAATAAGAATTAAAAACAATAAAATATAATTTTAAATCCTAAAGAGATTAAAAAGTATTAAGATTTGTTTTATAATTTTTTGCATTTTTCCTATTTGTTTTGTTTAATGAGTAGATAAAAATATAATCTCTAAATAATTAAGAAGATAATACTAAAAAAAAAAACTTTGATGAAGTATAATTATAAATTTATTTAAGACTTGAGTTTGTATGTTTGTTTTTTTTTATAAAAAAAAAAAGATCACAAAGCAGGTATATATATAAGCTATAAATTTTTAATAGGAGAATTGGAGTGGTGTATTATAGAGGAATTAACATAAATTTCAGTGTGTAAATGCTTACAACCACAAACTGTTTGTAATCTATCTTGGAACTCATTTTTGCAATTTGAATATGTTATCCTAAAAGAGTTCTAATATCTAATGCAACAATAAATCTGTTATGATGAATCAGCAAATATTTATTCATCAAAACTTATTAAGCAAAATTATAAGTGAGTGGTCATTTTATCTTTATTAATTCTTTGGCATGCTGACAGAATTAGATGATCTGGAAGCTTTCAACTTTTGATTTTATTATTAAACCATTATTCTATTTCAGAATTCAATAAATTGGAATTAATTTGATAGAAATATGTGATTGCATAAAAAAAATATTCTAAAAAATTGTACTTGAACTTTGCAAATATTGAAAAAAATAAGTTCATAATGACAACAGATAATACTTTCATCATCAAGTGATTTGCAAAACAGAATGACTTTCAGAAAATGAATGAAATTTTTTCAAAGATATTTAAAATGTGAATAATAAATATCGATCTCTGATAAGTGCTTTCTAATTTTTAGAATATTTCAGATTATCACAACATAGTATTGGCAGTAATGTATTAATTATTATTTTCATAAGATGAGATGATCAGATGGTCATGGAATTTTGTTAACATTATGCCAGTAATATTTTAAAAAATAATATATATATATATTATATTTTTAATATATATATATATATATATATATATATATATATATATATATATATATATATAAGTATAATGTATTAATAAATGCTTTTGATTTTTAATAAATATTAAACAAATATTGTGTAAAAATAATCATGAATCTTGATAAACTTTGCAAAAAAAACATTTTTAGTAATTCCAAAAAGTTCTCAAAAATAATCCTACAAATAGTGTAGACAATACTTAAAAGAAATAAATCAAAGAGATGAAGATAAGCTTAAACTTTGATTTTGCTGCTATTCATTTATATTGGCCTCTCTTGATTTTTTTTAAATTAATAAAGTAAGCAAATTTATTTTACAAAAATAGCTAAACATCTCAATAAATGGCTGTACAAATGCAATTTTAAAAATATGATTACAGTAATTATCTGGCTTTCTCTGAAGAAATTAAAACAGTCTTTAATGAAATAAATGTAAAAAGAGCTAATAATGTATAGGTATAAATCACCAAGGGAAATCTTAAAATATGAAGAAACTGCTCTACATAATATAAATCCTATAAAAAGCTATGCAGGAATTTTTATTAAAAAACTGCTTTTATTATTTTATGTGGGTACAAGTTACTTGCTTCAATAACATTAATTTAATCAATTGCTGAAAATGTTCCCAGTTTCATTAACATTGCTTTAATATAAATGGATGGTTTAATTTATAAATCTTTAAAGTATTGCTCTCACCTTAATCATGTATATATATATTTGGTACTAAAATGTTTGTAAATTGATGATTGTTACATATATGTGTGAAAGAAAAAGTAGGCAATTTGTTTTAAAAGTGATTTCAAAATAGTGAGTTGAATTGCATTGTGGTTTATTTTAATATTTAATTTTGGTTTAGGAAAGTGAAGAAAATGAATCATTTGCTACTTTTAATTAACATTTCTTTTTAAAAATTGATGACAGTTAAAACACCCCCCCCCCCCATATATTTCATCTTCAAATGTAAACTTAATGTAATTCAAAGGGATTTGAATTACTTTCAAGCTCTCTGCAGCTAATTCATTCCATCTTATATAACATACACATAACCACATGCATGTGAAAAAGATAAATGATCTCCAATAATTCACAGTGAAACAGCACTTAACAGTTGATCCAGATCTCCATCTTCTTTACATATATACAAACAGTACTCAGTCTATATTAAGATAGCAAATCTTCAAACTTTAATGAACAAGCTTCAATCTTCTCCACCTTCCAAATCTTCAGCCTTCTATATCATTAAAATCCAAAGATAGAACAGTCAGCCCTTGTTGTGCCAATATTATTGTCATACTCATGTTGACTTTAAGTCACTCTGACTCCTCACATACAAGACTTTAATTTGTCCATTTAAATACACAGAAGAAAAATGAGCAGAATACAAGCTAAATATGTAATATTTAGATATAAGTACATTGTCCATACTACACTTCATATAATTAAAAGGGTTTGAACTCAGACTTTCAAGCTCTCTGCAGCTATTCACCTCATCTTATACAACCATACACATGACCACATATGTGAAAAAAATGATATCCAATATATGTATTTCATGCTGAACAAGCACTCAATTAATCCAGATCACTATCTCCTACACAAACATATATAATCAATGCTCAGTCTGTATTAGGATAGTAAATCTTCAAACTTTAATGGATAAGCTTCAATATCCTCCACCCTCCAACTCTTCAGTCTTTCATATCATTGATAATCTGGTGATGGAAATTCAAAGCCCTTGTTGATGTCAATACTCTTGTTGATTTTAAGTCACTCTGACCCCTCATATACAAGATTTTAATATGTCCATTACAAAAGAAGGAATGGTAGAATACAGGATAAATATATAATATTCAATATAAGTATATTGTCTATACTAAACTTAATGTAAGCTCCCTGCAAATATTTACTCTGTTTTATACAACTGATATATATGTTGTCATATATGTGAAAAAGATAAATAATCTCAATATATGTATTTTGTGTTGACTTAAAGTCAATATGGATATGACAATAATATTGATATCAGCAAAGGTTTTGAATGTTCTATCTTCAGATTTTCAATGATATGGAAAGTTGAAGAGTTGAAAGGTGGAGAAGATCGAAGCTTGCCCATTAAAGTTTGAAGATTTGATTTCAATTTAGACTGAGCACTGATTATATGTATGTATGGTAGATGGTAATCTGGACCAAATGATGAGTGCTCATTCAGCACAAAATACATATACTGGAGGTCATTTATCTTTTTCACATGTATGTGGCCATGTGTATCTGTTGTATGAGTGAATAGCTGTAGGGAGCTTGTGAGTTCAAGTCCCTTTTAATTATATTAAGTTTAGTATAGACAATATACTTTTATTTGAATATTACATATCCAGCCTGTATTCTGCCCATCCTTCTTCTGTATATTTAAATGGACATATTAAAGTCCTATATGTGAGGTGTTAGAGTGATTTAAAATCAACATGAGTATGATAATAATATTGGCATCATCAAAGGCTTTTGAGTGTTTCATCATATGGAAGGCTGAAGAGCTGGAGGGTGGAGAAAATTGAAGTTGTCCATTAAAATTTGAAGATTTGCTATCTTAATATAGACTGAGCACTGATTGTATATATGTATGGGAAATGGTGATTTGAACCAACTGATGAGTGCTAATTCAGCATAAAATACAAATATTGATCATTTATTTTTTCACATGTATGTGGTCATGTGTATCAATTGTGTAAAATGGAGTGAATAGCTTCAGGCAACTTGAAATCCTGAGTTCACATCTCTTCTTATATATATATATATATATATATATATATTATATATATATATATATATATATATATATATATATATATATATATATAAAAGCAATTAATATATAGAAAATATATTTGAAAAAAGTTGTATATTAATGTAATAGTAATATGTTAGGTCAGGGTATAATTCTAAGATTTAGCTAGATTAGTATAAAAGTACATTAATCATGTAGCAACAGTGTATGTGGGTATGTACACAAATATGTATGAGAAATACCCAAGAAGATAGCACTGAAATTATTTTCATTTCACATTAAGAGTATAAATTGTCTTATTTTCACAAATATGATTGAGTATTACCTTGTAATAAAATTTTGATCTTTACATTAATCATCTATGTTATTATGTTTGTAAACTTTATTATATAGAACCAGTTATTTAGAGCTTTTGTCATAATTGAATATATTTTCAATATCTAAAAACTGTATTTTTTAAGAATAAAAGTGCTTAATCCCAAGGTTGACTATTAGTTTTTTGAATATATAAAAAAAATTAGGCATACAATGGTGCCATGATATCCATTATACTTTGTTTCAAGACCCCCTTAAGTCATACATTGCATACAGTAGCTCATATTTTGTTAATAAGCTTTGATTATAGTTTATTATATATTATTTATTAAACTTGTAAGTATACAGTATATATAAACATTGTATATATATATATATATATATATAATATTTTATGTATATAGTATACATATATAAATTAAGATTATAGTATAATCAAAATTAAAAAATAATGTAGTTGTTAATAGAGAATTGAGGAAGCACATTTAAATATATATTTACTGTGTACATATTCATTCATTGATATTTATTTAAAAAATGAATATTTAAAAAAACTTATTGTATCATAATTTTATTTTTTAAAATAAAATCAATAATGATTTATCAGAATTACATCTCAATTAGATATTTTTTTTAGTTATTTTCCCCCCTAAGGTAACATTAATATCAATGACAATAATTTAGTTGTTTTGATGTTTTTAAATCTATATAGGATCCACAGTTCATATTATCACCTATATTTGCTGTTATTCATTCCAAATTTTGAGTTAAATACTTCAAACTTCAAGCTTTTTAATAGAATATTTTGCAGCTTTTATTTTTTTGCCATTAGCTAAATTATTAACATTCCTTATTGCTAAAGAAAAAAAAATTGTAAAAATATTATTATGCAAATAATATATTACATCAAAGTGATGAATAAAATGTATATGCTTTCAATTTGACTCAAAGAAACATTAATAAAAGTAATTTGCATATAAAATTCCAGATGGAAATTAGCTCTTATTTTGTGAAATTTATTAAATTTATGAATTTTAATGTTTTTATTTTTTGTTTATTTATACTTTTTTTTAAAAAGCATATTATTGAATTAATGTATATTGATACAATGTATATGGCAGTTTCAATGTATTTATATACATTTATCAAGGCTTCTTATGAAATATACTGATAGAATAATCTTTATTTTATATATACACCTGGGTCTTGTTTTATGCGGATTATTTTAATCCAATTTTGAAGTTATGCGTTCATGTTTCTTCTTAATATCTTTCATATTTCACTATATTTATTTGATATCAAAAAAGTTAAATTATTAATAACTTATTTTGACTTGAAATACTTTTTTTTTCAAAAATATGTTATATTAATAGCTAATGTGAATATGGCCTGAAACTGTATTTAGAATTTAACCTCTATGTAAATAATCTATTTATACTAATGAGTAAATAATAATAATAGATTTATACTTACATATAAAAATATCACAATAAATATTCAAAAAATTTAAACTTTTAAAATGTATTTTGTTATATATAACAGAAATAAATAATCTTTTAGATTTTTAAACTAAAAAATGAAGATTTTATAAACTGAAAATAATCTTTCTATTGATAATGTATAATCTATTTGTTTTGATTACGATCTCATTTTTTTAATATAGAAACAGAAAACCATTAACACAGCACAAGACTGAAAATGGCCTAGTTATGCATCACATCACGAATAAAAATAAAATGGCTAATAGGTTTCTCTGGGCATAATTGCTGAGAGATTCTTAACTTCGTTTAAGGAGAAGCCACAATACATCACATCACATCGAATCTGATTTCTTACCAGTTTACAAATGAATGCCAGCAGTAATAATTAAAATATGTATGAAAAATGTAAAATTAAATACTGTAGTAATAAAAAAAATTGTCTTGTATTAATTTTTTTCAAATATTTGAAATTTTTTATTAGTCATACTTTTTTGCTTATTTTTTAATGTTAATTTTAAAGTAATTTTTCTTGTGCTTTGCTTTTATGCAAATTCTGAAAATTACAGCATCTATCCCCCATTTTTCAAGGTAAATTAAATCTATTTTTGTACAATTTTTTTTAATGCGGGTTTTCTGTGGAACCTATCTACTGCATAAAATGAGACCCAGGTGTGTATATATATATATTACAATATTACACCACATTGGGGCTGAATTATGAGGAAATGGGAAACCATTATCATCCACAAATATGCAATCAAAATATAAAATTAAATATGAAAGAAATGATAATGAATATAATAAATGAGCATGAGAAATCAGCAAAAACAAAGACTAACTATAAGTTTACCTGAATTACAGAGAATAATAATAATCATTCATCATTATGAATGATTAAAAAAATCAACCTTGTGACTTGATTTAAAAGTAGTCCACTATAGACCAGACTATTTTAAGCCCTTGTCAAGCTTGGGGGAATGTATATCAACAATATTTCTATCATAAAATCATAACAATTAGAAAAAAATAATGCTGGGATACTAAAACATGCTGATAATCATCAATGTCCTCTGGCCACTTAGTACCATTAATGTACTGGCCCACTATAAACTTAATTTCTAATTAATATTAAAATAAAATTCAGTCCATGAACTTTAAAACATATACTTTGCACTATCCAGCATTAGAGAAGTAATGACATCTTTATCACTTGAATGTCTATAACTCTAAATATAAAGCCCAATCTATATAACTGACCATTATGCATGAATCTAGCTCAGTGAGCAAGAGCTCTATAACTATCACTGTGAGCAAGTGATAATACCAACATATAATAATTCTAAATCTATTTTTATGAATGAATAAATTCACTGGAGTAACTTACAAATATAAATTTATTAAGTAGAAACAGTAATAATAAATTAAAATTAAGGTCTGTTATGTCTGCTATAAATAGAAATTCAGCATTCTCATTTTGATTAGATTAATATTTAAAAATTGCTATGATATTACTTACATATATCTCAATAGGTTTACATAAAACATTTACATATCAGCAAACAGATGTTCCTGTATAATATAAAATGAACATATTTGAATTGTTATAGGCTTAAAAAACAATTCATTTTTAATAATTCCTAAAGTATGACTAATTTTAACATATATATGTCTACATCAGGGGTGTCCAACAAATCGATCATGATCCACTGGTCAATTGCAAAGCCATTTTTGGTCAATCATGAGGCTAATCTGCCATGAGCTGTCAGGTAATGAGTGAAACAAATTAAGTCAAGATTTTCAAGCTTTTTTATTATTTTTGTTTTTGTTCTAATTTTTTTCCCAATTCTAGATAGGTGAAATCCACTAAGCTGTATCATTATTGAAAATAATATTTTTAATCTTGAATTTTTTGTCCCATTTAAATAATTATTTTTTACTAGGTAGATATATAAATATTTGAAAATCAGGCACTGTTTACAAACCTGGAGCTATATATAAAAATATAGTAGTATGTATTTCACACCTCCCTCCACTTAGACTACACCTATGACAACAAGTCGATCGCCTATGACAACAAGTTGATCACAACACATTTTAAAAATAAAAAGTAGATCTTATGAACACAAAAGTTGGCTCCCCCGGGGTCCACATCACAAACATATTTAAGAGGGGAGGGGGGAGTTTTTATATATTTTAATTTTATCCTTTGATTATAACAAATACTAAAAATTCATTTTTTGATACATAATAATTTTAACAAATATGTGTTTGATGACTGATTTTAATATATATGGGTACCCATTTAAATTTGTGTGCACACACTGGCATTTATGTCCTAATGATATTTCATTAGTTAATAAATAAACTTATTAAATAAAATATTTTTATTACTAATTGTAATTACTTTTACTAAACACATTTTAAAAGGTTAAAAAAGAGTTTTCTCTATTTGAAAAAAAAATCCTACACAAAAGTTTCCCTTCCTTTTTTTTCTTTTTCAAGTTATTTTTAACTGTCAACATTTTTAAAAAAATTACTAGAAAGTTCTTGTGTTTTCATCTCCTATATAGAAATTTATGAGTTTCCCTTTTTATAAATAAAACTGGAAATGGTCATTTATTATTATTTTTCATAATTTAAGTTTAGTTGAATAATTTGGTCAAAAATTATTTACCTTTAAAACCAGATAATATATGTATATACTTTGTATATATAATGCAATACCTTTGTCAGTACTTCTTTGCATATAGATAAACCAAAATATGTATAAAATCATATCACAGTAATCCTTCAGCAAGGTGATTAGCTAGAGTCTCTTGATAATCTGGCCTTTCCAAAATAGTAGATTGGATTATTGACATCAAAAGGTATAAATCTGGTAACTGTTGTCATTCAGTCAGCTCCATATGGTCTCTATAATTTGGTATACTTCAGGCATGCTGTGTAATACATGTTATGGTCTATAAAACAAAAAACAGGCCCTGCTTCCATGTAAATTCAAACTCTAATGTTCTGACATTAGCAGCAGCTCTACTTCTTGGCTTCAGTTATAGCTTTATAATAATCATGCTATGTTGTAATCCAATGATCTTTTTGAGCATTCAAATTCATCTTTATATACTGTATGATGGAATTTCAAAAAAAAAAAATAAGTAAAATCTTTTTTTATCATGAAAAAAATTAACATAAACTCTTGTGTAGGATTTTTTTTCAAAGAGGGAAACTTTATTTAACCTTTTAAAATATGCTTCATAAAAGTAATTACAAATAGTAATAGAAATATTTTATTTAATATGTTTATTTATTAACTAATGAAATATCATTAGAATATAAATGCCAGTGTGTGAACACAAATTTGAATGGGTATTCATATATATTAAAGTCATTCATCAACAACATTTATATTAAAATTATTATTAAAAAATGAATTTTTATTATTCATTTATGACAATTCAAAGATGTTAATTATAAAATATGTTAAAGCACATCTGTGTGCTTATATAGATGCATGTAATGTAGACACAAATATGTTAAAATCAGTCATACTTTATGAATTATTGAAAATGAATTGTTTTTTTTATTTTTGACATCATCTTATATACATATTTCCATGTGTACACACATTCATGTTAAAATTAATCATTTATGTATCATTTAAAATGAATTGATTCTTTTATTAGTTCATGAAAAATCTAATATGTTAATTCTATATTATCACACAGCATATCTATGCTTATATAGATATGTGTCATGTACATATCTAGAAATATATGTAAATAACAATATAATAGTATTTTTTGTATTATTTAATCAAAATCAGAAAGCTGAATTTATATTTATAGCAAAATCTTAATTTTAATTTATTATTATTGTTTCTAATTAATGCATTTATATTACATTATGTTATTCCAGTGAATTTATTCAATTATATACTAGATTTAAAATTATTATATGTTTGATATTATCTCTTGCTCACAATTACAGTCATAGAGCTCTTTTTTACTGAGCTGTATTCATGCATGATGGTCAGTTGTACAGATTGGGGGTATGTTTAATATTATGGATATTCAGTTGATGAAGATTTCATTACTTCTCTAACTGGATAGTACAAAGATATATCCTTCAAAGTCCATGCACTAAATTTTATTTTAGCATTAATTAGAACTTAAGTTTATAGTTGGCTAGTACATTAATGGTACTAAATGGCCAGAGGACATTGATGATAATCAGCATGTTTTAGTATCTCAGCATTGTATTTCATAATTTTTATATTCTTATGATTGAATTATTGTTTATATAATCTGCTCCAAGTTTGGTAAGAGCTAAATAATTAGCCTGATCTATAGTTGATCACTTTCAAATCTAATCATAAGATTGACTGTTGGTTTTATTTTTTGAACATTCATGATGATAAATGATTCTTCTCCTTCTCTGTAATGCTAGTGAACTTATGATTAGTCTTTGTTTTTGCTGATCTCTCACGCTCATTCACTATATTCATTATTATTTATTTCATATTTAATTTTATATTTTGATTTTTTATTCGGGGATAATGATGGTTTCCTATTTCCTCATAATTCAGCCCTAATGTGGTGTACCACTATAAATAACATCTCACATTGGGTTCCATTTGTAATGGTATGAAGAAACAAGGATTAACCTGGAGTGATAAAAAAATAAAATCAACAGTCAACATTGTGACTGGATTTTAAAGTGGTCTACTACAGACTAGGCTAATTACTTAACTTTGCCAAACTTGAGGCAGATTATATAAGCAATAATTTGTATGCACAAACCCAAGTGCTAAGCCATAAGAATATAGCAATTAAAAAACTAATGTTGGAATATCAAAACATGTTTATCGTCATCAATCCCCTCTGGCCACTTAGTACCATTAATGTATTGGCCAACTATAAACTTAATTTGTAATTAATACTATAATAAAATTTATGCATTAACTTTAAAGAATATACCTTTTCACCATTCAGCATTAGAGAAGTAATGAAATCATTATCAACAGGATGAGTATACGCACTAAACATAAACTCCAATCCATATAACTGACCATTAAGCATGAATCAAGCTTTATAGTGTGAGCAAGAGATAATACCAACATGTAATATTCTAAATCTATTTTTGGATTAAATAAATTCACTGGAATAACAATGAAATATAAATTAATTGATTAGAAAGAATAAAATTAAATGAAAAGTCTGTAGGATGCACTATAAATATGAATACATCTACCTGATTTTGATTAAAATAGTACAAACAATATATGCTTTTACATTGTAATTTACATATACTTCTCAGTAGGTTTACATAAAATATACCTATATATAACCATTCAGAGGTGCTGTATAATAATTTAAAATTAACATCTTTAAATTGTCATAAACAATAATAAAAATTCATTTTTTAATAATACATAATAATTAATTTTAACATATATGAGGTTGATAACTGATTTTAATATATATAGGTATGAACTCATTGGAATGTGTGCACATACTGGCATTTATAAAAAAAAAAAAAACTTATTAAAGTTATATTTTTTTAAATTAATTTCATGTTAAAAAAATACATATACAAAAATGGATGCAATATGTGTGTAGTACCATTATCTTCCTACAAATCAAAGTTATTAGTACCTTTTAAGTAAAAAATTAAAAAAACAAAACAAAAAAAACATAATTGTTGGATCCAATTTGGAAAGTTCTTTTTTAAAAGCCCTTTGGCTTTTGTTTCCTTATTTACAATAAGATTTCTGAGTCTACTTTTTTGTGGGAAGAAATCCATATTAGTTCTTTACTTGTTTTATTTTTAATTGAACAATTTACTTTAAAATTATTTACTTTTAAAACGCTAACTTCTTCCATCAGTGTTTGATGTCATCCTTCATTCTGGGGATCTTTAAAGACCAGTCAGAAAGATAAATAAAGAAACAATATACTTGGATATATATATGTAATAGGCTTTATTTGATAACAAATAATAATGTGGTAAAAAGCAACATAAAGACGTAATAGTTCATTAATATTTATATGCTGTTTATTTTTTCAGGTGAAAATCATCTTCTTTCATACAAGAACTAATCCAGTTATTATTTTATTTATGCTTTTAAATCAAATGTCTCTTGAAACACAAATAAGCATGTCTAATTTCGCTTATAGAATAAATGTATTAATATTTGCAATATACTAATACTTATATCAGCGTACATAATTTATATACATTGTATATTAATCATCTCCATTTCCAATTTGTCTTTTGCAATTTAGCTTGAGTTAATTGCTTTTCATTGGTAATAACCTTTTCAATACACTAACGAGTAACTGCTTCTTGCCTGCCACTGTTCCATTTTAGACTTAATCACCACTAGTCAATCTACTAGTCTATCATTGACCATTCTTTACTGCTGATCTGTTATCACTTCAAAACAATACCAACTGTAATACAGCCTCTTTATTGCATTTCTAGAGTAATCTTCAAATAAAGGAAATGTAATTAAAGTGAAGAAACCATGCACATTTACAAAAATAAATAATCTTTTATTTACAGTTTTATATGTGTGGACATTTCACTCTTTCCCTACTCTAGAATTATGAAATTAATTTATTACTATGTTTTTAAACTTGTTAGGTGGTTTACTTTTATATTTATGTGGAGTTTTGAGAATAATTCCACCTTTATTTTCTTCCTGTTCAAACACCTGTTTGTCATAAATTACTTTAATGTGGTCTGAATCAGTAATTAAATCCTCCAATAAAAATATTTTTTTCTAATTCTTCCTCTAAGGATTTATTTAAATAAATATCTAGAAAGGTATCCTCATTATGACAGTGAAAGTGTTTAACATGTCTTTTCAACTCATATTCTTCCTGTAATTTTACTATTTTTATAACCTTCAATATTACTATGACTATTTTTCCAGGTGCCCACTTACAACTAAGTAAGTCGAATATTCATGTTTTTCTCCTACTAAGAACTTGTTCCAATTTTTATTATCATTTTTACACGTAGCTTTGTTAATTGAGTCTGAGGAGTTTTAGGATTTTTCCCCACCCAATTTGCTATAGTCTCACTGCTAGTATTTAAAGTTTTGGAGTTTAACAACTTATTATTCACATTTATATGAATATCCAGTGGTCAGAACCAATATTTTCTTATTAACAAACTGAAATTTGTATTTATTATGTAAAGTATCAAACATTTTACACTAAAAATTAATTTTACAGCCACTACCACTTTTCTTCGAATATCAGTTTTATTGCCATATAAATCTATATCTTGCAAATATAATTTTATATTTATATATTGTTCTATATTTAATAGTTGGTAAATACACTAATATTTTTAAACTTTAATTTAAATTGTTTTTCTTTTTCTTCACTCTAAATAACAATATCATATTTTTCAATTTTTCATCTGATATGATTTTTTAAAATATATTTTATAGCAGTTATTATTTTTTATATAAGCCTCTAAAGTGATTTATTCTATTTAATATCACTAATTTAGGTATCTTTATTTAAATCTGGATATATATAACTGAAAACCCATTATTTCAAATCATGCATAATTAAGCTGATCGAAATTTTCCTTTCCTTTATTTTGCTAGCATATAAAACAGAGCTATTCTTGTACTTAACAGGATTATGGTATTATTTTTCGAGTTCCATATATTACGGTATTTTCAGTGCACACACACACAAAAAAAAATCTGAAGTGACCATAATTAGTGAATTTCTGTACAATTTTAATCCATTGATTATTTTAAAATCTTTTTATCACTTGTTAAACTTAAACTTATAACTTTAAATCTCAGTATTATTTATGAAGCACAATATTTAATTTATTTTTCTGATAAGCAGAAAATGTTTCTTTTAATCAGGTCTATAATAATAGAGTCATTGATAGAAAAATAATCGGGATTTCGATTCTTACTTATATCCAAAATACTTTTAGAATTTCAAACGTCAATGACTTAATAATCTTGGAAATCCAAATTAATAATTTTAATATTTAGTAGTTATTGAAATGTTTATAGTTAGTAAATGCTTCTAAAGAATGAACACATATTTGGAATAAGTTTGTTTATTCAATGCAACTATCACTTTAATCTTGTAATACCTTAGTCTATGATAATGTACAACAACTGCACTTGTAACTGCTTTTTGCTTTCCAATCCCTAACTATAGTGTGGTCTTTTAAATGTCATATTGGGTGCATTCCAATTTTTTTATAGCTATTTTTCTAGTCAATTTATACTATGCTAATAAACATCAGTTTATCCATGAGGAAAACTTATCAAAACATGTCAAATGACTCCAGCTATATTGTAAAGAATTAGAAGAAGTTAACAGTTACAAATACCTTGGTCAGATTATTAATACAGATGGAAACATAATGGAGGAAATTAATCATAGAATTAAACTTGGTTGGAGTGCTTTTGGTAGAAATAACTTGATACTAAAAGGAAATATGCCTATGTGTTTGAAAAGGATGGTTTTTAACAAATGTGTTTTACCAGTTCTTACTTATGGATCTGAGACTTGGACACTTAATGGAAGAGCAATACAGAGACTTCAGACCACTCAAAGGAGTATGGAGAGATGTATGTTGGGAGTAACAAGAAGAGATCGAAAACGCAATGTATGGGTAAGACAACAAACAGGTGTTACTGACCTTATTGAAAAAATTAAAAGATTGAAATGGAGTTGGGCTGGACATATTGCTACAAGAGATGATAATAGATGGACAATTGAAATTTTAAACTGGATGCCAAGAGATTGTAAAAGACCCAGAAAGAGACCACAAGTGAGATGGATGGATGAAATAAGAAAATGTGCAGGGGTATTGTGGAGAAGAGAAGCTAAAGATCGGAGAAGATGGATTAAACTTGGAGAGACCTTCATCCTGCAGTGGATTGATAATGGTTGATGATGATGATATTGTAAACTATTAATATATATAACTACTATCAAATTTAAAACAAATGAAAATTTTTATAAAAAGATGTTTATTGCATATTTTATTAATTCCAAGAAGCCATTTTAAATCTAATGACTACATTGTTAATCATTATGACATTTTAATTCTGTTGAAGCTAAATTTTAGATAATTGCAATATTCTAATAATAATAAGATTGTATATATATGCTTATATTGCATTATATTTGATTTTTTTCTGTATGTATTTGTATTTTTTATGCTTTATATTTTAACTTTGGAATTAATAAAATATCGCTTTTTTAAAAAAATATATATAAATAGATATTCCACTACCTATACATATATATAAACGTTCAAATAACTAAAACATGAAGACCTTTTTTTGAAAAAAAAAAAAAGATCTGAAGATTAAATAATTGTTTTAAAAAGACTTCGAAAATTCACAATCATGTGATTAATGACCTCACTATCATGTGACTTGTTTACTAATCAGTGCATCAGGTGGGCTTGTTGTTTGAAATTGAGTCTTCTTTTGTATTTCATAGTTTAATGGATGGGACTTATTATTTTTATAATGGCATTTAAGCGTTCTGGATTGAAGAACCTCAAGGCAAATTGGAGAAAATTTACTTTATTTCTTACAGTGAATATCTTAATTGGAAGTCTAGATCTGTTTATGTAGTAAAAGAAATTATACTTTTAAGAAGCAAAAAAAAAATAATAATAATAATGTAATTTTCATTTGAAACTTCTATCTGTTTTATAGAACTATATGATTACAGCTTTTTTTTTTTTTAATGGCTTCAATAAAAACAAAAGTGAGCTTAAATTTAAAAATGATTTCAAAATAAAAAAGCTTTTAGCTAAAGGAACAAATAAAAATGTATACTATCCATATTATATTTATTATTACTGAATAATAAAGTGTAATTATTAAATAAATATATTTATTTTTAATATATATATATATGCACATAAATAACGATCTATGCTAAATGATTCTCTAAAAGCAAGTTTTATGCCTGTAATTATTGTCTGAGCCAAACCATTTATCAATTCTAGATCATCATCACTAATATCTAGTCATTGCTTTCCAAAATTATAAAAGAATCCTACAATAAATGGCGCTTCAGCGGAGAAACGGGAAATGCTCTTTTAATTACTTAAGCTTTGCATCAGTATCTCATATCTAAGTTATATTTTAGAGTAAAATTTAAAAATAATTGAATGGCTTTATTGCTTAGAAATTTATCAAATGTTCAGGTGCTAAAGCTAGATGTGATCCAAGAACCTTGATGTTACAAAAGGGGTGGGGAAACAATGCAGAATTAATAATACATTTATGTTTGTTCTACTACGAATAATAATTAATTGTGACTTGATTCATTATTTCTACAAAATAAGGAAATATAAACATATTTTAAAAATAATCATTTCTTGAAATACGAGTTGTCAATTATGAGTTTCTACGGTTTGTTTTTATTTTAAAATATATATTTATTGACATAATAAAATTGTACAGATGAATAATAAATACACTTTGTTAATGTTGGCTCATCCATTGCTGGTGTTGGCTTTTTCCATCAAAACTGGCTTGATAATGTGGAAGTCCTAGGTCTGGTAGATGTATGGCAGAGCCATCTCTGCACTAGCAGGTTGATGTATAAGTAGATAATATTCCATTTTGTTGGTATTGACCACCCCTTTTGAGGTTGGCCCAATAATGCTATTGTATCAGCTGGAATACATGTAGTGTGAAATCAATGTCTCTCTAGTAGAATCTGGCATGTTGCATCATAGACTACTTCATTTACGATACATTACGATGTGGATATATCAGGTCCAAAATTCATCTAGAGTCTGTGGGCCATACTAGTAGGCTCCATGTATTCATATATAAAAATCTAGAGGATAATATCTTGTCCTTGTTCTGAAGAACTTTGAGCTTATCGAAAAATTTAGCATTGGGATCTGGTGTTGCTTGTATAAACTTTGTCCTGCATCTTGTGTACCAAAAAGCGTATGTCAGGAAGATAGATAACCTGATAACTGTAAAGTCTCCAGAAAAGAGACAACCCCTGATGTCCAGGATTTTATCCACTGCTATAATGCAGTGTTGAGAGACAACACTTCTAATACTGTTATAGCCTGGACATATATTTAACAGATGATTAAAGGTCTCCTCTCCTCTAGAGCAGGCATGACCAATTGGGTCTATTTTATTTAGAAACCACTTGAAGTGTAAGAATGTATTAGTTGGCATGGAGCTCATATTCATCTTGATGAGATAATCCAAAAGTTTGGGCTCCAGTAGCAGATATTTAAATATTGTGGTGATTTTATGATTGCTGCACCCTAGGTAAGTATACATAGCAGTATTTTCAGGATTCAGCAGTTAATGTGCCTGCCAGATGCTGATTTTATTATTAAACTGTGCTGTTGAGTGCCCGATGTATAGAAATTGTTGCTTAATAATGGTGTCAAGCCATGTATCTTTATCAGAGGGGGGGGTCTGTCAGTAGGTATTGCAGTCTATAATATCTGATAGAGAGTATTTTTTCCCAGGTTTACTAAAAGTGAATGCCCTTTTTGAAAATTGATTGCCTGTATTGAATGGAGACCCATACCATTCTGTCAACTGTGAAACATGAAGTCTCTTATGATATTCTCAGTTATGCCTTCTTATGCTGGGTTTACACAATGCAAATTTCAAATCACATTATTATATAATGCAAAAATAAAATGGTCTGTTTTACTATTAATATTTATGTAATTTATATATATTGTAGCAGAACAGAAAATTGGGCGATAATAATGGAGAATTTGAGGTTACAATACCTCACAATTGGATTACCATTTGTAACAGTATATCATATTAGGGCTGAATTATGAGGAGATGAAAAACCACCATCATCCCCAAATAAACAAAATATATAATTAAATATAAAAGTAATGAACATGAGAGATCAGCATGAGATTAACTATAAGTTCACCAGCATTACACAAAAGTAATAATCATTCATCATCATGAATGATCAACAATAAAAATAAATCAACAGTCAATCTTGTGACTATTTGAAAGTGGTCCACTATAGACCAGGCTAATTATTTAGCCATTGCCAAACCTAGGGCAGATATACAAATAATAATTATCTAAATGCACACACTTAGGTGCAACTCCATCAAAATATAACCATCAGTCAAATAATGTTGAGATACTAAAGACATCCTGACCATCATCAATGCTCTGGCCACTTAGCACCATTAATGTACTAGTCAACTATAAACTAAATTTCTAAAGAATTAATAAATTATATGAGGTGTAGTGTATGGACTTTAAAGGATATCCCTTTGTGCCAATACAGGATTAGAGAAGTAATGAAATCATTATCCACTGAATGTCCATAGCACTAAACATAAACTCCTACTCCATATAATTGTTAGGTGCAAGACTTTAGACTGTCAACATAATAGTTAATGAGTTCTTTATAAATAATGTTATAAAATTGGAAGACTATTAAGACAGCTAGTCTCAAAAATCATCTCATACACTCCAGAATGCAGCTAGTTTATTAAAAATAACATTTTAGTTTTTATATATATAGTATATAATAATGGATTTAGAAATATAAATGTTGTTTGTTTTAATAAAAATAATAATTAATTTATTCTCTGTTTATTTTGAATGATTTGTTCTTTTAATATAAGTAATACTGCTAATAAAGTATGCTATCTTAATTGATTTTCAATTAGACACAAAATGAAATGAATTCAAAAAATTTAATTATTAAAAAGATTTATAGGAAGCAATAACTCTATAAATTATTACTGTGAACAAGATATAAATAAATAAATAAATAAATAAATAAATAAATAAATAAATAAATAAATAAATAAATAAAGCAGCTTATTATAAATCACTTTAAATAATTCCTAGATTTACTCTATTGTAAATAAATAATTTTATTGGGATCATTTAAAAAATCCTAGGACATTAAGCTGTCATGAAATAAAGTCACACACAATACAATTTATGAAACAAATTGGATAGAATAAAGAAATTAAGACTAAAAATTATTTTTAAAACAATTATTTAACAACTAATTGATTAACAATATAAAAAAAAATCATTGTAAAATTTTAAACATTAATTTCATCAAAAAACATTTTTGATAAAAAATTATAATCAGTCAGTTGATTTCTATTCATAAATTAACTTTTAATTAATTATTTTTAAAAATAACTAAGAGTTGAAAAAAAAAACATTTTCAAAATCAAAAATAACTTTGATTAGCTTCATTAACTTTTTGTTAAGTTTTTAGGAGGGAAAATGAATGAAAAGAGAAAAAACATGTTTAAAAAAAATTAATTTTACATAATAAATTAAATTTTCGAAAAACTCATAATTTTTAAGAGAAAATTGAATGGATTTAAAAATAATGTTTCTTAATTTGAAAATATTAACCCAATGAAATATTTAAAATTCTCAATTTTTACAAAAAATGATTACTTTTATATTAGAAAACATATAATTTTTTACTATTAATAAAAATACAGTGTGCACACAAAAATACCTTTAATCATGGTTTTTTTCAGTGGAATTATTTCCAATTGTAATTTCCAGTTTTTCCAGTTGAGTTTCCCTATTGAAGGCTTCTACACATGAACATGGTTATTTTTTCCTTTTTCTGGTGTGCAGTATTTCATTTCCAGGTTAACAACAACAAAATTTTATCCATTTTCTTTTAATAAATTTCTCAGATGAGACTAACACAGACAGAGATTCATGCTCTTGGTTAAAGATAAGATTGCAGATTAATTTAAGAGTAACTTTTTTTCTGTTTTTATTCTAGTGAAGACAGGTTACATAAAAGAAGATGACGTCTAGCTTTTAGCTGAATTTAGCACATGGTTTTCATTATAGAAACCATTTTTATGATTAAACTCATAATATGTTAAGTGCTTGATTAAAATGTTTGCTATTCTATACAATAGCTTGGTTAAGATTCCTACTGTATTATGCAACAGCTTGGTAAAGACTTCTGCTTCTTTCTTTATCAGCTAGATTAAGATTTGACTGCTCTCTATTCAACAACTAAATTAGGAATATCATCTTACCAGACACTTATGTCTTCTCACTTATTCACATGCCATTATTCATTTTCTACAACAATCTTGACTACAAGCCAATCACAATCAATTTCCAACATGATAGCTTTTATAACAGTCAATTTAGATAATTTTTATAAGTACAATTGTTGACTATTTCTTTCCTTAATCATAGATATTGCAAAACAAGTCAAGAACTTAAATAAACATGATAAAATTCTTGACATTAATCAGTAATTACACTGATTTGATTTTTTTGAAATGAAAAAAAAAACAACTCGGATTAGAAATAAAAGTATTAAAATCCTATTTTGCTTTTTCTTTTAAAAATACTCTTAAACATAAAACTTTTTTCTTTGTTAAAAGGTTAAAATTAATATTTATTAAATAATTTACAGCAAAGAGAAAATTATTTTTCTATTAGTACATTTTCATAGATTAAATTAAAACAATTAATTATAACTATTGAAGAAAGAGAGATTTAAAAAAATAGTAATAGTATGAATACTGAACCTACCATCTGATGGTGTTCTTTTTCACCCAAGTCACATCAATATACCGATTCATGGGATGTCTGTTTGTTTACATAATATTAAGTTAAAAGATTTTTTTTTTAAACTGGTTTTTATTTTTTTGTTAGCAACAGTAAACCACCAAATTTTTTTTTATTATATAACATTACAGTAAAATATTTTTTTTCAACCATTTTTTTTTTTTTTTTTTCATGAGCAAAGGTAAACCACCAAAGTTTTTATTTATTCCACCTGGGTTTTTTTTTGTTTTTAATAAACAAATACTTTGTTTTTAGATGGTCTAGGGGTGTTGGTTTATTTGTAAATTAATGAGTAACTGTTTATAGGTTTCTTTACATAATATTACATATGGTAAACCAAATTTTTTTTCACATTTTTTTTTGGTTCATTTTTTAAGAAACAAATCCTTTGTTTTTAGATGGTATAGGGGTGTTGGTTTGTTTTTAAATTATCGACTACACAAAAATATGGTAACAAACACTTTGTTGTTTTTAGATGGTAGAGGGGGGGGGTTGGTTATTTACTTTTAACTTATCTTTTTTTTTTTTTGGTTGATGTTTTGATTTGTTGAAAGACTTCAACAATTCAATACTTTTGAATAAACCAACACTTGGTTTTTAGAGGGTGGAAGGGAAAGGAGTTGTTTTGATTATGAATTGTCATCTCTTTTTTTTTTGTTAATTTATTATAAGGTTTTTTATATTTCAATTCTTTACACTACAGAAAGCTTTATATGATAGCAAAAAGTTCTTCCTTAATTTTTTGGACTTTTAATTAAAAAAAAAAAGACATAAACATTTTGTTTTTAAAGAATACTTTTTTTTTAAGCTGGAAGAGGTGGGGTGGCAGGAAAGGTTTGTTTTGATTTTTAATTATCGACTTCTTTTTGGATTTTCTTTTTGAACATTTTATTATGTTACCGCATGGTTCTTTATTATTATGTTATTGTTTTGGTCCTTTTGAATAAACTCTTAAACACTTCTTTTTTTTGGTATAATAAAATATTACCTACTTTAACTGTTAATGAAACTTATCAAATATTATCTACCTACTTTATAATCATGTAAATAACAAAAACAACAACAAGTTTCCCATAAAATAATTTATTGAATCAAAAAGAAACAAAACTTTGGACAAGTTACGAACTAAAACAAGTAAAAAAAACATTTTCAGTGGCATAAAAAACAGTAGCCAATAGTAACATGCAAATAAAATAACAGAGAAGCCTCAAAGCTGTAAGTAACAGGATTTTGGAGCCTTCAAACCAACTTCCCTTAAACAGACCTACATAGGTACACTTGTAGGAGTTTCTCTTTCTGGGAAAACACAATATTGTGCATCCACTTGTGTGGCCGGCCAGCAATTCACTCAGCTTCAACCAATTCGGACAACTTGCAGATGACATTTGACAGTCTCACATGGATTCGCACATAAATGGGCATTTGCATGTGAAATTGGAAAAAACTCTGCTGAAAAAAGAACCTTTTCAAGTTGTGTCCAGTTCAAAAGTGTAGGGAAGCATGTGTGATGACATGACAATTCTTAATATGGAATACTAATTCCACTACATTTTCTAAAAAATTTCTGTCAATGAATTTTTGCAGAGTTTTGTCTCTTTCAAATATGGTCACCATTAAATCAGACAGTAGCGAGAGTTCAAGAGTGCTCACTTGATTAATACTGTCGCAATGCAATAGGCATAGTATTTCTTTATGTAATCATAGAATACATCACTCTCAGGTGGCCTGCTATAGCTCCAAAAACACCTCTTGTATTTATCAGCTATAAGTTAAGGCAGCTAAAATGGTATATTGATGTGCATTTTGTGAAAAATAGCACCATCAGATGGTAGAGTTCAGTATTCATACTATTACCAAAAAAACTTATTTACATTTTTTAATAGTTTTTGCTCCCTTTCTACAATCATTTATAACTTTTAAAAATATTCCCACATTAAAATCATATCATTTAACAAATTTAATGTTTGAGAATTTTCATACTATTATATTGGGACTTAAAATATTTAGTTAATTGAAGACCCATTTCTATTATAAAAAATATGCATTGGAAAATTAAATATTTCCCCATTAATTAAATAATTCCATCTTTAAACTGAAGGAATTTGCTGCCAACTATCTAATTATTTTTAATGCAGCTATGTAACCAAAACCAAGTAGCTACAATATATTGTGATGATTATTTGGTATTTGTAAAATAATAATAATAAACATAACTTCAAATTTTTTTATTGATTTATAATAAAAATAACATCTCAAATTTACTTTATCAAACAACATTTTAAAAAAAATCTAAGATGTCTGACTGCATTTTTATAGCATTTGAAATTCTTGCAACAATTTTGGTTTAGTTTTAAAACACACACACAAATTAAAATGACTGTACACAATAAAATGTATAATATTGTATATATGTGGATAAATTAGTTAACATTAAATTAGCAATATTTACATTAGTGTACACATAATGGTAAAGCTAAGTCAGTGATAATGTAATAATTAAATGTGTCAATGTGTGTATATTTGTTTCTCTGATATATTTAAATATAAAACAATATTATTTTAAAATATTTAGGTAAAGTTATTTTAAATCCAAAATACAATTTTAGAATTAATTGAATTACTCTATAAACAATTTAGTAAAAATGACTAAAACTAGCAATTTTCATTTCTTAGAAAATCATTATCTTCTTTGCATTTTTAAAAATGAAAAAGAAAAAAACATGTTGTGAATTTCTTAAAGTTTACCATATTAATCGATTGATTCAAAAAATAAAATTCCATTATCATTTATTGTTCTAACACAAATTTGTCTTCTCACCTCCGTGATTAATTAAAGTGCCTAAGATTTTCTATCATTTAAAAAAAACATTCTAAAAGATTTCACTTGGATAAAAATAATTAAAACTCTTCAAGACTTTAAGTAAACTTTAGATTATAAAGAATATTTGTTTTTACTTATTATATATTGACTATATAATGTAGTTGCTTTAAAGTTTTTACCAGAGAAAAGCTGGAGTAAAAAAAGGATTCTACTGGTAATATATTTTAAATTATATATATTATTATTATTTCAATATTGATGACTTAGTCTTGTATAATTTGTTTTGGAGATTGTTGATTAATGTTAATGTAGGTACATTAAAAACTATATGATGGACATTTATATAATTAATTACTTTTGTCAACTATAAATAAACTTGGTGAAACTTATTTTAAAAAATTTTTTAAAGATTGTTTCAATCTACAAATTTATTTAAATGATAATAATAAAGACATAATTAGAGAGGAATTGTATGAAGAATTGTCTGTTTAAAAATTTATTTTCAAGTAAATTATCTTAATTCAAAAATCCACTGAATGTTCTAAGTTATATTCATGAAAATGATTTGACTGTTTTATTTCCAAATTTGAGCATATCATTAAGAATATTATTAATTCTTCCTACAAATATAGCTAATGGAGAGAGATCATTTTCGAAGTTAAAAATCATAAAAAATTATTTACATTTGACAATGATACAAGATTGTTTGGTAAATTTGTCAATGATAACTACACTGAATGATATATGCAATGCTCCAAATGCTGATAATATTGTATCTAAATTCAGTTTTAATGCATAGGGTAAATATTTTATTATATTTGTAAAGAAATGAATAAATTTTATATAAAAGAAATACATATTTTGAGAGACTATTTGATAATCAATAAGGATCATATAGAGCATTATTTTCCATTATTTTTTTAATAATTAGTTAATATTGAAGTTTATTTAATACTGGCTTAACAACCATCTTAAAATGAATTGCTTGTCCAACAAGATGTAGAAACATACTGTACATTTTTTTGGCATAGTTTAAATTTAGATAAAGCTCCTATATTTAAAAGGTATTTGAAATATTTTAGGATATAGAATTTGATGAGAACTTAATTTATTATTGTTTTTTTTATTTATCAAAAACAGGTTTATTCAACTATGTATACAACAAAAGAAAAAAAAATAGCAAAAACTCACTCCTCCAGAGAGGAATGTCCAACATTAACAAGATTCCATGTGGAATTCACCACAAAGTGAGGAGCTAACTTCAAATCTCTTTCTTTGATTTCTTTTAATTTTTGTAGAAAAATTAATTTTTGATCAGGCAAAACTGACTTGAAGATTAGAATGCATCTGACAAACCATAGACAAAAAGTAATGAAAGTGGTACTTCTTATAGTTACAAAATCTCCAGAGGCAATACCTTCTATGAGTGTGTCGATAATTGGATATTTTGGTATATAAATTTGATTAATCAATATTCTACAGTTCTGAAGAGATGAAAAATTGTTGAAAATGTGAAATATGATATCATCCTCCCTATGGCAGAGTGAGCACACAGGGTCCAAAGATGAAAAACCTCTGTACATCACAAGAAAATATCTTGTGGGAAGGATATTGATATTTAACTTTAGAAGGAAGTCCAAATATTTTGGCTCTAGAGTCCATCTTTTATATTTCTTTATAATGGCAAAGTTTGTACAGGTGAGAATGTTAGGATCTGGGATAATTGGTGAAAACAAAAGAAGATAGGCATCCCAATAACGAAGTTTCGTTGGTTTTATTTGAGTTAAAGGTGTGAGAATTTTTGCAATGTCAATTAAGACTTGTGTCAGCCAACCATCATTAATTGGAGGTGGTGTATCTGTAGGATGAATATATAGAAAAGGTGAGTCATCAGGAAAAATCCCATTAAGTCTTATAATGAGGTTATTTGATTTCTGTAGATAAAGAACCTGAAGTGAGTGCATTGACAAACCATTAAGTTTTGTTGGTCTCTGAACTCTTCTATTTTTGTAATTAAATTGATTTTATGTTTATTAAATTCTTTTGACTTTCATATTTCATACTCATCATCTAATTAGTAATTTATGGCCATATGATATTATCATATGTTTATATAATAGTACATTGATTTTTATAAAAGTAATGCTCTTGATATAAATCTGTAATACTAGCATATATAATTTAAATATTGATGCTTAGTTACTGTAAGATATGGTTTGGATATAGTAAAATTCCCTTTGTATAGTCGAATATTTTATTAAACCCTGAGATAACATTAGATTTAATTTATTTATATTTCAAAACTTAGAGAGAATCTGCTAGTCATATTATTGTTTAGATAAGTTTATTACTCTACATATTATACAGTTGCATGCATTAATTATTATAACCCTGAGATATTATTTGTACACATTTATATTGCTTCTAAATATTTAAAGCAAACATAAATATTTGGTTAATATATAAATAAGTGTGAAGATCTGTAATTTAAAATGTATAAATAATTATTGTAAAAATATATAAAAAAATAATTTTTGTTAATAAAGATTTTACTTAAAAAAAATAATAATTTGGTTATATTAAGAGAGTGATTCATTTATTACTGATTAAACTAAAATTTTGAGTAATCACCATCTGCTTTAACGTTAAGGAGATCACACAGCTTAATCTTGTTCATAGTTATAATTTGGTACTTTTGTCAGTTACAATATATATATATATATATATTATATATATATATATATATATATATATATATATATATCAGCAACAACAACCACATGTAAATAGGCATGGCTATTATAACCTCAGAAAAAAAAAGAAGAAAGACAGATAGTAATAATAATAACAATGATACATTTGAGTTAGAGATGGTTCCTTTTGTCTGTTTACTTAATGTTTTCTAATACTGTCTCTCAATTGTATTTTATCCTGATATATCTCACCAATAAAAACAATCAAAGCTACACTTCTTTAAAATGGATTACGAAAATTATATCACTTTTTATAATGTAAGTTGGATCTGTATCTGTCACAGAAATCATAACCAAGTTCATCATAAAATACTCTTTTTTAGAAAATCATTATTATTTACTTGTTTTACATTTCCAATTAAATGGACATATGCTTTTACAATTACAGATTTATCATCATTCCATTAAAAAATTAAAAAATTTCTAGATTGATTTTTGATATATTCTTAAACATTTTTTTTTCTAATATCTTTACATTATTTCAATAGGAATTCCACATCATATTTTCATGCAATGAATTTAGTAAAAGATCAATATATTATACAATTAATTAATTAAAATATAAGAAAATATTCTAACTTTAAATAAGTAAATGTAGTAGCAATACATTTGTCTTCACATTTAAAAAGCTATCAATACATTTAAATTTATTCACCTTCTCAAGTGAATAAACATCCAAGCTAAAGTTGTTGGAATATTTTCCCATCATTTTCTGATAAGAGACTTAGGTTTTTTTTAGTTTTAATTAAGTCTTCATAGATTGTATTCAAAATGTTAAAAACATTCTATATATCATATTTTGAATTGGAAAAAAGAAACACACATATCAGCAAATTGCAAATCCAGAAAACAACAAGATGAATTTTTTTATTGTAGCTTTTTGCTCCACCATTAAATTAATATCAAATTTTGATACCTAATTCATAAAGCTCTCTATAAATACATGTAAAGAAATACTGTTATAGAAATTAAAAGAAAGAGCAAGAACATATCCTTAATTAAATTATTTCTTTTCATATCATGTAGAATAATGTTTCTCAACTGATGGTCTGCAGAAAAATTTTGTTGGTCTGCAAAAAGTTTATAAATTTGTTTATATTTATTACATTTTTTTTTCAATGATTTAAATTATGACTAATTTTATTAAATTTATCTTTAATTTAGTTCTAAGATTTTTTTTATTTGTTTTTTGTTTTATTCATAGAATTTATAGAAAATAAACTAAGAAACAAAACACTACAAGAAATACAAAAAAGTTTCTATTTTCTAGTGTCAGTCATCTCACAGTAAAAACACTATTCCATTAACAATTTTGCATATGCACACTTCATGCACTGAGGCAGATTTTGATATGTAGAAATATAATCTAACAGTCATCAGTTACATAACTTTCCAATGAAAATTGCACTGATGCTGCAGTGATAGGATAAATGTACACTATAAATTAAAATATATTAAGTACTTGATATTTAAATTTTTTTACTAAATTTTAACTGTTTAAAAATGAATAATAACAAGAAAATGTCAAAAACTATTGCAAACTTTTTAAAAAAAACTAAGTATAAGTAATTTGAATGCTAATGAAAATATAATTTATTCATCTCATGCAAAATATACTGTTGATCGTTGATTCAATTCTGATTATTTAAAATTTGATTTTCTTTCTTGGCCTTTATTTAGACCTCAGTGTGTTATTTGCAGAGAAATTTTATCCAATGAATATATGAAGCCAGAAAAATTAATGCATTATTTACAAACCAAACATTAATACCTACAAAATAAGTCACTGGAGTTTTTTGAACATAAAAGTGCTGAATTAAAAAAACAAAAATAATTTTGTAAAATTTTTTTTCAGTCAATAAATTTCATATAAAAACATAATATTTAGTTGCTTTAAGGATTTCTATATGCAAACTTAATTAAACCATGTTTAATAGATGTGTGTTCTGAAATCCTAGTTACGGTTTCTGGAGACAAAATGAAAACTTTGTCACTTTCTAACAACACTATTGAATGCAAACTTAGTGAATTAGTGATTGATGTTGAAGATCAATTAATTCAAAAAGTAAGCAAATCGTTTGCAATTCAAATAGATGAATCTACAGATGTTACCAATAAAGTCATACTTTTGTGTTAAGTTTGTTATATTGATTACAAAATCAACGATGTAAAAAAATTTTTTTTGTTGTGTTGAACTTCCTAATCATACAACTAGTTCAGATATATTTAAATCAATTGATAATTATATTGAAAAGAACTCACTTATTTAAAAAAATTGTGTTGTCTTACATGCTGATGGAGGTGCAAGTATGACTGGAAAACATTTAGGAGGTGCAAAAAAAATTAAAGAAGTAGCAGACAACAAAATTATTTTTACTTATTGTACTATACATCACTACAAGCATTTAGATGCTAAAAAATTGTTTCCTGATTTGAACAATGTTCTTACTCAATCGATAAAAATAATAAATTATATTAAATGCAATGCACTAAATTCAAAACTATTTTCAAGTTCATGCACTGAAATTGGATCTGGACATGAAAATTTATTATTTCATGTAGAAGTACAATGGTTGTTGAGAGGGAAAATATTAATAAGACTTTATGAATTAAGAAAAGAAGTTGAAACATTTCTAGAAACAAAAAATTCAGAATTAAGAAATATTTTCCATATAACAATTGAATTGATAAACTGGCTTAATTGTCAGACATATTTTTATTAATAAATGAACTAAATTTAAGCCTACCAAGAAATAGTACTACTTTTTATTTATGGAATAAAATGGAAGCATTCAAGAAAAAGTTAAACTATGATGTAAGTATGTAGGAGGATTAACTTTGAATGTTTCATTCATTTTCAGAATTGATAAATAAATATTGGCAAATTAAAAAGTACTGTTTATGGACATTTAAGATGACTTTATTATGCATTTGATCAATATTATTCACAAACCTACAGAAAGGCAATATGTGAATTTTAAATCCGTTTATTCAACATGAAAATAACCTAACTGATTTGGAACAGGAAAAATTAATAGACTTAAGTTGAGATGGTATTAAAGTTATTATTTAATTCGGCAAATATAACTCAATTTTGGATTAAAATTAAAACTGAATATCCAGAATTTCACAAAAAGTCTTTAAGAGTGTTATTGCTATTTTTAACCAGATACTTATGTGAATCCACATTTATGGCAATGATACTCATAAAAACAAAAGAAAAAAATCATTTACTAATAAATACAGTTTTGTACTTAGCAGTCACAAATATATTTCCAGGACTTGATAAGATAATTACTGAAAAGCATTAACAACAATCACATCAGTTTTTGTAATTATAATTGTGTTTTGTACAGTTATTTAGATGTTATGTTTTGTTTTTCTTCAGATTTTGTTCATTGTTACTTTAATATTTTGTTCGTTAATTTACTTTTATATAGTTTTGTTGATTATTTTATGTTTTTATCATTCTTTGAAAAATATATACCCCCCCCGGGTATTTTACATTGAAATCTATTCATGAAGAAAATATTTTAAGCTCTTTATCTTGTTTGAAAACGATTTAAACTAAAATATTTGAGATTGGTTCGACTTTATTTAAATCCTCTCACAATTACGACACGGAGGGTTTTACGAACAAGATGCAACATACACGATTACACAGAGAGTAAAATTGAAAGATGTCGTTCGATGATCAAGTCTATGGGCATTTAACATCTTCCTTTCTAATGAATAGAAAGGAAGTCTTTCTTCCTTGAGAAATTTAAATAAGAGAATATGATCCAACCATAAGGAGGGAAGTTGTAAGTTCGATGATGATGCTTGATAGTCATCGTTGAAAATAAACATGTAGATGTCTACATGATGCTACCAATTAATTAAAGTCAAATGGGCTTTTAAGAAAACTTATTTGAAAATATTTGGAAACTATATTAATTATGCCTATTGTCTTTCCTGAATCTTAATACAAAATAACAACAAAGTTGAATTAAAATCTATTTAACCCCTTATCGCCTTTTGCAATAAAAAATTTAAATTATATTTGAATTAATAAATCAAATTAGTGAAGAAGAAAATACATTTTAACATTATATGAATATATATAAATACTTGTAACTTAGGAGTGGGGAATAGGTGAAAAAGGAATAGTTTATTATTAGCAATATAAAAATAATAAAATGTAATATTTTCTTTCGATCGATGATTAATAGAACTTTCAAATTTAGTTCTAATGGGCGAGAATTACTATTTGAAATTAATATTATAATATTTGCATGAGGCAAATAGAACAGAGGAGTTCGAGTTGAAAGATTATTGGATATAATTTTTAAATAGCATTAATAAATCACATGATATATATATATATATATATATATAATATGTTAAAAGTAGAAAAGAAAATTTTAAAGACTAAGATTGAAAGAATTACAATATAAATTTATAGTAGCATTTTATAAAGATTTTTACATTAAATAATAAAGAGCTCTTAAATAGGAGGAGGTAAAATAAAGTTGAACTGAAAAGTTTAACGTTCATTATAGAAATATATTACCTTCGTGTCCTTAAGTTACATCTCCAAGTTGTTGAAAATGTAGGCATCATTGGTTGACTACTGGAACAGTATTTTAGTAGCTTTCATAATTTTAGCAGAATGATCGGTCTGGAAAAAGGTTCAGAACTCCATTGAAGATTTCTTGGGATGTAGAACCATAGCAGATTCCTGATGTTCTAGCCCTCTATCATGATGAAATACAAATTTTTATATGACAGAGTTCACTCTATCTACAACAAAGTAGCTTTTTTCTCCTGACTTTTCAGGCTATATATATTGTCCAGATGTAAGGCTACGCTCATTTTATTATCAATGTGTTTTTATAATTAGTTGTTTTCAAATACATTCCTCGATAAGGTTTCAAACTAATTAGCTTGAATTCTTCTCTAATTGAAAATGAATTCTTAAGATTTGAAAATGATTTAATTAGAAAAATGAATCCTTATCTTTTCAATTCATAAAACTTTACTATTGTTTTTAAGAATTTTAAAGTATGAAGGAATGTGCTTTTAATTAGAAACTTACAAATTATTTAAAGGTGAAAAAAAAGTATTGAAATGAAACTTTCGAACAATTATATATATATATATATATATAAATATATATATGCCAATCTAATTTAATATATATAAATTCATGAATATTTTATCATGAATTTATTTAGAGAATTGATCAAATTTAAACTAAACTAATTAATTTTACTACATATTTGAAACAAGTTATTCATTATGGAAATTAGCGTGGATTGAACATATAAACCCATTGCATGGAAATTTAGTTAGCACTAGGTAAACAAATAAGATCAAATAATCGACATATATATATATATATTAAATTTGTTAAACAGTACAATAATTATATTTTAATATAAAAATACCCACTCTTTCTTTCATTTTTTTTGTTCAATATTTCATTTGGTCCACAATAAAAAAAAATTTTAATTTATTACTTCACAGCATATAGTCAGTTGAGAAACACTGATGTAAATGATGCATAATATGAATTAACTTTAAATATTGCACAAACCAGTTCAATAAATTGAATCAAATGCCTTGACCACATCAATAAAAGCAATAAACCAATCATTCCTTTGCTCCTAACATTATAGTGCTTCTTCATTCTCTAAAACCACACCAGGTCTCTTTTAAGATATCATCTATATCAAAACAACAAATTAAACAAAATTCTTGAGAATATTTTTGCTGTAATAAATAACAATTCCATAATAATTAATGAAGATTTTTTTATCCCCTTTATTTTTATAAACTAAAATAAGAAAAATATTGTTAAGATCAGATGCCATAACTTCATGTATCCATATGTTCTCAAAATATCTTAATAGTTTAGAAACTAAACATATCACCATTATAATTTTGCATCTCTCCCATCAAAATTTGCTGACTTTCTATTTTTGTCCACATCTAATTGATTAGGTATGATGGATATACCATTAAAAACTGTTATCTCAATTTTGTATCATTATTTAAAAATGATAAAATATTCTTTCCATCTGTTCAAAAAATCATTCTCATCATATAAAAATTGTTATCCATGGATTTAATAACATTATAATATCATTCTTATATATATATATATATATATATATATATATATATATATATATATATATATATATATATATATATATATATATATATATATATATATATATATAAATATATATATATATATATATATTGAACCGGATAGTAGCCGTTTCAAAGATCATTTCCAAAAGTAGAACTTTTGTGTTTTATTAAATTTAAAGCATAAAGCTATTTTTTTTTTAAAAAAAAAAATTGTTTATAAGAGTGCATGTATAAAACACATACTCAGTTATATTTAAAGTAGGTCATTTAAATTTTTTTATAGAATTGATTTTAAAATAGTTTTCTTTCACCACTTGTTTTTAATCAATTTGATTAAAAACAAGCAAGCTTAGTAATTACATTCCTGTCTCTTTTGTTTTAATTATTTCTAAGTTCATTCTAAAAGCAAAGATTTAATTTTGTGTTGTTGTTTTTTTTAAAAAAATAATCTCTGGTTAGAATTCTTTATTAGATTGAGTGGGAGATTGAGATTTGCCCTGCCCCAAGGCATAGAATTTGACAACAAGGAAAATTTTTGTGGGAAATGTAGCATGGTACAAATAACCCCACAAATTTTAGGACAATAGTGTTTATTCTTGGCTGCATCAAGCTAGTCCAAGTGACTCATTCAACATTCATACTGTTAGCAGTTCAGATATTAATCTCTTTTAAAAGAAAAAAGTTTTGCAGTTGTTATAAGATTTGTTTCTTCATGATGTCCAAGCTACTGCCTTACATATTCTAAACTCCAAAATGTCCTGCTAGTTTAATCCAAAATATTGATCCATGTCTGCCAGCTCTTCTTCAGTCATGCTCTAAAAGTCTAAAATAAACTGATCCCCCTATGCCTCTACACTTGCCGCTGTGAAAACACCTGAAATATTAACTTAAATAAAAGTGTGCAATCCTTGAAATACACAAACTTTGCTTTACCATAAGATAAATATTTTCTTTTATTCTTGCCAGGGTAAATTCTTTTAGTTAAATCTCTACTCAATCCAATAAATTTGTAGTCTTTATAATTATTTAACTTTCTATTTATTCACTGTATTTGCTTTTCATTGTATTAATAATGTGTCTTGGCATCTTAGTTTTAAGATGCCAAGTTTGCTTTAAATTTTATTTATTGGAGAGTGTCTAGTGAGTTTGTATTTTTATGCTTAATATATTTTTAATTATATGCCTAACTTTTTATAAATGCTTTAGAAGTCTTGTGTAATTTTAAATCAGCTCACCTATATTTATTTTATTATCCATTTATTGATTTAAATTGCTGTGTTTGCACTTTTCGCAAACCACAAAATCTTTTGGCTGGTTGTTTATCGTGTTTATTGTTCTGATTTTCTATAGTTAGAAATTTCTTTTTTTATTTTCTAGATTACATAAGATCGTAATCATATTTTTTGTTTGTCTTGCATGTATATCGACCCCAAATTACTTTAAAGGTAGTATATTGGAGGGCTGTCCTACTGGCAATATGACATTCTTGTCTCGATGCATTATTCCAGGGCAAGAAATGCCCGCTCATGCTGTTTCATCGATTTCCTGCAAGACCATATATTTTTATATATCTCTAAGTTGGGAAACTAGGATTGTTCTTTTATAAGTTACCAGCAGGAAAATAATATTAATTCCCTTTTATAAATTATACTAAAACATTTAATATTTTAATATTTTCTGCTCATATGCACTCTCTGATAAACTAACTTAAAAAAATCTAGATCAGCATTTATATTTGCTTGCTAGATTTATTTTGTCTTTATGTGTGGCTTTAAATTTTCTCAGAACTTGGTTTATAAGTTTATTTGTAATTCACTTTCTTGAGATGCTTGGGCAGACGTAACTGGTTTTCTAATTATTTACTTGTCTCCCACTGAGAACTCTAACTATTCTTCTCAGATTAGTTTTAGCCAATTGTTTGGTTGTGGATTCACCAGTTTTAAATGTCTGCTTTCCTTTCATCCTAGATTTAATATTTTATTAATTTGAAATCATTTACATTGGAGTATTTTCTAAGTTTGTTATTTTATTAAATTGGAGATGTAATTTTCCTCTTGTTTGTATAATTTATACCCTGACATATTCATCATATTTTTCTTTTGTTCTTGGGGAAAATCAATCATCTTTACTTTGAACATAGTATAAGATGCAGTTTCTACCAGCAATATGACATTCCTGGTCCTGACACATTTTCCGGGCCAAGAAATGCTCATCGGCACTAATTTCATTGATTTATTTCAAGAACATATTGTTTTCATATCTCTGAATGGGGAAACCAGTGTTTTGGTGAATTCTCAGGTGAAAAAAATTTGTTCCCTCCCTTTTTAATGCACTATTAGAAAATTTGTCTGTCTGCCAGAGCATTGAATTTTATTCTTTTTGATCCACACCTGAGATAATCTTATTTGTTGTGTTATAAACTTTTATTTTATAATTCATATCTCTCTTAAATAAAAATTTAAAATGTGTTTAAACTTAATTTGGCTGACATTTGTCTTAGTGCTTTTATTTCTGAATTGTCTAAACAATATTTAAGATCTCTTGTTTCTCCCTGAATCTAGTCGGTGCAAACCATCATCCTCATCCATTTTGATCACAGTAAATAAATTTTCCAGATATGTAGTTATCTGGTGGCGCCCTCTGTGATCAGGATGGATTGAGTGACCATTACAATATATATTGTAACGGTCACTCAATCCATCTCTATATAGAAAGAAAAGTATAGAGAAGGGTGGCTGCTCTTTTCTTGCAAATTCTTTGTCATATGTTTATGGTTTAGTTGTCATTTGAACAGCTGTCATGACATCTGATTGGCTGTCAGATAAGTGTTATAATGAGTACAATGAGATTTTTCAGCATCTCAATTTAATTTCAATTTTATCTATCTGCACTTTGCAAATTAAATATTATTTACATAATTTACTGCTAGTTATATTATCTAAAAACTGCTGCGTAGTAAATTGTAGAATTTCATGATGTACATTTATAATTTAAACTCATTGAGTTAATTGTGAAGACATTTAAAACTTCACACTTTCAAATCTAAATACTTATGACTGGCTTAGATATATAGAAAGAAAAATAGAGAAAAGGGTGGCTGCCCTTTTCTTGTAAATTCTTTGTTGTGTGTTTATGGTTTGGTTGTCATTCAGACAGCTATCATAACATCTGATTGGCTGTCAGATAAGTGTTATAATGAGTGCACTGCAATTTTCCAGTATCTCAATTTAATTTCAATTTCATCTATCTGCATTTCACAATTAAATATTAATGGAAGTATTAAAAAATAAAATATCATGATAAGACTATTTTTTAAAAAACTTAAAAAAAACTATATTGAAAAAGCCTTAAGTCGTACAATCTAATTTCTTTGTTAACATTCATTTTACATATATTAATTGCTTAGCCATTGTTATTTATTTAATTTTTATGTGCTTTGCAGTATAAATGCATTTAAAAATAGTTTTAACTTTATGTGTGTGTTCATTTATATATGTGAATTAATTTTAGTTGTGAAATAAATTGTAGTTAGATTTAATTCAAGTTATCAGTGTTTTTTTATTTAGCAACTTTCATTTCCAAATAATCATTTTAGCACTTATCAATTAAGAAAAAAATATTTTTTAATTAAAAAGACTGCTTAACCACTGGGCAAAAATGCTGAAATGTTTTGTAAATTGAGGGATCCTGGTTTTTTGAAATTAATTTATTTTGCATAAAACCCTGATAAAAAAATAAAATGTATTATTTTTTAATTAAATTAAATTACTGCCAAGTAAAAAGAAAAACTATTTCAAAATACTAGTGTTGATTTTTGGGAGTTGATTGGGTTCAATCATCTCCATTATTATCTACTTTAGAAATGACTATAAAATTTGCACTTGTTTAATCATATTTAAAGATGGTCCTTCAAAGTTACCAGTACAATAAAATGCTTTCCATAAATTTATGAGTAAAATGGATTTCTAATGAGCAAAAAAAAAAGGTAGATTTTTTTCTCTCAGCAGCAAATTTGAATATACAGATATTTGTTAAAGATAATACTTTCTGCTACTTTTTTACTGCACATTATTTTATCTCATCTTGTATTACACATATTCTATCAGATAAAATTGATTATTATAAATAAAATAACATAATTAAATTATATTCATTAATATTTAAAAATAATAAATAATCAGAATAATTTTTTCTTGGTTTTTTGTTAATTTACTAAGACTATTTTTTGTATAATAAGGCAAATAAATATATTGATTTAAATGAATGTGTGTTTACATTTATTCAACACTAACATGCACATTTTCACTCTTTTTATGACCAAATTTTCCATCTATAAACAAGATACAACTTATACTTTAAAATTTTAAAACTATTATTTACCTATATCTATAACAAGATTTTGTGAGTTAATTATCTTAAAGAAAAATGAAATTAATAATTTACTATTCATTTTTTTTCCATTTTTTTATTACTATCTCTCTTTTACTAAATTTTTATTTTAAACAAAAAAATTAATATGTTAACAATTGATTTAAATCTTAATTACATGAATCTACTATTCAAGCTTATATCAAATGATAAGATAAAATTACTTCATAATTAAGATTATTAATAAAAAAAGATTTTGATAAATATTTTATCATAAGCTACTATTATACTCTTAACTACTATTAATAAGTGAAATTTTATTTCATGCAGATAGTTTAAAAGAATTTTTTTTTATTTGTTACCAAGTTTATCTTTTATACATAATTTCAACTTAGATTCCACTATCTCACAATGTTTGCCTTGGCACATCAATGATAACAAAATACAAATGTAGGTTTCCATGAGCATTTTATTCTTAAATGATATTCAACTATTCCTTTGTTGATATTACAAACCATGGGAAATTTTGATAGTTTCATAGCTTCATGGCAGTTAAACATAGCATTTGTTATTAATCATTCCATTTGAATTATAAAAATATCAAATGATGGAAAATCTGTATTCCTTCCTTTTTATATAAATTTACTACTTACACTACACATTTTCTTATTATAAGTTCTGAATCTATTTGGAAAAAGTGAGGTAAGATAAAACACAAAATTTTAAGCAAAAAAAATATGTGTCCTCCTTGCTAAATTTGTTTCTGTAGCTATCATAACACAAAACACAGTCTTTTTCTTTTCTTTTTTTTAAAAAAATTGGCTCTGAACATGTGATTTTCTTATTTTATAATCTTAATAAGGTATTGTTACCACTTGACATAGCTTAATAAAAATTATTTCATTTTTAAATTTAATAAATAAAGTATCAATTCACTCTCCATTTATTGCAAATTAATAAATATATTTATTAAATATAAGGCCTTTAAATGTTTTCCTTATTTAGTTATTTATTCACTGCAAATGGAACTATAGATGGCAAGGTATGTATATATATAGTGAAAGAAAAAGAAAAGAAAGATCAATAAACAAAGCACATATTAAAGGCATAATGGTTTAATCATCAGGTAATTAATTTCTGAGAGCTATGTGAAGTAACTGGCTGAGTTTTATTTTGGTAGCCATTAAATCTTGTAACTACTACTCTTTACTGTGTAAAATCACACAGGAGATTATAATTGCTTTATTGTGTTTAAATGTAATTTAATGAAATAATTGCATTAAATTATAGCTTTTACAAAGATAAACAGTAGCACATAAATATGATGATTCACTTTGATGTGTAAAATTTCAAAATTATTCTGCATGTTTTGGTGCAGTAATAGAATGGCAGATTCTTGAATTAAAGGTCCATGGATTGTTCCTCAGTTTACTTCCAGTGCTCAAACTTCTATAAGCTATTAAATAATAAAATATTTAATTTTGTTTTTGTTGTGAAATGCATGCAATGTTCATGGAATGTGACTTTAATCCATAATGTTTATTGGTTTATATTTATAATAGAAACTTTTAATAATTAGGGTATCTTTTCTCTTATTCCAAAAATAACTTCATTTATAAAAAATGGAACAAAAATATATTTAGCATTCCATAAATATTTCTCTAAATTTGATAAATTTCAGAATTATAATTCTACTGACAAATATAAAATGTTATTTTATACTCTCAGTATGTTAAAAAACTTTATCTAATTTTAAAAATATAATGTTCATTTTTTAAACATTGCTTTTGATATTATTTTGATTGTCATTTAGTATTCAGGGTACCTGATCAAACAATAAACCTTTAATTAATTTCCAGTGATATTTTTTCATTTGATAGCTATTTTTAACATAAATTATAAATTTTTACAACTTTAAAATGCATGAAGTTAATAAATTAAATTAGATGTACAAATTTTAGAAAATTCGTAAACACTTTTTTATAATTATTTATGAATGGAAATATAAATTTGTATATATAAACCAAACAAACTCTGAAATGTTAAGTTGTTTTTTTTTTTTAAAAAAAAAAAAAGAATGAAATTTAAAAGTTTAATATAAATGTTGCTTAACCTGATTTTTTTTTTTTTTAGCACTCAGTCATTACCGGTCAGTAATTGGTATCCAATTTCATGTAGTAGAGATTAAAGTAAAGTTTCTATCAACTAACAACAATTAATTAGTCTGAAGAGTGTATCTTTCCCTTCACTGATTCTCTGTAGGAGGATGTAAGGAGGTCTTTGCTTTGCAGTGGGCTATTTACAACTGCTTTAATCTTCAGTATAAAAACATTGATATAATGAATAATCATATGATTTCATCAACCTGTGACAATTTATTTATTTATTTATTATCTAATTCAGAGATTTGCTATTTTATTAATTATTATCAACAATTTGAATTAAACTGAATTTTATTTTTCATTTGTGTAAAATTTTTATGATTACTTGTGACCATTTTTGATGATGAGTGTTTTCAACTTTTTATTTACTTCAAAGGAAAAGCGCAACATTGTACTCTTAATTTTTTTAGAAAAATATTTATGTGGGAAAACATTGTGCCAGAACTATGATTTAGCAATAACTGATGTGCTAAATGACATTTCAAGCAATACTAGTTTTGATTTAGAAAAAATAAATCTCTTTATATGTAGCTAATTGTGAGACCAAAAAAAGCAAATGAATAAAATAGGCAAACAAAATATATGGAAACAATAATTGAGGTTTCATTATGTATGTGTACATGTTGAATTAAATATTTCCACAGATTGTTATTATAATAAAAAATAAAAATGAGGAGATAATATCCATGTAAATAGAAATAGCCTTTAATCTTTTATGTTTTCACTAATTACAATTAATTAACAATCCCTGAGGATAAAACAAATTTTGTCATTAAACTTTAGCTCTTTTCATTAGCTCTTTTGTTTGAGTTTTTTGTTGTGTTTTTTATTATATATTGAACCAAATGCTTTATCCAATTCAAAAGTTTCATCACAAAAATAAAAACAACTTTTGTCTTAATAAAGTTTTAAAAGAAAACTATTTAAAAATTTTGTATATAAGAGTATGTGTAATAATGCATATACGCAGTTATCTTTTAAAATTTTGTAATTTCTACATTTTAATAGATTTTATTTTTAAAATAGTTTTCTTGTGTCGCTTGTTTTTTTTTATCAAAGTAATTAAAGGCCCTGGTCACAAACTACTAATTAAAAGATGTTATGGAAGATAAGAGCTCATATAAATAGCTTTGGGATTACAGACTAATTTATTCTTCAGCTATTGACTTTTAGCTACTTGTGACACGTAGTGATTCAACTTCATATGCTACTAGAAGTGTTGTGCCCCCAAATTTAAATTAGTCATCAAATTGCTAAAAAGAATTTTTCCTGCAGAATGCTAAAACTATATGCTAGGAAGAATTGCCTCAACATCATGCCATGCTAAACCAACTTAAATGCAGTTCCCAGATCATCCCTACAAAATCATGTTGTAAAAGCTCAAATCAGAACTGATCTCTAACATTGCCTTTTGCATCCTGAACACAAATGGAAACCTAAAGTCTTCATTAAAATTCTCCAGTAGAATGAACTGTGTCATGCTGAAAGTAATCAGCCAATCTTAACCTAATACTTGAGGTAACATGTTTCCTTATTCTTACCAGGGTTTTAAGTCTCAGCTTAATCTTAAAAAGTAACCTAATTTTATAATATCTTTTGCCTAGTCAATTTAAATATTTTAATCATTTATTATATGTATTTTCTGATTGTATTTACAGTGTGTCATGGAATCTTGGTTTTCAGATTCCAGGTTTGTTTTAAATTTATTTGTCAGAGTATGTACTGAGATCTTAGTTCTGAAAGCTATTTAGATTTATAATTGTGATTTGACTTTCTCAATAAATTCTTAGGCAGCCATAAATAATTTTCTGATTACTTATCTGTCTCCTATTGAGACTTTTAATTATAATATAGCAGCTTAATTTTGACCAATTGTTTGGTTGGTGATTCACCAGTTAAATATGTCTGATTTCCTTAAATCAGAGATTCAATGTTTTCTCAAGTTTAATTTATCTATGCTGGAGTATTTTCTATTTTCATTAAATTGTAAGTTTAAGTTTTCTCCCATACTTGTGGCAATCTTCAACTTGGTTGTCCATGCAGTAGTTGTGCAGACAATATGATGTCACTAATCAATAATCTAGTTGATCACTCACCTGTGCTGGTTTTGTTGATTTATGAACGAATCCTTCATTTGTGATTTGTTTTGAAACTTTTTCAATAAGGAAACCAGAGTTGCTTAGGTAAATATTCAGCTGAAGAAAAATCATTTCCTCCCTTTTAAAACTCTATTAGAAAATTAGTCTGTCTGCCAGAGTATTTGACATTTTATTTTGTTCATACATGCCTGATAGAATTTAATAAAACTATGCTTATTTTCTATATATCTCTGTACTTGAAAGTTTTTTATTTATTTTTAATATTAATTTTAATAAACTTTAAAATTATATTAGCTAATGTTTATCCAAGTTTTATTTTCTCAATTGTCTGAACAATATTATCGAACTCTTGCTCTCCTTAGGTCTGGTCAGTGAAAATCATCATGATCATTAAGTTTTGATCATGGTAAAAAATATTCCATGTGATGTGATGTACTGTAGCTTCTCCTTAAACGAAATCAAAAATCTCTCAGCAATTATACAATAACTGACCATTATAATATATATATATATATGATCAATAGATGGAGCTTTACCAAGACCTCCAAACAAGCGTATTTGTTTACATAAACGTCAGAGTCAATATTCACTCTCTTTCATTTTGCTCCACCCTCAGATCAGCTGATTTCAAGCTGATTTGATCTCATCAGTGAAGGGATAGAAGTTAGAAACTAAACCTAAATATTAACTCCAAGCATTTATGCAAAACGTTTTTATCAGTTTGCAAGCATGAATTTTTTAGACACCTAAATGTCTTCAAACTCAGCCTATCAAACTAGATAGTTATGTGGGTCTGATAACAGTTCAGTTTCTCCACATAATCAAAGCTTCTGCAATCTATATCATTGCAAGAAAACTTTAAAGGTACATTTATAAAAAAAACAAAACAAGTTTTATATGCGTAAAAACCTGCTATCGCTTGTATTAATGATCAATAGATGGAGCTTTACCAAGACCTCCAAACAAGCGTATTTGTTTACATAAACATCAGAGTCAATATTCACTGTCTCTTTCATTTTGCTCCACCCTCAGATCAGCTGATTTCAAGCTGATTTGCTCTCATCAGTGAAGGGATAGGAGTTAGAAACTAAACCTAAATATTAACTCCAAGCGTTTATGCAAAACGTTTCTATCAGTTTGCAAGCATGAATTTTTTAGACACCTAAATGTCTTCAAACTCAGCCTATCAAACTAGATAGCTATGTGGGTCTGATAACAGTTCAGTTTCTCCACATAATCAAAGCTTCTGCAATCTATATCATTGCAAGAAAACTTTAAAGGTACATTTATGAAAAACAAAACAAGTTTTATATACGTAAAAACCTGCTATCGCTTGTATTAATGATCAATAGATGGAGCTTTACCAAGATCTCCAAACAAGCGTATTGACTCTGATGTTTATGTAAACAAATACGCTTGTTTGGAAGTCTTGGTAAAGCTCCATCTATTGATCATTAATACAAACGATAGCAGGTTTTTACATATATAAAACTTGTTTTGTTGTTCATAAATGTACCTTTAAAGTTTTTTTGCAATGACATAGATTGCAGAAGCTTTGATTATGTGGAGAAACTGAACAGTTATCAGACCCACATAGCTATCTAGTTTGATAGGCTGAGTTTGAAGACATTTAGGTGTCTAAAAAATTCATGCTTGCAAACTGATAGAAATGTTCTGCATAAATGCTTGGAGTTAATATTTAGGTTTAGTTTCTAACTCCTATCCCTTCACTGATGAGAGCAAATCAGCTTGAAATTAGCTGATCTGAGGGTGGAGCAAAATGAAAGAGACAGTGAATATTGACTCTGACGTTTATGTAAACAAATACGCTTGTTTGGAGGTCTTGGTAAAGCTCCATCTATTGACCATTAATACAAGCAATAGCAGGTTTTTACGTATATAAAACTTGTTTTATATATATATATATATTGTAATGGAATTGCCATTTTCCATATATATATCACACACATATATAATCATTTGTAAGATTGCATGTATGTATATAATGCACACATATATGCGTAATTGTTAAAAATATATATATATTCTTAAAAGTATTTCGAAAATTATTCCACTTCTCACCCAGCATATTTATGAGTATCAATTTATAACCTCAAGTGCCAATCTTATATTACTATAAGAATTATGCTGGCAGAGCTGGAATACCAATATGAAAATGTGTAATAGGATGATAAAATGACCCGGCCTGTGGCTAGCTTTTCTCAGGGCGGGTAGTAAAATTACCAGCAGTAGATCTAATCCTCTCTTTTTTTTCTATTTAAAAAAAAAGCACAACCCCCCAAAAAAACCATTCATTTTATACATATTTATTAGTAATAATATTTACGTATCTATCAAAAAAAAATATTATTTACATACGTTAAATCAATGTTTTTTTTTTTATTAATCAAAGATTCATATCAGTTTTCCTTTTGTTGGTTTGCTCTTTTCTCTCCTTACCAAAATGCCCCTCACACACAAATACGCTATATGTATTTTTGTACCGAAGATTAATTATAGACTAATTTATACGCTAATAAATTTGAACTCTCCGTGCAAAAGAAAAGAAATTTTAAGTTCACAATTCTGTCAAATAATAGTTTTCTGATTTATGTAGAGTAAGCTTACTAAGAGTTACATATATATGCAAATAGAGAAAAAGTACCTGCATTTTCCCGGGGAATTGATCAAATTCACCTGGTGAAAAAGATATCTCCAGTCCTTTGTCGGTGAACGGACTTTTTTGAAAGTTCGGATTCCATGGCTGAATTCTATTTATTTATTTATTTTTTTACATCTTATGATATCCAACATTGTTACTTATTGAGGCAATTTTCTGGGCTTGATGTCCCTTCTCCGATATTCGCAGCTGCTATACATTCAGGAGAAGGATTTGAACACCCCGCACATTGAAGCTTCTACCCCAGCCTGACCATATTTTATCAATATATAACATTGATCTCTGGATTCTTATTTTTATATATAAGTCTAAAGTCTGTTTTTTCCCACTCCCAAACTTATACTACTTAAATCTTTTTTTTAATTATCAAATTTATCTTTCTTTTCAAAATCAGGAATTGCTGACTCCATCCCTTCTTTTAATTCCTTCTTTTCCTCCATTGTTCCTTTTTCCATTTCCAATTACGATTCTATGTGCCTTCATTGGAATGCTCCATAAAAGCTTTTTAACACCTTTTTTCTTTTTTTAATTAGTATTTCATTAGAACTTGACATTCCAAGGTTTTTTTTTTTATAAATCAATTTCATTATTCTGCAAATCACTGTCTTCCATCTTGGCCTTTATATTCTTTTTTTGACTTAATATGTATATATTTAAAAAGTTTATCAAACAAAATTGTTTTTATTTTTATTTTGTGAATTTTCATGTTTAATGATTCAAAAACTCACTTTCACACATACATAGCAATGTGTATAAATGGGTTTGGCAAAAGAAAAAATCAGAGCAAGTGTATACCCCCCATACCTCTTTTATGAGCTTTTTCATTGAAATAACTAAATCAATTCTATATGACCACGCAAATGACCATTGATTATACATCAACTTGTAAATATTAGTTTTGTTAGTAAAGTAATACAGTATATATATATTTTTATAATACGTTAAATATATATTATATATATATATATATTTTCTGCATTACAGTGACATGTTTATTTCATGTTTAAAGATGTTTATTTAAACTTCAATGTATCAATATTTCATACTCTGTAGTCAAGTTGCAAGCTTTAAGTGTCCATACATATTCAATGGACCATTAGTAAAAATGAATTTCATTCTTGCTATTAAAAGGTGTGAAGGTTGCCTTGACAGCAGTGAGAAATATTGATTACTATATTTTACTGTGAATATTTAGGTGGTTACTGGTTGGAACTTAAATATATATTTTAATAATACGTTAAGTATACAAATACGTATTTGTCTAATTATCACAACAGGGTTTGATTATACCTGCCCTGTTGCAATACCCTCTCCCGGAAGCCTTTAAATATGATCTACATATTTGAATGGCTCCTAAATACCTGTCCTATACCTGTGAATATTACAATATTTTAATCTTATACAAATATTCAATTTGTGTTTACTTATATAAGTGTCAAAATCTATCACTGAAATACACACACATTAAGCAATATTCACTTGCTAAGTCCAATTATATATTTTCCTGTCCATTTCCCTTGGTTTCATTTCCTGTTCAGGATTCAGTTTCTCTGGTGGTTGATGTCCTTCATATGGATATTTCCACTTTGGCTTAGTCTCACTGTCCCATGTTTTCCTGCCCTCTTCTGTTCTGTCCATTTGTTCCCCATAATCATGAGTACTCATATCTATGGCAGTTAGCAATTTGGCCACTTCTTTAATAGACATCCTTCTCACACCCAGCATCATCTGTTCTACTTCATTGACATGTTCTGCCTTACAATACATATTATATTCTTTTCCAACAGATTACAAGTGTCCAGCATTCATAACTTCGCCACCTGCCAATGGAAAAACTGTGAATAGCTTTGCTGATCCTCTTCACCATATTTCTGTTACATAATCCAATACTGTATCAATTCCTGATGCTACTCAGACCAAAAAGCATTCCTTATCTCTCACTGATAGTCCTCAAAGGTTGTGGGCTGCTGAAGAAGTGAGTTCCACCAAGATTGAGCACTTTCCAAAGGTTACCATATGCTATCACAATTTTACACTCTTCGACATGAGGTTAACACTGAAGTATCTCCTCAGGCTTTGCAAATGTTCTACAGGTGCCTCTTCTATCTGTCCAGAAAACTGCCAAACCTTTACAAATTGGTTTATATTAGCTCGTACTGCCTCATATTTTACCACCTCATCAGATTTTACCATGGCATCTCTTTGTTTTACCTGAACCCTTTTCACTTTGCTTCTCCCCATATTGTCATTTATTTCCTTCTCTTGTGTTTCTTCTTTGTCTATGTTCGCCTTTTTCTCCTCGCCCCTTCACTATTCTCCTTTGCTATTTCCACCTTCCGTTCCAAACTTTCCAGTCTTTCTACAAATTCCTGAAACTTTGATTCTATATTTTCTAACTTTTTTAGAATCACCTCCAACATCTTACGTTCCTCTCGCTTTTCTTTCCCTTCTTCCTCCATTTTATTTTGGGACCTTGTTTTCATGAAATTTTGTTAAATTCCTTTTTTTTTATTTTGTTTATGTGATATATAGTATATTTCTTTCCTTTTTCTTTTCATTCTCTACATGCTAGGTTTCGAAACCCCAAACCCTCAAAGCACAGTGCTGCCCCCTTCCTAGACTTCCTTATGCCTTCAATATTTCTTAAGTATATATATTTATAATTTTACTGTGGACTGATCGATATTTCACTATGTTATTTCGACTTACTCTTGTTTTCCACTTTTATAAAACTTCTTTGAAAACTAGTACAGATAGACTATTGTTATTTCAAAACCTTCATTTCAAAGTTAGTTTCAAATTCAGAAATTGTCAAAATGATTATAAAAGTAAAAAGTGTAAAATATAATAAAATCATAGTTACTGTGTGGGTGTAAATTAAATATAATTCATTACTCGAATTTCTTTTAAAACAACATTAATTTAATATATATATATATAAATTATTTTTATTTAGTTATGACATCTTATAGTAATAAGTGACAGAAACTCAAATAATTATTTTGTATCTAATTAAAATGGATTAATTATAAAGATCAACCACTTAAAAACTCGTTTACTTTTTTTTTTCAATATCTGTATTACTTTTTTTTTTTCAAAAAAAAAAAAAATCAATTGTGAACAAGAAAAACATTTACATTCATTATTTACAAAAAAAATACATAAACTGAAAGTTCTTTAAAACCAGTCTAATCTAAACTGATTACTTTATGAAAACGCCTTTATATTCCGCACTCAGTTGGTATTTTTCATATAGCCCAAAAAGTTTTTTTTTTATTCTTATAAAACTCAATATTAACTACATCCACCTCTGCCAATATAATATAACTTCTGTTTTCCTAATTTTTCTTTTAACTAAAACAATAATGATCTGACAAAACCGATATGTATATATTTATTTTCTCAAAAAAAAATTCATGCTAATTTCTTTTATATTTTTCTTTCCCTCATTGCCCTACTTCTCTTCGATGCCCTTTTGTTGGGTCACCATTGTAATGGAATTTGCCATTTTCCATATATATATCATGCATATTTATAATCATTTGTAAGATTGCATGTATGTATATAACGCTACACATATATGCATAATTGTTAAAAAAAAAAATTCTTAAAGGTATTTAGAAAATTATTGCACTTCTCGCCCAGCATATCTATGAGCATCAATTTATGACCTCAACCACCAATCTTATATTACTATAAGAATTATGCTGGGGGAGCTGGAATACCAATATGGAAATGTGTAGTAGGATGATAAAATGACCTGGCCTGCGGCTAGCTTTTCTCAGGGTGGGTGGTAGAATTACCGGCACTAGATCTAACCCACTCTTTTTTCTATTTAAAAAAAAACTCACAATACAAAAAAAAAACCATTCATTATATACATATGTATTAGTAATAATATTTATGTATCTATCAAAAAAAAAATATTATTTACGTAAGTTAAATCAATGTCTTTTTTTTTATTAATCAAAGATTCATATCAGTTTCCCTTTTGTTGGTTTGCTCTTTTCTCTCTTTACCAACCCCCTCCCCCACACAAATATGCTATAATATGTATTTTTGCACTGAAGATTTAATTATGGACTAATTTATATGCTAATAAATCTAGTAGGAAATAATTTGAACTCTCCGTGCAAAAGAAAATAAATTTTAAGTTCACAATTGTGTCAAATAACAGTTTTCTGAATTACGTGGAGTAAGCTTACTAAGAGTTACATATATATGCAAATAGAGAAAAAGTACCTGCATTTCCCCGGGGAATTGATCAAATTCACCTGGTGAAAAAGAAATCTCCGTTCCTTTGTCGGTGAACAGACTTTTTTGAAAGTTCGGATTCCATGGCTGAATTCTATTTATTTATTTATTTATTTTACATCATATGATGATCCAACATTGTTACTTATTGAGGCAATTTTCTGGGTTTGATGTCCCTTCTCTGATATTGGCAGCTGCTATACATTCAGAGGAAGTATTTGAACACCCCACACATTAAAGCTTCTATCCCAGCCTGACCATATTTTATCAATATATAACATTGATCTTTGGATTATTATTTCTATATATAAGTCTAAAGTCTGCTTTCTTCCACTCCCAAACTTATACTACTTAAATCTTTTTTTTTAATTATCAAATTTATCTTTCTTTTCAAAATCAGGAATTGCTGAATCCACCCCTTCTCTTAATTTTTTCTTTTCCTTCATTGTTCCTTTTTCCATTTCCAATTATGATTCTATGTGCTTTCATTGGAATGCACTGTAAAAGCTTGTTAACACCTTTTTTCTTTTTTTAATTACTATTTAATTAGAACTTGACATTCCAAGGTTTTTTTTTTTTTTATAAGTCAATTTCATTGTTCTGCAAATCACTGTCTTCCATCTTGGCCTTTATATTCTTTTTTTGACTTAATATGTATATATTTAAAAAGTTTATCAAACAAAATTGTTTTTATTTTTATTTTGTAAATTTTCATGTTTAATAATTCAAAAACACACTCACACACATACATAGCAATGTGTATAAATGGGTTTGGCAAAAGAAAAAAAATCGGAGCAAGTGTATACCCCCCCCCATACCTCTTTTATGAGCTTTTTCATTGAAATAACTAAATCAATTCTATATGACCACGCAAATGACCATTGATTATACATCAACTTGTAAATATTAGTTTTGTTAGTGAAGTAATACAGTATATATATATATATAATATGTTAATAATAATAATATATATATATATTTTAATAATACGTTAAGTATACAAATACGTATTTGTCTAATTATCACAACAGGGTTTGATTATACCTGCTCTGTTGCAATATATATATATATATTAACAAATTAAGTAAGAAAAGATTCATTGTAACTTAAATATGGAGCTCCAAAGAATTCAAATATACATAAAGGTAGAAAAGATTCAAAAGATATCTGAGTAGTCTATAATGTATAAGATCATAATATTTAAAATAACGTTGGATTAAATGAAACATACTTCTATAATTAGATTTCTCAAGATATCACAATATCAATAATTATAAACAAATTATTAAGAACAAACTACTATAACTCAGGTATATGGAAATCAAGTGAGTGAGTACACTGGTGACTCAATAAAATATCTTCTCAGGTATATAGATGGTAGATTTCAATCACTTTCATCTCTTGGCTGGATGTCAAGTGCATATTTAAATAAATATCAAGTGAATATGGTCTAGCAGGACGCCACTAGGTTAGCTGGACCTAGACAAAGTTATATTTATAACTTTTTCACATGTACCAGGTTTGAATCCCTTCTGTATCTTATTTCTTACAAAATGTATGATTTTGATTTTAGACCCATAGCACAGTATGCACTAATATTTAAGTAAACACCTAGGTAACATAAAAAACATCTTTAAACTAAAGTGGAATATATAAAATTCATTAGACAGAAATCATTTCCTAGATCTTAACATAATAAATGCATTTCAATATTTTTTTATAAGTTTTACTAGCTCAGATTATCTTAATTGAGGATGGCAATTCACTCATCCTTGCATGAAATAGATGATGGGATGGTGGTTATGATAATTATTCAGAAATCACTAAATACTATGAAATCAATATTTATTTATGGCCTTTAAACATTTAACTAGTCATTAATTAAAACGTTGATGATGATGATGATGATAATGACAGCGATAATGGTTAACCACAGCTTTAGGACTAAGCCTAATCATAAACCTAATTTTTATAAAGAAATTCATAATTATTGCTTAATTTTTGTATATCTAATTGGAACTTAAATTAATATTCACCTTGATGATGAACGATCACACTTAATAAAGACTACTCTTAATGAAATATATACACCTCGTTTAATAAAGTAAACTAATATTTATTACTGCATTTCTAACATATACATAAAAATTGCTATATCTACATGAAAATTGATATTAACAATAACAACAGTAATCATAATCGACTGTTTTAAAATCATAACTTTAATTTAAAATTTTTCCCCCTTTCCCGTAAATGTATTTCAAATTGGATGTCACATTGACCATGATTTTTCCTCCACGAGAAAATGTCTCAAAAAAAAAATGAACACTCTTTTTGTCTCTCTTTCACACACATACCTTTATAAATCTAACATGTAAGTAGAATACAAAAATAAATGTTAGTAAAATTGGAAAGAGCAAGTTTTAGAAACAAGTTTTAAATTATTTTCTCCCCCTCTCTTCTACCCTCCGAAATGCTATACTTTAACTTGAAACAAAATTTAATATTTTTAATAATTACATATATGCAACAAGTATTATATTATTATGTATGTGTGTGTTTTATCCCCATAATAACAAAAATATTATTTAAAACAAAATAATAATAAAAAAAAGTGTTACATATTAATAACATTTCTTAACTTTAGGTTAATAGACAATCACAATTTTAGTACATGTAAAAAAACCTATGTTTATCATTATTAAGAAATTCTTGGTTTCAATTAATCCTGGTTGTTTTAAAAGTTCTTTAAACAAAAATATACCACTCTGTTGCTAAAATTTTACTAAGTCTCTGATATTATAAAGAAAACATAATAAAAAATTCATATTACCAGTTCCGTTCTTTGGCAGCGACTTCCAATGATTCAAATTTATATTGTTTAATGTCTGTCTATCTTTGGCAGCAACAATTTCCATGTTTCTTTGGAACAATCTCTTTCTTGAGGTGTATAATTATTTAATGATGATGATCCTATTGAGGTTCTTTGCTCTAGTGAACAGTTTGGAAATCATTATATGAACTTTTCCTCTCTTCCTGTAAAGCATGATTCTTTTAGTGGATGAAGTACAGCAGTTGTTTTCACATTTATAAATTTTCTGGGGTTTAAACTCAGTTACTGGAACAATTAATTGGACTTGATGATTTAATATTTATCAGTAGATTACTCTTTTCCTGATCACCTCCAAATGCAGGTAAATGTTTTCTTCTTTCTATTTAAAAACATCTTATTTCTCTCGGTCAGTTGAAAGGTGTAGAATATTAGTTTTCAGATAAGACATCTTTTCTTTCCTATATGATGTGCTGGTTCCAAGGTGGCCTGGAAAAAGCCCCACATTGAGGCATATATTTTTTTTCTAGCCCGACATCCCCATATTTTTAACCTTCAAAACGTTATATTAAAAAAAATGATTTAAAAAAAAAGGATATCGGGTCGAATTAAAAATCCTTATCTTTTCTAGTGTCAATAATTTTTAAAAGTCTCCTCATAATGATATCAACTGATTTTTTAGACTGCTTTTATATCCGATTTTTTTCTATTTCTGGCCACCTCTTTTAATTAGATTTATAACTTATTTTCAACCAAATTGTTTTTTAGTTGAATAGTATGAAAAATCTCAGTATCCTGATTTTTAGACAAACTTTTGTTTTGAAGGAAAAAATAGTCTTAATCCTTTTTTACACCTATGTAACATCTTGAATTTGAGCTTCTTTCTTTTGATCTTAAGATGAGACATTTTTAAAATTAGATTTCTCACATCGTCCCTAAGTTTTTCAACAGAAAAACAACCCTTATAATACAAAATGGTTGAGTAAAAAAAAAATAATAATAATTTAACAGATTTTCTTCTTTTTCTTTCAATATTTAATAAATAAAATATAGTTTATGTATGCAATGTACACACACACACTCATTCAAATTAATTATAAACTGACATTAAAATAATCTAATTGCTAGCTGAGTATTTCTAACCTTAATATTTAAAATCAAATCCCTAGCTTTTAATTACAAATTACAATTGTAGAAAAGCAAAAATAGAAGTATAGAATAAGATATTAAAATTTATCAAGTGTAGGCTAGTTTTAAAGAAAGTTAAAATGTTTAATATTTGAAATATAAAACAATTAAATAGCTCACACATACACTGCCTATATATGTGTAACAAGTTATAACTTTACTTTTTAACAAAAAAAAATTAACTATTAAATGTGTGTACTACTATTTTTGAGTTTTTATCAACACACAAACAAATAAAGAATATAACTGTTGCCTCATTCTCTTTCTATCTTAAGCTTTTAGAACTGGATCTTGTAGGGTTTAAACTTGGATGCCCTACAGCTTCATTTTTATATAAAAATGTGATGATGATTTTTGTTTTGCATTTTCTTACATGCATATTACTACAAATTTAGCTAATGACTAAATTGTAATGGCACAATATATATATATATATATATATATATTGTGCCATATATATATATAGTATATATATATATATATATATATATATATATATATATATATATATATATATGATTGTTAGACATATATCACAAGATGAAAACATTTTTGTTATTTTTCTGTTAAATGTGTATTGCAGACTTTTTTATTTTATAATAATTCAATATATTTTTTGATTTTACCTTAAAAGTTAAATCTTTCTTAAAACTTATCTTACAATATTGACTTGAGAGTTGTTTTTATTAATTGATTGTTTTAATTTTTTCCATTTATATCTAAATTCTTTTATTTTCATACTATTTTTTGTCTTTTTTCCTGATGTTTTTATTTTTAGCATTCTTATTTTTAGTATTGAATCCAAATTCTCTTATGTCAGACATACTGTATACAAATAACTTCAAGTACATCAAATTTACATAGATGGAAAAGATAAAACAAAAAAAGGCCTCTTCAGAATAAACAAAAACTATTATGACTCTAATGAAGATTTATCTCACATTTTACATTCTAAAATCAAATTTTTAGATGTAAATTTTGGCAGTACTAGTATTATACTAAAAGAAGCTTAAAAATGAATAATTAATAAATAAAAAACAAAAAAAAAAAGATATATTTGAAAGAAAAAAATAATTTTAAAACATTATTAGTCACAATATTATTCAAATTCATATATTAGAAATATGATTTTGTAAAAAAAAAAAAAAAAATACAGATACATCCCAAAATCATTCTATATTGAAATAGTCATAATCTTATTACAATTGTTTGTTTTAAAAATTATATTCAGACTGCAATCTCTGTTTAAAACAATTCAAGACATTAATATTAAAATGATTGCAAATGTTATGTTTAGAATCTATCTTTAGTGTGATTTTTGATCAATACTTATTTTTAAAATGCTATCCAAATTCCAAAATCTTTATTTTCTTCAATTCTGGCTAAAAATTTTCTTCAACCTTTTTCAAGGTAATGTTATATTAATCAATATCATATCTTCAAATTTTAGTTTTATTTCAATTGTGTTCTTTGCAATGAGTGTTAGAAAATTTGTTGCATTTATTCTAGATATGTAATACAACCTCTTTAGTTAAAGCAATCAATCTCATATTGCTGTTATGTAAATTTGTTAAAATTTTTAGTCTGACAAATGCTTCTGTTCTTTATATCTTATCATGCATTCTGTCATTTAGCACTATAATAGAATGGGAGCCTCAAATCTAAAATTCCTCAATTAAAATTTATTTTTTATTTGTAGTTACATGATCTTCCAAGCAACAAATTATTTATTTATTTACTTATTGCTCACAATACGGACAATATAATATACTTCTTTATTTAATAGTAAAAAGTATACATTAAAAAATAATCAAGATTGCTATAGCATAGAAATATATTTAAATTTCTTTCTAAAAATATCATTGTTATGTCTTAGCAATATGTAATTTACTTTCTATTTTCATTGATGAATTTATTAATAATTACATATGTTTTACTATTTAATTGTTGCATAGGTTTATTTTCCTGTACTTACTAAAACTTGTGTAATCATTGGGTATTGCCTATATTAATCCTTAATTTTCACTTGTATATATAGTAATATCCTATATTCATATCATTTAATTTCAAGCTTTTACATGAATTGATGAAAGTTAATATACATTTAACACACACACATCACAGATATTTTAATATGTATGTTGTATTAACTTACCTATATACGATTTAATTTAAAAATTATACATGTTAAAGTTGTCAAAAAATAAATAAGTAAATAAAATACTGTATAATTTTTTAACATATACTGTACAGACTTTTTTAACATACACATACAACATATATTCATTAATTATAGAATTTACTTTTAAAATTGAACACTTTAAAATATCACTCCTCTCTTTTTTTTTATATTTTTCTAATAATGAAAATTATTGATAAAATACATACATTGCCTAGAATGTCAAATTTGTAAAATTCATGCTCTAGTATTTTCCTGGAAAAAAAAACAAAATAGCTATAATCATTTTCTTGTGATATGTGACAGTGATTTAATGGGAATTTAAGAAAATAAAATATAGAAAATTAAAATTTTTCTATTTCTTTTTTAAATTTTATTTATGAATATTAAATTAAATACTGTTTGCACTTTATAAATTAAATATTATGAATATTAAGAACATGGATATGGAGGAAAGCTATATCATAAAAAGATTTAAATTAAAAAAAAGTAATTAAAATGTTATTACAATAATGAAAAATAAAGGAAGACTAAGTATTGATATGGTATATATGGTTTACTATAATAATAAAATGATAGACTTGAGAGATAAAAATTTCTGGATAAAAACTCAATCTGTCAATTTTGATTCATATAATATCCTAAGCAACAAGCATTCAATTATGTATCAACAACAAAAAAAATATTTAATTATGTTTTTATATTTATCAAAAATATATTTTACATACATTTATTGTATTTTATGGGTTATTTTCTGTATTATAATAGACAAAGTAGTTCATTGTTTGCATATCATTAATGATGAAAAGAAAAAAAATAGCTGTTTGAATATCATAAAATTTGTGAAATTTTCATGATTTTTTGCTTATTTACATTTTTTGTTTTATTTGCTTATAATTATAAATTTATTAAACACACATTGATTACGTAAGTAATATTTACTGAGGCTATAACCTCGATAATATGCGTATAAAATGCGATAGTAAGGACCTGTGGTTAAAACACCTGTAGAGGTCCTTACTATCACATTTTATACGCATATTATCAAGGTTATAGCCTCAGTAAATATTATTTATTTGCTTATATATTTTTTTGAATAGCATATAAGTGAAGTCACTTAGTTAGACACAGTATATAAAATTTCTAGCAGTTTTGAAACAAAAACTTTATAATTTTTTTTATTTATATATAAAAAAAACATTAGTGAGAATATTTACCAGAATTTTAAATGAATGCATTTTAGTCTTTAAATCTGTTTTTCTTTTGTCTCAAAACAGATCTCTTTGATTTACATTGCATTGATAGCATGGAATTTTTAATAATAATTTATTATACTAAAATGAATATTAAAATGTATAACAAATATGGTACAACTTCACTTTCAATATGGATTTATTTTTTATGTAATTGTTTTTTTAAGATCTATTTTTCACTACAATATTTACATAAATTCTCAGATAATATTTTTACTCTTTTTTTAATTTTTTATAAGAGAGACAGGCATTCTTTTTTTTGCTCTAACTAACATTTACTTAATCTCCCGAGGTTTTTTTTTTTTATATGCAAAGCTTTTCAAAAGATTGTGCTCTGAGGACTGGCCTCCTCAGTGCTAGACAACAAACTCAAGGGTTATTTTATATAAATTTTTATATCTGTAATAATATTTATATAATGTACTTAAAGATTATATAACTGGAGCATTACAACATATTGTTATTAATTAATTTATCTTCATAAATATTAAAATAATTTATCTTTTTACTACCCAGTTGTATTTTTATATGTTTTAAAATGACTTAAAAATCACAAAGACGAATTTACAAGTATAAAGTTTCAGATAACGATTAAGTTCTATTTCGAATTTTTTTCATGTAAATTTAAGAACAATTAATTAAAAGTTCAATTACAAATCTTCATAATGATATAGATTCTTAGAATTGCTGTTGAGTTGAATCATGCATTAAAAGAAAACGTAAAGTTGTAGGGGATATTTAAACAGGTGAGGGGTGGGGTCAATTATGTTGAATAAGAAGACAATTGTTAACCATGTAAAGTTAAATAATAATGCAAAGCAATAATTGTTATTCAAGAAAATTTTAAGTTGTAATAGAGATAAATTAAGAGTGAAGTAACAAACACAAAAATATTTTGATTAGTTGTGAGGTAATTAAGGAAGTGGTAGTGAGAAGTTTATGTTGAAAATATAATCATGAATTGATGTTAGAAGTTTGTGTACAAAGAAGTTAATAGTGAATTAAAGATTTAAAATAATGAAAGCTAGTTAAAAGCGATTAGAAGAGGAACATATCTACCAGTATAGTCTGATATATATATTATTTAATTCAGTATTATATTTCATATTTATATTCATTTATTTTCAGTGATTTAGATTTAAAATGTCTAATTCATATATAAAAAAATTATGCTGGATTAAAAATAAAATGGTAATGAGAAACGGGAGAGTACAAATGTATAAGTAAATCGCTGAACTTGATTTTATATATTTAGTAGCACTTTGGATTCAAAATAATCATTAAATATTGATAAATGATACTTATTGTCATAAAAACTTCGTAATAAATGCAAACCAAAATGAAATATTTTAGGGATAGAATTTTAAAATAAAATATTTTTTTATTATTATTAAAAAAAGAAATCCAATGAAGTTGATTTTAATTGGTTTAAAATACTATTTTTATAGAAATATTGAAAAAAAATACGATGGTCTACTAAAAAAAAAAAAAATCTCCTTAGTGATTCCATGATAATATTTATTATAGCGAGCAGCATTAATTTCCTGTATAAATTTTTATATTTTATGACATTTTAAATAAACTGTGCCCTAGAGAATGAAGATTAGATACTTTTAAATGTACAAAGTTTATGTTTAACTATTTAGGAAACACATATATAAAAGATAAAAATTCAATTTAATAATAAATAATGAGATAGGAGAGAATAATAAAAGCAAAATAATATAATTTTTTATCACTATATATAAAGACTAGATATTAAAAAAAAACTTTTGATAATACATATTTTGATCGCACACACATATATATATTATTTTTCATATTATTGATCCCTCACATCATCTTAGTTGATCTTCTCCAAGGTTTTTAAAATTTGCTCTTATTTTATTCAGGAATGATTAGAAAACACCTCAGTACGATAGAATCCACTAGTGAACGACAATCATAATGAACTGATCTTTTTCAATTTTAAGATTAGTATTTTCCTATCATCATCATCACTATTTTTTGATGTTGCAGAAGGAACATTAGCTTCGATACCCATTCTATCTCTTTATAAAATTTTCAATATAATATAGTGAGTCTTCATTCATCACATCTTTAATGATCACGATTTTCTAACTATGACTGAATAGTTCAAAAAAATGAATGAATGAGTTAAAAATATAATGGTGTTTTCAATAGTATTATATGGAGTAAATATTTATTTTATGTATTTTTTATAGTTATGTTGACTAATCTTCAAGCAAAATGGCATGTTTTAGCTTGAATGTAAAATTAAAAGATATTAGAACCAACAAATGCAAATATTATGTCTATTATTTAAGATTACAGTACTATATATGAGTTTTCCATAAAAACTTATAGCAAGAAATAGTCAATAATCATATGAAAGCATAAAGCTACATTTAAAATTGTAAAATATAAAACATAGTGTGAATAAAATTTAAATTTATCCCAATGAAATAAACTTCTGTTTGCTAAAGGAATTAAATTCATAACAAATTTTTAACATTGATCAAGAAATGAAAAAAACTTTTTCTAGTTTTAAAGTATTAAAAAATAATGTAATAAATTAAAAGACACAAAATATTTGAAAATATTTATCAATAATTATGTAATATATAGGGTATATGAGCACAGACTTACACACGATCCAACACCTCCACTCATAACACTGATACACTTGATCACATATATGTCGAAAAGATAAATAATCACCAATTTAATATTTCATGCTCATCAGTTCATTCAAATTATCATCTTTACATATATATGCAATAAATGCCCAGATATATATTATTTGGAATGTTATATATATATCATTAAAAGCCAGTCAATACTTAGACAATCCCAATATGAATACAACCCAACAATATCAATTTGTTGTCAAGGCAACCTCCTTTTAACAATAAAGATGGAATATATAAAATCCACTTTTTTACTTTGCTAAATTTATAAGAATGTTTTTAAATTTGAGGGGGAAATGCTATTGTGAAGGAAGAGGGAAACATTAGCATAATATTTGTTGTTGTTGTTTTGCTTTTTGAAGATAATACAAAAGGAAGAAGTGATTGTTATTTTTCTGTTTTTAAATTTGTAATTTGCCTTTTTATTATTATTTTTCACATTAACATGTTCTTTACTGAAAATGCCATATTGATTTTTAATGTACCTTTTGATGATATGAATAAACTCAATAATGCATTATGAAAAAAATAAAATATTAAATGCTCTATAAAACTAATATACCATAAAAATCAATAAAGCGAAGAAAATATAATAATTCAATTCTTTACTTAATGTTCATATCTACAGCCAAGGCCAATTACAGATTGCACATAAAAATGTAATTACTGTAACAGAAGGATCAAGAGAAGATAAAAAAAAGTTATTAATCCGATATTATACATATTTTTAAGACCTTTGAAAATCTATTAATATTGAGATGAAAACGGGTTTTCACTGACAAAATCTAAATTGTAAGTAATGGATAGACAAAAAAAGGGGGGAGGGGATTTCAAAGTACCACATCTACAAGTTTCAATGAAGAAATAATTATGTGTACGAGTTTCATATTGACAGGAATTAAAATAAAGTTTTAAAAACATGTAAGAAATACTATTCTTGATAATGACTTTATATAAAAATTTTATATCTCTAGCTCTTCTCCTACCTCCAAAAAATATTATCTTTCAATTGACAAAATTTAGAAATTTTTTTGGAAAACTAATTGCATTTTATTTATGTCTCTTTTAAATTGTGGATTCTACACAATTAATCCAAATTCCAAAATATAAAGAATCAAAATGAGAAAAAGTTCATATTTGATGAAGTATTCAAAAGTATTATCATGTTAGTATATTCCACCAACTTAAGGGCTTTATTGATTGTTGATTCTATGTGAAGATGAAAAGAATCACTACTGGAAAATGTGATTACAAGATCCTAAAGAGTGTCAGAAGAACATATTTTAAGATTAATATAATATATAAATCTTAAGAATTTCAGATTTATTGGAGTAAGACATAGAAAAGCATTTGTCTATATTCACTATTATTCTATTTTTTTCACACTATTTAGAAAAACTATTAATATATTGAAGCAATACACAATCATGAATGAAGTAGATGTGTCCAAACATCTTACAATCATCAGCATTACACAGAAAATGGGAGTATTGTAGACATATTTTGATGTCATTAGTATATATAGCAAAATACTACCTTGGGGCACTCCAAGATAACAATAACATTGAGAAGATATTTGACCATTAATCTTAATAAAAGCTGTTCTAGCTTTTATAATTGATTCAAATGAACAAATTAGATTATTTGCTAGACCAAGATTATATAGTTTAGTAAGAAGGATTTTTGATCAACTTTAGAAAGGCTTTAAATATGTCAAAACAGACAATATCCAATCTAACCTGTTCTTCTACTGTATGTGCAATGTGGTTATATATAGTAATGAGATTTATTTATATTGATTTACCTGGTATAAAACCATGTCACATAGATGCCAATAATTTGCTGATATTATGTACTCATTTATTATAGATGCACCTTTCAAATATCCTTGCAAAGATGTGCAAAACTGAATAAAAGTGTGGATAAATGTCAGATTATATAAATTTATTGAGTGAAATACTTCTTACATTCTCATTAATCAAGGCATAGTGATTATAATGTTGTGTAGTAAAGAGTTTTGAAAAATATTGAGAAAAATCATCAGCTGTTAAAGAAAAGAGTAACCTGTTGAATTTTTCTTTTAGTGACACAAATCCTTAACTAATGACCAAAATTATTTAGGATTATCCTCAATTTTATTCCCCATATCTTTCATATATTTTTGATAGTCTGTCTCTTCTACAAATGATTTTTGATAATTTTTTGTAATTAATAAAATTATTTTAAAAAATCATATTTTTGTTTTTTATATATTGCTTATGATGACAGAATTTTCTTCTAATAATACTATCAAGTGCTTTAAAAAACATGAAGAAAAATGATTACTGGTAATGGGTTTTTTTAACATGAATAAATCAATAACAAGATTAAAAGCTTGGCTGAAATCTTCTATGCAGTAAAAGAGAACCCCAATTAAAATCAACAAGCTCCATGCATATACCTAGATAATAATCTTTTTTTTTTTATAATTTCTTCCAATAATATGGACAGATGGAATCTTAGAATATTTAGCATCAATAATAAATTCTCATAATGAATTATGAATATTGAGATAGTAACCCTATGTATATATATATGTAAATTATTAATAAATGTCTGTATTATTGTATTGTTTTGAATAATTATATATATATATATATATATATATATAGGTTCAATAATATTACTGAAACCAACTTTAAATATTTTTTTTGTTAAGAACATAATTTTCTTTTTCAATTTTAGTATGATTATAAATATAGCATTACCAAGGGTTACCAAAATTGGCGATAATAGTTAAGAAAGAACTGATAAAACATATTGCAAAATTATAAAAATCATGGCCAAATTTAAAATCAAATAAACACCTTCATTAAAGAATTTAGATTATCAGTCCCACATTACACAGAGATATAATTTATTGTTGAATACTTCATAATAAAATAAATAAATCATTCATAGTATAGCGATAATTTCGGCAAATCGTATTCTGTAAAAATACATGTAGACAAACTTTTACCTCCACAAAACATTTAAATGCATGAGTATGTATTTGTCTGTATTCATAACTGAAATATAAAACTGTTTTCCAGAAAGTAAGAATGTATTTAAGAAAAATCATGGAGATAACAGTTAATTAAGAAATTTTAATCTTGTTGATTTTAGTTAAATTAGTAAAAATATATCATTCAGTGTAAAAATAAATATAAATAAGTGTATATTTGTTATGATAATAATTTTATTTGAAATAATTCTTTTATATAAATTGTATAATAAATATGGATGATTTACCATGAAAAGAACGAGAAGAAGAACAATATCATCTGCAAGAAAGTTGTTGCTAGGCCGACCTAATAAAATTTTCAAATACTAAGTACAAATGAGTGGAAAAGGAGTTTGAATTTATGTCACTTTTCCATCACATGCACAGCATTATGTAAACAAGTGTTGATGAAGTGCAGTGCTTTTTTTTTTCTTGTTCTTTTGCTTGAAAAAACAAATTTTATCATTTTAATTCTTTATTACGTCATTTTAAAGCCATAATAGCCAACTGAGAGAACCTCATTAAATGTTTGCCTTCAAGGGCAGATACAGATCTCTTGATCATCATTGTCCTCAATTTGCCAATAATAATTTAAGTTGCTATTTAATTAATATTTGGAGCTGATAAAAATTTAAAAGAATAAATTTTAGTAATTGGGTTTTTTACTTATTTATAAAACTATGGAGTTATTTAAATTTATAATTGATAATTTTATATTTTAAAACTACATGATTAAACTGCTACACTTAATTGGACTGTAATTTATTGTATTTATCAATTTTCTTCAAAATCATTATTCAAACTCACCTGAAAAATTGTTGATGTAATATAATAGCTATGTTTGCCAATTTGCTGAAAAGAAACCAGAAAACTGTGGGAAGTATAAAATTGATGCAATATCCCTTGCTTTTTTAATTTGGATTAAAAAGAAAATGTAATCACCTAAGGAATCACCCAATTAATTACTCTCTTAATGGCTATTTTAAGAAAATTTGTTGTAAACAACAATGTCAATATTTTAACAAAAATACTGTGCCATGAATGAATTTAAGAGACTAATAATATTAATTATACTTCATCTCAACTAGGAAATGAGTTCCTTAAAATGAATAACAAAAATGTTTTGACGTCTGCTTTAATGCAAATCTCAAAAATTTAAATATAATAGTCAAGTTTAACTGAAGGAATTTATTAATATGAAATCTGTGGGAAAGAGTAAAAATGTGTGTTTGTACATGGATTAAAACTATTCCTAAACATTTGTGGTGATAACCATTAAATGTATAGTTCGTTATTATTATATTTTATTTTGCAATATGTAATAAAAATTTTGCTAGTAAACATTTAAGATTAATTAACATGCTTATTCACTGTAAGAAGAGCAGATAATATATCTTTATTCAAACTAATGTGATAGTGAATATATGATACTAAAGATAGTTAGTTCCTTTAATATAATAGCTTTTAGGTAATAATATTTTGAATTGTCCTATATGAGATTCTTTTGTTTTATATACCTCATATTTTGTTAACATATTTTTATGGTATCTTAGTATGTACACATTTATAGAAAAGAATAAATGATATTCTGTTTATATATTTAAAGAGTACTTATTATAATACTGCTAAGTTTAATAGATGATAATTTTTCCATGGCTACAGGTCGAGTAAAATATTTCATTTGAGACCTTAAAGTTGAATAAATGGGCTGTGTGGATATTGTACTTATTTAGTGAAAGATAAATGTCTCCTAAATAAAAATTAATAATATGATACCATTATAATGGTTTATTGTGAGTGTGAGAACTATTGGGGTTTATAAAATGTAATCTTTGTTTATTTAGTAAATCTTAAGTCCTTAGGATATATCAGGAATCTTTTCACAGGCAACCTTCTTTATTGATTTATGCATTTGTGTAAACAACATTGTCTATTAAACATCAGTACATCTATTTGCAATCTTTTATTTAACAGCACTTTTATAAAGGACTTTTTGATATAAGAACATTGTAGAAATATTAATCTAACTATTTTATATACTATATTCTATTTTAATTCAATATATTTTGTTTAATAAATTGTTTTGATTATTGTTTAAATAATGGCTTTATATTTTAATCATCATCATCATCATCATCATCATCATCATTCTCAAGTTAAATTTATGCACATGGTCATATTATTATAGTTATAGTAATATAATTTTAGTAATAAAATATTCATTATACTCTAATTCAGTTTTTATAAATGAATATTATTTACATTAAATGTGCCTTATAGCTCATTCACACTATTGTTACAGCTCTGTCTATATGCTAAAGTATGTGCTGGATACAATATCAAAATTCCCATTGTATTCATTCATAACTTGAGAAACTATATTATATTAATAGTTAAAAAGTCTTATATTATCTGAAAAGTATTAGAAATAATATGCAGATAAATATTACTTTGATACTCATAATGTTATGCTAGACACACACATTCTGTTTTATTGTTATTGATTAGAAATTTATTAGCAAATAATAAATGTTGAATAAACCCTGCAATTGAATATAAATATTAACAATTGCATGTAATAGTACAGTAGTGGATGCTATTCATGTGACAGGTATTTTTTGCTTATTAATTGTATTATAGTTTGAAAGGTTAAGCAAAGTGTTAGGCAATCACAGCATGGTGATTGGGGGTAAATTCTGTTACAAAATGGTGCTCCAACATGTGGCATGATAATGATGATTTAGGGGCATAAATTTCATTACCATATCAATTACAAAGGCTAGAAGTTACAGGGAATTGTATTATCTGAGATTTAATAAATTGCAAAAATGAAGCATCCTATAAGCCTTAGATGATAATGAGATATAATTTGTGAGAGTTAGATTGGGGATATTAAAATATCTGCAATGATAATGTAAGATTTAGATGCGATCAAAAATTCCTCAAGTGAACAAACTAACTCTTAGCTCATATACAAGCAGTGTGGATTTAAGATAAATAGTAGTTAGTAGAACTTTATAACTATTGTTGAAGAAAACTTCACATCATGTTGACTCATAAAAAAAGGAATTGTTAAAAATTGACTTATATGTAAAAAAAATTTTAAAGCAATTAATGTACCTCCAACACTCAAAGCAACTTCAGAAGATCTGTCCATGTAAAGAACTCTTCATCTGTCATGTACAAACATAAGATCTTGATAACCATTTCAAAAACAGGTTTGAGTTAAAGAAATAAAATCAAATTTTTCAGAGTTAAAGAATTTTTCTCACCCCCCTGACATTAGAATAGAAAAAATAATATATCAAAATAGAAATAAAGAAAATAAATAAATAAATAAAAGCAAAATAAGATGATGATGATGATGGTGATAATGATAATATTTTAATATAAGCATATTTTATATACCTGGAATCTAGATGTAATATAAGGAATTTGAACACAGATTGTCAAGCTCTCTTTAGCCATCCACTCTATCTCATAGAACTGATACCCATGACCATACACATGTGAAAAATATAAATTATCTTCAATAAATGTATTTCATGCTGAACCAGTACTTATCAGTTGGTCCAGATCATCATTTCTTGCATACACACACACACGCACGCACACATATATATATAGTAATGGGAATTACAATCCTTAATTAAACTTTTAGATTTTTTACAACTTTTACAACTTGCACTTTTTAATTTTTAAACTTTCTAATTATTTATTCTAATTTTATAAAATCATATTATTTTGCAAAAAGACCTTTTGAAAACCTGTTACTCAAGCAAGAGAGTAAATATTATTAATACTTACGTATCAATCATACCCCCAGCCAGACCGCGATTTAATAAAATATTAAATCAACAGTCATCTTTCCAGACCGAAGTAGCTCCCCGGCTGCATGAAATGTGAAACATCCCATGGGAAAATTTATAATGGGTTTAAAACCCAGGTTGCTATCCAATACTAAGATTGGAACCCATGAGATAACATTAACACGTTTCAAGCACTTGACCCATGGCTAGTTCTTCAAGAGAGATGCAAAAACGACATTAAATTTTGACAAAATTTATTTTTAAAAAAATAATAATTATAAATGTAATAATAATAAGACATAATTAAAATGTAAACACTTAAGAAATATTATCCATTTAACAAATTTTGCATGCTTATGACAATGAATAAGATTTAAAAGTTTTAATCCTGATATCAATAAATATTTACCTAGGATTTATAGTGCTGTTTTTGGAATTTATTTGTTGTTTCAACATTGTCTTTGATAGGTGGTTTAAATAGTTTTTGATATCCATGGTAGGTATTATATTTCTTAGATTTTTTTGTAATTGTAGTTGAGTGATCACCTCTTTTGTCCTCAGATCTAGTTAATTTCTTGGTCCTGGCATTGGTATTTCTAACTGAAAGACAACTTCTTGGTTTCTTGTTCTTGGTGACCTGGTTTACATAATTTTCACTTAATTTAGTAGGGCAGAAGGTGAGTCAGAGTAATTTGTTATGGCATTTTGCTAAATGGCACACAGGAGAAGAGCAGAGGAAACTACCGAACACAGCATTCGGTTCTAGCCAATCATTCTCTTTAATAACTTGAACTGAACTCTTAATTCAAACTTAACAACTATTAGAAAAACTCAACTCCAACTGAACTCAAAACTGAAGACAATAGAGCTTGAGTGCCTTTTATATTACTGTGACCCCACGTTTGCTCTAGCTTCAACACATTTTATCTCTAAAAAATTTAATTATAATTTACATTTCTTTATTTTCTGTTTTCTAATTTTAATTACAGAGATTAGAAATTGTTCAACTAATCAGTCTGAAATTTTAATCCCCAGCCTGATTATTTTTGTACAAACTATTTTCATTAATCATAAACTTTTTTTTTTAATTATTAGTTTCTAACTTATCTCTAAATTTTCCCTATACTTTAACTTCTATTCTTTCAAACTATTGATTTTGATATTTTTTTAAATTTTATATTTTTTTAATAAATAAAAAACAAGTGAATTATGTAACTTGTGTATACACACACACATGCGCAACACGTGAATATACACATTGTTACAATATATATATTTTCTCCTGAACTGAATATGAAATATATATATAATCAGTGCTTGGTTTATATTAAGACAGCAAATCTTCACACTTTAATAATAATAATAATAATAATAATAATAATAATAATAATAATAATAATAATAATAATAATAATAATAATAATAATAACAATAACAACAACAACAACAACAACAATAACAATAATAATAATAATAATAATAATAATAATAATAATAATAATAATAATAATAATAATAATAATAATAATAATAATAATAATAACAATAACAACAACAACAACAACAACAATAACAATAATAATAATAATAATTTTGACATTTAAATTTTTTTTTTTAGATTTATTTATAAATTGTACATTTAACTTTAAAATTAAAATATTTTTATTGTTATAATTATATTGTCACAAAATATGGATAAAATGAAGTATAATTGCACTTACCAACATTATTAATATTTTTTTCTAAAAATAAGAATACTTAATTCATTCAACACACTCTCTGATCTTGCTTTTTAAAATAAATTTAGGTGAGTTTTCTTTTAGCAAAATAAAAATGAACTATTAATAAGTGATTTTCAAGAACCGTATTTTAATATTTATCAGTTTTCCTATGTACAGCATTTCGGTAGTGTAGTATAGTGGTGTTTCAATTACTCAACTTAACTCTTTCATCTATTTATAAGTTTCATTTATCAGTTTTACATTTATTTAATGGTAAAAAACTGGAACTAAAATATATATTAATTTATTAATTTTTAAGAATTTTTGGACGTCTCTATTATATCAAGAATTCACAAAACATTTGTGAGCGTTTGTGTGAAAGTTAATCTTTTATTCAATTTTTAAAAATGAAAATTGTATGTTTTTTATAATTTTGTTTTATGTTTATGATTATTTTTCAAGATGTTTGTGAAATATTAATTTTTTTGTTAAATTTTATATGAAAATATTAGTTTTTTAAAAAAACGAAAATACAAGTCAAAAAAAATATAAAGCAGAAAATTGTGATTCTCTAAAAAAACAAAAAAACAATAAGCATTGTAACAATAATTTTTTGTCATATATAGGTGAAATTTTAAATTTTAAAATATAATTTCATCACTTTTATGCATTCTTTACAAAAATGTATCGGTTGTCATCAAATAGCTACCATATCCCACTCGATGGTGCAGTTTTCATGCTTAAACTATAAAATATGATCATTCCTGGGCCTTTAATTATAATCATTTTGATGTGTTTTTTGTAATGCGAAAATAAAAACAAAAGAAAATCATCTTTTTTAAATATTATTTAATTTTAAATATTATTTTTTATTAATGTATACAAATTAAATGATAATAATAAATATAAGATAAAGTAAACAAATTACAATTTGATTCATCTTTTTTAGTTTGCTTTTTATTAGAAAAATCAATTTTCTATCGGAGATTTTTTTACTGGGGTTACGCCTTTTTTTTGTTGTCATTTAAAAACTCATAATGAAAAGGCATTCGATTCTATACACATTTCTTCAGTGATTAAAGCATTGGATCATCAAGGTATAGATCCAGGATATTGTCATATTTTAAAGAATATTTATAAAAATGCAACAGCAACAATTAGATTACATAATGATACTGGAAAAATCAACATTGAGAAAGGTGTAAGACAAGGTGACTCCATATCTCCAAAACTCTTTACAGCAGTGCTGCAAGAAGTATTTTGTGGATTAAAATGGGAAACTAAAGGAGTGAAAGTAAATGGAGAGTATTTAAGTCATTTAGATTTCGCAGATGATGTAGTTGTTTTTGCAAATAATGCTTCAGAGCTGCAGGAAATGTTGCAGGAGTTAGCAGATGAAAGTAGAAAAGTAGGACTAAAGATAAATGTTAAAAAGACTAAAGTAATGTTTAATCGATTTGCTCAAAATATAAAAATAAAGATTGATTATGAAGAATTAGAAGAAGTTAACAGTTACAACTACCTTGGTCAGATTATTAATACAGATGGAAACATAATGGAGGAAATTAATCATAGAATTAAACTTGGTTGGAGTGCTTTTGGTAGAAATAACTTGATACTAAAAGGAAATATGCCTATGTGTTTGAAAAGGATAGTTTTTAACAAATGTGTTTTACCAGTTCTTACTTATGGATCTGAGACTTGGACACTTAATAGAAGAGCAATACAGAAACTTCAGACAACTCAAAGGAGTATGGAGAGATGTATGTTGGGAGTAACAAGAAGAGATCGAAAACGCAATGTATGGATAAGACAACAAACAGGTGTTACTGACCTTAATGAAAAAATTAAAAGATTGAAATGGAGTTGGCCTGGACATATTGCTAGAAGAGATGATAATAGATGGACAATTGAAATTTTAAACTGGATTCCAAGAGATTGTAAAAGACCCAGAAAGAGACCACATGAGATGGATGGATGAAATAAGAAAATGTGCAGGGGTGTTGTGGAGAAGAGAAGCTAAAGATCAGAGAAGATGGATTAAACTTGGAGAGACCTTCATCCTGCAGTGGATTGATAATGGTTGTTGTTGATGATGATGATGATGAATTGGAATAAAAAGTAAAATTTCTTACTCTTCCTTTTACATTTTATTTCTACAGAGAAACAGATATTATTGTGTTATCACTATTTTTTACTTTTTTAGTCTTTGTTTTAAATTTTAGGTTGTTTTACAGACAAACAGATATTACCGCTATTTTTTATTTCAAATAGAATGACAACTAAAACTAAAAGTTGTTACAGTTAGGTTTAGGGTTAGTTTTAGGGTTAGGTTTAGGGTTAGTTTTAGGGTTAGTTTTAGGGTTAAGTTTAGGGTTAGTTTTAGGGTTAGCTTTAGAATTAGTTTTAGGATTAGGGTTAGTGTTCTGTTGTTTGTAATGCTAAAATAAAAAAATATCAAAATCATATTTTTGTAAATATTTTTTTTTACTAACATCTATAAAATAAATGATAACAATAAATGTAAACTATATTCAACAAAGTATAACAGTAGTCGAAGAAAAGAAAGAAACTAAAACTTTTTTAAACAATGACAAATATATATATATATATATATATATATATATATATATATATATATATATATATATATATATATATATATATATATATATATATATATATATATATATATATATATAATGTTTATAATATATGCTCTTTATGACATTTAAAAAACAGTGTACAATTGTACTTTTCTTACTGGATATTTTTGTGTTAACGCTCTTTTTTATTTCAAAAATATACACACGGTACAATCTTAAAATGTCTCATGGAATGTTATGAACAGTACATTACTTGACACATTACCTAATTCCAACTCACTTCATACATATATCTGGTCAACATTTACTACTTAAAATTTCAGTACCCTATGGTGTAAAAAGTCTGTTAATTATTACTTTACAAAATCTGAACATTTCAATACTTTAAAATAAAAAAAAATCCAATGAAAACAACATTTCCATCCAATTCAAAAAAACACACCCTCTCCCCAAGCTGTAACCATTTTATAAACTGTGTGAATTTGGAAAATGTATTTGCTGCTATGTGACATACATGCTGTACTGCAATGCAACATAGTGGCCTGCAATCTGTAGCACAACAAAAAGTTGTATTATAGAAAACACGGGTTCGAATGTGTCGGCTGCAGAAATAGCATTTTTATGTGTTTTAGCATGAAAACGGCCCCATCCAGTGGGATATGGTGGCTCATCGACAACAACCATAGTATCTATACATTGGTAATAGAATTCAAATAAATTTTATTTTATTCCTAATATATTTTTATAAACAATTGCAAAATAAAATGCTATTGTTGTGATTGCGTATTTTACTTTCTTTTTTTTATATTTGTAAACTTGAAATATTAGTTTTTAAGAATAGTTATTTTTAAATTTATATTTCTAGAAAATAATTTGAAAATTGTGAGAATATCATCCAAAATAAAGGTTTATAAATTTTAAAAAAAAAAATTGGAAATTTAAGCCAAACAGTTTCTAGTGACTGTTAAAAATGTGTTAGTGAAATTTTTTTAAAGGTGCAAAAACAAAATATAATAGTTAATGAATTGGATTGATTTAGTCTCATAAGCATATACTGTAAATATACATACACATTACATAAGAAACTTATATAATTATTTAATCAATTTTTTTTATAAACTAATATTACGATAGAATGACAGCCTGTTAAGCTAAATTGCGCAGACGCTGTGAGAATGTTGTTAATAAATGAATACCTTCGAACAACCACATAAAATAAATGCATAAACTAATATTAAAAAATGTCATTGATATTGTAATGACAAATAATTTTCTTTTTATAACTAAAAGTAAATTTGCATCAAAATAATTAATTTTTGTATAGTACAAAAACATAATAATTAAAATTGTAGATACCTGAATTCAATTACCAGTTTCTTTTAACTTTGTATATAATTGTATATGCTTTTTTTTCTTATAAAAATATTTATTAAAAATGTATTTTTTACAAAAATTTTAGTAACTGAAAAACTATAAATCCCATTTTTATTTGGAATATATAAAATGAAAGAAGAAAAAAATATCTGTAATTTGATGTAGGAACTGTATATATAATGTATACAAAAACTGTAAAGTAAATGATTTACTATATTTTTTCTTTTAATTGCTATTTTTTTTTTTGAGAAAATAGAAACATCTTTTTTAAAAAACCTCTTTTTTATTACCCTTTTGCAACATATTTTTTAAAAAGTATATAGTAAACAATTTACTATAGTGTACTTTTTTTCCTTTTAATCACTGTACATTTAAAAAGTAAATTTGTAAACTTAACATTAAAAATCAAATAACTATTACAGATCGAACACTTTCCATGGCAGTATGCATCATTTTGTTGTTCTTTCAAAGATCTCATGGATAATGTCTTTATCAAATAAATCATGCTTACAAACAAAGTTTGTCTAATTTTATACCATTCAAAACAAACTTTAAAAAAATACGACTCCTTGATGTATTTTTCTACATAATACTATGTAATTTGAATGTAAAATAAAAATTGCATAAATAATATTAAAAAAGTTGTGTTGAATTCAAATATACACACTCTCAAATTATACAATACACAAGGCTCAATAGCAATCATTCAGAGAGTAAAAACAGGGCACTTGAACCAAGTGTGAATTGCAAAAAATTAGCAGAACACACTACGGATCATTATAGTCTGCCTCAGAAACAATACATTTAACCCTTAAACCGCTAATTATATTATTGGTTGTATGAGGTAAAAATCAAATCTTTTAATTGGCCAACTCACAAACTGAAGACAAAGCCTATTGTTAAAACATATTCACCTATAATATTAAATTCAACTCAGATATGTTTATAAAAAGTATATTACTAATTTTTCAGGTTATGAAAGAGAACGAAAGTTCTTTCAAAAATAAATTGCTATTTATTTATTATAAAATATATTCAATTTCGGCAAATATAAAGCGAATGTCTAAACAAAAAAGTGCTTTTGCAAATGCTTTTTTTCAATTTTACGTTATCGAAAAGTAAAGATTTCTTTTTGCTAAATCTTAAATATTTTTACTAAAATCTTCAATATTTTTCAAAAATAATTTTGTTTTTTTTGGTATATTTTTTAAAAAACTAGTTTAATTTCTCAAATTATATTTTTTTAATACTTAAATTGCATTCGAAATGAAAATCTCAGCGTTTTTCTTTATTTTCTTTGATCAGGCGGTTTCTTTGTTCTTTCCAGCCAATCAGAATGTCTTTTTTGGCTGAGAGTCAGCTGACAGCGAATCACTGACAAGGTTCTTTCTTTGTTTAGTTTAAAATGCGGTTTTTTTGATTTTTTACTTGTAAAATAATTCGGAAGAGGGCACCATCTTACAGAACTTTTAAAAACCTAATCAATACCTGTCAAACAAATATTTTAGCATAAGAACTAGCAGAGTTAGAGTGACGTCAGATATCGACGAGATGCCTTGTAAGAGGCAGTTGAAGAATTAACTGTTGTTGAGGAGGAACAGTGCCATCCAGAAACCTGTACCATCACTGATACTTATACCATCATTGATACTTGTACCATATATTCATTACTGTTTACCAATTATAATTCAAACTTTATGCATATAAGAAAAAAATCTCTGCTTTCTTTCATTTTCTTATTTTAGTATATATATATATATATATATTCATAATATTATTTCTAAAAGCTTTCATGTAATAAAAATATATAATAGCTAAATAACTGATATTTCAGCACAATAACAAGTACTTTCCCCAGAGCTTTTTCTTTTTTATCAAATCATAAGAATGTATGTGGTGAGATTTAAAATCATTATTTTCTTTGTTTATTTTCTCCTCATTCTTAAATTCTATTGATTAAAAACTTTTAAAAAATATTTTATACTTCAATAGCTTTTTCTAAATTTTATGTAATTCACACTTTTCATTTATGCTCTTAGACCTTTTAAAAATCCCTATAGTTTCCCTTAGAAGTCTTTTTTTATATAATAAAAAAAAAGATTTTGATACTTCAAAAATTAAGACTGTTCTGCCATATATAAAGAGAGTATCTGATAAAGAAGAAAAAAAGAAGAAATATTTTACAAACTATTGCAGAGAATAGCAGAAGTTTTAATCAAGCTTTTAGCATACTATAAATTTAGTCATAAAAATGATTTGTACAATGAAAACCATGTGATAAATTCAGATAAGAGCTAGTTTAAACATCATCTTTTATGTAACCTGTCTTCATTGTAATAAAAATGTAAGGAGGTTACCTCCTAAAATAATCTGCAACATTGTCTTCAACCAAGAACATGAGTCTCTGTCTGTATTAGTCTCAATTAAAAAATTTATTAAAAAAAGATGGATAAAATTTTGCTGTTGTTAACATAGAAATAAAATATTGCATCACAGATAAAAGACAAATTAATTATGTTCGTGTGTAAAAGCCTTCAAAAAGAAAACTCAACTGGAATAACTTGAAATTATATTTGGGAAGGACTCCGTAGGAAAAATATAAAACCATGGTTAAAGATATTTTTTTGTAAACTGTGTTTTGATTAATAGCAAAAAATTGTTTTATATAAAAGTAATAATTTTTTGTTGTTGTAAAAACTGATAATTTTTTCAATTTCATACTATCGGGTGTTTTTTTTTTGGTTAGTTTGTTACTGTTTCATAAATTTCAGTGTGACTTTATTTTGTGACAGCTAGGATTTTTTAAATGATCTCAGTAAAACTATTTATTTATAGTAAGATAAATCTAGGAACTATTTAAAATAATTTATAATAAGCTGCTTTATTTATTTATTTATCTCTTGCTCACAGTAATAGTTTATACAGTTCTTGCTTCCTGAGCTAGATTTGTGCACCACAGATAAATGGAATAGGGATTTATGTTGTGTTATGCACAACTAGAGGATGATTTTGGCTGGTGCTAAAGAAATATTCTTTAAAGGCCATGCACTACATTTTATTTTATTAATTATTATTAGAAATTAACTTTATAGTTGGCCAGTACATTAATGGTACTAAATAGTTAGGGCATTAATTATGATCAGGAATTTTCTCAGCATTATTTGACTGATTGTTGTAATTTGATGAAATAGCACCCAAATATATGCATCCAAATAATTATTGTTGTAATCCTGCCCTAGATGGCAGTGGCTAAATAATTATCTTGGACTATAATGGATCACTTTCAAATACAGCCACAAAATTGATTATTGACTTGTTTCTATTGTTGATTATTCATGGATATGAATGATTATTATTTTTGTGTAATGCTGATGAACTTATAGTTAGTTCCATGCTGATCTCTTATGCTCATTACTTTTATATTTTATATTTAATTTTATATTTTGTTTATTTGAGGATGATGATGTTTTCTTGTCTCGTAATTCAACCCTAATGTGATATACTATTGCAAATGGTTATCCAATTATGGAACATTGTAACCCCACTTCTCTTATTAACCCCCATTTTCTATACTGTTACAATTGATGTCCAACTTGTAGGACAACTATTTCTAAATTATTACAATATATTATTTATATTAACTTAAGATTTTTATAGTAGCTAAATTTTTGGTAATTTTGAACTAATATACAATTTATATGATAATTTCACTTTGCATTATGTAAAAATCAGGTAATGTATATTATCAGAAAAATAATATATTGAGGAATATAATAAAATTGGAAAAAAATTAGCCATTACATATTCAAAATAGTAAAAAAACACAAAAGATTTTGACACTTTTAAGAATTATATCATAAATTTAAAATTGTAATAAGTAAATTTTAAAATTGCATTTTTATTAACCAGTTCATTACATTCCCCATAAAATTTTGAATAAAATGGTATATAACATGATATACTAGAGACATTTCATTATTCCAAAACATCAAAAAATAAAGGCTTTGCTATCTTTCATTTTTCCTACAAATCCACAACTATTTTTTCCTTATGACTGTCTATATATAATCAGTAAAGAGAAAGTAGTGGAGGGGAATAAGTCTAAAATAGTCTTCAAATTGTAAATGACTGATATAATTTGTATGTAGTTAAATAGAAAAAAGTTTACATTTGGTACAATATATAATAATAATAATAATAATAATAATAATAATAATAATAATAATAATAATAATAATAATAATAATAATAATAATAATAATAATAATAATAATAATAATAATAATAATAATAATAATAATAATAATAATAATAATAATAATAATAATAATAATAATAATAATAATAATAATAATAATAATAATGTTTGTTTTATTTTCTACTTTGTAAAAACTTTTATTGTTATATGGAAACCATATAAAATGTAATAAATGATTTCTACAAAATGATTGATTACAAATAAATAAATATGATTGAGACAATGTTGCAAAAGAATAAATATATGTATAAGCATGTAGATATAGTGTACTCATTAGAACTATTCATAATTCATATTCTTCTGATCACATGGTCAACATCTCAATACAAAAAACAATGGTGATGGAATTGTACATCAGTCAATACTTCTGTAAAAACTGAGATGGAGTTTAAAGAAGTAATTGCCTGCTTTAACTTTGGTTGATTAGCAATAAAGCAGACTCTCTGAGCACTTTTGTTGCATATTCAATCATCACTTCACATAATCAAAAAATATATCATACCTTTTTTCTTTAGGCAAACAGTACATCACTTTCTTTTTTGATTAACCAGATCTTATTCAACATCACAAGTTGTATTTTTATCTGCATACAATTCCATATGGCACACATTTCGATTATGGCTATCTACACTGACCCACATCTTGCTTTACAGGTTTTGAGTGATGATATTATTTTGTGCTATTTAGATTATTATATTGTTAATAGCTTCATCAGCTACTATCTCTCTATGCATCTGATGTGCAGCTCTAAAATTTACATAGTGGTGATCATATATAATTGGTTTAATTTTATCAATTTTATCACAATTTTTATTTTTAATGTTTGTCATTTTTTATTGTCTTTAGAATGTATATAATATATGAAAAAAGTAATAACTACTAAAAAATAAAGATGTCTTTATTGTTGGACAAAACACCAGATATTCTCTACAAGAAATGTCTATTATTGTGATCTGATCAGGAAACACATATCATGTGGCAAATTCAGTTGCTGTACTTATGAACAAACAACTACAATTACTACTAAGAATAAAAACTAACAGAAATTGCAAAAAAAATGTTAAAAAATCATTATCAATGCATGAATCAATTGAATAATCTATTATTCTCTGCTAAAAACTTATCAACAAACATTAAACTATAAAAACAATAAAAGTGAAAATTATATAAAATGCACTTATTGGAAAAGTCATTAATTTTTATTATAGGGAAACTAAAATTACATTTTCTAAAAGCAAAATGAAAGATGAATTAAAATGATAAAACTTGCATATGTGTAATATCTATGATTTTACACAACTTTAAACGAAACTGGCAGTTGCTAATTTCAAAAAGAAAAGTTACATAACACTCTGAATGCCTAGTAGTTATTAAACTCAGAAAATTTCAAATTTTTTAGTAATAATTTTCACAATACTAAATGAATTTTTGCTTTTAGTATTTTCAGTACCAACAATTTGTTCTTTTAAATTAGTAATTTCTTTTAGTAAATAACAAAACAAGGAATCTTGTATTTTTTAATTCATATATCATTTAAATTAGTCAGACTTTTTTTTACTACTAATGTGAATTGAAGCAAATTTCAAGTTAAATTTTTTAAGTGATTGTTAATGAATCAGTATTATTTTGTAAAATATATAGCGCTTAAGCTTATTATTTATGATTGTTAATGCATCAATGTTATTTCATAAAATAGATTGCACATAAGCTTATTATTTATTCATTGAACTAGATAAAAATTGAAATTTTTATCAATGAAATCATAGCTAGATTAATTATTTAAACTCATATTTAAAGAAGTTCCACCTCTACTATTTTTATAACTCCATAATGTCATTAGTCAACAATATATTTTTAAAAATCCTTTTACTTACAGAACTACATTTAAAATAGAAACTGCCATTTCATCTCAATAAGTTTATATAATTTCCATTAAAAAGAAGTGATAGCAGGCTAAATGAACATTACCCATATCAAAACAATAGAGAAAACATATATGTTTGAATATCAAAATTAGTTTAAATAAAAAAAATAAAAAAATATAATACAATAAATAATAATAATAATAATAATAATAATAATAATAATAATAATAATAATAATAATAATAATAATAATAATAATAATAATAATAATAATAATAATAACAACAACAACAACAACAACAACAACAACAATAAATGTTTCTACAACTGATCTAAAATAAAATAAAGAAATTTTAAAAAAAATCCATAAAAATAAAATAAATTACAAAAAATTACCTTCTAGAAAAGTATAATAAAATTTCTGAATCTGATTAAATAAAAAATTTCAGTGAAATTTAGAGAGACAAATTTTCCACAGTCAATCACAGCAGCAAATAATAAAAGTTTTATAAAACATTTTAAACAATTATTTATAAACTGTCTACTGAATTATTTCAGAACTTAATTATTTATAATAAACCATCTTTTATTTTGTGATTAGTTTTAATATTAACAAATTAATCCCTTAAATATTTTATTATCTGTATGTCAATCATCTAAGCAGTTAATTAATTAAACTATCAGTTTTCTGTTTCCCCCATATAATTTAATAATGTATAATAGTTATATAAGTTCAAGTAAAATATACATCCTTTTTAAAAAACAAAATTATTTACAAACCACTTTCCAACTCAGTTATTTTTTTATAGTAATTCACAATTTAAAATAAAGCATTAGTAATCTGTGTAGAATAATTTGAGATTAATTCTAATTTGTTCTGTTTAAACTATATATTCTAAAGTATAATTTGATTAGTCAAACTATTAGATCAATCAAACTGACTTTCATGGTCTCAGTCAGTTCACACAATTGATGACTAAAAATTGTATAAAAATTGTATTACACAATTGTTAGTTTTTATTATATTTTTTGCTTATAGGCTGAAACATGCAGTAGATGGAATTTTAATTAATGTATTTGTTTTTAAATGAAAGAAATATTTTATATATTATAGTAACTATGGAAATTTAAAGTGTCATATAAAATGTATTGTTTGAATATAATTTTATAAATAAAATTAAAAATTGAAATTCATGTAATAAAATTTTAAAATCTTCACCAAATTTTTAAAGATATTGATTTACTGCTAGTATCAATATAAAAAAAAAAATCAAACAATTCACTTTAATAAATAATAAATCATTTATGTGCAATACAGTTTGTGAGCATCATTTTGATAATATTTTTAAAATAATTATTAAATTATTATAATTTATTTATCTATATTAAATAATTTGTAATGACAATTTATAGACAATGTATTGTAATTATATATAGATTTTTAAATTTCCCCCTATTTTTTAACTCTATTTTTTATATTTATATACTTGTAAAAAAGAATTAAAATGTTTGAAACAATTCATTTCGTTTTTAACATATAGGCCTATTATTATATTTAATATAAAACATTTATATTTTTATTGCAAAAGATTGTGTTAATTAAATAAGGATAACATTTTAAATGTTTTTAAAATTTACAATGAAGATTTCATGATTCATAAATGCATGATGTTTGCATTTTTAAAAAAATACAACTTAGCATCTTTAAATAAGTCAAGAATGTTATTGAGATAGAAGATAAACAGCTTTAAATAGTTCACTGCATTGCAAGGCCTTTCTAGATCTCTTTAAAGAAAAATAATAAGAAAGAAAATGTAAATAGAAATTATTTCACACTCAGCTGCCTTCTATATATATAATTTTAATGCACAAATCAGCGCATAACAGCAGAGCTTTTTCAAATTAAATCACAATTTATTATAAAATTAATGTAAATTATAAATACATAATAATTAGTGCCAGAGCGCTTTCGAGAGAACTTAGCTCTCATAATCATGGGCGATAAAGAAAATGGTATTTACTAGACTAATTCCTGGTGAAAAGAACTTTTAATTTTTCCCCATCATCTTTCAAATAATAATTAGCAAGATATTAATTTATCAACTAATAAATAACCATATGACTATAAGGGTTGGGCGTAGAATGGTGGAATGATTGCTAAAAAAAATTTTAATTTTATTTATAAATCTTCAGTTAATACATCAGATGATCAAACAAAACATCATATGACTTTATCTTTATTAGCAAGTAGATTTGGATTGAAAATATTAAAAAGTTTTTCAATTTGGGCTTAATAATTATAACAAAAAATAAAAAATGACTTCTAGATGGAAATAAATTAGATCCAAATGATCCAAATGCACTGTTAAAAAAAAAAAAAAAATTAAAAAACTTCTCATCAGGGCTATTCAAATAGGTCAATGCAGATAAGAATTTATTAAGTACTACGATCTGATATCTAGTGATTATTAAGGCTTACACTATAAAATAAAAGAAAATCTTGAGCAATCTAAAAAAAAAATCCAAATTTTACCTATATTTAAACCCCATATCATTAATCTGGCAGTTGATTGTGCTAAGCACTTATATACATTTAAATGTGTCAAATAATTCTAAGAATTAAATGTTTCAACATTTATTTTCTATTTACTACTTTGCAACTGGTTATTATATATATAATTATTCAGTTTCCAAGATTTAATTTTACTGAAATCATTTTCAGCACACATGTTATTCCCTGACAGCTACTAATGAAGTAAATCTTCTTCCTCTAGGGAATATTTTTAAAGCAAAGTGATCTGATTAAATTAATAGGTTTTTCTTTTAACTTAATATAAAATAAAGTGCTTCTTTAATAAGATCTTTTCCCCCTCAAGATTACATTTTAAAAAATAATGTGATTCATATGATTGTCTTTTTGATCTTTGACTGCTAATATTCATTTTGTAACATGTAATCCCAAAAAAATTCTGTAGATTAACTACATAATATACTAAAATCAAGCCCATTTTTCAATGTCTGAAAAAATCTAAATATATCTTAATATGATAATGCCTATATGCAAATAGCTCTTAAAATGCGAAACGAACACGTATATATATATTCGCATGAACAAAAATATTTGCTTATTTAATATATACGGTGGTTATCTTTATTAACTATACTTGTAAATTAATAGAGTACAATTATTTTGAAAAAGTATTTATCATAATGCTATTAGCAATTTTGTAATTAATAATTCTTAAATTTATTATTATTCTGAAATAAAAATTACAATTCAGTTGTATAAATAATAATATATTTAATACATTTATAATGTCTATACTAAACTTAATGTACTTAGAAGGGATTTAAACTCAGACTTTCAAGCTTTTCACAATTATCCATTTCATACAACTGATACACATGACCACATGCGTGTGAAAAAGATAAATGATCTCCAATATCCCTATTTCATGCTGAACCAGCACTCACACCTCATTTGTAAATTTAAATGGACACAATGACTTAGTCAACATGGATATGACAATAATATTGGCATCAATAAGGGCTCTGAACATTGCATTCTCAGATTCTCAATGATATGGATGTCCAGAGAGTTGGAAGGTGGAGAGGATTGAAGCTTGTCTATCAAAGTTGAACACTGATTGTGTATATATATATATATATATATATATGTGTGTGTGTGTATATATATATATATATATGTGTGTGTGTGTGTATGTGTGTGTGTGTATGTGGGGGGAGATGATATTCTGGACCAACTAATTAATGATTATGGTTCAGCACGAAATATGCATATTGGAGATCATTTTTCTTTTTCACATGTATGTGGTCATATATATCAGTTGCATAAGATGGAGAGAATAATTGAAGGAAGCTTGAAAGTTTGTGTTCAAGACCCTTCTAATTACATTAAGTTTAGTATAGACATTATAGATGTATTTAAATATTACATATTCAGCCTATATTCTGCCCATCCTTCTATATTTAAATGGACATATTAAGATCTTATATGTGATGGGTCAGAATGACTTAAAGTCAACATTGGTATGACAATATTAGCATCAGAAAAGGTGTTAAGCTTTCCATTCTCAAATTTCAATGATGTGGGTAGCTGAAAAGTTGAAGGTTGGAGAAGATTAAAGCTTGTTCATAAAACTGGACACTGATTGTATATATGTGTAAGAGATGCTGATCTGGACCATCTGATGACTGGTGCTTCAGCATGAAATATGGATATTAGAAATCATTAATCTTTTTCAAATGTACATGGTCATGTGTATCAGTTGTATAAGATGGAATGGATAATTGTAGAAAACTTGAAAGTGTGAGTTTTAGTTTTTTCTAAGTATATTAAATAACACCCCCCACACACATATATATATATATAATGCTTTCCAGTTTTTTTTTTTATCAATGAATTCTCCATCTCAACTGCACATATTACAATTCTCCACAAGTGCTGAAACTCAAACCAATATCTATCATTATGCATGGATTTTATTTATACTCCTCAGTCATCAGGCAAGCCAAAAACATCAAACATCCAAATTTCCATATTCAGGTTAACAGTTTTATATTTCTTCACTTTACCATTCTCATGCAAAAGAGGGATTATTTTCTATATACTTTTAACATCTTATAAAAGAGTGAATATATATATATGTTGCATATGCATTTTTATAATAAAAAAGATATATATATATTGAAGCAGTTGGTTGTAGTTCAAGATCGAGTCTTACTATTCTACCACTTAACCCACATTTCATCCTGCTATGTATACAAGTTATATGTGTATTTCTGAGAAGCATCTGTGAGATTTATAAATATGAACTCAAATAAAAATTTTCTTTAATTATTTTAAATATTAACTTTAATAGATGCGACTCAGATATATACATATATTACAGAGAGCATATATATATATATATATATATATATATATATATACACACCTGGGTCTCATTTTATGCGGATTATTTTAATGAGATTTTGAAGTTATGCAATTTATGTTTCTTCTTAATATCTTTTATATTTCACTATATTTATTAGATATCAAGAAATTTAAATTATTAATAACTTATTTTGACTTGAAATGCTTTTTTTTTTCAAAAATATAACATTATATTAGCAGCTAATGTGAATATGGCCTGAAGCTGTATTTAGAATCTTAGCTTCTATGTAAATAACCTACTTATACTAATGAGTAAATAATAATAAAAGATTTATACTTAAGTATAAAAATATCGCAATAAATATTCAAAAAAATTTAACTTTTAAACATATTTTGTTAGATATAACAGAAATAAATATTTTTTTTAGATTTTTAAAATAAATAATAATGAAGATTTTATTGATTTTGTAAACTGAAAATAATCTTTCTCATGATAATTTATAATCTTTTTGTTTTGATTGCGATCTCGTTTTTAAATATAGAAACAGAAAATCATTAACACAGCACAAGACTGAAAGTGGCATTAGTTTTATGTCCCATCATGAGTCTGATTTCTTACCAGTTCACAAACAAATGCATATTGTCAAATAGTGGTAACGATTAAAATATGTATTAAAAAATGTAAAATTAAATACTGTAGTTAATAAAAAAAGTAAAAAAAGTTTATCTTGTTTTAATTTTTTTCAAATATTTGAAATTTTTTATTAGTCATACTTTATTTCTTTATTTTTTTTAATGTGAATTTTAAAGTAATTTTTTCTAGTTGCTTTGTTTTTATGCGATTTCTGAAAATTACAGAACCTATCCCCCATTTTTCAAAGTACGTTAAGTCTATTTTTGCGCGATTTTTTTTGTGCACATTTTCTGAGGAACCTATCACATAAAATGAGACCCAGGTGTACTGTAAATAATTTTGTATCTTTTAAAATTATATATTTTTTACTTATATTTTTAATACTTTGTAATTATTTTTCTTCATTTAATTATACAAAAATTCAAGATGGAAGATGCAACTGTTAACTGTCCAAGAGTAATTAAAGGGGTGGAACATTATTTTGTTTTATGGTTTTAAAAGGAATTTTTAAATCAAAGTTAATGAAAGTAAAATTTAAAACAAAGCTAATTGATTTTAAGTTAGCTGTTAACATTTTTATCAAATCTATTTCCAATCTGGAAATTGATTTGAATTTATTTTTGGACAGTTATTTAGCAATTGCATCTCCAATAACAATAGAGAAAATATTTATGTAAATTCAGGATTCAATTTGAGTTAAGAAGTTTAATTAAAAACATTCTTTAAATAACTCAAAACTTGTATGAATAGGGCTAAAAATCTATTTTGTGAGAATTTGGTCAATTGCAGCTAACTTACTTCATGTCCTGTTGATTTGTGAAATGATTTTTGGGTAGAGGGACCAAACCCACCTTTCCCTCCATCTTCAGCCTGACTCCTCACCATGCAGAGATATAGCTCATACCGATCAAGAGTACCCATGCTGTCAGAGAATGATCGAGGCCAAGAAACATTTTTATCTTAAGTAGAATCTGCCTGCCACAAAATTCAAAGAATGCCACCTTCTACAGAAGATTCATTCATACTTCATTCCATAGAATCATGAGGTAACAAGTCCATAGTCATTATAATTGCATTACCTGAATTCTAACTCCTAATTCTTTAAATTAATGTTCTCTTTTAATTTGCTAATCAGCGAGTATGTTAAATTAATAATTATTTTCTTTGTATCAATTCTCTACAACCTAAATTAATTTCATTGTAAAATCATTCATCCAACTCACGCTTATTATTCTTATAATTTAGTGGTTATAATTTATTTTTAATGATATTTTTATATTTTTTACTTGATTTTTATATGTAAATACCAATCAAACTCAGTCTTACAAACTTCTCCTATATCCTGCTGTGTGGGGGGGGGTAATTAATTATTTCATGTCTTTATTTCTAAATAGCTCATAAGATTGAGTTTGTCTTTTAAATGAATATATACTTTTAAAAAATATTTTACCATAAATTTTATATAAAATGTATAAATACTTTTCAATCTGGGGTGGATATTGGTGTCTGTTAAATTTTTTGATTTCTTTAGGCTGGTGACCAAATACTATTTTGTTATTTGCACTTTTAAATGTGCGAATTTTAGTTTTTTAATACGTTAACTAAATAGTTTTTATTCAAGAAGGGAAAGAATTGCATGCTTAATTATAGTTTTAGCTTCTGACAAATGACTTTATCTTACATGGGTCATTATTTTAACATATTACATATTTATTAAATGACTTAAGGCATTATGTTAGTATTTAAACCCAATGATTTCATATTCTTATAATGGCATTACTGGCATATGTCAGACATTATTAATGAGCCATATAAGGGCTTTGATCTGATTTGCCCATACTTCATTTTGGGAAGACTTGATCTTCTTCATTTTGTCATTCTTCTCCTCAAAGTATATATTTCTATACTTCTTGTATCTGTCTGTACCTCATTCCAGAAGATTCAAAGCCTTCCATCTTTTTTAGTGTTCTCATTCATAACAGGGTTATAAGTCTACTCCCTGGAACAAGCAGGTTAGTGTAGGTGAAGCTTTGCATGGACTTACAGTAATCCATATCCATAGCAACTTCCTACCTACCTTTCCATTTAGGTACTGTTTGACCTGAAGCTGATGTACCACCTTCAATCAAAGAATGACATTTTCTTGGCCAAAGTTGCCATTCTCTCTCTCTCACTGACATAATGCTACTAGCACCACAATTGCTTATATTTTGTTTTCTAGCCTGTTTAACAAAATAAATCTTAATGATATGTGATAATGAAATGTTTTTCTCTTTAAATATTTTTTGTTGGAGTTTTAGATCCAATCTCTCATGAAACTGCCTGACCCTTTATTGAAATAAGCCATTCCCATATTTATAGAGTTTCGCAATATTTGATCATGAAATGTCAAAAATGTATAATAAATCAATTTTTTAGTGTACTTACAGATCATAATATATCCTTATTTAAATTGTTATAAATAAATGCTATGAATGAAAATAAAATTATGTATCAAATGCCAAGGGGATTATAGTCAAATCATATAAACAGCGAAACTATTATCATATCTTTATATGCGTTTTCTAAATGTATAAAATGTCTACCAACCACCCAGATAAATCTGTTTTTGTAACCTTTTACCCTTTCAGCTTTTTGAGCGCTGCGAGCGTGCACCTCAGGCATTTTTCAGATGTTGTTTTGTTTTCTTTCTTACGACATAAAAGGTATAAGTGTGACGTAGCTGAAAATACGATCATTTGAAAGGTAGATGACGTAGCTTTCAGAAAATGTTTATTTCAAAAAAAATCGGTTAAAATTTAAATTTTTGGCAGCAGTTTTAATCAACCACAGTATTTAATTCTTTTGTCTTTTTTAATAATTTTTGTACTTATCATGAAGTGATAAAAGACAAAAATAATTTATGGGGCTGCAGATGACATTTCTCCGGTACTATTACAAAGATGGCTGACAGAAGCTGTTCAACATAATTTTGTAAGTAACATTTAAAATTTTATTTTTTAATAAAACTATAATATATTTTTATTTAAATTATCATTTTTATTAATTATTTTTAGTTTGTAATTTGTGTGTGTTAGTTATTTACGTTCGTATACAATTAATATCTAATGTAACTTTTAACGTTCTACACTTATAAAAATAATGTTTTTCAAAAAGTATAATTTATTATGAAAATCATTAATTATGTTTATATATATAATATAATATGGTTTATAAGTGATTTGTTATAATTCCGATTTTTGTTTACATTTTTCAAGTCTATAGCTAACAAATGATTTGTATGCAAATAAATTATAAATATGTGATTCATGCTTTGGTTTTGCTATATGTTTCATAACATTATTTTCAAGTCAATAGCTAACAAATACATTATATGCAAATAAATTATATCTATGTAGTACAATAAATATAATAAGATAACATCACTTCTGTGCATAAAGAATATAAACATCATTTGTGTGCATAAAGAATATAAACATCACTTGTGTGCATAAAAAATATAAACATTACTGGTGTCCATAAGGAATATAAACATCACTGATGATGTACACAAAAAATATAAAATGAAGAGATGAAACTCATTTTATCATAGTGATATAGACAGTAGCCTACAATTTCTAGTTTTAGACAGACAAGAAGCCAATTGCTATGATGATTTCTTTTGTATCTTTTATTAAGATGAATCTTTTTCTTTATAGATGCCTTTGACATTTAGAACATTTGGGGTACAAGATAAAAATGAAGAAGTCATATCCGACTTCTTTTGGAGATTGTGAAGCTGTGGATTATCTCAGGTAAGACATGTTATACATGTTTAGAAAGATAATTTTCTGAGAAATGCAAAAAAATTATCACTGAAGATGTATTTTCAATTTTAGTTAATGTTGCTTATCAAATTATGAACCAATAATAAAAGAATAAGTATTTCGGATGTGAAAATTTATTTTTTTCTTTATTTTTTATATAGTTATCACTATTTATTTTATGTTTATTGTTTTCCTTAATGTTTCTAGTTTCTAGCAATGTAATTTTTTTTGCTCTAATATAATTAAAACTTAAGTTATTGTGAAAATTGTGTCTCAGGCCAGTATTTTAAAAAATTCAATATGGCGCTTGAAGCTGAAATAGTTAAATAAAATCCGATTTCTGAATATATGTTCAGTATTGTAACTCCACACTAGATTAATATCTGTTAAAAAAAATTGAATCAAGATTGTCAAACATTTGTCCTTAAAATAGTTTAAACAGCGTGAAGTTGATTATATATCCCCCCCCCCGTTCCCGGTTAGTCCAACCCTACCCAACCCGGCCACGGTGCTTACGGGGTTCCCTACGCCAACCAGAACACGCTCTACGTTGCCTTTTCCGGTTTGGCTAAGAGTTGTCCAACGCGGGGACAGCGGGATGGTTGGAAAAGTATATTGTTTATATATGAAGCAAATGGTTTTATTTCCTATTGCACGTCTTTTCCGAAACACCTCCTTTTGTGGAAATGTTGGGGGAGGGTCGGGCGAAATTCGTTGTTTTTCGAAGGTCGTTGGGGGTTCTATAATATGTATCTGTTGTGCTAGGGTTCCTTGGGCCCTACTTCTGGTCTGCTTTGCGCCCCGCCCCTCGAAGGTCCGGTACCGAAAGTGCCCAGAGGCGGGCCCCCCGTTGAGTGTTGGGTCCAACTACGCCTCTACGCACAGCTGATATAACTATTCCAATAAAGGTCACCAGCATTATTAGTTTCGAAACCCCTAAACCCCCAGTGCGGTTTCCAATATACCGAAAACTATTTGTTTCTGTATGCAACCAGTAATAACTAGACCCTTACATATTTAGTTGATGGTTACTTATGACAAAAAAAAAATAATAAAGTGTTTAATATCTGCAACTCAATATATAAATAATCTTTACTTTAATAAGCCCTTTAAAAACGTAATCAATATAAACGTTAAACGTTGGAATTTATGGCGTTTGTTTATAGCGAAAAAGAAAAAATATAAGCTTCTTTGAATGAGAGATACAAATTTATAAACATTTTCAACAGGAAGAAAATTTAGACAGGTTTGAAAATACTTATAAATGAAAAAAAATCATGTGTTCTTTGATTTACAGTTAACTTATAACATTAACTCGGGGTGAAGTTAAGTTCAACTTACTTCTTTCTTCCCGCCGGCGACCGGGAGCACAATTGGATGGAAGCAAGGAAGCCAAAAGTCAGCGCCCAAGTTCAATGGCGGACGTGCCCGCCTTAGCCCATCGACATTACGTTCACCGGTGGACTTCTTAACAAAAGTTGGAGAGATTTCTCTAGCAACTGCTTTGCTGTTTTTTAGACGATCTACTCTCAGCCACATCAAAAGTTAGAATCCCCGTTTTTCTAAGATGGCCACGGTTGACCTTTTTGTCTGGTTTTTGTTTTAGGCTCCACCTACTTTTCTCTAGCCTCCAGAATAGCTTGACCATACAATATCAATTATCCATTTCCATTGTTCGTTTTCAGCTATCTCTAACTTTAATATGAATCTTAACTTGACCAGTAATTAAAAATAAATTCTTATCTAATTTCGAATACCCTTAATTACTCTATACATTTGTACAAACAGATTTTAATTAAAAAACTGATCAAGGAATGTGACTTTTGATCAGCATTTTTAAACGACTTTGTATAATTCTAAAAGGCTAAAATTTAACAAATACAGAATGAAACTTTTAAATTAAGCTGCTATAAATTACAAACAGAAGAATATTATTTATGATTTGTGAATTTATAGAATCTTTACATATTTATTTATAATATATAAAATATATATAGCTCAATTTTGTGACTTGAAATGGAAAAATCCATTGGGGGGATAGTAGTTGAATTACATATAACAATAAACTAAGATCGGTTCTTCGATCTGTCTGTTTCAATATATATATATAAAATCATCTTGAATTTTGTCAAAATAAATATTCATATTTTAAACTGTCAGTGGGTTTGAATCTCATTAATATATTTATGTTTGTTTTAACTTATATCTCAGGGTTACTCAATCTCTCATCATCATCATCACCAGTTGAGTTCTCATGCAAAATGTTGTAGCACCAGACTGGGAGAGAATGAATTAATGTGGTATCACCATAGGCATTGTCCATAGTGTTATAGATTTAGGAAATGGGAAAATAGGTTAGAATTCATGATTGCTCCTGACCTGTGTATCTCAGGTATGATTGGATTTGGGTTACTTTTCTCAGATTCTAAATCTTGTTGGATAGACATACATTTACGACCGGTACAATATATATATATATTGAAGCATATCTGCAGTTTATCAATGATTCACATGCCTAGTCTTTAGATTGTAAAAGAAAGTTTTATTAGATTTAATAATGATTTGTATGACTATATTTTTTATATGCTATTATGCATTTCCTAATTTGTTATGTGGTTAATTTGTACGATGTTGATTGTTCAGCCTCTTATTAAATATGTATTGTTGAGAGGATTAAAAATGTGCAATATTTATATGAGTAATTATTATAAGCCTCTTGACTGAAGTCTGTACTAGGGTTGCTTGCTAAATAATAAGTTCTGAAACAATATAACTATGCATGCACATATCAAACTTAGCTTAATAAAATGACTGATATTGATCCGTTAACCATTTTAATTTGATTCATGACAATCTTCAAATAACAAATATAGGAAAATATATATATATTGAAGTGATAAATCTGATCCAGATTTATGCTTCACTGTTGAACAATCTGGATAATCACCAAGAAGGGTTCAAACCCATTCCTCCACATGCCTGGGTTATTAGAGAGCCAACACACAGATACACGTAACTCTTCATGATCAACAATAATTTAAATATCAAATTTATAAAATTTATTATATAATACTTGTATAAGGCTAAAACCTTAGTACATGTGCCTTGAGTGCTTAATTTTAGTAAGAAAGACCTCTACAAATCATAATGCGAGATTCGACTTTATAAAAATAAGAGGGACCCTCTTATCTCTAACCCCTATTTTCTTAATTATATAGGCAAATCTAAAGCATTTTTGATTTGGGAGCACTCAAGGCGCATGTACTAAGGTTTTAGCTTTATATAAGTATTATGTGCTGACATCGCACTTAATAAGAATTAATATTTAAAATTTATCATAGTTTAAAATCCCTAAATATCAAGAGTTGTGTGTGTTTATGTATATGCAGTGGATACTTATATGTCATATAAATATTAATATTACATTCATTTTAATATTTTATTTTTTTATTATTAGTTAATATAAAAAAGTGATACAAGCTGATGCAATGTTTGAGAAGGTTCTGGAAGGCAATTAAAGTAATGTAAATTTAGTGAACAATAGAGCAATACATTAGTTAAATTTAACAAAATTGCTCTATTTAATTAATTTTTAGCTACAAATAGTTTAATGAAAATTATATCTATTCGAGTCTGTTCCTAAACTAGAAATAGATTCGAACAATATTTTTAAAAACTTATCAATAAATGGCATCTTCTGTTACACAAAGATAAAAGCACATTTCCTGTTGATTTAGATCACATGAGGTAAGTTAGTATCTACATTGTCTCGGATAATTCTTTAAAAGCATTCCTAAAATAATATAACCAAGTATAAATCGGGCTCAATTTGACAAGCAAAGAAAAAAAGAGAATTAATTTTAAAGTTCGGAGGCTAACAGAATCCAAGTCACTCAAAATTTTGACATTATGATTGTCGAATAGTGGGACCAAATTCACTTTTCCCCTAATCTTTCCAAGATTATTTCTATGCCATGTCACCATGCTTATTCACTATAACTGAAAGACTGCCTAATAAATAGAAAGTAATTTATGGAAAAGATGCTACTTGCTACATAATGAAAGAGATATCATTTCCCATGTTGCCACTGAAAACTCTCTCTCAAGAACATGGATCCATCAAGCCCGCAAGCTAACATGACATTAGAAGATAATAATTCAATGCTGACTTAAAGAGCTTGTTAATTCTATTTCAATTACACATATGTCCTATTTAATCATATCAATATAATTCTGTATTTATTAACATGCTGGTAATATCATATCAGTTATATTTTACTATATTTGATTTCTCATTTTACAATTCTCTATAACCTATAAATAACTTTGTAATTTCTTTTACCCAGTTCACTCTTTATTTTATTTCTGTATTTGAGTGTGGTAAATGTTCTAAATTAACATTATTTCATATTTTGTGTATTTTGTTTGAATTTAAATTAATATGCCAATCTAACCCAACCTCGTGAACACTTTTATTAGTTTAATAAATTTCATTATGGGAGAGATCTTCTCTGCTTTCTGTGCACGAGAAGATGACTATAAAAGCAATATATAACTGTTTACCTGTATTCCTACTCATATCTATAAATTGTGTGATTACAAATAAACTATCTTCTATATTCCTATCCATTCTAAAACCTCCTTACATTTTTCCCATTATATTATTTTATTCCAACCATTTCACCATGCTTCCAGCTCTCATATATATAAAAACTTTATATAATACTGACTTTCCCACTATTGGTGAATAAATGCTTATCTTTCTATGGTCTATACCCTTTCATTTAAACTATAGCATTACTCTTGTTTTATTCCAACTATCTGGAAATTCTATCTTCTGTGCCATCTTATTAAAACATGATAATAGATTAAGTTTTGCCTTATTGCCCAAATTATCACCATCTCTGCTGCCTATTCATCTAAACCTCTTGCCTTTCCACTTTTCTTGATTTCTTCCCTGCCTCACTTCAATTCATTTTCTGTAAAACTAACATTTCCATTACTACATGCTTTTATGTTTTTTATCACTCTGTCCTTCACATTTGACATCTTTTCTATATCCATTATATCTTCTTTAGAATTACATTCTTTTCCCTCATCATTTAGTAATACTAGTTCTCTCTCTCCTACATTCCCTTCTTTTAATATATTTCAAAATTGGTTACTCCCATCTCTTCCACTTTAATTAATATCCTTCAACAATTTACTATTTAATTTCATTCTCTCTCTACAATTATCTAATTTAGCCAACTTCTTTTTTATTTAAATAGTTTTTTCCATTTAATATTAACATCTTTTTCATTTTCTTTGTTTTTAATAGCACATTTATATTCTCTGCATGCTTTTCTCCTATCTTTTATACTTTTATTAATTCTCACTTTTCTATTACTTTTATTCTTTTCAATATTCTCACCTAAAACTCTATTTACCACTTTTTCTACTTCATCACACGAGTCCTTATATTCACCCCCAACAAACACTTCCATGATATATTCTACTTTTATTTTATATTCTTCTAACTTATTCTTATAATTCATTCTTCACTATTCTTTTTACTTTTTACTATTTTCCATTACATTACTAACCATTTTTATTATAAAGAAATTATGATCACTGTTACATAATACTCTCTCTTCATTATCAAACACTTTAATTTTCTATACTTTATTTATTCCCTCTTTCTCTAGTAATATAAAATCTATTCTGTGAAGTATATTACTTTCAGACCATGTGGATTATCCCTTGTAAATATTTGATAAATTTCCAACGCTCAAATTCACTCTCTGACAAAAAATTTTCAAAATCTGTCCATTCTTGTTTTCCATATCATCAATTTCTTTAACATGGCCATTCATATTCCCTAGAAACATTTTTTCTTATCCTGTTTTTTGAAAATCTGTATATCCTTAACTAGGCATTCATATATGCTACTGTTCCACTGCATTATAGTTTGACTATCTGCAGTGACCATATATACTATAGCCACCATCTTATCTATTCTTGTCTTCCTAGTTTTATCTCAAACCACAAAGGTTCTTTACACTTGACATAATTCCTAAACCACCATCCATTTTTTCTTTTCTATTTATATCTCACCATACCAAATCTTCCAGTGTATGTTCTTCTCTTAGATGTTTTTCCTACTGCTAATACCTTAACCCTTTTATTTTTAACTGCTTTATTTAATTCCAACCACTTTCTTGGTCTTTTACCACCTTGCATATTCAAATAACCAATTTTAATAATTTCTTCATTTCTTACCACCATTTTATAAGTTCTTTTGACTCTTTCTTCTCTATTGCATTTGTAATTAGTTTGTTAATTATTAATTTTACAGACCCACTCCCCCCCACATCTATATTTATATCTGAATTAGCTATTCTTTGTTTACTTCTTACATCCCATCCATTCTTAACCTTCTTTTTGATAATACTGTAATTTAAAATCCTATTCCTTTATAAGATTCCCAAACTATATTATTTTTCATAAATCAAACCCCTTAATACTTCACTTCCTTGTTTTTTTAAGTGTAATCCATCTTTACTATATAACTCCCTTTTACTAATAAAAAAATTGCACACATGCCCTATCTAACTTGGTAGTAATCCAACTTCTCTTATACTTTCTTTAATATTATTCAAGCTACTAATCAATTTTTTAACTCATCCACTACTCTCTCTGATGGCTCTGACAAATTATTTGTCCCAACCATAACATAAACATCTCTACTCCCCTGTTTTTTTTTTACCTTACCTATAATATCTCTAATTCTAGCTCCAGGCAAATATACTCTATTTTCCCTTGCTATTACATCTTCTCATCTAATTAGTGAGTCCTCTATCATAACTGACTCATAGTTTACTTCCCTACTTCATCTGTAACATTCTCTTCCAAACTTCTGGACTTCCTTATCTACTTCTTATTGTTTCTATTCATTAATTTCTTGATCTGCTCATACTTCATGTCTAACAGTTTTAATTTTACTTCTATATCCTTTACCTCTTCCACTGTCTTACTTATTTTTTGACTAATTATTTCCATTGCACTATTTATTTTGTCATCTATATCCTTTGTCACTCTGTAAACATAAACTCCATTCTATTGTTCTTAGCTACAATTTCCTTCATTTCTTCTGACTTTTTCTTTAAATTATCTTCTACAGGAACAATGTTTTCACCTCCTTTATCACATTTATACATGATCTATACAATCTTATACCTTTTACATTCTTCCTAGTCTTATTTAAGTATTTTAAATGGAAAACCTTGTCACATAACGTATACTCTACCAAAGCATGCTTAATTTCAATCTGACTATCATATATACATTGTGGGATACAAATGCAATCAATATTTCCTTATTTTTCAATTCCTCTACTCTATATTTAAATTTCTGATTTTTTTATCACTATTCAAACCTCTTTATACAAAAGGATATATATATATATATATATATATATATATATATTAAATAGCGATCAATAAACACTTGCTCCTTTAAACTCTCTACCTCAAACATTGTACTCTCTTTCTCAAATAAATCACTCTCTTACTTAAATTGAAATTTTTTTTAATAAAAAACCTCCTAAAATCCAACCAATCTTACATATGACTTAGCTTTAAAGCCTTCTTGCAGTAAACATACACACACACAAAATATGTTTTCTTTTATATTTAAAATGTCAGCATATCAAATCATTTTTCAAATGTTAGCAATATTTTTCTCAATCTTTCCAAATTCATTTAAATCTAGTTCTTTGTATTCCAACTTTCTTTTCTGTTCCACTTGTTAAGCAAATATTCTCCAGCAACCAAAATTTTTATCTAGATGTTATTAAAAATATATAAAACTTTAACTTATCTTGCAGAATAAATCAGCCATGTCAGCATAGCAAGGCAGTCAAAAGTATGGCTTTAGTGGCTCCATGCAGTAGGTAAAGTCAGAATTGAAAGGAAAATCAAATGTATACCAGTACCTACTAAAGTATTAATTTCAACAAACAACACCATTTCCATATAAATTTATTTGAGCTAATTAATGTTTTTACATTCATTCTTTTTTATCCACTCTACATTTTATTTTTTATTTTATAGGTGAATCTTTCTTCAATGCTAAATTACTTCATTGTAGAATATATGGCTCAATAATGATCAATTTGTCTAAACAATATTAATGTGTTTGTAATATTTCTTTAATTTAAGTATCAGGGGAACTTTGAAAAGATATCTCAATGATTATAAAAAAAATTAATATGAGCAAATTGATTCATAAACTCCAAAGTAATCATGCAATTTTTTTTTTTTTCTTAGAGGTGGTTCATAATTATTGACATTATCTGGTAATAGTTTAAATTATTTTTTTTCTATTAAATATGATTTCATATTGTCCATAAACTTTGAGACTTAAAATATTCAATTGTAAAAGATCCTATACTCAAATAATAAAATTTGATTTTATTGTAGTCTCTTTCTGTCACATTCATTATCTTGTGTTTTGAATTAATGTCATAAAATAATCTCATACATTTAAAACCTTAAAATAACATTTTGTAAGCTATTAAAAAATAACCACCAGCAAAGAGAATTCATTGTATCTTCAAGATGTTGACAAAGATGAAAATAAGTACTGTATCAACAAAATGTGACAATCTTTTTTCCAAGATATTAGATTATTATTTATTATGTAGATTCAATAACATTAAGCTAGCTTCTAAACATGGTATATCTTTTAGTCAAAATTATAAAGAAATTCAAATTTTTATGACCAATGACTTCTATATTTTAACATGAAACTTAATTAAAATATTTTATTTAATTTTTAATATATACACATTAAAATTAACTAATAAATACAGTACAGCAAATAAATTTACACACTTGTATATAAATGTAAATATATATATAATTCTTAAATACATGTGTATTAATAAGCCAAATTGATTGCTGGACTTTTATTTCATTTTTTCATATCTTAATCTACATAATTTATGGGTTTTGATTTTTTGTCTCTTATGAAGTAGCAGCAGAATAATTTTAATGCTAGTTTTAAAATGATTTATAAGAATTTTTTTTTAAAAAAAAAATTACATTTAATTGCAAAATTTTATCTAACTTTTATAACAATATGTGAAGAAAGTAAAAAGGTTACTGAATAAATTCATATGCAGTTCAAAAAGACAATGAAGGGGGAACAAGTCAATGCTCTATTAATTTACCTTTTTTTTGTTGCAATTTAAAAAACGCTTAATAAAATATTATAATTAACAAAAGAGAAAAACTAACCAGTAAACACATTTTTTATTACTACCATACAAAAATGCTATACATATATAAAAATGAATAAAATGATATCCTGCCTACCTATTACAAATGATGTGTGGCTCTGTAAGCATAAAAAATTATTATTAAGTATTAGAATTAAGCTGCTGACAAAACATGTTATCATATTTGAAAATATGTACAGAAAATTCTGTATATATCAAAAAAAGCAATAATAAAATGAAAGTAGTTAAAAATATTAATTTAAAAAATGGTGCTATTAAAGCCATGGATGAAGAAAATAACATTATAGAAAAGACAGCAAAGATAACAAATTTAATGAAGACATGATAATTGATAGTGAGGAATTGCAACCAACTTTTGAATAATAACTGAAAACAAAAAGACCCAATATACACAAAAAATCAATACATCCAAATAATTACGATGAAATAATAATAAACATAGCTCCACAAACAATGATATCAAAAGAAAAACTTTTTAATAATCCCAAACCATTCACTCCTAAAATAATCACACAAAAAATAATAAATAAACAAATTAAATAATCCCAAACCATTCACTCCTAAAATGAGCACAAAACAACAATAACAACAACAAAACAAATTACCATTAAATTAACGTCAACATGTTTTCAAAAGAATCAACTACTGGCATGAAGCATTTAATAATACAAGGATGCTTGAAATATCAATATTTTTCATTATACAGTCTATTTGTATAGAATCTGAAAAATTTCTATTTAACCATCTGTCATATTCAGATTATGTTAAGCTCTAGAGAAAAATGACCATTGATAAAATCATCTGTTTCCCTTCTATCCTGAAAGGGTTTTCTAATAATAGTCTATTTAATGACAGAATACAAAATGTATGATTAACTTGTTAAATGGAAACAAAATTTATTATATTCAAAAAATTCCAATCCCATCATTACAGGAAGAATAACTTATATATCTAAGTGACTTGACCAACAAAAATGTATCTGTGCATTATAAAATATTGCTAATGTTCTTGAATTAAAACAATTACAAGTTAAAATAATGGAGCATTCAAACAGTTTTGACTTCCATTTAAAAATGAAAAAAAAAACACAACTGGGAATATAAATACATTATTGCACATTAAAAGATTATCTGGTTATTTTAATTGCTATTCACCAGGCCATATAGCATTTTATTGCTCTATAAATAAGTGTTCTACTTGTAGCTCATTGACAGAATGGGGTATATTAGCCATATTTTCCATAAACCATATAGATCTCTAGCTGTGGCTAAAGAAAATATCAGTACTGAGTTACATATTAAGAACTGTGATGATTTGATGTTGGAGGGAATGAGTAGTATAAAAGAAGTGGAGCAATGTGATGATGTCATACTGACTAAAAATTCTGATTAATAAAAATGAAAACAAAATTACATAAAAGTCAAGAAATTGAAATATGTGAAAACAATATTAATCCATTTACACCAGTAGTTCAACTAAAACCCCAGAATTCAACATACTCTCCTAGCACATCAAATACTTCATTATCTAAAATACCTTCTGAGGATGAAGAGAAATCAGTTCCAAATGAAAGACAAGTCAACCTTATTAAAAAAAGGAGATAAAATGTAAAAAAAAAAATGCTACAATGCAGAAAAGGAAGCAAACCATACAGACTTTAACAAAAAGATTCTAGCAACCATAATTACTCGGTAAAACTTTCCCAAGATCATAAATATCCACATCCCACATACCCTTAATGTTATGGGATTAAATGCCTGGGTTAAATTTCATAAATTCATCAGATTATTTAATCAAGTATTTTTTGATGAACTAGCTAAAAGAAAATTCACTCAAATTGAAAATAGAGTTATTCTCAAAATACTATCTGACTATTATAATATAAGTAAGAGATACAAAGAGCAAAGCTTATTGGTATATCATTTGTTTATTGAATAATCATCCTCAAAGAGAAAGTTGTGATTTTAATCAATAAAGATAAAATAAATGAATCAATAACAATATTAGAAAAATCAGAAACTAATATAATTATTTTGGTAAGCATTTCAAGCATAAAAAATTATTATTTGTGTATTCTATTTATCTAAAGAGGAACAGAAATTAGTAAAATAATTAATCGAATAGAATACTTTCAATCATAAATCATATCCTATGTGATATAATAGGTGAATTTAACTATCAATTGCGACACTTTCCTAGAAAAATAAATCAATATCTATGGTCTTATATATGTATATCTCAATGAGATATTTACCAAAAAGCAGGTATACATTTTCAGACAGTAGTTTATCATCTCTAATAGATCACATAATCTTTTCTCAAATTGCTGGCTGATCCCTAATGTCACTATCACATCAATGTTCTTCATAGATAATGATATAATGGAATTAACTGTAACACAAAAATCATAAAAAATATAAACTTTAACACATACATGAATAAAAAAAATTCCATAATTGATTATCTGCCAAAAATTGTAGGGAGTGACCGTAAGAATCTTAGCAAATATACACCTGATAAATAAGTTTTTGAGATTTTAACAATCCATCAATCGAATCATTTACAAAAGATCAGCAAAGTCATATTTCATCAAACAATGGAATGTGTTTTACAGAAGAAATCTTAGATATTAAAAAAGATCCCAATAACAGTCAGCAATTATCAAAAATATTAATAATATTAATACATTAACAGATCAATATTATAAATTATATGATTTAGTTCAAGAAGACATACAGATAAATATAATCAGGGCATCTAACAAGTTGGTTCAAACAACTGTAATGATCCAAGACAATCTTATTATCAGAGAGGAGTTCACATATTAAAAATGCAAAGTAACATTCTAGTGGGAAGCCAGAAAGATCATGGGTTCTGCAAATATTTCAAACAATAAATGAGACTGGCTTTAAAAAAAACCAACCAAATATTCCACAACCAACATTAATTTTTCTAGAAAATGTGATTGAACAAATAGACAAGCTAAAACCTGTAATAACATTAAGATTCTCAAACATAATATCATATTTACTACAAGCAAATATTATTTATAGTAGTGAAGATCCCTAATATTATAAATCAATGTATAAATCAACTAAAACCTATAACCATTGATGATACACATTCTAAAACATTGCTAGAATACTGTTATATAAACTTAAATCCATACTGGCATCTAAACTTCTGCCTGTCCATTATTTTCTATCTGGAAGATACATTTAACATGTTAATATTAGCATACCAGAAGTACTATCACATGTGAATAAAATTGTCTATCTTATGAGATTGCAATAAAAATCGATTTTAAAAGTGGTTGACCATGTAAACCTGCATTTTCTAAATAAACAGACATCCAATATCATATCAGAAAACTCAATCCTCATATGTTGTCTAATAAATTATATAAGAAATAGAAAAGCAGCTATAAAAAATTTCATAAGGCTCTACTCCAATATTTTATATTACAAAAAACCTTGCCCAAGAGTCACCTCTATTGCCTGCCTTATTTGTTATCTACGTTTATTCTCTTTTTTGAGGTCAATGGACATATTCCATGAATATTGGTCCTTTAAGTTTTGGAAGAGAAATAAACATACTAGGTTATGTTGATGATTATTACCATAGAACTATCTAACTCTTTTTATTATTGAGGAGTACCTTAAAAAATTTCACAAACAATTGGATTAATCATATAACAGAACAAATCCTATCAAAGTTTACAGCAATTAAATTTCTGGATATCCCAATATGTGTCTCAATGACAAAAGCTAATTTAATAATGAACAAATTAATTACCAATAAATTTTCAATTAATTATAATTTTTCAGTCCTGTTAAATGTCATCTGAGAACAAAAACAAAAATAGCTAAGTCTATTTATAAAGGTCTGCTGGAATATTATGCATCATGGTTTTGTGTAAGCAATATATAAATAACAAACATTAATAAACTATAATTTGTTTATCAATGAATAAAATAATGAAATTATTTTCTTTTAGTAACTGAGTAAATGATATTTATAAATGAGCAGCAAGTTATTAATTTTTTTCAAATGTAATGTTTTGAAATAGTTAACATTAACCAAAATAAAAATACATTAAAGGCATACTGCTATAAAGATATTCTTAAATAATTATAAATATGCAATAAAATGATTTGTTTATTTAAGTAAGAAAATAAATAATATATATATATCTTTTTCAATCAAATAACATGAGAAAATCATAGGTTTAAAGAGAACATTTAAATATAAATCTTTTGATAGACATGCATGAGCTAACATACAGAGAACCCCTTGGAAGAAATTATCTTCTAAGAGAAAATGTGTTAAAATACATTATTCAAGACATGCCAAAATTCCTAACTACTCACTATGGATATTTAAAAAAGATTTTTTAATTTAAGAAAGCTCAAATTTTACAACCTAGTTTATTTCTAGATAAATTCAGTCGAATAACTTGAATATTACAAGAAAAGTTTTTGAAATATGATTTTTTTTCTACAATGCAGGCTTTTTTTCATACCTGTACTTCTATATGTAATATATAGGGGGTTTGAACTCAGAAAAGTTTTTATAAATTTTGAAATTATCACTTTATGCATCATTCAAAGCAAAATTAGATCCAATTGACTAGCTAAAAGTAATATCTCAAACAAGCTAAAATTTATGTTAGCTTGCAAATTTCATAAAAAATAAGTTTTAAATATTTAAGTCGTCAAAAAATATATTAAAAAAAATAAATTTGTTATTTAAAATTTCTTTTTTTAAATCCCTAGATTATATGTTAAGCAAAATATTGTGTAGTCATTTCTAGTAGTAGTTAATGTGATGATGTCATTTTAGAAGTAATTTTTTATTATTAATTACATTAAAACAGAATTTTAATCTACACAAACAATTAACCAATATTTTTATAGTTAAAAATTATAATTGATAGATTAATTATTTTAAAAAGAATGTAAATAAATATAATAATTAGTAATAATTAAATAAATATAATTATTACTCCTATTGATAAAAATAATCAAATAGATACACATATACAAAGCTATGGCTAAATATTAACTACAGCTGAATTATATACACTTATTTTATTAATTAAGTTTTAATCAAAATATAAACTTTGCATCAAAATATATAATTAATAGATTGATGCATCTACAAATAATTTAAATAAACATGAGAGATACAATATTCACTAAATGTTATCTAATTATCATACCAACAAAAAAAAAAAATCAATCACCTTAACAATTGGGATTTTTATTATTGATTGCCTTGATCCTAGTACTAATACTCCAAGTAGCTGACAAAAAAATGTTCTCAAAATGTACATCCTGCAAGTCAAGTTTTAAGTTTTTTTCATCTGGTAGAGTGATGTTTTACACACTATGAGTGGAACTGATATCTTTTCAAATAAAAATATAAATTAATAGAATTTCTTTATGTGTTAATGTTTATCTGGTGCAAATACCATTAATGTGTTACATATAATTTAATGATATAAATTGATAAACGTTTCTTAAATGAATTGTAATTAAACTCTTTAAGTGTTAGGAACACTAAATAAAAGCTTCAATGAAGATGTACCTTAAACTTAGAGCTAAGCACTTTCAGTATCTTGTTTATGATATTATAGTGATAACAATCAGTAGTGGAAAGGATGGTGGTGGTTATAAATAGGATGTAAAGGTATCCAAATCAAGTGGAAAATAAAGGAAGCATGGTACATTGCTAATAACTTAAACTCCATAAATAAAAAGAAGTCCTGTTTCCCCTCTCTAAAAAGTGAGCTATATAATTCATTTGGATACATTTACATAAATTTACATCCTATTTATACCCACTACCTTCCTTTCAACTACCTATTGCTATGAATATGATATCATAACCAAGATATTGTATGCATTTAGCTCTAGTTTTAAGATATGTCTACACCGAAGCTTTTCTTATTTAGCATTCCTAGCACTTAGAATTTAATTACATATAATTTATTGGATAGCAAATTACTTTTTACTGAAAAATGAACTAACTCAATTTATCTGAAAAGGTTTTAGAATTATTCTTGGTATATGAAAATTAGTAACTATGCAAGTCACTTTTGTAATGAATAAAAAAATTTACTAATTGCATTTATTGAAATTTATATTCATAATTAAAATCTCAGAAAGTTTCATTTTTAAATAACTTTTTTTTTTTTTTATTGTTTCACAGTAAATTGGTTGTTTTTTTTACCAAATCTTCTCTGAAAACCAAGATTTAAAAAAAAAAAAACCAACTTATTAGCAAACACATTAGTTAATATCTGTTTATATTAATTAAAATATTAAAAAGAAATGACATATTATTTGCAAAAACCAACAGAAAACAAACTTTAATACTGAATAATTAGCATGTTTTCAAAGTTATCAAAAAATACATAATGGTCAGCTTTAGTTTACAAGCATGTGTTAGCAAACATGTATGTTACTAACTTTGCAATATGTCACTTTTTTACTTATAGTCGACTATGAAAATGAAACTATGTTGGTTTTCATGTTTTTCAGGCAAAATATTTTCATTATCACATGTTTTTTTTATTCACAACAATGTAGAAACCATATCATTTTTACTTAAATATTAAAATCACATACATGATTTAATGATTGATGTTTTATAACAATTTAGAGTATTTTATTAATCAGCTGCTTCAATGCCCAACTATTCCTTTATTCTTAAATTCAAGGTTTAAGACACACTAACTAAATAAGTAATTATATTGTCATTTGCTTTGGAGGTCAAATTATGCTCAAAGGACCAAAATCACAGGTTGAATATAACAATTTGATTCACTTGATAAAATATTTTTTTGATTGCTTTCCTCACTTTGGGGTTGATCCGGGAATCTTCAGCTGTTAAGTACAACACGTTCTTACTGTGTTAAACTGCATAGGCCAAATACCAATAAGCGAAAAAAAGCCCAAAACATTTAATTCTTCTTGTCAAAATTTTTATCAGGTATTAAATGATTAAAATCAACAGTTGTTTTAGTTTTAACACCGTCCCCGTTCCAAAAAAAAAAAAAGGGCATTATTTGATTAAAAAGTAGAAAAAGGGAATAATAATTTAAGCTGCAATGAAATATGTTTAGAAAAAAAAAAATTGAATTACTGAATATATATTTAATTAAATTATAAATGTACATTAAAAGATGGTCTTCTTAATTAAAAAATAATAACAATGTAAGCTTTAATTAAACGCAATATATCTTTACAATTATATAAACAAAATTAAAAAAAATTGCATTGTTATATAATTATGTATTTTATGTACACACTATATGTAGATGAAAATATGAATGCATGTTTGGCAACCAACCAGTAGCTTATCGTGCTTATGTATACCTGCATTAATTGTGAACCGATTTTATAAAAGGATTTTAAAATCTATTAATGTAAAAGAATGAACTAAAGTTGTAGTTAAAAGTAAAAATTACCCCTTGCCATACAGATTTTAAAAAAAGACAGAAATAATCTCTGATATACTTAGCAAGAGATAATTTCCCTCTATTTTTAATAATCTTTTTTAGAAAGGTTTATCAAACAGTTTTTCTATACATATATTTTATTTTATTTTGATCCTGCCAATTGCTGTAGACAAAAGACAATATTTATATTTATATGCTTAAAATAAGATAGGTTGCACTTTCAGTTGACAATAACTGAAAAAGACTGTTTGTTACATGGCTATCTGGCTAGCAGTGATCCAGCTATCTGAAAAAAAAAAAAAAGTTTTAGAATTCTTCAAAACCAATATTTATATAAGTGAATAAACCAGATGATAATTGGGTGTTATATGTATTTACTTTTGTAAATAAATCATAAATGATAAGACAAAAATAATTATTTTGCACGTTGTTATTAATTTAAATATATACAGTATAATAAACTCAAATTTTAAGACAATTATTTTTATTTAACTACCCAATTCTCTAGTGGACAAAGTCAGAACTAATTTTGAATATTTATTTCTACTTTGAATAAAAAATACATAATTCCTTTTAGGATCTCAAATTTTTCACAACTTATTTTCTGTTCAACAAATTTTAGTCTTTAATCATTACTTTTCAACCAAATCCTTGACCGATTCATTATAGCAATGATGATGATATTTTAGTACAATACTTTTTATTTATAATAATACATATAAAATTAACTTCACATCCTTATTTTATAAAATATATTAAATATAGATTTTTTTTTTAAAGATAGAAATGAAATATTTAGGCAGGGAATAATATTTGAAAGAAGCATTATTTAGGAGGAATTTCTTTGCCCCTTCACTGCTATTTTTTTCCAGCTAAATTAAATTAATTAAAAAATAATCCATCGATTTTATTATCAGATATATTTAAAAAAAATTTCATGTGTTCAATTACATACACAAATTTTAACCCACACTTAACATAATGCCTTTTTAAAAATTTCACATTATATACTACATTCAAATTAAAATATTTATGAAATTTAGTCTTTGTTAATTTAGGTAAACGCTTTTTTGTGATAGTCTTCAACAGTTAATCATGTACTCTCTGCTACAAAACTAATAAAGATAGAATCTATCAACACAACTTATGCAAATTTTAGATTCACCATTTATATAATCATAACAAATTATCATAAATTTTTGAATTACCAAATTATCTCATTCTCAAACTAAGCTTAATGTGTATCTGCCTCAATTTGATATAATGAAAAAAGTGTCAATGAAAATCTTATATATAAAATCATTTATGGTTATAAGAGTTGTGACATAATAATTAAAAATATCATGAAGCATTGTTCACAACATACCATATTTATAATGATTTTAATTATAATTTATATCAGATTTTTCTCTTTGTTGATTGCTACTTTTAAAGTTTATAATATATATATATTGGCTATTTTTGCAAATCACAAAAATATAAATCATCTTCTCCAAGTCTCCATAGTATTTGTAATATTTTTTAAAATTAATAGGCTTTTTTAAAGAATGTTTGTGTTTGTTTTTTCCTTTCATCTTTTACATGTTTTTTCATCATATATTTTATTATTATTTTATATTTAAATCACATCAGTCTAATAACTCTTTCTCTTTTTAATTTCTACACTTAACATTTTTTGCACTATTTTTTTACTACTTCTGTATTTGTAATTTTATTTATGAATGTTGTTTTCATATATATATATATATTTGAAAGTTACATTTCACATATTTATATTTAGTATAAAAATTTATTTCATCAAAATATTTAATTAACATCTTTCTTAATTCTAAAAGCACTAAACTAAAAAATAACATGCAATCTTGTGATTCTCAAGTTTTTCTTATTATTTTTAATAATTAACAATTTGTAAAAGTACTAACCTGTTCTACAATTTTTTTTCCAATTATCTAATCAATCTCTGGAGAAATTTGAAAATTATTAAAAGAAAAGTTTAACTAAAATTTCAATTAAAACTATACCAACAGTGAATTCTGACAAATAAATATATGACAGTTATATCCAAAAGAAAAGATAGGGTAGAAACCAGGATGGTTCTAAGCAAGTCTCTATTTGAAGTGGTATAATATGAAGGGCAAAAATAGTAACTTAAGATGAACTAAAACAAAGGCATACTTAGAGATTTTAACCTATTTTTGATAATTATGTCTATTTAGAATTTTTAAATGATGCACAGTTAATAAAGCAAAGTTCAAAATTCCAAATCACCAATCATTAACAGCAATTAAAAGAAGAAAAAAAAAGAAAATGAAGGACAAAAGTTAGAAAACATAGAGAAAAAGTTTATAAATTGAATTGCTTTGCATATAATTAAAGAATGAAAATGTGATTGCACACACATGTGCGATCCTATTGTCATGGTTACATTAGAGATTGGCCAATAGAAATAAAAGCTCATGATGATACCTTTGTGCTAACTTAAGTAATTGAAGACTATAAAGTAAAAAAATAAGTGGAGAGAATGAGAAAAGATAATGATTAATTTAATTATAAATGTTAATAGCAATTATTAATGAATTTATTCAAGAAAATGACATATTTCATTCATTAACATCAATAATATAAACAGAATTAATTAATGTTTGAAATTTATTGAGATTTTAAATGAAAATGTATATAAGCTCTTAGTAACTAATTGTTAAAGGGGGCAGAATAATTTTTGGAAATAGAAAATGAGCTTGAGTTAGTTTTATGGATAAAACAAAACATGAAGACTTGTCATAAGAATATTTACAATGAATTAAAAAAAAAGATCGAGGATTACTTATTTAGAGATAAATTTGTTTTTAGTAAAAACATATAAATCTGTTCAGCAATACTGAGTCTAAAAATCTTAATAAAGAAAATGGTGTGCTCAACAATTCCTTGATTGCTTTTATGGACACAGCAAAAGTTGTAAAATCAATTAGAATATTTATTTAAAATGCTTACAAATATAAAGTTTGACTACAGATATAGAAAAAATATTTATTATTTATTCAAGAATCAAGCTTCAACTGTTAACATTCCAATTATGATATGTGGAAAATTATCAAAATACTTTCTATATATAAATGAATAGGTATATACATTTGAAAATTACAGACTAGTTGCAATAGGAAATGCTAGATTTGATGATGATAGAGATAATGAAGGACAACACACTATGTTATAATTAATTAAGCAGTTAGATGGATTCAATCCTAAAGATTAATTAACACAAATAAGCCAGATACACTGGATCCAGGTTTAATGAGGTCTGGTCATCTCGATAGAAAAGTTGAATTTCATCTACGAGATCTTGAGGAAAGGGCACATATTTTCAAAATATTATGCAAGATCTATGAATGTTAAAAGAGATATTCAATTTGAATTATTGATTAGATTGGGTCTGAACAATATAGAAGCAGAAATTTGGAGTGCTTATGGAAATGCAGGCATGTTTGCTATTTGTACTAGATGAAAAGTAGTCACAGAAAAGATTTTTTTTAGAAGCAGTTACATAAATCAAATTAAAAAAATAAAACAAAATAAATAAAAGTTGTAACACAATGTATATAAATATATTTCAATAATGTTTGTGAAATTATATATATATATTGTAACGAGCACAGACGTTCGTTACATTGTTTTTTTATTTATTTATTAAACATGAAAGTAAATTAAAAAGTTCGCATTTAAAAATTTTCTTTAAGAATTAAAAATTGAAATTAAATATCATCTTAAACTCTTATATATTAAATCGCACAGATAATGAAAAATTATTAAAATAAAACTTTATTAAAGAAAAAGTATTTTAAAACTAAATTTTAAAAAGATTTGGAGATAAAATTATATCTTTAAATTTATCTTTAAATATATCTTTGATTTGGAAAACAGGTTAATTAATCAGAAATGGAAATGATTGTTAATTAGTTAAATGTAAACCAGCCATGGGCATTTAAATGTAAAAACAGCGGTCAGATAGGAAAACAATAGAAACAAATAGCCAATGAAAGAAATCCATCAGGAAATCGGACCTCAGCGAAAGGATCATCACATCGATGACATAATGCCAAGTCAATCCTTCGAATACGTATAAAAGGAAAATTTGGAAATTATTAATCGGTGAGTTATTATGATTATTACGATGTGACAGATAGATATTAGTGCGGAGGTGCGGGAGAAGAGATTGAAGGACGCACATTCAATCCCTTCAGTTATATAAAATGGAAAAATGAAACATCGCTTTTCTTATATTCAGAGGACCACAGGATCATCGGGAAATTTAATGCTGGATTTCAAACGGCAAGCAATTGTAAAAGATGAACATTTCTAAAACTGTAAGAACTTTCTAAGATAGATATAACGAACAATATTAATTTGAAAACATTAAGAACTTTAAATTTTAAACTTTCCTAGTATTTAATTGTTACAAATAGAATCCTATCTGACCAAACTAAATTCTTTATTAATAGTGTTATTTGATGTATTTTTTTTCTTATTTATGTAAAATCATTTCCATTTATTTATTTTTTGTTCTTTAAGTTTTATCATGATTTTTTTTGTTTTTCGTTAAATTAATTATATAAATGTTAAACTTAAGTCGGGAGTGAATGGCTGTATAGATTTGTAAAGTTATATTAGGGGAGGGTAATCTTAGGTTATTTGTTTCGTGGTTAAATTGGGTCAATGGATTGGATATATTGGTGTGATTAGTAGATGTAATATTGATTCGCTATGGGCAGAATCGCTTCATACGCCGCACACTTCCGTTTGCCTATGGAAGGAATTATAAGTCAGATACCGCAGTTCCTTTCTATGGAGTTTTTTGTTTTATTGCTCTTCTTTGCAGATAGATGTAATATTCCTATCTCATAAGAGGCAATTTCTTCTCTTAACCTTTTGTGCTGCCGTATTTTATTACATTGAATACATCGATATATCAGATGAATTGATGCCAGTTTGACTACGAATTTTAGCCTAAGGTTAAATAGGGATAGAATGTTTATTTTCAAAAGCAAATTTATGTGGTCTATTCATACTCGACCCTAAATAAAAATGCATTAAATTTAAGTTGTTTATAGATGCTTGCATGGATTGTTTATTGGTTAACTATGTTTTGCGTTTCCATATTTGATCAAAATATATAGACATTCGATAAATAATGATACCTTACGGTGAGTATCTAAAATGTATTTATTCGGATGTCTTTTAAGTTATTGGTGACAATGCAAGTATCTTATGGTGAATACTATTGGGTTACGTATAAATTTCCCTCCGCAATTGTCAGTAATCAATAATTTTGTATTTTGATCGTTTATGTTTACTTTGAAATGTTTTTGACCCTGAAATCTATGTAACCGATCTATATTCAACATTATAAACAAGCGTTCATAAATTTATCTGTGCGAACTTAATTAAAATGTAAAATTAGAATATAATAGTAATTAAATGTAAATTAAAGTCAAAAATCAAAGTTAAAAAATAATGTTAAATGTTAAAATGTAAAACTAATACTAAAATAATTTTAAATCTTATATATATGTGCATAAATAAATGTTTGTATGATAATTACTGGCAGTGGCTTATTTTATTTATTTTTTAATGTTGAAATCTAATTAGATAAGATATGATATTATTAAATCTCTGCTACTCCCTGAGCTAGTGACATGGGCTAACGACCGGAACCAAAATATTTAAAAAAAAAATTTTTTTTTTTGACTTACGTATCTGCCTACTTTATAAATTTTTCTAGGTTCAAATGCCTAGATGGCGCCCTGTAGTGCAGTTTACGTTAAGTTATATTCTCCAGGCGCCAATTATAACGATCGGAATACAAGTGACGCTCGAATCTAAACGCAAAACGATATCTGCAACTACCAGGGCGCCATCTAGGCATTTAAACCTAGAAAAATTTATAAAGTAGGCAGATACACGCTGTTAAGATTCCACTTTATTTAAATATTCCGATTGTTAGCCCAAGTCACTAGCTCAGTGGAGACGCAGAGATAAATAAAATATAAATTTTATATCTTAAATATAAAAGAATAAAAGCCACTGCCAGAAATTAACACATAAAAATATTTATTTACGCACATATAAAATCATTCTAAATTCTGAGGAATAAGTTTAACATTTTTAGATTTTTTATATTACTCTTTAATTGTACATTTACATAAATTTCAATGAGTTTTAATATTTTATTTAGATGGTCAAGTATGAATAGACTACATGGATCTGCATTTGAAAAGAAAATATTCTTCCCTGATTTAACCTTAGGCAACAAATTTCACAACCAAACTGGTGCCAATCCATCTGATACATTCATGTATTCAATGTAGCATGATACGACAACACAAAATACTATACTGTCAGGAAACGTACATCTGAACAATAAGTAGAAATAGAGAAGACATTGACTCTCCACCAACAGGAATGTGACATCTGTTGGCAAGTAGAACAATAAACAAAAAACTCCATAGGAATGGACTGCGGTCTTCTGCCGACTTACAAACCCATCCATAGGCAAACAGAGGGTGTGTGGTATATATCTATAATCCTGCCCGTAGCGGACCTCATACTACATCTACTAATTACACAAATATATCCAATCCATTGAACCAATTCAACTACGAAATGAATAACCTAAGATTACCCTCCCTTAATATAACTTTACAAAACTATATAGCCATTCACGCCCGACTTAAATTTAACATTTAAATACGTTCGCACAAATGCATTTTATAAAATTTGTTTTAAAATGTTGAGTACAGATCAGCTGCACAGATTCCACGGTCAAAAACATTCCAAATTAAACACAACCGATCAAAATACAAAGTCATCGATAAACGTCACTTGCATAGGGAATATACAAATCCCATTAGCATTCATCGTAAGATGCTTGCAGTGATATCGTTGACATATATTCTAATCGAATGTGAAAACCACAACATTATCAACCGCTAACGAATCTATGCAACGTCTATACCCAACCTTAAATTTCCTCATTTAAAATTTAAACAATAAATATTAATACAAATAAATAATAAATGGAAATGATTTTTTTATCAAACGCAAACATATATAAAATTACACATTATCAATTGAGTTGACACATAAGTCAGAGAAAAGTTCTTTTTATAAAATCTAAATTAACTTATCAATCTTTAAAGTTCTGAATTAATATTATGATTTTAACAATTGTTCAGTTCTATTGCTTACGGTAGAAGAGTCCATGTTCCCGTTGGCAATTCCCACAGAGACTTTCCTGGAAGACCGGTCTGATATTTTGGAGGTAGCATTCATTAGCTGGTTCTGTTCTGGTATCACAGTCTTTGCATTTTTAAAATAAGTGAGTGAGGATGACAAGTTTGTCTTGTCGCTAGACTCACCAAAATCAAGTTGGAAAACTGACTGGAACTCAATATTTTTTCTTTTTATAGTCCTCCTATGGATTCCATGAACAAAAACGTCACTGTTCTGTTTTTTCGTTATGGTCCGGGCCTTTATTTGCTTCCATTGGTCAAGCTAAAATCTCTTTCTTCTCTTATCTAACTTTTCATCTGACTTTTTAATTAAACAGCTTTTAGTTAATTAATAAACAATCATTTCCATTTATAGATTACAGGAATTAATTAATACCTGTTTTTATTTTAACTTACGTTATTTTTTTATTAAAATATTTTTATATTTCAATCTTGTATTTTTTTATTAAAAAAAATACGTTCAAATACTTTTTTTTTTTTTTGTTTATGAAAAAAAAATATTTTTAAAGTTTAGCATCTGTGCGAATATATCCGTTTAACAAACATTTTCATTTTAGCGTTTAGTTTTTTTTCTTTTTAATACACTTATTTTTATATGCGAACTTAAAAGTTTTTATTTCAATGTAACGACATATTTATATATCGTTACATATCAGTAAACTTCCTCAAAAAAATAAAAACATTTAAAAAAAAAAAAGAATTTACTTTTTATATTTCAATCTTGTATTTTTTTAAAATACGTTCAAATACTTTTTTTTTTTTTGTTTATGAAAAAAATATTTTTAAAGTTTAGCATCTGTGCGAATGTATATACATTTAACAAACGTTTTAATTTTAACGTTTAGTTTTTTACTTTTATTTGCGAACTTTTAAGTTTTTATTTTAAATTAATGTAATGACACATTTATATATCGTTACATATCAATAAACTTCCTCAAAAAACAAAAACATTAAAAAAAAAAAAAAAAAAGAATTTACTTAGTGTTAGTAATTACATTACACGAATTTGTTATATATGAAATTTCAAAAGGACAAAACTTTTTTTTTAAAAGACAAAACAGTAATTACAAATATAATGATAAAAAAAAAGTTGACTGATGATTCCTTACTACCAGCTAAATTTCTGCCCCCTCCCTTCCAAGTTTCATTTCTCCTACCTTTAACTATTACTTAGGCAAGTTGAACGATTAGATTTTAATTTAACAAGACTTTTTTAAAAAAAAATTATGATTTATATTTATTATTACGTTTTATTCCTCGCATTTATATTTACATATGCGCAATTTTTCTTACTGGCAGCACTTTTTAAACAAAACTTCAAACTGCAACTCCACGTCAATACAAACAAATATATTTATACAATTTCAGAAAAAAATTTACGGGCATGATTTATTTTCAAAAGTATTAGTGGTTTATTAAACATCTGGCTATAACTTTACGTTAGTACAAAAATGTACTTATTTCAGAAAAAACAACAAATGTTATTGGCATGATTCACTTTTAAAATTCTTAGGGCACTCGTGATTTATTAAAGATAGAAAATTTCATCATCAATTCCCCTTCTCAGGGTCAATCTCTGAGGTAAGGCCACACTTGGGATGCCAATTGGGCGCGAGTTGTAACGATCCAGAGAATATAACTTAACGTAAACTGCACTACAGGGCGCCATCTAGGCATTTGAACCTAGAAAAATTTATAAAGTAGGCAGATACGTAAGTCAAAAAAAAAAATTTTTTTTAAATATTTTGGTTCCGGTCGTTAGCCCATGTCACTAGCTCAGGGAGTAGCAGAGATTTAATAATATCATATCTTATCTAATTAGATTTCAACATTAAAAAATAAATAAAATAAGCCACTGCCAGTAATTAGCATACAAACATTTATTTATGCACATATATATAAGATTTAAAATTATTTTAGTATTAGTTTTACATTTTAACATTTAACATTATTTTTTAACTTTGATTTTTGACTTTAATTTACATTTAATTACTATTATATTCTAATTTTACATTTTAATTAAGTTCGCACAGATAAATTTATGAAAGCTTGTTTATAATGTTGAATATAGATCGGTTACATAGATTTCACGGTCAAAAACATTTCAAAGTAAACATAAACGATCAAAATACAAAATTATTGATTACTGACAATTGCGGAGGGAAATTTATAAGTAACCCAATAGTATTCACCATAAGATACTTGCATTGTCACCAATAACTTAAAAGACATCCGAATAAATATATTTTAGATACTCACCGTAAGGTATCATTATTTATCGAATGTCTATATATTTTGATCAAATATGGAAACGCAAAACATAGTTAACCAATAAACAATCCATGCAAGCGTCTATAAACAACTTAAATTTAATGCATTTTTATTTAGGGTCGAGTATGAATAGACCACATAAATTTGCTTTTGAAAATAAACATTCTATCCCTATTTAACCTTAGGCTAAAATTCGTAGTCAAACTGGCATCAATTCATCTGATATATCGATGTATTCAATGTAATAAAATACAGCAGCACAAAAGGTTAAGAGAAGAAATTGCCTCTTATGAGATTGGAATATTACATCTATCTGCAAAGAAGAGCAATAAAACAAAAAACTCCATAGAAAGGAACTGCGGTATCCGACTTATAATTCCTTCCATAGGCAAACGGAAGTGTGCGGCGTATGAAGCGATTCTGCCCGTAGCGAATCAATATTACATCTACTAATCACACCAATATATCCAATCCATTGACCCAATTTAACCACGAAACAAATAACCTAAGATTACCCTCCCCTAATATAACTTTACAAATCTATACAGCCATTCACTCCCGACTTAAGTTTAACATTTATATAATTAATTTAACGAAAAACAAAAAAAATCATGATAAAACTTAAAGAACAAAAAATAAATAAATGGAAATGATTTTACATAAATAAGAAAAAAATACATCAAATAACACTATTAATAAAGAATTTAGTTTGGTCAGATAGGATTCTATTTGTAACAATTAAATACTAGGAAAGTTTAAAATTTAAAGTTCTTAGTGTTTTCAAATTAATATTGTTCGTTATATCTATCTTAGAAAGTTCTTACGGTTTTAGAAATGTTCATCTTTTACAATTGCTTGCCGTTTGAAATCCAGCGTTAAATTTCCCGATGATCCTGTGGTCCTCTGAATATAAGAAAAGCGATGTTTCATTTTTCCATTTTATATAACTGAAGGGATTGAACGTGCGTCCTTCAATCTCTTCTCCCGCACCTCCGCACTAATATCTATCTGTCACATCGTAATAATCATAATAACTCACCGATTAATAATTTCCAAATTTTCCTTTTATACGTATTCGAAGGATTGACTTGGCATTATGTCATCGATGTGATGATCCTTTCGCTGAGGTCCGATTTCCTGATGGATTTCTTTCATTGGCTATTTGTTTCTATTGTTTTCCTATCTGACCGCTGTTTTTACATTTAAATGCCCAAGGCTGGTTTACATTTAACTAATTAACAATCATTTCCATTTCTGATTAATTAACCTGTTTTCCAAATCAAAGATATATTTAAAGATAAATTTAAAGATATAATTTTATCTCCAAATCTTTTTAAAATTTAGTTTTAAAATACTTTTTCTTTAATAAAGTTTTATTTTAATAATTTTTCATTATCTGTGCGATTTAATATATAAGAGTTTAAGATGATATTTAATTTCAATTTTTAATTCTTAAAGAAAATTTTTAAATGCGAACTTTTTAATTTACTTTCATGTTTAATAAATAAATAAAAAAACAATGTAACGAACATCTGTGCTCGTTACAATATATATATATATATATATTGTAACCTCTGTCTTCTTCACTTATTCACTTTATTAGATTAATAAATGCCCAGGTGCCAATTCTATACAAGATAGAATAAAATTTATAATTATAAATTGCTTTTAAACTTATTTAAAAGATTCTTATATTGTAATTACTCTATGGTTTAGCTCAGTTAAGGTTATAGGATATGGTTTTCATATAAGAGGCAAATAAGGATGATAAATACGTCTATAAACAATATTTCTATAATGTTAATTTAAATATGTTCTAAGCATCTATTCAATTACAAAACTATTGTAAATTATCAATTATCATATTTAGTATAGGACAGATAATGATGAGGGTCAGGTACCTTTTATATCCACATCACCATCTATTCTAAGCAAAGTAAAATATATTATTGGCATTGTAATACTGAGATTTATCAACTTCAGACAAATTAAATAAAACTTGACTTATACTGGTAAATTTAAATATTCTAGGGCTATGTTATGTTAACCACATGTGTGTGTGTGTGGAAATGGAGAATCGAACGTAAATAATCAAGCAATTCATATGGGCTGTTAATTCAATAAAACATTCATTAAAAAAAAATAAAAGACAAAATAAATAATAAATATAAAAAATATTATTTATGCACCTTTCTAACCAATTACATTTCTTCTACAGTAAAACCAAAATTGACTAATATTTAATATATGAATCATATATTTTCAAATATGTGTCCCTTTATAATATCATAAATATAATGTATTTTTAAAACATACTTTTTATTAGCTTATTTATAGAACTTGGATGATGCCATAAATCAATCATCTTTTATACATATTATAAAAATTTATACAACACTTATGTGTTATAATCAGTGTATATCATCTAACATTATACAAAAATAAAGAAAGGCAGGGAAAAAACAATAGCCAAACACTTATACCTATATACGTGAGGGTTAAATAATATCTCCAAACTCAATCTAAATAATCTAATCGTCCCTTGACCATTTCTACTTCCAACTACACCCAATATACTTCCTACATAAACACACTTATAACAGACAAGGTTTTAATTCTTTATTTTTTTTAAATAAACTTCATTAACGAAATTAAAGCATAATAAATACAATTTAAAAAAAAAAAAATTATAGCATCACACACACATCCGAATATCTATAATCACCTATAATATAGTTTCTAGATCATATAAAATAATAGATTATCATATTATAATAATAAGAAGTTACATTGTTCTTTTTTTTAAAAGAAAACAAAAAAAAATTGATTGTATATCTATTATAAGCAATAACGAAAAATACTTATCAATATCAAATCATTATATGTTAATTTTTTAAAAATTTGAAAGTTGAAAAAAACATACATATCAATTTCAAAGATAAGTAAATTATAACATAAAAAAAATGTCTATCCGATTGTTAAAGCATAATTTGTTAAGAATGACAATAGTTTTTTTTATCCTAGAATTCTGTGACAGGCGTTATAATAACATTTGCATGCATTGGAATTATTTTATTATATATGCGCGAATAGTAAAGTAATACAGTATAAAATTATCCTCTTGATATAAGATTAAATAGATAAACACTTTCATTTTAAATTTTATTTTTCAGAATATTGATAGAAAATTCTTAAAGTTGAAAATCAAGCGTTTAATTATAGCATTTAATAAGAAAATTTTAGCTAGCTTTATTTTAAACAATTTTGTCATTTTAATATTATTTAGCTTTGGTAATACTTTAAAATAAATCATAATTACTTAGCTTACATAACATCCAGGCATTTTAAAGGTAGTGAATATGGATCATTGTTTGACAGAAATTTGGAGCTGGCTTTTCTCTGGAGGGGGGATGTTTATCTCCTCATTTTTATATTATTCCAGTAGTATAATAGAAAATTCTCCATAGGTATATTATTAGAATCCTCGCGATGTTTTTTTTATTTGTTCTAATACTCTTAGAGAGTTATTGATTCTTTTAAGCTTTTTTTTTATATAGCTTCTTCCTTGGAATTTTTTTTAGACTTTCCTTCAAGTTTTAAACATTTTGTCTCTCTTCACTCATGCCCTCTGTGTTTCTTATTACAATCAACTTTGGAAATGTGCCAGAATTTTTACTTATAAAATTTTAACAATACAATATTTGACTGGAATAAACATAATAATAAAAAAAATATTAAATATTAATTTATAAATGTTATTCACTAATATACAAATAATCTTTATCATTTTTAAATATAAGATTATGAACAATACTTAATCAGTAAATAATAAATAAAATATAGAAAAGAAAATTCTAATTAATAATATATCTATGTTTCTGCTTATTATGACATGTAAAATTTTCTATTACATATAAACATCCCTGATGTTGTTCATCATCCTCTTTTACTACCAAACATATATAATCCAAAACTCTACCAATCAGTACACCCAATTAAAGTTTTAATTTTTTCAAATCCTAATTTTAACTAGAAAATTGCATCACAATTCATTTTTCTCAGATAATTATCTTTAGCCATTGTTAGCACAAATGTGAACTTCCCACATTTCTCTCTGGTGCCAACCTGGAAGGTCACAGTCTTTCCCCCTTATGAAAGAAAAATGAATTGGATAAACAACAATCAATATTAAAAGCACATCAAATTTTACATTAAGATCATTCCACAATTAGAAAATTATGTTTGTCAAATAAACATAAAACAATAAAAACATTTAATGCTTTTACCAACACTTGTTTCTATTATATTTTAGCAACATTAAATAAGCAAGAAAAATAACAATTCTATATTGAACAATATGTATAACTTTTATTAATCATGTCTTGCAGGATACAGAATCAAACTGCGAGCATTTTGAGTAACTTTAAACCTTGCTCGATTATTCTTTATTTCCTTTCTTCTGACAAGTTTATCTCTAAGAGACATTATCTCAATCTTTTTTAGTCTAGTTTTTACCTTTCTATTCTCAATCCTTTTATTTCTGGATGTCTCTAAACCCATGACATTGATCAACTCTACATTTACTTTCTTTAGTTTGATTTTAGCCTTTCCAACTTCTTTTTCTTCATCAACAATCTTTCTACCATGATTTAAATTAACTATCTTTTCATTTATTATTTTAAATTTGACTTTTGCTTTCCCAATATCTCTTATATAATCTACACCTTTATTAAGATAACTTATCTTAACCTTCTCTTTACTCATCTCTTTGAATTTTACTTTAATTTTCTTCATATGTTTATTGTGATTAATTACCTCTCTCATAAAATCTACTTTAGTTTTCTTCTTACTTTTACATTTAAGCTTTACTTTGGCTTTGCCTAAATCTCTATTCTAATTAGTAACTTTTCCAAGAAAATTTACACCAAACTTTTCTGTATTCTTAATTTTACATTTTATTTTCACTTTACCGACTTCCCTAGCATGACTAACACTTTCTATTAAATATTTCATACTATATATTATAGATTTAGTATCTCCATAAAATATTTTTTTTAAAAACATTCGCCTTCACCTTATGTTCTAAATAATCAAAAACACATTTTGGAAAATAATTTTCATTTTTATTTCTAAACTTATTACTGGTGATATCAGTAACCTTTAGCAATTCATTCTCCAAAAGTTCTAGATATTTCATGTCTAAGGAAATTATTTCTGTCTTCATTGATTTACTAATTTCTTTCTCTTTATCAAGATTCTTCTTTAAATCCTTAAGCATGTCTATATCTTCAATTTTCTTTAATTTTGAGTCCTGATTAACTATTTCTCTAAGCTCTTTGGATACATTTATTTCATCACTGGCTAAACTAACATTCATATTAATCTGCATAACTTGGTCATTAATATTCTCTTGCATTTCTAGCTTCATTTTGGGTATTTCTAACTTTGCTTCTAACTTTGTTTCTAGTTTCACTTCTAATTTTATCTCTTGGCATTTTTGACTTTATTTCAACCATCCTCTCCTCTGATTTCTTTTGACTCAATTTTATTTCTATTGCTATCTCTGTTTTCTGACTTTTTACTTTCTCCTCCACAACTTGCATCTGCCTAACTATACTAGCGTTTATTTTTACCATTTCTGACTTCATTTCTGAAACTTCCCATTTTATTTATGCCATTCTCTCCTCTAACTTATCTTGATTCAATTTTATTTCTTTTAGTTCTGACTTCAATTGTACAAACATCTTTTCTGACTTTTCTCTATCTTCTACTTGACCAGACTTAAGTTCTTCCCTTAATTCTAATTTTAATTCTACTTGACCTGACTTTACTTCTTTTAATTCTGATTTTAATTCTACTAAACCTAACTCTAATTTTGCAAAAAACGATTTGGCCCACATCGGCATATCATCATCCATGGTTTTACAAATATTATCTCTCATCTTAATAGACTCTTCATAGGACATATCTATAGCTTTATTTCCTGACTCAAGGTCAGGGGACATCGCAACAATGTCTGGAGATGGTGTCTCTTGAGACCCACCCAAACTATCGTATAAGCTAAACTCTTCCATTTTATAATCTCTTAAAAAATTTATTAATACTACTTAAGAAAATAAGGTTTACCAGCTCCAACCTCCACCAAATCAACAATTCAAATTCACCATCATTACCTAAAATGACATAAAATTTCCACAATTTTATTTTCCCATATAATGTTCGATTTTTCACACACACATAGATAAGAAGACATTAAGTTTTAACTAGATCACATTAATCTAAACATAGCTGAAATTATTAATTAAATTTTACATGATCCACTATAGTTATATTACAAACTACACCAATTCAAATTACTGATACAAGACCAAAACGATTTAAACATATTCATTTATCTTTATGCTATATTGGGTGCATCCAAATATTATAACCAGCATTTATAACCCCCCCCCAAAAAAAATAATAATTTATAACCAAAATCAAATTAATGATGACATGCATTTACTATGACAACTGATATACAATTTTTACTTAAATATGGTAAATGCCAACCTTTGCATAAGACTATAGAAAATAGCCTTTTAAGAATGAGCTATATATTCAAGTTATATATTCATCCATTCTTCTAAAGATCCAACAGATACTGACAGCCAAAAGAATTATTAGCAGTTCACAATTTTGAAATAGATAGAAGAACCCCATCACTGCTCTTAAAACAGACAATGCACCATGAACACTCTGATGATCGTCCCACTTTAGTCACTCTAAGCTACTACAACCCATAATATTATTACAAACACTATCACACTGCCCTGCTTACATCCAAGTCTTAGGGGCTATTTATAAAATATTGTCTTGCTCATCTTTGTGAGTCTTAGAGACAAATATTACATATATATTAGAAAGAACTATGCCTTGCTCTCTCTGGAGTCTTAGAGGCAAAATCATGGCAGGACTACTGCTAACTGCTTCATAATAACTAACAACTGATATCATAATTTCGGTTGGAGCAGTGAATGAGAACAATCAGTCACCAGTGACATAAATACACCATATACTTAAGACAATAACAAAAATTCTCCATCCATCACCAAAAACTTGCAATACAACCAACAAAACTCCAACAATCAAGTATGTTATTTAACCTTCAAAATTATAGACTGTATATAACAGAAATATTCTGAATGTGAACAACATTACTACTTTATAATTTAACACCATCAATAATTCTATGCCTATCTGGCAGCAATGCTATATTACATTAACAAGCAAACTATCAAAAAAAAAAAAATGCTATCAACTTTAACATTTATTATAAGTTACGATATTTATATAGCTCTATAATTGAAACTAAGCTGCTTCATGACTTTTATTTCATCTAAAAAAATGTTTTTTTTTAAACTATGTTTTTTTAAACTATACATCTGACATTAATATATCTACTACACATCTTTCAGGTATTGGCTTACTTCGAACTCTAATTGGCTTATTTCAAACCTTAGTTAATGCTCCATTTACCCCTAGTTCCATTTTATCAAACATTTCTATTAATCTTCCAGATTGATATAAAAAAAATCATTGAATAAGAAAACTGCCAACTTGATTCTATTTTGGAACCAATTTTGCAATAACTGTATATTTAAAACAGGAATAAAGTAATTTTAATGGCATTGGATTACTTCTCATCTCAGGTATATGTCAATATATATCAACAAAAATATAAACACTCTACAAGATATGAGACTTAAGTAATCAAGATCCCATGATTGGACATCCATTTAAACCCTTGGCAGCTGTGGCCTCTATGTATATATCAAGCCATCCACGTTAGTCATCATTTAAAATAGAATGTATAATATATAATCACCCATAAAGAACAAAATACACATGTAAGCAAAGATAAATCAATCACCAATCATTGTGCAGCCATTTATCCATAAATATATCGAGCATTTAACCCATAAATGTCATGCCATTCACGTTGGGAAAGCCACTTAACCCATCCTGTTACCTCTGTCTTCTTCACTTATTCACTTTATTAGATTTATAAATGCCCAGTCACCAATTCTATACAAGATAGAATAAAATTTATAATTATAAATTGCTTTTAAACTTATTTAAAAAGATTCTTATATTGTAATTGCTCTATGGCTTAGCTCAGTTGAGGTTATAGGATATGGTCTTCATATAAGAGGCAAATAAGAATGATAAATACGTCTATAAACAATAATTCTATAATATTAATTTAAATATGTTCTAAGCATCTATTCAATTACAAAACTATTGTAAATTATCAATTATCATATTTAGTATAGGACAGATAATGATGAGGGTCAGGTACCTTTTATATCGACATCACCATCTATTCTAAGCAAAGTAAAATATATTAATGGCATTGTAATACTGAGATTTATCAACTCCAGACAAATTAAATAAAACTTGACTTATACTGGTAAATTTAAATATTCTAGGGCTATGTTATGTTAACTATATGTGTGTGTATGTGGAAATGGAGAATCGAACGTAAATAATCAAGCAATTCATATGGGATGTTAATTCAATAAAACATTTATTAAAAAAAAAAAAAGACAAAATAATTAATAAATAAAAAAAATATTATTTATGCACCTTTCTAACCAATTACATTTCTTCTACAGTAAAACCAAAATTGACTAATGTTTAATATATGAATCATATATTTTCAAATATGTGTGCCTTTATAATATCATAAATATAATGTATTTTTAAAACATACTTTTTATTAGCTTATTTATAGAACTTGGATGATGCCATAAATCAATCATCTTTTATACATATTATAAAAATTTATACAACACTTATCTGTTATAATCAGTGTATATCATCTAACATTAACTATACAAAAATAAAGAAAGGCAGGGGAAAAACAATAGCCAAACACTTACACCTATATACGTGAGGTTAAATAATATCTCCAAACTCAATCTAGATAATCTAATCATCCATTGACCATTTCTACTTCTAACTACACCCAATATACTTCCTACATAAACACACTTATAACAGACAAAGTTTTAATTCTTTATTTTTTAAAATAAACTTCATTAATGAAATTAAAGCATAATAAATACAATTTAAAAAAAAAAAATTATAGCATCACGCACACATCCGAATATCTATAATCACCTATAATATAGTTTCTAGATCATATAAAATAATAGATTATCATATTATAATAATAAGAAGTTACATTGTTCTTTTTTTTAAAAGAAAACAAAAAAAATTGATTGTATATCTATTATAAGCAATAACGAAAAATACTTTTCAATATCCAATCATTACATGTTAATTTTTTAAAAATTTGAAAGTTGAAAGAAACATACATATCAATTTCAAAGGTAACAGTAAATTATAACATAAAAAAAATGTCTATCCGATTGTTAAAGCATAATTTGTTAAGAATGACAATAGTTTTTTTTATCATAGAATTCCATGACAGACATTATAATAACATTTGCATGCATTGGAATTATTTTATTATATATGCATTAATAGTAAAGTTATAGTGTATAAAATTATCCTCTTGATATAAGATTAAATAGATAAACTCTTTCATTTTAAATTTTATTTTTCAGAATATTGATAGAAAATTCTTAAAATTGAAAATCAAGCATTTAATTATAGCGTTTAATAAGAAAATTTTAGCTAGCTTTATTTTAAACAATTTTGTCATTTTAATATTATTTAGCTTTGGTAATACTTTAAAATAAATCATAATTACTTAGCTTACATAACATCCAGGCATTTTAAAGGTAGTGAATATGGATCATTGTTTGACAGAAATTTGGAGCTGGCTTTTCTCTGGAGGGGTGTGTGTGTTTATCTCCTCATTTTTATATTATTCCAGTAGTATAATAGAAAATTCTCCATAGGTATATTATTAGAATCCTCGCGATGTTTTTTTTATTTGTTCTAATACTCTTAAAGAGTTATTGATTCTTTTAAGCTTTTTTTTTTTTATAGTTTCTTCCTTGAAATTTTTTTTATACTTTCCTTCAAGTTTTAAACTTTTTGTCTCTCTTCACTCACGCCCTCTGTGTTTCTTATTACAATCAACTTTGGAAATGTGCCAGAATTTTTATTTATAAAATTTTAACAATACAATATTTGACTGGAATAAACATAATAATAAAAAAAATATTAAATATTAATTTATAAATGTTATTCACTAATATACAAATAATCTTTATCATTTTTAAACATAAGATTATGAACAATACTTAATCAGTAAATAATAAATAAAATATAGAAAAGAAAATTCTAATTAATAATATATCTATGTTTCTGCTTATTATGACATGTAAATTTTTTTACTACATATAAACATCCCTGATGTTGTTCATCCTCCTCTTTTACTACCAAACATATATAATCCAAAACTCTACCAATCAGTACACCCAATTAAAGTTTTAATTTTTTTAAATCCTAATTTTAACTAGAAAATTGCATCACAATTCATTTTTCTCAGATAATTATCTTTAGCCATTGTTAGCACAAATGTGAACTTCCCACATTTCTTCCTGGTGCCAACCAGGAAGGTCACAATATATATATATTCACATGTTTACATTTGTACATGAATGTATATGTATCATCATTTTCTTACATTCAGGTTTAATCCAGTTTTTCTGATCCCTAGCTACATTTTCCCACTTTTTAAATTTTATTTATCTATTTCACATGTAATATAGGGTATATGAGCACAGACTTTATTGGTGATTATTTATCTTTTCAGCATATATGTGTTTAGGTGTATCAGTGTTATTAGATAGAGTGGAGAGAGGTGGGTGGTGTGAAAGTCTGTGCTCATATACCCTATATTACATATATATAGCCACAGGTATATAACAAGCCTGTGTTTCAGCTATTTCACATGTGATATCTTTCTAGGTCTTTTAGAATCTCTTGGTTTCAATTAAAAATTTGAACCATGCATTCATTATTAATTATGTTAGCTAACTATTTGTCTTCTCTTACAAGTATTTTATTTTTAATCTCTTCTTGCTATTCCAAATATACAAATCTCTATATTTTATTTAATAATCTGAAGTTTTGGTATGTATAGATTTATGTAAATATTATTATTATTGGTTTAATTATTCCTTTTTTGCTACTGTTGTAGATAATGCATTTTGTATGCCTAGAAAATGCATTGGTTTAAATAAATTAATTTGAATTGAATTATGAGCCCTAGGGCAAATATCACAAATTTAAATTTGTCTACTTTTTGAAGCTTTTCCATAATTTGCCCTATTTCTCAAATAGTTATAACTATTCTTTTTCCTAACATTTTTTACCTAGCTTTCTTTTATCTTCCAAAGTCCCTAATTGTTTTCTGTTATTTTCATTTTAAGTGAGTTTATTTTCAGAAAATAAGACTAAAGTGAAAAAATTATTTTAATAGATAAAGAATTTTCAAATAAATTTTAATGTTTACGTATGTCTGTATGTTTTTTTTTTAAAAAAAAAAAACCTGATAGCCATCCACTATTAGTTAATAAATGAGTATCTAGCTGTTTATTGTGGATGTTGATTAAATTATCTGAAGCCAAATTTATTATTTTCATTTTAGCATAATCAGTACAATTGAAAGCAGAATGTCACAACATAAGCAAGACAAGATCTTCATAGTGATAGCCCTGAAAGTTTATGATAAATATTAAATAGTAATTAATTTTAGACATGAAATATTCACATATATGTGGAATTTCTATTAAGGCAGGTTGCTAGTGTTTGAAACAATATTTTCTGTAATAAATATATTTTCTCCCTATCATTCCTCCATTATGCCCATACTGACCAAGAAGTGAATTCATCAACCTCTGATGAAGACAGCACTCTCAAGATCGACAAACCAGTCGATAACCAGCCTTACTAGTCTATAATCAACTGACTACGTTAGCTTTAAACATATGTTCTATTAATGTCAGGGGCATAAATTCTCATGACAGAGTTTATGCACTGTCACACTGGTTTCATAGGCAGGCCCCAGACATCCTTTGCTTATCCGAGACAAAGTTACATGTCTGGACAGATGAGAGAATTATTAAAATAATAGAAGAATATGGCATATTTCACTACTCATATTCTTCCTCAGCAGTCGGTGGAGTGGCCATTATAATAAATAAAAAATCACAGATATCACTATTTAAATTACTGCACATAGATGCTAGTTGCCTAATCGCAATTATCCAGTTCCAAGGATGGTATATAAACATTATAAATGTGTACCTGTCTAAGAACCCTGAAATGGTTATTAGAGTAATACATACTATAAATTCAGTATTACAAACAAGCCCATTTCCAATAATTTTGATTGGAGATTTCAACCACACCTACAATCAGTTTCAATCAAAATACATCAAATGTATAAATGTCACAGTAACAAGTGGAAGAAGTTTATTTCCTGAAGATGCCTTTTCCTTTTATACAAAAAAGATGAAGTCTCTCATAGATCTGGTATACTTCTCACCTTCTCTGACTTCAACAATAGAAGCCCATCTCTGACCTACGGTTTTCTCTGACCATCTGGTGCTAGAAGTCAAGGTATATCATGGGGGAAAGATGCTTCCAATTACAGATTTACCTCAAACAAAAAGAATGCTGACTAGATACAACATCACAACCCAGCTAATATCAGAGGCCTACACATTATCTTCAGATATTAACTTTACCAGCAACTGATGCATGGATGAATTTTGAAACTCACTTGGAGAATTGATCAATAACTGTACATACAAAACAAAAGGCCCGATAAGAATGATGGGAGAGTTGGTCAATATAGCCAGAGAATTAAAACAATTACCACCAGATGCGCAAAATATACCTAACATATTGTCACCGAAATCTAGATACAAGTTTGTTCAAACAAAAGGCCCAATAAGAATGATGGGAGAGTTGGTCAATATAGCCAGAGAATTAAAACAATTACCACCAGATGCGCAAAATGTACCTAACATATTGTCACTGAAATCTAGATACAAGTTTGTTCAAAGTGCTATTGCTGAATACCTCTCAATCAAAAAAGCTCAACAATATCTTCACCATCAGCACTGCTAAACTAGAGGATACCTACAATGGGCCCTTGGTTCAAACAGGAAGTCCAAGGCCCCATCTTCAATAAAAGTACAAGGATTTAACTATTCTGGAGTTTCCAAGCTAGATAAGATTCGGGAATTTTACTTCAAGAAATTCCAACCCCTGGATATGTACAATCTGCGGAAAAAATTTGTGACAAAAGACACCCCCCTTCACAAAATTACTAAAACCAGAATTCTGCTGAGACTAAAAGCCTTACCGTATAGGACACACGGTCTGCCTGGAATCCCCAAATTCCTGCTACTTCATTTACAGGAATTCACACTTCCAATAATGAAGAGAATGGTGGACTATATTGCAGAAGACAGCAGAAAAATTACAGATATCTGTCCAATAGCCATGGTTCCCCTAATAAAAAAATGGGAAGCCCCACATGACTTGAAAAACCTACATCCTATATCAATGGTACCCCTGATGGTAAAGACCATAGAAGGACTTATAAAGGAAGATATTCAGGAATTAATCATTGGGCGACTCTCAGCTTATCAATTTGCAAAGAAAGGATGCTTGACTGCCGATGCTGTCAGTCGTTTTCGCCTCATTATAGATCAGGTTTGCAGGAAAATAATGTCCCAGCCAGTTGCAGTACAACTGAACTTTGCTGGAGCTTTTGATTGTGTCAGGATAGATGTGCTGCTTAGTGTACTGAAGGATCTCCAAGTGCCCCCGGCTTACCTTCAGATGATTGAAAACCTTCTGCAAAACAGGGAGGTTTGTCTCTCATTGGATGGCAAAGTTGCCCCAGGATTTAGGCCCAGTGTTTCCATCCCTCAGGGCTTGCCACTAAGTGCACTTTTCTTTGGAGTCTATGTTAACCCATTATTGTTAAGCATCGAGGCTTCCTTTCCTGGAATTTCAATTCCATTGCTGGGAGAAAACATCAGACACATCACCTATATGGATGATGTGGTGATGTTCCTCTCATCACAGAGTGAGTTTGCAAGGCTCAAAGAAATTCTAGATCAATTTGCAACTGACACCGGTCTGCAAATTAATGAAGGCAAATCGTCCATGTGGTCAATCCAGACAGGGAAGCAAGTCCTGAGTAGACTGAGAGCATCCTCTCAGAAATTTCTGGTTTTTCAGTTGTTTGATCCGCCATCAGTCATGAGGAAAAATTTAGAGATCTCATTATTCAACAAAATTGAAAAAACGGTGTCATCATTATCCAATATATATTTATCACTGTTGGGTAAAGTCACATTACTGAACTCAGTAGTCCCCAAAATCATCTACTACCTAGCTGGATTTGCTCCCACAACAAGGTTCATAAAAAGTGGAGATGCTATGCAGAAGACTATGCTGGGGAGGGAAGGCTGCTGTTATTAGTCTAAAATGATTGCAGAAACCAAAACCATTGAATGGTCTGGCACTACACTCTATTAAGATATTTCTAATACAAAGAGCACACAACATAATTACCAAATTACTCCATGACAATCCAAAAATGAAATGCCCAATCCCTTTAATAAAGGTTGAACCAACAAACAGGCCACCCCCAAAACTTAAAAGACTATGGATTCAACAACAAACTACCTTAGTAGTGGAGAGTATTAAAACCTCGAGTACTCTATTTTATGCTAAACTCACATACTGGGAAGTCTACCAAGCAGTTTTTCAGAAGAGAAATAAAGCTGTCTGCTTACTCCCCATACAAATTCCCAGATTTATAAAGCTGACAAAATTTTGGAAGCTAGAACCAAAACATGTGGACTTCTTGATAAAAATAAACCTGGGTGCACTATCTACTGCGGCCTTTCTGTGCCACCAGAGAGGATAAAATATTAACACGATCTGCCCCTTATGTAATAAAGATGAGGAGACAATGGATCACATTCTTACTCATTGTGAAGCATGGGAAAACTTTCTGAAAAATAATTTTAAAAAGAATGGTCAAACCTGAACAGGGCCAAGTAGCACTAAAGCTGGCCCTGAAAAAGGGCATGTTCGGTACAATAAGACTGGCAACTTTTATAAACTTTGCCATCTGGACCATTAGGTGCAAAATAATTTTTCAAAAAGAACTGGACCAACTAGCAGATGTCTTGCTCAACCTTCTTAAAAAAAACAAAAGAAAAAGACAAGAGATCATGTATATCCTGGTTGGCTGACGAAACCTGGGGTCAAATGAATTTATAAAATTGATTAACATGAGTGGGAAAAAACAATTGCTAACAAATTATCGCAAGTTCATCACTGATAACCACTAGACCACTCCAATGCCAACAAAAAAAGAGGCCAAAATGCAAAGACGGGGGGGGGGAACCACAGCCTTTGTCTAGAAGTATGATTGTAATGTGAAACCAGAACAATCACAAGCCAACAAAATAATAAAATCTTTGAAACTGTTGTTATCCACAAATGATTACTCAAATGATAACCTTTAATCATTGTAAACAACTTTCATTGTAAACAACTAATTATGAATAAAGTTTGTTTGAAATGAAGATGCATAATATGGACTCATAGTGTATATTTTTTTATAGTTATTTTCATAGCTAATACATATGTATTTTTCCTATGTAAGATTCCTTCTTTAGGTTTTTTGCATTGGCAAGCATATTTTCATTTGTCTATTATTTGAAAATTTAATTATATCAAAAGTATACTACAGATATATATATTCCATGGAAAATCATTCAGTGAAGTTGATTACATATGAGGCAATCAATAAATTGAAATGACACATTTTAGCATATTTTAATTTATATAAATGATATAATAATCAACATCTTTCTATCTTTTCTTGGTTTATTTCAAATTAAATGTTGAACAATTAAAATAACTGAGTCATCTTAAATTTTTTAAAACTAAGATTTTTCTTTTCTTACCTAATCTATTGAATAATTTTATTAAGAATTTTTATAAGGTCAAGTTAGACAAAGTAGAATATATTTTTATTAGTAGAAGAATTTAAAACATTTGTTTTTATCAATATCGAGCGTAAAACAATTTATTAAATAATGACATATATAAATTTCAACATATATATAGAGTGGATTAGCTTCATTTATATCCTGTACCAGGTTCGATCCATAGAAGATCACACTTAGTCTACAAATAGGTTAGCTGGTTCTCAACCTTGTTTTTATAATACATTTATAATCTTATTTAATTATAAATATTATGAGAACGAACTGGCACATTCGAGTAAAGTGGAGAATACTATTGATAGCAAAGCTGTCAATACTATCCACAGTCAGACCGAGTTATGCAACGTATAACATAATCACATTTCCAGATCATGGCCCACCTTGACTGCTAGATTCAAACCCTACTATCCAAACACTTTATTTGTTTTGGAGTAAACCCTGGGTGCCAGCTAATTTAAAACTAACATGTTCGGACAGTAGGCCCATAATCCAGCACTCGAAAAATCCCTTAACTAACTCAGCTATTTTTTTAATTCAATTAGTGGTGAAAAGAATTGACCGACAAATAAAGCTTTAAGTTTAAAGTCAATTTATTTTAATTAACATTTATTAAACTAATTTTAAATATTTTATAAATCTCATTTACTAATATAACACACACACATTTATAATTTACACACTATAATATCTTAGGAGAAAGCATTAAATAATATTTGAAATTTAAAATACAATGAAATCAATATAATAACACATAAACACACACAACATTTCAAACACACACATAAATAATTCATCTATGTATGCTATAGAGTTCTTAAACTTGACTCTTGGAGCTTTACAAATGTGATGGTTACTTTAGAAATAAGAAAATGTTATTACCTAGGATTTTGAACGTGGATTCTTCTTGCTGTTTGCTGCTTCAAATGAAGTATTTCTAACCGGTTAGATTTGAAGTTTTCTTGTGGAGATTTGATGTTTATTATTCCAAGGCATTTTCTTTAAGACAAGTAGATACTGTGTGGCTTCAGGTTGTTATGCAGGCATAACTTTTATCGGGTAGATTGGCTGTTTTCATCGGACTTTAGGCTGGAGAAAGTCGTATGTTTTCTGAGGTTTTAACACTGCATTCTTGATTCTGGGTTTATAATAAACTGACTGATATAACTCTCTCAAATGCAACTTAAATGTAACTCAAACTCAACTTGAACTTGACTCAATCTCAACTCTAATGCAACTAACCGTCCGATAAAAAAAATTGTCTATTTATACATGGGGCGGGTTGTTGAAGTTCTTTTCAATAGTAGCTAATCCTTTAGAGATAAGCTTTTTAATCCTGTTGTTTTTTACATTTGTGATTAGTAGCCAATCACTGAACTTATTGTTTTATATTTTTAATTTAGCCATTGCTGACTGTTTTTTAATTTTTTTTAACTTTCATTTATTACATTTACGGTTGCACGCACATATATAAATTGAGATCCATTCACTATTTAGTTTTAAGATGACTTTTTTCCCCTTTCTTTAAATAAATAAAAGAGATTTGTGTTTTTAAACTTTTAACTTATATTTCAATTAATAATAATAATAAAACTCTTTACTTCTTTTATAAAACTTTTAGTTTGATGCTTCTGAAGCAAACCCCCTCCCCCCTTCTGACTCTTAATTGGTTGTAACTTTTTATTTCAAAAACTCTTAGACTTTTAATTTTACGTTTGTCTTTTACAAAAGAGTTTTATTTTAATAATTTTTTTTAAACAAAATTATTATGTGCCAACACAATGTCGGTACATGACACCACCATCCATTTGAGAGTAAAATGCATCATTTTTGACCATTTTATCTCTGATAACTTTAATTCTTAATTATCTTAAATTATTTATTTAACTTTTTTATTAACATGCACATATTCAGAAAAACTATTTTATTTTATTACAATCCATTATTTATTATTCTCTTATTTATTTAATTTGATTTTATTGATTTTATTTGACCTACTTATGTACAAGAATATATATATATATATTAATATGTGTGTGGAGAAAGATCTTTTATTTTACGAAGCCTCCATGATTATTATTACTCCCAAACATTTCATTTATTATTATTACCACCTGTCCAGTGGTTATTTTTCTTTTTTCACTAACCTCAATGACTGGGCATTATATGTTACCTTTTCTTCCATCCCCTGTGCTATCATGAATGCATTATTACCATATTGCCGCTTGATTATATAGGGGCCCTTGTATATTGGCTGGAATTTTTTGTATATATGTTTCTCAGGATGACTCACCAGATGAACTCTCATCATGACTTCATCTCCCCTTCTAAATATGGCATTAGGTTTTCCCTGTCTCTTCTGCCATAGATTGCCCATTTTTCTTAACCGGTTAAGTGCTTGCCTAGCATCCATTTTCTTGTTGATTGGATTAATCCCCACTGGCAATTTAGTCTCAAACAGATATGACATATTTCTTCCAAAATGTAGCTGAACAGGTTCAAATCCTGTAGATTCATTTCTTGACCAGTTTATCATGTTGACTATTCGTGGGGTTTCCTTCACCCATTTGTGATGATCATCCTGTATATAAACCCCAAAATAAGTGGCCCAACTCCCTCATAATCAGTTCACATGGATTAGACAGGGTTACAAATTGATGTAAGTATATGCCTTATCCCGCATCTGTCCATCCATTTCTTCAATTTGCTAGATACAAAGGGCATTCCATGATCCGACAGAATTTTGTCAGGAATTCCTACAGTCTTAAAGTGCTGTTGCTCCAAAACCCGAATGGTTTGTTTTGTATTAGCTTGAGCTACTGGATATGCCACTACCAACTTTGAAAACACATCATATGTCACCATGAGATACTTCATTTTATTGAATGGAGGCAGAGGTCCATAGAAGTCTATCGCTAGTAAGCTGTTCGAATGTTGGGCATATATAGGTTGTAGCGACCCCACTCCTGATGTGTTGGAAGGCTTGGTTGCTGAACATACGGTGCATCTACCGATAAGGTCTGCAATATTGGCATTCATTCCAGCCAGTAAAACCAATGGCTCAGTCATCCTTCAACTTTATTTTCCCCATAATGTCTGTAAGTGTTATGCACATATTTAATTATTTGCTCCCTCATGGTGACTGGAAGAATAATGCATGTTTGTTTGCAATCATTATCTTCCTCTTGCTGCTCCTTTAATCTATACAAATTATCTATTCAATTTCTTTTATCTATTTTGGCGGCAGCTATATACACTTTGTCGCAACTCAAGTGTTGTTCTTGAGCTACTGGATATCGGCTTAAAGTGTCTGCCACAATATTTTTTTTGCCACAACAGTATGCCACTTTGTAATTAAATTCTTGCTTGAACCAGCTCCATAGTGATTACTACCACTTCACAGCCTACCAAATACTGTCAGAATTTTTTGAATTCCCACACAACAGCCAGGGCTTCTTTCTCAGTTACAGTGTAATTCACTTCCAGTCTCTTTAGTAAATGGCTAATAAAACAAAGAACTCTGTGCTGACCCCTTTCCTGTATCTGAAACAGCATAGCACCCAATTCAAACCCACTGCTGTCCATTTGTACAAAGATTGGTTTGTTGAAATTGGGATATGACAGCATAACTTTATTTAAAAATCCTGCTTTCACACTCTGAAAACTATGCTCATGCTGTTCATTCCACACCCATGGTTTCCCTTTTCTTAATAACTGCAGTAATGGCTCTATGTCAAGTGAAAATTTTCTATAAAATTGATTATAAAAATTACATAGTCCGAGAAAAGATTTAATATGTTTTTTATTCTGGGGCATAAGAAATTCCTGAATCACTCAGATTTTTTCAGGACTAGGTAATATTTTTTTTAGGTAATTATATGACATAAAAACTTGACCTCGTCAGTCATTATCTTGCTCTTGTTTAAATTAATTTGAATCCTCTTTCTCTCACACTCCACCAGCAACATTTCTAAATGCACAAAGTGCTCATCTATGCTTTCCGATGCCACCACGATGTTATCCACATACCTTATAACTAAATTCTTAATATCCTCTGACAACACCTGATCTAGACATTGTATAAGCCCCACTTCACTATTTTTTAGCCCAAAGGGAATCCGGTTAAAATTATATGCATGTCCATTATATTTAAATGCAGCATATTTCCGATCCTCTGGATGAAGTTTGATCTGCCAATAGCTGACAGTTAAGTTGAACGTTGAAAATATTTTCTTTTTTTGAAATTTTAATAACAATTCACTCATAGATGGTGGAGCATTAGTATCAGCTATTGTTATCTTATTTAACTGCCAGGAGTCCAAACACAAATGAATTGATCCATCTTTTTTTTTACTGTTACGATGGGGTTATTAAAGAGAGACGAACATTTAGATATAATCCCCCATTTAAGCATTTTATCTATTTGTTCTTCTACTTTATGTCTATATTGATGAGGTATAGGATATGCATGGGCTTGATATGGTTGGTCTTTCATAAGACTTATCCTGTGTTCATATCCTTGGATTACCCCAGGAACCTTGAAAAATACGCTTCATATCTATTGAATAGTTTTTTCAGTTGGTCTCTTTGATTATCATTTATTCATCTTGACTCATCCACTTTTTTCTCTATCTCTATTTCCATTCCTGCACTTTGTGCACCACTCTGTTTATTTACTTCATCCTTTTGGTGTTTTATAAACAGAATTATTACCCTGTTTATTTTTGCCTGACTTCATTTATAATCCAATACACAGCCTGTTTTGTACATAAAGTCTGAGCCTAATATGACCTCATGAATTAGACTTTCCAAAACCAACAGCACATGCCTGTATTCTCCCTCTGCCATGTGTAATTTCACTCATGCCTGTTTGGATGCCAACTTCACCTCTTTACCATTATCCAGCAAAATGTATACTGTTTTTAACAGCAATATTTTAATTTCCAGGTCAATGTCACTTATTTTATTAAACATTTCCTGTGACATTACCAATTGAGCACCATTCAATCTGTAGAAGATCACACTTAGTCTACAAATAGGTTAGTTGTTTTTCAACCTTGTTTTTATAATACATTTATAATCTTATTTAATTATAAATATTATGAGAATGAACTGGCACATTTGAGCAAAGTGGAGAATACTATTGATAGCAAAGCTGGCAATACTAACCATGAACAGACCGAGTTATGCAATGTATAACACAATCACATTTCCAGATCATGGCCCACCTCAACTGCTAGATTCAAACCCCTACTAACCAAACATTTTATTTGTTTCAGAGTAAACTCCAGGCACCAGCTAGTTTAAAACTAACATGTTCAGACAGTAGGCCCATAATCCAGTGCTTGAAAAATCCCTTAACTAGCTCAGCTATTTTTTTAATTCAATTAGTGGTGAAAAGAATTGACCGACAAATAAAGCTTTAAGTTTAAAGTCAATTTATTTTAATTAACATTTATTAAACTATTAAATATTTTATAAATCTTATTTACTAATATAACACATGCACATTTATAATTTACACACTATAATATCTTAGGAGAAAGCATTAAATAATATTTGAAATTTAAAATACAATGAAATCAATATACTAACACATGAACACATACAACATTTCAAACACACACCTAAACAATTCATCTATGTATGCTATAGAGTTCTTAAACTTGACTCTTGGAACTTTACAAATGTGATGGCTACTTTAGAAATAAGAAAATGTTATTATCTAGAATTTTGAATGTGGATACTTCTTGCTGTTTGCTGCTTCTAATGAAGTATTTCTAACCGGTTAGATTTGAAGTTTTCTTGTGGAGATTTGATGTTTATTATTCCAAGGCATTTTCTTTAAGACAAGTAGATACTGAGCGACTTTAGGTTGTTACGCAGGCATCACTTTTATTGGGTAGATTGGCTGTTTTCATCGGACTTCAGGCTGGAGAAAGTCATAAGTTTTTCGAGGTTTTAACACTGCATTATTGATTCTGGATCCATAATAAACTGACTGATATAACTCTCTCAAACACAACTTAAACACAACTCAAACTCAACTCAATCTCAACTCTAATGCAACTAACCATCCGATAAAAAAATTATCTATTTATACATGAGACCTGTTGTCGAAGTTCTTTTCATTAGTAGCTAATCCATTGGAGATAAGCTTTTTAATCCTGTTGTTTTTTTACTATTTGTGATTAGTAGCCAATCGCTGAACTTGTTGTTTTATATTTTTAATTAATAGCCATCACTGATTGTTTTTTTTAATTTTTTTTAACATTCATTTATTACATTTACGGTTGCACACACATATATAATTTGAGATCCATTCACTATTTAGTTTTAAGATGACTTTTTTTCCCTTTCTTTAAATAAATAAAAGAGATTTATGTTTTTAAACTTTTAACTTATATTTCAATTAATAATAATAATAATAATAAACTTTTTACTTCTTTTATAAAACTTTTAGTTTGATGCTTCTGAAGCAAACCCCCTTCCCCCTTCTGACTCTTAATTGGTTGTAACTTTTTATTTCAAAAACTCTTAGACTTTTAATTTTACGTTTGTCTTTTACAAAAGAGTTTTATTTTAATAATTTTTTTAAACAAAATTATTATGTGCCAACACAATGTTGGTACAATCCTTATGCAGAAAGGAATGATTATGCCTCCTTTTCTCCACCCAGAAAAATCAAACTAACAAAGATTAGATAAAAGTCATTAATAATGAATAGGAATAAATTATTTATAAAAAAAATAAGTATGGATATTTATATAAAAATTGTATATTTATTTAAATATATAAAATTGGAGTTTATTTTTGACTGGAATAGTTATTATGTCATTATAATTAATAAATAATGTTAAATTAGTTTCAATTGGATTAGGGTTACTCTTCTTTTTGATATATGTGAGTTACCTTTTTCTCAGCAGAGCTCCCTCATATATAATCTAGGAAAAAATACACTGTTGTAATCTAATTTCAGTGTTTTTAAACATATCAAAATGTGAATTTACATAATAAAATAGAAACAAAAATAAATAAAATTATTAATCAAATTTTTTATATTGTACCGATTTAACTTTTTTTAAAAAAATGAAATTATTTCAAAAACCATATAATCAAGTTATTAAACCACTAAACATCGCATGATTACCAGCTAATAAAATAAAAGATGGCTGCTGAACAGTTGCATTAGAGTCTAAAATCTAGGAGCAGTGCTGTCAGATCCAAGACTCCTCATTGATGAAAGCCACAAACTAAGAAATTAGTCTGGAGACATTGGATAAGTATGCACTAGATAGGGATTTTATGTACCAGCCTTCCTGCATCCATTAATTACTATAGCTTGCACTGAGTGGGATTACTGTATGGAGAGTTTTGCATCTGTGTAATTAAGTTATTCATTGATTAAAGAATTTCTCATTTTATATTTATATCTAAAAATACTGGTTCCATTAAATTCATAAAATGGAAACAAGATATTATTTTACAATTTTTTTTATCACAATATAACTGAGAAAAAAAGAAAAATCTTCCCAAAACACATTGCAATCATCAGGTAGATCACAACAATTAGCTAAATTTCCTTCTAATCGATAATACTGCATATTTTTTTTTTGCAACATAGTGTCATCTAACAGGCAATGATGACAGAAATTTCAGTAATAGTTGTGTTCATTTTTTGAATTTAATTTAATAATATTACATTTTTATGATTTATGAAATTTCAAATATCTCTTTTTTTATATATTCTTAGATAAATGCTAGATTTGCCTTTGCATTGTTACAGTTTTGTACATATATGTATTATTACAATTTGACCATCCATTCGAATAAATATATTGATGATCATTTAAAATATCTGAAGTGGATGGTCTCAAAGTTGTAAATGGAGAAAGTTTGACACTTATATCAAATTGTAATAATTTGATATTGATAAATTCTGAGCAAATGATGAAAATTTGTGTAAGAAATTATGATCCGAGCCAACTGAAAAATGCTGATTCAGCATAAAATATGTCATAGGGATCATTTATTTTTTTGAGATGTCTTTATTCTTATGTTTCAAGAATGTTCTGAGAAGAGTAATTTTTTAACTATATTTATATATCATTGTCATCACCATTAATTTTAATCACTACCAATCTACTGCCAAATAAATATTTCTATAAATTTAATGCATCTATTATTATCTCTTCTAGCAATATTTCCAGTTCAGCTTCAATTTAGTCATTTATTTCTTTCAATGATATCTGTTGTTCTTTTACCCATGTGTTTTGTTTCCAATTCCTTCTTGTTACTCCTAACATACATCTATACATACTTCATTAAATGATTTGAAATCTTCTGTATTGTTCTTATACCCAAGTCTCACATTCATAAGTAAGAAATGATTAACCACAAATTTTCCATTTCAAACCCATAAAACATATTTTGTTTTAATATTAAATTATTTATATCAAATGCACTCCGTCCAAGATTTAATGCTATGATTAATTTCATCCATTATGTTTCCTTTATTAATAATCTGATCAAGGTATTTGGAAGTTAAGTTTATTTTTTTGTTCTGAGAAAATCCATAGACTTTTTAGTATTTATCTTTAATCCTTTTTTATTATTTTCATTTGATAATTCTTACATTTCCTGAAACTTTGAAGTATTGTTTACAAAAACAACCACATCATCTTTAAAATTTATATGACTTAAATAATCACTATTTACTTACTCTTAACTTTCCATTTTAATTAACAAAATATTTTTTATAAAACTGTATACATTTGATTGTTAAATATGAATGCAAATTCTATTTCTATTTAAAATATAAATTTAAAATTAAATATTTTTATCTAAAAAATTTAAGATTCAAATTTTTTTTGTATCTTCAAAATTAAAAATGAATAAATTGCACAAAATTTTTTAGATTAATTTCATTTTTTAAAATGTTTTTCAGTGTCTTGGTCAAATTATATAAATGCAATACTGCTATTCATGTTTGCTAAATTGTATTAATACTTTTCAAAAACTTTAAACAAAATTTAAAAACTAAAATTCATTTATTTAAATTTGTTTCATTTTATTATATTATTATGATCAAATTAATTTTGTTTAGTAATAAATAATTGGATGTGCAATTGCATGGAATGTCATGTGACATTTGGATAGCAGAAAATAATAGGTTGAGCTTTGATCCAAAATGTGCCATTCTATCACTAAGCACTATTTATTTAAAGTATATTGAAGATTATATTGTTTTAATATAATTTATTGCATTAAACATTTTTTATCTATTTTATTGGTTTTCTTAGGATCTTTTAACTCCACAATGTTCATAAGCTAATTTTATTGCTTTTATTATAAAAAAAGCTTTTAATTACAGTTTTTAAAAAGTGAAAATGAATAAAACTTTTTATGTATATATTCTTCAGAAAATCTTTTGAGAGATGGTAATTAATGAATAAAAAATAATAATTTTTCCAAAAAATAGTGTCAAATCAGAAAAATTAAATTAATCTAAATAGCTGTGTAAATATTGTAACAGATTTTTAATTTATTTAAAAAAGTTTATTGTGATATATGCAATGATATCATGAATAATTATGGAATGAATAATTATTGTAATTGGTATTTTTTAAAATTTATTCAATTCATTTTTGGTTTTTTCCAAAATTTATTTTGATTTTAAGTTAAAAAAGATTTTGGGTAATTTGAATGCTGCTTAATTTAAATTTTTTCATCTAATTGCTGTAAATTAAACAATTTTCAGAGTACAGTAACATTTCAATTTATGTTAGGAATTTTTTAAATACTGCAAGTTGACATCTTGAAACAATAATCAAATAATTAATTGATAAATTTTGGATTCTTTTTCAATAGAAAAGAAATTTCTCATAAAACCACTATCTATTGTTCATTTACAAATTAATTTATTATAAATTCAATGTGTAATTTAAAACCTCTTATTACCTGTCATTGAATTTTGTTTCAAACTTATAGTACTATTTGTCCTTTTAATTTTCTTATTGTATTTAGAGAAAAAAAGGGAGAGGTGAAAGAAAGAAAAAAATATGGTCAAATATAAGTTTTCTTTTGAAAATGGATTTCTTAAAAAAAATTTAAAAAATTAAAAAAAACATAAATGACCAATTCAAGTTTTATGTTTTAGATTTCTTTGTCAAATAAAAACGTTTTAACAGTATAAATGAAAAACACAATATTCTTTTTTAAACAAAAGAGGGGGGGGGTATTCTAATGCATGAAAACATTTCATTTTTCTTTTCTGTTGTACTTTTTTATTATTATTTATATATCTATATTTTACATATAAAAAGTAGGCTAAATTTTAAATGTATTGATTAGTTATCCCAATATTGTTTTATGACATCAACTTGCAATATTTTAAAAAATCAATTAAAGGGAAAATGGAATCTAGGTACTAGAGTCCATTGGTACCAAGCCAAAAAATAAAAGAATTAAAATTTGTAAATTTAATAAATTTTATGATACAGCAAACAGACATAATATTTATGCAGTCTTCACACCACTCATGCAAGGTAGAGAATAATTTCTATCCAATTTTAACATCTTGTGAAGGAATGTAATCATAAACATATGACCAAAGACATGAAAAAGATCTATGAACTTCAAGATGCACATTTTATGCTGAATCATCACTCATCAATTTGCTCAGACTACAATTTCTTACACATATCTTTATCATTATTGAGTATATATTAAAACGAATAATCCATTATTCATTTTAATAAATTAAAAAATAAAATAAATAAGATATTTCCCCTTCTATGATAAGTCTATGCCAACAACTAAAACAAGGTTCAGAAAGAAACTAATTTTTGGATATAAAAATCATATTTTTTTTCTTTTTTTGCATCAGATTGGAATACTATTTCCAGGATTTCATCATGCCTTGTGAATAAAATTGAGGGACACTATTAACAATTAGCTAGATTTAATCTGGAACACTTTGAATGATACTTTGAATAACTCAGGCTGAAATGAAGAATTGGCTTTTATTTAAAAGATAGCTAGAAATTATGGACTTTTAATATTTTTCAGAATTTATTTTTTGTGAGTCTTATATTTAAAGTGGTTTACACTTTGATTTAAATAATCTAAATTTGTAAATAATGCTTGTGATTTAGTTATTATTTTTTAAAAAATATTAGTTAAAAAAAAGTCAAATATTTGTAAAACGTTCTCTTTACTTGATAAAATTATTTTTTTTTAAAGAAAAAATAATAATTATTATATATCACATATGTATGCTAAGTTTATGAATTTTTATAAGTTATTAATAGAGGAAATGTAAAGAAATAAAGATAATCATGTAAATGCAATGTACACACATAAATGTCTAAGTCATAAATAGTTGTAATTAAAACAGGCAAAACTCTCCACACAGTAGTGCCACTCAGTGTCAACCAGAGAAATTAATGGATGCCAGAAGGCTTGTGCATAAAATCTTCATCTAGTGCCTACTCATCCAATATCCCCAGACCAAGGCCACAAGCCAGAAACTAGTCTGGGGATATTGGATGAGTAGGCACTAGATGGGATTTTATACACAAGCCTTCTGGAATCCATTGATTACTTTGGTTGGCACTGAGTGGCACTACTGTATGGAGAGTTTTGACTGTTTTAATAAGTTATGTGCTAGCATAAGAAATGGTGATTATGTGATGTTTAGTGGTTTAGCACCAATCCTGCCTAATAGGATAGTGGTGGCTATGGTTGTTAAAGAGCCAAAGTCACCAAAATGTATAGGTACTGAACTGAGTTCATACTCATAGGACTATATAAGCTATTGAGCTTAGATTGAAAATATTATTGTGTTTTCAATTTTATTCTCATAGTTTTGTAGTTAAGTACAGATAAAAGGTGGCTGTTCAAGGGTTGTGTTAAAACCTAAGATCTAGGTGCAGCGCTCTCAGATCCAAAGCTCATCACTGATGAAGTCCACAAGACAGAAACTAGTTTGGGGATATTGGATTAGTAGGCAGTAGATGGGGATTTTATGCACAAGCCTTCTGGAATCCATTGATTACTCTGGTTGGCACTGAGTGGCACTACTGTATGGAGAGTTTTGCCTGTTTTAATAAGTTATGTGCTAGCAAAAGAAATGGTGATCATGTGATGTTTAGTAGTTGTAATTAATAGTGAATATTTCCATTAGTCTCATTTGTTCATAGTATTTGATTACTGAAAATTGGATTTTATGTAGATGGATTTATATATGTGCAGTTGTTTGTTCAATGTTTAATAGTTCACATATGTTTGCATTCACATGGGAGATTATATTCCTGTCAGTTTAACAAGTTAGGGATCAATGTCCAAATGACTCATCCCTGTATAAATTGTAGTTGTATTGAGGTTTAGGACCCCAAAAGGGCCAATTTTTATAGTTATTGTATAGAAGGTTTATTCAGTTAAAATTTGGACCAAAATGGTCATTTCTTTATACATTATTATTATTATATAAACTGTTATGTTTAGGAATAGGATCTAAAAAAAGACCATTCCTTTTGATTATTGTAATAAAGATAGCATTGATCTCTATCCCATATAGAACATATGTATGTGTAAGTTTTAGGAGATATGCAAATCAAAGAAATGTTATATTTATAAATTCATACATTGTAAAGTTATATTTACATTTATTGAAGGAAAGGTTAAAGATACAGCAAATGTGACATTGTCTATACATTTTTTGATACTATGATGTATAAAGATTAAAGGATTTTGTTAAAGAAATAAATTGCATAACAATTAATGATTATATTTTGTAAATAAATTATTGTTATATCATTTGTTAATTTTATTAAGGAAAATAAATTGTACATCAATTAATAAGTACAATTTTAAATAATATATTATTACATCATGTGTTACTTTGATTATATAAAATTGCTTGATCTACCATCTTTCATTGGGAGTAACTTATGTTCTCCATGATTTAGCCAGCATTATATTGAATAAAATATCATTTTAAATATATATGTGTTAGTTTATTTCCTGATGCTTAAAGTCAGGTGACAGTCATTTAACTTATGTAAATAAATAAATAGAGAAAATGTAAAATTGTAAAATATGCTAGTCTGACCATTACAATATATAAATAGCAAATTACTACAGTTTAATGGATATGTCAAATATGCTGCCTTTGCAATTGTTACAAATTATTTAATGAAATTATATTAATAATTTTTATTAGTCATTCAACAATGAATATTTATGTATTGTAATTTTCACTACATTACTCTCACATAAGATAGGGAATGGTTTCTATCTGCTTTTTCATCTTGGAGCACCATATGTAATCACATTTATTAATAACATTTCTTTAGCTTATTTTGAAAATAGATGTATTTTATTCTTCACTTTATAATACTTTCAAAATTTGCCATGGTACAATATTTTGAACAATAAAATGTTTTCTAAAAGTTTTACACAACTTAAGAAAATCCATAAAATAAAAGTTATCAATTTAATAGTAAGAGACAAAAAGGAACTAAAACATCCACGTATTGCATCAGAAAGCTTAAAAGTTTGAAGTGTTTAACCAAGAATCTGAATTGGGTAATAATTAATATGAATGACTGTGTAGATTGTAAGTAAATACAAATTTAAAAACATCAAAACAATTAAAGAGGGTATAGTCTTCTGATAACAAGACTACTATTACATTTTAGAGAAATCACATACCTGCTATTAATGAAACTACTATTACATTTTCATAGTTAAAAAAGTTATTGGAAAAATGGGTATTGTCCTTAGTGTATATTAATTAAGATGAAAGGCTGACATTTCACTACTCATTTTATTTAAAAAATAAGATATAGCAAGTTTTTATTTTTATTTTTTGAGTGAATGGGAAAGATTGAACACACATTCAGAAAATACTCAGTAAATATATATGAAAATGTAATCTCTCAATTTATTATTTACAACTAAATTATCATTTTTAATATTGTTTAATATTATAATCATAATTTATATATGTATACTATAACAGAAAAATATATTTGTTATATATATGTGTGCATATTGAAAAGTATTACATACCTGCAGTTCAGTAAGTCATATTGTATTCTATTGCAATCAAAGCTTATCAACAAAATATGAGCAATTATATGGAATGTACAATGCATGTTAGAAGGGTTTGGAACAAAATGCAGCAATATTGTGGCTATAATATATATGTGTGTGGGTGATTGCGCTAATAACATGATTTGAATCAGACTGGATAAAAACTTTAAAATGTTTTAACATTTGAAACAAAATGAGAATTTTTTTTTATAGAGCTGTCTCATGACTAACTCAAGTATTTGACAAATAAGGTTAATAATAATACCTCCTCATTTGTTGTTTGCTGTTTTTATTTCAAAGGCTGTTGGGAAAGTTTTTGTTCAGTAGTGAACTATTTAAACTTTGTTTTTTTTTGTTCTTTTATCTATATATACACGTTATCATTATTTTAAGACAAAAATTGCAAATGTAAACTTAAATTTTATGTGAAGATTTCAATCTATATATCTATATTTAAAAGAATAAGTTTAGTCTATTTTTAATAGTTGCTATTGGAAATGAAAAAATCAACATATTAAATTTTTCAAGCTTTCTAGTGACAAAAGTTTATATAAAGTTAAATGTACTTCAAAATTTGAAATATGTTTCATTATAATATATGTGTATGTGTGAATACATGTAACATTTAAATTATATAAAGATTATATATCTATACATATCAATTACAATTATAATGTTTATACTATATGAAGAAATTTTCTATTATTATATATACACACACATGTATATTCGAACACAAAAACAGTTAAAAGCCTTTTTTTACAACAAACTTTTTAGTATACATTATGTTAATGGAAAAAATTAAAAATCTATAATCATGGTTCAGTGCTTATTGCATTCAATTGTTACATTGATAGCTTATAACAATTTTTTAATGGTGATTTTAACTTTATTATTATTTATGATTGCAGTCTTTAATTCCTGAATATAATAATTTGTATATAGGTAAAAATTATTAATTACACACACACACAGTATCACCTGGGATTTAGTCAACTTGATAATGCCTTCTCTTTTCCTGATTTCTTTTTGAACAGCTATTTAAAAATGTTTATCTTTGTCTTAGATATATATGTGCACGCATGCAGGAAAGAGATTGCAATGTTCTGAGTTTTTTTAAAAAAAAAGTATTAATCAAAAATCAAACTGATGTTTATTTCAAATTTTCTTGAATGGGAATTTAAAACGATTACAGAAACTTTTGCTGAAGTCGACGAGGATATCGCAGTTTTAGGAAATTTCCCCTACTTTACTCATTTAAAAAAATAAAAAAAAATACCTATTGTTTAAAATTAAGGCAGCATGCTTTTAGTTAATTAGGCAAAATTTATTATAAGCAATTGACTTAAAATGAATTTTATATAAATATAATATCTGGATAAAAATCTCAAATATACTAAATATTAAAGTTGACATGCATATCCCTGTAATATTAATTTTATATTCAAGATTTATTATCTATCCAAATCAATAAATTTTTCTATAAATTGTCAAAACCAACAGTGAAGGTATTGAAATTTATTTAAAAATGTTTTCCTTTGAAAATTTTTAAGTGTTCTTGCACACTATCTATGATATATACTTACCAGCATAGTCTGGTAATCACCTAACATAAATAAAACCAACAATTCTACTTTTGGATAATTCTAAGTAAACATCAATAAATAGTAAGCAAAGAATTAGGCCAATGAAAACCATAATTATATACATCCAGGAACTGTATCTTTGATAAACATATTTTCTTTGTTAAGTCTGGATCTATGGCTTCTGAAACTTACCTGAGTTTGTATATATCTTCTAGTACAATCATTAAAATACATATTACTTTATATATGGCTATTTTAGATCTCTTAACCTAGTAACCCACCATGATTACATGTTTTTAAATCATACCCCAAAGCATTTCCCCTTGTATTAATCAAATAGTCATAAAGAAAACATCTCATTTCTCCTTTAATAAATATAACTTCAACAATAATAAATTAAGTCACAGTTTTAAAATCTTGGATTAACCTTGGTTAATACATTTTTTGTGCTTATTTATTACACCATTTTGATTGTACCAGTTTTAGTATTGGCAAGACTATGTATCAGCAAGTTAAAGTTCCAGTCCATGATATAACATACACTAAAAAGGAAGGTTCAATTTTTATCCTATGCCTATTAGAGATATAAGTTGGTATTGCACCTTTATATTAGGTCAATTTCAGTATTGTAAAAAATTATGTAATGTTGTCCAACATTGATCTTCTAACAAGATGGAGAGTCATCTTTCTTTTGTAGATCTAATTTTTTGAAAAAATATGTTGGATGTCAATTATAATATTAGAAAGAGAAGACTATATAATGGATCAGATATACCTGTAATGGGTATGCCTGTTTTCCCCTAAATTTTGCATAAGCATATGATGTAATAATAAAAAATGAATATTCCAACTTTGTAAAAGGCATGCCTAATCTCACTAGAATGCCATAAAACTATAATGTAGTCTGAAATATGCATTTAATCATGGATTTGATCCCAAAATCACATTTCAATTTAATATCTCACATGATATATTTTATATATGCAAAATAATATTTACATACCAGTATCAAAAAATGATTTAAATTTATAATATCTCCTTTCTTCAATTAAAGTGTTTACATTGTCCCATATTTTTTATCTTAGATCTTGGATCATAGAACTCACAATATTAACCCCCAGTAATTATAATAGCTAAATCCCCTTTGGCTCAATTTTATAAATAGAATAAATATTTATTAGGCTCTATTCTACCAGGATTTCTTTATTATTATTATTATTTTTTTTGGAATTTAAAGTATATTGGTTATAAGTGTTATTTGAGTAGTTGTTTTTTGAGGTTTGAATTTATTACTCATAGATTAATTAAGAAACATATTAAATTTTGGTTTAAAAAAACAATAATACTAACAAAAGAAAAAACTGTATATATTTAAAATATTAAACTTTACAAATAAAACACACAAGTTCACTTTTAATTTTATATAAATAGCACTTTTTTTGATTTCATATCACTTATGATAATATATGATTTTTTCAAGTCCAAAATATTATATTTATAGATCTATTAAGTATAATTATATTTGATGAATGTGACAATCTTAATTAAATTACTATTCCTATTGTTGATCAATATCTAACCACAGTTCTGTTTTTATGTATGGTCATGCATTATGTTATATATTCAAAATTGGTAAAAGACTAAGATGACATTTATTTTATTTGTGTCACCATATCTTAAGACACTGAAATGTGAAATTTTATAGATGATTATATGAACAAAAAATTTATTTGAGACTAAATTCATTGTAACGTTGATAAAACGAGCAAATTTATTTTTTACTTTCAAGCTTTTATATGTTCTGTGTGGATTAGAACAATGGTAGAGTGAGACTCTGAAACGTAAGATCCATGGGTTAACCACAGTTCTGTTAATTTAGTGCTGCTTGAATTTGTTATGAATTCCTAGGACATAAGGTAATTTGATTATTTATTTATTTTATTTAATCTTTTATATCTAGTATGCTTTATATATCTTTATAAATTAAGTAGTCTATAAAAGAAGAAATCTATAATTATATATAATATTAGACAATATTCTTCATGTGACTCAGTTGCCATGTAATATACAGTTAATTTTTATGATTAAAGCTGTTCATAATTAAAGAAATTTGCTTTGTTCAAATTAGCTTCTTTGCTTTATCAATATATTTAGATTTAATCATAACTTATGACTTTTCTATCATAGTAATTGTATAATGCTTTATTTGATATTTTCTAATTATTTTATCAATTAAAAAAATCAGCTTACCTATTTCAATAATTCAATTTGTAATAATAATATATAATTGTCATTAATTTTCAATGAATACATATATTGTTACAAGCACACTTGTATCTATTGCTGTATATACATATTTTGATATTCAACAATTATGTGTTTATCTCCAATTTAATTTTTTATAAATTAAAACAAAAAATCATTCAAAATTAAACTTTGAACTTTAAAAACCTAATTGGAATATTATTATTTTTAACTCCAGAAAATAACATATTTTTTAAAATACATTTAAATAGTTAAGTATATATCAGTTTAAACTGGAATTTTGATTTCTTATAATATTTTGGAAGAAGTAAAAATTCTCTTCCACATATTTGATAAATTTTAATAATTTGAGATATTCTTGCTCTAAGCATTTATAATTTTTTCTCATAAAACCCAAATAAAATATTGTTATATATATGAAACCCAATAACAACAATGTAATTAAATAAAAATTATTTTTTAAATGCCAAGAAATACTGTTACATTTTTTTTTATAGGAAGTAATTTATAAAAAGTCTTTTGTTTACTTATAATATTATCAGCTGATACAAACACATTACAAGAAACAAAATATTTTATTTTAAAAAAATAATACTAATTGTATATCTGAAATAAACTACAGTTAAACCATGATAGCTACTATATTTTGTTTCAAACTCTTCTCATTTTCATTGTACATTATGTATAATAGGTCACATTTTGTGATAAGTTTTGATTGCAATAGAATCTATATTGTTTATTGAATTGCCCAGGTGCAATAGTTTCCAATATACACATATATGTAACATAGACCCTTTTTACATATATAGTATATCATATATAAATTATGACAATAATGTAAACAAAATATTTAAGAATATAATTATTAATAATAAATTTGGAAAAAAGTTGTACATATCTATTGTGTATTCATTCATTAACATTCACTCAAAAAAAACATGTTGACCCATATCCTTATTTTTTAAATAGTAAAACAACAGATTTTCATCACAATTAAACATGCTCTGTATGATATTCTTTTTCTTTAATATTTTTTTCTTTATGGAAATATAAATTAAATTTTCTTTATTCGCAAATTACAGCTTCTCCACTTGCTTTAATGGTTTTAAGTTTATATCAATTTCAGAATATATACTTTCATCCTGATTTGCCATTCAGCAGTCAGATTCTCAGTTAAACTCATCAAAACTTTTAATATTTGGCTTTTTTGGCTATTATTAAATCAATCACTTTCATTTCATCACTTTAAGATATTTATTAATTTTTTAAAATTTTGTAAAACTTTTAGCATTATATTTAAATAAAAATTTATTATGCAAAGTATTGTTCCACATCAAATATGGACAGGATTATAAAACAAAAATGCTTTCAAAGTTAGTTGAAGAAATATTAATAAACATAATCATGTATAGGACAGCAAGATGAAAAAATGGCTACTGCCATATTGTAAAATTTATTAACTTTATAATTTTTTTATAGATTTTTTAAAAATGTGATTGTGTATGGCAGTACAAGATGGTAAAATAGCTGTTACTTTATTATAAAATTTATTCAATTTACAATTATTTATTTATGTCTGCATAGTTGAATTGCATATAAAGGGAATATGCTAATGCAGCACATATGCATTCTTTACATATTTCTCTGAATTTATGTCTTGTATAGCATGATAAATTGTTTTCATTTGCTGTTTCCATTGATAATTTCCTTGGAATCCATGGTTTAATGTGAACGTATTTTCAATTAAATTTATTTGAAATTTGATAATTGAGATAACAGCAGACAACATTTCACTGTCAAAAAAAAAAAAAGACCGTGAATTTAACATTATTTTGATCAGTTTTTTTAATCTCTTGAAACATTTAAAACAGAATATTTATTAAGCACTTTAGTAAACAAATCTGTTTTCTCCAAGAAAAATTCCATTAGTTTCTTTTTTTTTTTGAATGCCAATTTTTAAACAATACCTGATTAATATAAACATTTTGTTTTATAGCACAATTTCAAAATAGTAATAATAATTCAATAACAAATATGGTAAAAATCTTAAAATTGAAATATTATCTTTCAAAATTAAATGTGGTTTTATTTAATTAATTCACTTTTTAAAAAAAAAATCTTTCCAAATTAAATTTAATTTTATTTAATTAATTAATACACTTTAATCTTTCAAAGGAAAATTTCATTTATTATATTTTAAAAACAAATTGATTAAATTAACTATAATAATTTCATGTGAATTTGTAAATGCACATATACATATCTTTACATCAATAATAATCTATCAATTTATGAAAATTGAATAATTAATAATAAATTCATTTTGTTCATGTAGTTAAAATAGGTTGAATAGTCTGTGTAAATTTATCCTAATATGTCAATATTTAATTTTTTTTTTTTTTTTAATGTTTGTCTTTAATATTTTAAAAGCATTTAAAATTTTGCTGGCTCATTCTAATTTACATAACTTTCTCAAAATTGCATGATGAGGAGTAATTTTTTCTTTGTTATTTGTTATTGTTCTAATTTCAAACTAAGATACAGTATTATGAAAATCAGTAAAAATCTATATATATTTCCTTATACTCTCTATAGAAATTTTCATAATTTTTTTAAGCAGCAGTGTTTGATGGAAAAAAAACCAACCAATTGCATGCTGGTCATCCATTTATGTTGATAACCAATATCATTAGCACCTTTGAGACTAATTAAATCTAGCAAAGATAGGAACACTCGTTTTTTCATCAAATACTATCACTTGGTATTTTGTGAAAATTTTTATAAAAGATATGAGTAAAAATTAGCTTTAATATTTATATATTTGTCTAATATTTATTTATATATCTAGAGCGAGAGTTGCAATATATATAGTTATAGATATTATAACATTGCATAACTACTATAAGTTAAGAAAGGACAGACAATATAATAGTATAAGCTCATAAAAAGAGGGTTAACTGAATTTCCATACTGTCCTGTAGAATGGGTTAGCACATAACTTTCTTTTTAATATTTTATGGCTCTTTATTAAAAAAGAAAAATAATAAGTTAATAACCATAACTTATAAAAGGAAATAAAATGTTTAAAATATTGCTCATTATAAAAAAACAAAAAAAACAAATTGGAGTTGTTGGAATTAAAAAGTAACAAAAAGTTATCAAACTATTGAAGTTAGTAATTAATCACAATTTATTTCAAAAAAATTCAAATTTGTAAAGAAGCAATATTTTTCCATTTGTTTTTTTTTTTTATTTCTTGACTTTATTATTGTTGTTAAACAATAAACAAGTAATTAGACATTGATTGAGATAGGGTAAGTTTTATAGATGGACTGTTAGATTGCTGAGCAACATATTTTTTAAGAAATATTTTTTAGAAACACAGAAGGTTAGTTATAAAGGGATTTGCATCAGAAAATATTTTGTTAGTGAAAACAATGGATCTAAAACCACCTACTATCCTGTTAGAGGGAAGTCTTCATTCATGCTTTTCCACAACCTTTCGTATTGAATCCTATGCAGCAAGATATACTTGCTGATAAGATTAATATTTTAATATTATAAAAAATGTATAGTATGATCAAATATTCTTTTGACTCATGCTTTAGTATGTGTGGCTAAATTTTCCCCAGCAGGTGTTCATCTCTGCCCCAGTATGCATCTCCATAAATGGGAAAGTTGTGAAGATTTAGTCCAAATCTAAAAGAAAAATAATTGCTCATTATTGGTTGAAGAAACATGTTTTGTCCATAAATTAAAATTAATGCTGCAGGCTTCCTCCAAAATCATATCTTTCAATAAATTATGAAAGAAGAAAATATACTGATGCTCACCAGTCAAAATAAGGGAAACTATGGATTATTTAATAAACTGAATTATTTAATTGCCAACCAAGAATAAGAGGGAAAAAACAAGAATTAACCAAAATTATTAAATAAACTGAGCTATTGTTTGTCAGCTAAATAAAAGAAACCCCCTCCAAGGATTATTAAATCAACTTTTCATTTGTTTGCTAAGTGAAATAAAAAAAAAATAAGGATAAACAAACAATCATTTATCAGCAAATTTGATAAGTACATCACATGTGATAAAATTTTGTTAATGTCATATGCTCATAAAATGTATTATATATTTATCTGTTTAAGGTAATATTATTTGTGTATCATGCAATTTTAATCAATTTTAAAATTTATGGGTATTATTAAAACATTGATCAGTCATGGAAAATGAAAGAAATATTTTAGTTTATGTTAATAAATAGAGATTATAAATAAAAATTATTAAGAACTATTGCATTGGAGAAATGATCTTAAATGCCTTATTAATGGTTGTGCTTTCCATTTTGGCAGATTCTATTATTTGAGGGATTGTATTGATGCATTATATTATTGCTATTTATATTGTTGTATAATCTTAAAATGCTGGCATCTGTTTAATTCCTATTCTGGGATTTCAGCAATTCACTATAGTACTGCAAATTAAATAATGCACTATTGTACATGAGATTCTTGTATCCCAAACCATTTCTAAGTGCTGATGGGATTATGACATTATAAAAAGTTCATGTTCCTGGTAGTATTGTGAAAGGTATTGGATAGTAATATCAGCCAAAAAAGTAAAGATATCTAAAGAACTCTGGGTTTTTAATCCATGTTCTGTTTATATATAATTATAGTGATGTGCATATCAATAGAGGCATATAAATAAACTATGATAAATAGGAAATATTACAGTTAATTGACAAGCATTACCAGCAAAAAGATTATAAACTCTATATTTATCGCCAATCTTTGATTAAAGTTCAAAAATACAGTTTTGCTTTGTGCATAAGAAGCATGAGCATATCTGTGGTACCTGAATTTGTATAAACTTCTAAGGAGATTATAAGGAGTATTCAGTCTTTTGTAAAATGTACATACAACCACACTAGGGCAATAGCAGAATATCATTATAATCATCATTTTCAAGCATCCATTGAAGGATGAAGGTCTCTCCAAGTTCAGTCCATCTTCTCTATCTCTAGCTACTCTTCTTCACATTATCCCACCCACTTTCTTATTTCATCCATCCATCTCACATGTGGACTCTTTCTAGATCTTTTACAATATTTTGGAATACAGTTTAAGAATTCAACTATCTATCTATTATCATCTCTTCTAACAATGTGTCCAGCCCAACCCCATTCCAGTCTCTTTAATTCTTTCAATGAATTCAATAATACCTGTTTGTTTGTTTTCATCCATGTATTTAATTTTCAATTTCTTCTTGTTATTCCTAACATTTATCTTTCCATATTCTATTGAATGATCTGAAGCCTTTGCATTGCTCTTTTGTTAAGTGTCTAAATCTCAGATCCATAAATTTGAACTGGTAACACACATTTATTAAAAACCCTTTTTAAACACATAGGTATGTTTCTTTTTAAGATTAAATTATTTCTACCAAAAGCACTTCAACAAAGTTTAATTCCATGATTAAGTTGCATCCATTATGTTTTCTATAATAATAATCTGAGTAGGATATTTTTGTATTAACTTCCAACTCATCATTGTCAATCATTATTTTTTTCTTTTGAGAAAATTCATTGAATATTACTTTAATCTTTTTAACATTTATCTTTAATTGTATTTACTTAATTTCATCTTATAACTCTTGCAACATTTCATGAAGTTCTAAAGCATTATTTACAAAAACAACTACATCATCCATAAAATCTAAATGACTTAAGTAATCTTCATTTACTTTCATTCCCTTAGCTTCTCATGTTAATTCACAAAATACTTTTTGTAAAACTGTTGCAAAAAGTTTCATACACCCTTCTTAATATTAACTTTTCTAGTATCATTATGTAATCTAATTGTTGCTGTTGCATTTTTATAAATATTCTTCAGAATATGACAATATCCTGGGTTATTGATGATCCAATGCTTTAATCATGGAAAAAATGCTTACAGAATAAAATGTCTTTTCATAATCTACAAATCCAAATCATAATGGTAACTCTATTCATTGGTTTTTTCTATAATTTTTTTCAATACATTGATATGATCCATTGTATTAAAACCACTTTTAAATTTAGCTTGTTTTTTTGTTTGGTTAAAATCCAAAATTCACTGTAGATGAGTTGTAATTGTTTTGGTAAATTTTTTTTATAGAATTGATAAAAGACTGATAAGTCTGTAACTTCTAATATCTTCTTTATTATATTTCTTAAATATTAATAATACTGCATTACCTTATTCATGTGGTACATCTTGATCATTAGACATTTGATGTATAACTTTGCAAAAAAAAATTCTATTTCTTCACCTGCTTCTTTTAAGATATCGATTATAATTTCATCATTACCTAGAGATTTTTGCTTTTTCATAAATTTAATTGCGTGTCTTACTTCTTCATTTAAATCAGAAGACATAATAGTTGCAAGAGATATTTTTCTTTGTTCTTTATTGATATATAATTCTTGATAGAACTATATAGCAATAAAAACAATAAAGAACTATATAACAATAAAACTATACAACAAGACTCTACTGTATATAGAATATTTGTAGATAAGCAAAAAGTCTACTAGTTTTTTAAGATTAAATAGCTACAAAAATGTTTTTTTTTCCTAAAAGAGTTAAAATTATTCAACTCAATGTTAACCCAAGTGTTTTAAGAAATGTGAATGTCCTAAAATAATTAGTGAACAACGGTAAAAATCGGCAAAAGCTACAGGTAGTATAGTAATTCTCTAGCATAGCAGATAGCCATCAATTCAAACAATTATAATTAATAACATTATTTAGAAGTAAAAAAAAAAAAAGAGTAGAATGAAAAATAGTGAAAAAGTTAGTAAGAGTTGGAAAAAAAAATAGAGAGTTAAAAAATTACCGTGTTGGAAAATTACTCACATAAATTATAAAATGGTAACTGCCCAGTCGATTGATCAAGAAGCTGGTCCTTCGCAAAACACAAGAAAAATGTATGCAACAATAGCAAAAACTTACCAAAATAATGTAAACTCGGGGGAAAAAATTCCAAATTTAGAAAAACTACATCAGACGATCTGAAAGACTTAGATCTAATAAATCAAAATGAAATTGACCCCCCCCCCTCTACACACACAATGGACAGATGAAATGTTTGAACAGGTTGGGGAGAGGTTCAGTAACATGATACATAGAACACTTTTGCAACATTCAAAAGTTTTTTTTACTGACAAATCAATAGTGTTGGTGGTAATAGACCATCACTGCACTCTCTATAGTTTTCCCAAGGCACTCCTAATTGAAGCACTAAATAAAAATAATTTACTGGAGACAGCACAATGCATATGCGACCATTCTAATAGCAGATATGTGGCAGTTGAGTTTTATGAAGCTACACAAAGAGATCAATTCAAAAATTACATTAAAACTTTAAGAAATTTTGCCATCATACGAGTTGATGAAAGCAGCTACAATAATATCACCGGAGTGTTAAAAAATGCCTACTTCAGATATAGCCTTGACGATTTCCAAAGTATGACGAACCCATTTAAAAAGATTATTTTTTTCCAACAAATCAAAGAAACATCAATATCCATATTCACAAATAGATTTGAATATAAAGTCAAGTTACATAAAGAAATAGACCCAGAAAACATCCCAACACACATAACAGACCAAGAAGTATCACTATATTTATATATCTGAGGACTACAGCCACATTGTTTCACCTATAGCAAAAGAGGTCACATAGCAACGCAATGCAATGAAGAATTAAATCTAGCGGAAAAGAACAACCACCTCTCATAAAGATTAGAAGAGAATCCAGATAGCACACACAAACCCAGACAACAGGAAAACATAGAATTCCCTCCATTCAAGTCAATAAAATCAAAAATTAAAACAAATAAAATGAAACTATAGACCATCCCCCAAGCAAGTCAATGGAAATAACAATTAACATTGACATGAATGAAGCAGATGAAAACCTTGATCCAGGGGCAAAATCACTTAGTGATAAGTTAAAGGAAAATGAAAATACTTATTTGCAAAAAAAAAAAACCAAAAGAACTAATAATCAAGCAGACCACACAATTATAAACAAAACAACAATTGAAATAATGGATACCATTACACAATGTGTTCCAGTAATTGAAAAGACACTTCTGGTAAGCAAAAAGAAATCAAGCAAAACCAAAGAAAACTAGAGAAAATAAAAAGATTAAAACAAAAAATCTGGAATATAGCCAACTAAATTCGATAAAACAACTAATAGATGAAAATATGGAAATGGAACCAACCTCTCAATATTCAAAAGAATTTGAAAATGACAGAGACAGTGACTCAATTATACAAATATTGACAGAACCAATAAACAATTCTAACCCCACTTCAAGCAAGATAAATTTACAAAAGGAAGGAAATGAAAGTCATAAACTTCTGTAAAATTGTGCACTCCCCCCCTTCTATTACATCAATGGCACTTAATGTCCAAAGTTTAAACTCCATGAAAAAAATACAACAAATTAACAAATGGATATAAACATTGACTGGGTAATTAGGCTATTCATCCACAAATAGAATTTTCATGGCACTAAAATGGGGTGGGAAAATCACAGCTGGACAAAATATGATACAACCAATATATCAGCACTTCAAAGAAAAGTTAACAAAGCATAACCAATTTAAAGCCCCAGAAATGTTTTTGAAAAACCAGAGAAACCATTTGAAATCGAACATTTTGCAATCATTCTAGCATTAATTACAGGTATATGCCACCCAGGACCACCAGGAATCCCACAATTTGTATTGTCACATCTCAGCTGATTTAAAAACACATAGCTGTATCAGCTCACAAATCAACCATCACAAAAGCTATATAATATACAAGGGCTATATCTGGTTTCAATGGTCCCCTTCATTAAAATACAAGCACCAATTACCACAATCTCCAATCTGAGGCCAATCTCAATGGAGCCTTTGGGAATAAAAATTCTAGAAAAAGTTTTAAAAAAAAAATTGACCCATATATAATAAAACTAATATCACAATATCAGTATGCAAAAAAAGATCATCAACAGGTCAAGCAGCACTGATATACAAAACAATCATTAACTCAGCAATTAAAAGGAAAAAATATGCCTCAATGGCCATGCAATTAGATTTTGAAAGTGCATTTGATTCAGTGCCAATCAAAACAATGTTAATTCAACTAAAAAAAACAGAAATACCTTGCACAAGCTTATATACAATTGACAACCTGCTACTGAACAGAGAAATTCACATCACATTCAATGGCAGATCTTCATCATTCTTCTACCCCAGCCAATCAATCCCACAAATATCTCCACTCAGCACCCTATTATTTACATTATATTTAAACTCCCTGTTAGAGCAAAATAAAAATAAAAATCCAAGGAATTCCAATTTCAAACACCAACACATACATACCATGTATAGCTTACATGAATGATGTCACAGTATTTTTTAAAATCAAAAAAGCAATTACCTATACTGCAGGAAATCATAAAAGAATATACAGCAAATTTGGGGCTAAAAATCAACAACTAATCAGCTGCATGGGCAATATTTGCAAGTAAATTAAGCACACAGATATATCAAGGGAAACCCAGTATGTTTCTGGGTTTCCCTTTTCACTTGGGCATGAATCAAATGAGAAAGTCAATAAAAAACAAACTTAAAACAGAAGCAGAGAAAATCACTGAATCACTCTCCAAATCCTATCTTTCAATCTACTTAAAAGTATCTTTATACAATCTGCTTATTATGACAAAAATCACTTACTATTTGCCAATAATAAATTTCACAAAATCATTTATTTCAGCAATTAAGTCATTGTGCAACAAGATGCTATGGAATAGTAGCAATCTCAATAAAGCAACTAAACCAACCAACAAAATGGAATGGCCTTGGACTGCATGCAATACAAACTTTCTACACACAAAAACAATAAATCTACTGGTTGCCATATTTAGATGTTTCCCAAACATAGAATAAAAACTAGAAATCACACCCACTGACTGACCCCTTCCCATGGATAATTATATAAATACACTATTGGTAAGTATTGAAAACTTTAAAAACAAAATAACATTTAAGAACACTATTAAATGTACTTATTGGCAAATACATGATTTTCTATGTCAGAACCAAGAAGATAATAATAAGCTAACAGTACTGGGAATAGATAATAGCCAACTAAACAAAAAAATACAAAAGATGGTATCTAGAAACAAATTTTTTTGACTTTATCCTCAAATTGAATCTAAATGCTTTACATGTAATGCATTTCATTCGTTTCAGGAGATTCTACCCAAATGTTGTTCTAATATGTGCTTTGTGTCACAGGGAAGAAGAAACACAAGAATATTTGATATACGACTGTAAAGGCTTAGAGACTGTTAGACAACTTATGTTGAACAATTATAGGAAAAATGAAACCACAATAGAAAAAATGCTGAAAATATTCAAGGAAAACAAAATATCAACAATATTTGCAGCCATTTTCAGCATATTTGCCTTATGATGTACCAGATGTACATTTACCTTAGGAAACAGTCCAAGAAGACATTCTAACACATATCATAACAAGCTCAAAAACTTAAAGAAAGAGAAAATCTTCTTGCATCACCAGACAATTTTGTCACCACTTGGTCTCTTTTTGAAATAAGAGCAACATTATAATGGGTACACAAAACATAACCCCAGAAAAATGAAAAGTCAGAATAGACCAACAATAAGAACTGAAATATGAAAAGTATAATAATTACTAAAAACCCTAATGGTAAAAAAATTTTTTTTTTCTTTTTGTATTTACTGATGGATCCTAGTTTATTATGTTTGATAGAATGTACAACCTGATATGATGTAACCAATTTTTGCCTAATAAAGTTTGCTTTGAAACATAACAATAAAACTATACACAGCTTGAAATATCATTTATTGAGACATGAATTTTATTTTCAAAATTATATTTTTAAAGTATGATTCAAATGAAATATTCTCATGAGCAAGTAATATCTAAATAGTAATACTGATTAACAATATAAAATTACAATAGCTTCTTTCCTCCAATTGAATTGGTCAATAATCATGCTCTTGTTCAATACTTTATGTCAGGTATCTTGAATCTCAAACCCACCCAAATCAATTGGTAAAGAGCTATGACTTATAATGTTTGCTTAATGAAGGAAAAAACTTAATTATATTTTGAAATTAAAATTAACTAGTTCTTATCAATCTTTATGTGGCTACTATCTGCTCATAACTTATATCTTTGAACTATTATCAATGAATAAAATATTTTAATTAAATTTATACATATATATTAATAAATTAGCAATAAAATTTATATATATACAACTGAAATGTCACCCCCCCCCCCAATGAAATTGATAAAATCTAATTTGCCATCCTAAATCTTCTATTTCACTACCAGTTAATTATTTCTAAATATACTTTTGTTTACTACTAACCTTAATTCCTTATTATTATCATCTTATCTATGATTATATTATTATAATATTCAGGTTATTCACCTTATAACCTTATCGTATTTGTAAACGTTTCGAACAACATTAGCTAAATAAAGGTTTATTCCGTATGATAATTTTGTTAACTGCTGGTAAATCATTAACTTTATATTTGAGCAACAACAAAAAAAAATCTAATGCATTATTATTATTATTATTATTATATGTGTGTGCATGTTTAAGGTTATATATTTCTGAAGAAATAGACTAAATCAACATTTTTTTCTTGTAGTGGGTAATTTATCTCAAACATGTATATCTGTGAAGATTGGTGTGAAATTTTGTAGTTAATTATTAACTATCACAAATGTTTATTTAAAATTTAAATCCATTACAATGTTGGTTAAACGCACGTAATTACTTTGCATAAACCAACTTTATACTTGTATATATTTTATAAATTGTATAATCTATTAAATATATATTCTAATGGCAAAGAAAAAAATGTCTTATATTGTTTATATATATATTTAGCTCAAATTAAGATATTGTGTTTATAAAGAAAATTATAACAACCTTCTATAGAAACACATCTGATCTAAATTATTGTGCTTACTCATCACCATGTTATTTAATATTTTTGAATGTATTTTTTCTTATTAAGAACAATAAAAGGAAATTGACTATTTATTTGAATAAATTATATCATAATGACAATAATTAGTGAATAATACATTTTATTTTTTAAAAGCATACACATTTTTGTATTCACTATATGTAATATAATATTTTATTCATGACTACTGTGCCCATTTTATTTTTTCTTTTAATTTTTTAAAATCCAGAAGATTAAATATAAAGTATTTTGTGCAATTTCACCATAATCTCTTAACTAAAATATGTCAAAAATTTATGTATATCGCAATAAAATATTTAAATTTTTTTTTTTTTAAAAAAAGGGGGGAATGCTGAAATCTCTTTCTAATGTTTGATATGTTTACTAAATTGAGCTTAAATTTAATGACTAATTAAACCTAGTATATAAATAAACCACTAAACATCACATGATCACTATTTCTTATGCTAGCACATTACTGTTATTAAAACAGGTAAAACTATCCATATAGTAGTCCTGGAGGGTTGAATTAGATCCTAAGATCTAGGTGCAGTGCTCTCAGATCCAAAGCTCCTCACTGACAAAGACCATAAGCCAGAAACTAGTCTGGGGATATTGGATGAATAGGCACCAGATAGGGATTTTATGCACAAGCCTCCTGGCAACTATTGATTACTCTGGTTGGCACTGAGTGGTACTACTATATGGAGAGTTTTGCCTGTTTTTATATAAATAAACATAAATAATATTACATGCATGAATATATTGAATAGTTTAATTATTAAAAGTTTACCTTGAATGAATGAAAAAGACTTTATTTTAATAAATATTTTTTTATCTATGTAAATAATATACTGACCACATTTAACAACAGTTTTAAAAATGACTATTCATTTTCTGAGCCAGCATAAAAAATAAAATGTAAAAGATAGGAATTTTTCTGAAAAAGCATTTATTATAATAGGAATCTATGTTTAAATATATAATTTTGCTCCAAAAGATTCATTACATAAAATGCTGTATTCAAATTGCCTTTTTTAATATTCATCAGTTTAAATTAATTCCAACTTTGGCTTACAGATTATTTTGTAAATAGTAATTAGAACTGGCAAAGAAAACTTCATTGCTTAATTTACCATCTGAAGAAAAATTACCATCTTAAAATTTAGAACTTTGTTTATACTATCTTCCATTTGAAGTAATATATAAAATAACTCATATTTTCATGTAGGAAAGATACTTGTTTAAATTTAATTGAAAAGATTTCAATTTATATCTTTCCTTTTGTTTTCTCTCCTAACTCCCATGTTTCTCTCTATAGGATACTGACTTTAAATACTAGATTCAATTTAATGTTTTTTTGAAAAAAAAATCCAAATCATTTAATAATTAATAATAAAAAATCTGGAATTTATAAAATTATGTCATTCCCCACTTCTTTAACAAAACATTTATTTTTAGATCCAATTTCATTAAAGCTTATTATATTTAAGTATGAATTTATTAGATAAACATGATGATATCATGTTGGTCTATAAATGCAAAGCTTCATGCATATTTGTACAAACAATTACCTATTATTTAATGGAAAAGTTTTTTTAGTGATATATGTATCTTATACATTTAATTAAAATAACTTATATATTCTATCTAAACTTTATTTTATTCCTATTTAAATCTCAATTTTAAATGAATGTTTTAGCATATTTAACAATATTACCAAAATCACATTTTTCTTTAGTTTGCAGTAATATCCTATAAATACAATTTATCCATACCACTTTGAATACTTTTTAACAAAACTCTTTATTTTGTACATATACTGGCTCTGAAGAAGACTGCAGGTCAATCGAAATATAGGTATATGTATATGTGCAAATAAAGAGTTTTGCTAAAAAGTGCTCGAAGTGGTTTGGATAAATTATATTTAATAATATTCCTCAAATGGTAATAAATAGTATTAAATTAAAATTTCCTTTTTCTTCTCTCTTAAGCAAAATAAATAAATTAATTTTATTATTAATTTTGTTTACAATTTTTTCCCTTTTTAAATTAATCCTTATCTATATTCATGGGTTAGTTCTTTGATTGACTTAAACTTTAAACTATAATGCAAAACATTTCCCTACATATACAGACTTAGGATACCATTTGTTGATAATCTTCTATTTGGTGATTAAAAACTGTCCATCACTTTCAAATAAAGATAAAACTTCATGAACTAGACAGAAAAAGAACTATCTAATATTATATATAGCACTTGTAAAGTTAGAAAAAATAGGAAGAGACATTAAATTTTAAAAGTGATTCTATATTTTATTATGAAAGCACAATTCTAAATAAGAAATAGAAAAACAATCTTGTTGAGACAATCACATATCAGATAAAGTAAGATTAATAATTCAATTTAATGAAAGAAGTTAAATACGGACAATTTAAGTTCTCTTTATGATAAAAAAGTAAGGGTTTTATGTAGCTATATAGAATATTTTGATTATACCAAACAACATTTTAAAATTGGTATTAGATATGTTAATAAGCAAATTGAAAAATAATGAAAAGGAAATTGCTGAAGATAAATTTGATCATAGAACAAAATTAAGGAGCGCTCAGACTTATAAAATTTGAAAGAAAAAAAAAGGTATATTATAATTTTTTTTTTGACAAGATACTAAGCAGAGATAGATATAAATGTCTAAATGAAAATACAATGGAATTACATTATATTTTGATTAACAAAAAACATGTATTTCAATATTGTAATATTTTCAATAGACCCAGCAGAATTATAATTTAGTAAGATATAAGTTATATGTTATGCAAAGGAAGAGAACCAAACACTATTAAAAAAAAAAACAGAATGTTCAAATTGTTTTAAAATTTTAACAAACTTTGAAGATAATTCAGACCTGAATGAGATCAATTAAGAAGTTAATTCCACTAAAAACTACAGAAAGTTAATTAATACAAAAAAGAAGCAATTCCCCAATAAAATTTTAACTGAAACATGGCAATTTAAAAAAAAAAAAGAAATATAAAAATATTTTAAAATTATCTATTTACAAGACTTGAATATTTGCAATTCTGTAACATAGTATGAAAAAGAATAAATAATGATATAAGGAAATTTAATTATAAAAGAGAATAAATATACCAAAACTTGTAAAATAATTTGGTATTGGGGGGGAAATTTCTGCAGCAATAAAAAAAAAAGGTTAAACCATAGAAGAAGATGGCATTATAAAGTATGCAAAAGGAATTTTAGAAAAAAAAAAACTTTATAATAATAAAGAACAGTAATGACAACAATAAATACTTCCCTTACAATTTTGACAATACTTTTTTTTAAACCAAGTATTTTAAATAAAGAGTTGAAACATGCAATTAAATCTATAAAAATGGGAAAAGTCCCAGAAATGATGGAATGATTATGGAATATTTTAAAAGAAGCAGGTGAAGAAATAGGAAATTATTGTCAAATATATATGCTAAATGTCTAAATAATAAAAGTATAGCAGATGATTAGAAAAATGAAATACTGGCATTGATATTTAAAAAAGATGAAAAGGAAGATATTACAAGATACAGAACCATCAGTCTTTCATCTGTTCTAAACAGGATTCTTACTAGACAAACCAACCAAAAAAGCAAATCAAGTTCAAGTATTAAATCATAGAAATGATCAATGAGTGAGAGTTATTATTATACTTTGAATTTGAATACATAAAGCAATATTTGTTTCTATTATCATCTTTGCAATGATTAAAGCTTTGCAACATCAAGATATAGAATCAGGATATTATCAAATTTCTAAAGCATATTTATAAAATACAACAGCATCAATTAGAGATGGCACTAAAGTGATTAAATCAAAGTAATTTTATTTTATTTTCTCAATGAAAACACATTAAGCACTCATTTTGAGAAAAACTAAATCAATAATACATTATCAATATATTCTACATCTATAACTATAAAAGTGAAGCAGAAATAATGCCAAATAATGTAATTTGTTAAAAATTCCAAATGTAAATTGTTAATATGAAACTAAAGAGGCCACCCTTACAAAAAAGAATAAACTGTGTTAAAAATTTGTCAGAAAAGAGTATCTGTAATGAAAAGTACAGAAGTCTGAAAAATATTAATAATTATTTATTTATCAATAAACTTGTTCTGATGCAATTAAATATATGTTAAAAAAAAGTGCATTTTATGGAAATAATTATGAAAAAATAGAAGTTGAATTTTTCCTCATAGACAAATAATACTTTATTATGAACATTTTTGGCAACTCTTTTATAAGATTTTGATATATATGATTTCAGAATTAAGTGTGGATAAAATAAAACTTTTAAGCAGAAACAGAGCTTTTGTAGTAAAAAATAAATAAATTAATAATTACTCATTTAACAATAAATTTACTCTTTGGAAAAAGAATAATGGAATTTAGTCAGAGTAGGGGACAGATATATATATATATAAATTTATTAAAACTATTTATTGCCATAAATAAATATATATATATATATATTGTAATGGGATGGGGGCATCGAAATATAAAGAGGAGAATCTGGACGATGGAACAATATTATCATTAACTCCAAGCAAACAATAATTTACAAATTTGCAAAAGTGTATATAAGTAATGAGATATTTAAGGGAAGAATGAGAGAATGAGAACTCTCTGAGAGCATTGAGAGATCAGTGAGATCAGCCAGCTAACTCAGAAGAGAAACTATAAATCCACCATACATCAATCATATGCCAACCAGCATTATAAAGTAAAAGTAAGTATAAATAAATACTCAAGAGAAATAACCATCCATCATAATCATTGATGGGAATAAACAAATTAGTACAATAAATCAGAATAAAATCAACAGACCATCTTGTGGCTGGATTGAAAATGGGTCTTCTTTAGACCAGGCTAACTATTGAGCCTTTGCCAGCTTGGACAATTATTTAAACATAACTTGGATGTACCAGCTTAGTGCCCATCCATTAAAATACATAAGAATCAGAAATCAAAACAATAATACTGGGACATTTAAAACATGCTGATCATCATCAATGCTCTGGCCACTTGTACTGGCCAACTATAAACTTAAATTTTTTTAACAAAACTAAACTAAAATAAAATATAGTGCATGGGCTTTAAAGAGTATCCTCTTTTGCGCCAACCAGAATGATGATTGATCATCTCTGGATGCCCAAAGCACTAAATAGACATCCTCATTTATGTATTCATCCTGTGCTCGAATCTAGCCCAGAGAACACAAGCTCTATTACTGTATGTGACCAAGAGATGATGGAATACAATTTTAACAATTAAATACAAGTTTATTATTAACAAAAAAATAAAAATAAATGATGTTTAAGGTCTTATAGGATAAGGCTCTGATTTTGAAAAGTATTCAAAATTATATACACAATTAAAGTTATTACATGGTTTTACAATATTTCTCAATTAGATTCTGTAAACGCATATATATATATATATCCGTACAGAGATGGGCGTTTTATAATATATGATGAAGACATTTCAATTAAACATAAAATAATTATTACATTTGTAATTTACATAATTACTATTCAAAATTTAAATTGTTACATTAATTTGCAAAAGGTATAATAAAATATATTCAAATTATTACTATGGTTTACATATATATGCACACAGATGTGCGATTTATAATATATAATGAATATTCAATAACATAAATGATTAAAATTTGCATATACATCCTACTTGACAAGCATTGACATATATGTGTGCACGGATTATTTATAAATTTAATTTTGTCAAACAATAAACAATAATTTTTATAATTAATAATTCCCTTTTGAATATACATAAAATTTACATATTTAATCAATATAAAAAAAAATCACTTTATCAAATCCTATTACAGCTTTCTTTATTCTCTTTTTTTTTAAAAAAAAAAATATAGTCAATTTTTGAGATTAGAAAGCTTTTTATCAAGTTATCCCTTAACTAATTATAAACATCTTTAATTTTAAAAATATAGATTTAAAATGTCTTCCCAAATGAATTATTTAAAAACAACTCACTTTTGTATACACATTTATCTGTACTTCTCTTCGCATATGTAGACACATCAGCATACATATAACTACTTCTTTATTCAGCTGATGTTTTCTCTTGGGCAAGTTGGTTTTTTTAGTCATTCCAGCTAATTGTCATCATCAGGTAAACTTATGCAATCCATGTATAATGTTGGTCTCCCATCTGTATAGAACTGTTCCAGGCAATCAGCTGTCTTGGTTTGATAGATTTTAGGCTATGAATCTCAGCATAAAAAGTGGGTCATTTTCTCTATGTGAATTCAAACTCCTGCTAAGGAAAACAGTCTACTATCTTGCCTTCAGCTATGTCAGTTTATGGTAGCTATTCTGCCAACTCTCTGCCACAGCCAACAACAAACTGCAGTTATCCATTGTAGTCAGCTAATTGCTGCTACTTACTCAAAAAATTTTAGTAGCCAAGCTGTTCTGTTCAGCTCTTGCAAAAAACTACTATTCAGACTGCTCTCTTCAAAAATCATTATCCAGACTGGAGCTAATTTGTTATCAGCCCTTTTATAGACTCATCTAAGGTGATAACAGCAACTTGATTAAAAACAGAGTTTTTATTTTTATCTCACTAATCCCTTTGAAAACATATACATGTTTTTTCTTAGGGGATTTCTAATAGATAAAGATTTTGTTTAATTAATTAAAATTTCAAAATCAGAGTAATAATTAATAATAATGCAATATTTATATTTATTCAGACCTTTTTAAAATATTAATTTCATAATGAAATTTTACTTTAAATCCAGAGTTATTGAACCCTTTAATTATTATTATTTTATTTTAGGAAATATAAAAAAAATCTACAAAAATTTATTCTATGTTTATTTCTACTTTTCCTTTATTTTATGTATATATTTATGCACACACACTATATTAGCATATGCTATGTAAGCCAACTGGATATAGTAACAATGAAGATGTGCAGCCTAATACAGTTAGAAATCCTCACAACTTGGAAATGACAACACAACTTGCATATGTGGATGCAGCACATATTAAACAATATATAAATATCACCACAAACAATACAAAGCAAAAGTAAGTCTTCCTGGATTCCTTTACCCAGCTATAATATTTGATGTTATCAATTCATTCTTTCTTATATTCCTCTAGTTTCTAGTTATGGGAGATACAAGGGACTAAACTAAAACTATAAATATATTGTATTTTTAAAAATAATATTGATATGTTAAGCTAATAAATAATGGATGACCCATAATAGGCAAATACAAGAGACTAAGTAAATAACTTGGAATTCAAACTCTGGATAATCCATAAATGACACTTTATGTATCATATTTGCAATAAATTGTGTCAAGTGAGTATAAAATCTTTAATTAATTCCTTATTGATACACATTACTATAGGCTTGATTAGAGTTAAATCTAAGGTATAAACTAATTATAATAATACTGACTATATTTTTCATCTTATTTATATGAATTTTACATAACTCATTTTCTGAATGACATGGCTGAGTATTAGAAATATTACTATCAGTATTGTCCCAGTATAAAAAATAGAATCATTGTTTATTTCATCATTATAACAGTGTTATAAAATCATTTTTATAATTGCATTCTGTGATATACTGTATGTGTAAATAATAGACAGTAAATTCATATTATTTTGTGCATTATGCTTGGATAGATAACATGGCTATACATATGAATACTTTAATACATAAAATATTATTCTATAATGTATAGCCAATTAAGGATTCAGAATATATATAAATCAGCCACACTCATAAAAGAATACAATCATAGAATAATCTATAAATTTGAACATTTTTCCACACATGTCTGCTGAAACATTCAGATATAGAATATTTCAGGCTAATGAGGGGGACTTCAACACGTATATTAAAATAACCAAATCATTCATTAATACTTTAGGCTGCAAAGAAAAAAATTACCTGGTTAATAAAAGTCAATATATTTATATGGTATGTGAGCCCTAGCATAGCAATACTAGAGAACATATTATATCTAGGGTATATAGCTAAACGTATACAGTAGGAAATACACATCTGCTTAAATTATTAATACAAAATATATTAAGGCAGCTTAGTTATTAGCTCTTAATTAACTTGTCTGAAAATTAAATATTTATAATGGCTAAGCATAAAAATATCTTCTTACATGTTATAACAATGATAGCATGCTATATAAAAATGTGCCTATCACACATCATGGAAAATCCTTCCCTTTGACTATAATTATTCAAATGCAATTGAATTAAATAACCCATCTAGGTAGACCTCAATCCATTCAATAATTATTAACATAAACTTTAGCCATTCTTTTTAATGTTATAGATTTAAAATTCACCTTACATGATAACTAAAGATGACATCATTAAGTTTATATCATCAGTATTTACTACAATTACCTAAATGTGATAATTGAAGGTTAAAAATTCTATCATGGCTAAATTGTTATCATTAAAACTTTTACTAACATTAAAATTATAATTTACTCGATAGTTGGCATTTTCATATAACTGCATTGAATTTTATCTTATTAATTAAATCACAAGTCTTATACCTAACTTTTTGGAACCTTACAAATGTAAAAAAAAAAAATCTTTAAAACTACTCAAAGAATTAGCATATTGCAAGCAGAATGGTAAAGGAAGTACTACAATAGATTATTTTTTGGAAAATATAATTGCATAAATTTTGCCCTACTGCTCAACAAGATACATATAAAATATACATTCACAAAATATTATTAGAGAAATATTCTAATATTAGTAATAGCAAATGACATATTGCACATATGTAAATAGAGTCTTCTGACTGAGACATTAAAATAAATGAAAGTTATACACTAGATTAAAAAGAATATATATTGAACCAGGTTCATTTAATAGAATCAGTTTCATTGTATTTTTATCCCTTTTAACATAATTTTAAATTTTATATTTTCAACATTATGTGAATGCATCAGCCTTTCAAGCAGAGGAGAGAATACCATTGATAGCAGAGCTATCAATGATACCCACAATCAGACCGAGCTATGCAAAGCATAACACGATCACATTTCCAGACCATGGCCCACCTCGACTGCTAGATTAAAACCCCTATCATTCAAAGCATTTTATTTGTTTAGAGGTAAACCTCAGGTGAACAGTGAATTATATGAAGTAACTAACATGCCAGGACAGTAGGCCCATAATCCAGCGCTTGAAATATCCCGTGACTAACTCCCTCTGTCTCAGGGTCCAGCATACTTACTTAACACATAAAGTAACTTTACAGTAATTTACTGGTGAGGCAGTGACAAGAGAGAAAGAGAAAATAGACAAAATAGCAATTAAGGCAAACATTAATATTTAATTAAACACACACATATCTAATACAACACTATAACATTGAAATTTACATATAAAATCATATAAGTAATTAGTCAGGCTCCTTTGTTAATTAAAGTTCATTCATTTAACATAAAGTATCTATAGATAGTAATCAACATATATATTTAGTTATTTAAAGCATCTTTACCTAGGTTTTCATTGTGTGTATTTTCCAACCAGTTGGCTTTCTGGTTCTCCATCGATGGCTTCACGGCTGGTTTTCGTTCTGTGATTCAGAAATGAGAGAGAGGGAGAGAATAGTGGTAGCATTTATTTTATGATTATGGCATCAGTTTTCAGCATTTGTTCCAGGTGGGATAGTTGATTTGTGGAGGTTTTTTGGGCCTGAAGCCCAATTTAATACAGCTGAATGTTTAGAATGCATATTGCTAGTTTGGCATCTTGTGCAATAAGATTCTCTGCAGCAGTAATTGATTGACTTATTACTTACTGCATTTACAGTTTCAAATATCTGGATTTCTGGTTGTTTGGATTCAGCATTTTGTACGAACTGAATAATAATAATCCGAACAGATGAACGATCTAGAAAATTGCAGCCCTGACTGAAGAACAATAGGGAGATAGACTTTATATACTTTTTTTTCTATTTTAATTTCTTATCGTTGTTTTTTAATTTAGATCTTAACTTGAAATGTCTTTTAACTAATTTTCCATTTCTGGTTATCTTAATCCCTTGCTCAGATTCATTTAAACATTTTCGATAAGATAGTTTATCGTTGCTGTTTTTTTAAATTAATACGACTATTGCTTTTGATTCTATTATTAATCAAAATATTATAAAGTAATTACACACATTTTTTCAAAGTTTTCTTTTACAAACAACATTTTACAGACTAATTTTATTCCAAATTTTACATATCTACTTTGCTTTTACTTTATAAAAGCTCTTTTCTTTAAAAAGAGAGAGAGAAAAGTTTTAACTATTCTTTAATTCTATTATACACTTCTCCCCCTCTCACTAAGAAGTTTTATTTTTATTTTTTTTATTTTTTTTTGTTTAAAAAAATCTTTACATTAATTTTTTAATGAGAATTACAGACATGTACAATAGCAGTACATTACCCTGCCCTCCGTTTAAGAGTAAAATGCGTCTATTTGACCCATTTTAGCTCTGACATTTTACTTCAAACTTTTCAATTTGATTTTTCATTTTTATTTATTCATTATTTTTTCTACCAAATAAGTTTTATAATTGCTGAAGATCAATATAGTACAAAGAGTGACTTTTCTTAAGCTACTTTTCTTTTCAGACTGTCAATGTTGATTTCAACAATCAAGTGCTGTGTGACAACTATGATGACAACATTCATCTTTCTAATGTGGACAGGGATTTTGACCAAGGTGGAAGCAGGGTTTGCCTGATTCATACCGACTTATATATTTATATAAAAAAAACACAATTTTCTATGCTGGTTTTTCCACCAGATGTTTGGATGATCCCACAACTTGCTCCAATAGGCCTGCATCCTAGAAAGTAGAAAAAAGGGTCGCTGCAAATGGCAGGATTTATTGACTGACTTATTTGACATACACTATTGGAAATACTAATGAGATGTGGGAATTCACCCCATGAATAGATCTGTGGCTTGCTCTGGTTGTTTCCAGTGTACTATTTAAAGAGAATGGGGACTCTCTCCCAAGAATGATATCAACTTATTCTGGTTGTCCAGCATGCATATTTAAAGAATAAAGGGATTCATTCCCAAAAACTGACCTATGGCTTACTCTGGTTATTCCCAGCATGAATAGGTAAAGAATAAATGGATAGAACCAGAACTTTCTGAACCCTCACTCTGAGAATATTCCCCTGATTAGCTCATTATGGGTACTATTTTCCTGCAGCCTACAGCCTACACTTACTATATCTTCCTCACTTTATCTATACACTCCCCCATAACTCTAATAAACCACATACGATCTATACCTACTTGAAAGATTTCATTCATTTTATTATAGATTTTATTATTTATTATATGCTTTATTTATTTTTTTAGATTTATTTATTATTTTATTCCCGCATTTTGATTGTATATAAAGAAAAAAACTTTTATTTTATTGTCGTATATTTATTCTAAAACTATTATTTTACTTTATTTCCATTACATTATTAATTCTCAAAACCAAAAACATTTTTTATTTATTTAACTCTATCTCATGTTCTTTCCATTGTCAATTCCCCCCAAAAAAAACTTTTATCTATTTTTAAATCGAAGCAATTGTTTGACTAAATATTTTAAACCAAACGAAAGTTGTTGCCAAACTCCAAACCCCCAGTAATAAATTATTTATCATATCTGACCACCTTTTCTTCTCCCTCCTTTTTAATTACATTATTACTATTTATTTTATCAATATTACAACTTGTTTGCCTTTGTCTATTTCTTTCTTCACACTGCTCACCATTTAAATTTTTTTTCCACGCAATTTAGCATTAATTTGAGCTTTAGTTTCAAACTTTTTTTTTTTTAATTTTAAATTTTAATTATGACTTTACTTTTTTAACTTTGCTTATACTGGGTCAATTTATGGGACTTTGACAACCACATTGGATGGCATTTGAACTGGGTCTGTTTAATAGAATTAGTTTCATCAGGTTTTAATCCCTTTTAACATAATTTTAAATTTTATATTTTCAACATTACATGAATAGACATGCCATTCAAGCAGAGGAGAGAATACCATTGATATCAGAGCTATCAATGATACTCACGGTCAGACCGAGCTATGCAAAGCATAACATGATCACATTTCCAGACTGTGGTCCACCTTGATTGCTAGATTCAAACCCCTATCATCCAAAGCATTTTAATTGTTTAGAGGTAAACCTCAGGTGCCAGCTAATTAATTACATGAAGTAATTAACATGCCTGGACAGTAGGCCCATAATCCAGCATTTGAAATATCCCATGACTAGCTTACTCTGTCTCAGGGTCCAGCATATTTACTTAACACATAAAGTAACTTTACAGTAATTTACTGGTGAGGCAGTGACAAGAGAGAAAGAGAAAATAGACAAAATAGCAATTAAGGCAAACATTAATATTTAATTAAACACCCCAATATCTAATATAACACAATAACATTGAAATTTACATATAAAATCATAAAATAATTACTCAGGCTAAATTATGATAGTTCTTTGTTAATTAAAGTTCATTTATTTAACATAAAGTATCTATACACAGTGATAAACATATATATTTAGTTATTTAAAGTATCTTTACTTAGGTTTTCATTGTGTGTATTTTCCAACTGTTTGATTTTCTGGTTTTCCATTATTGGCTTCATGGCTGGTTTCCATTCTGTGACTCAGAAATGGAAGAGAGGGAAGAGAATAGTGGTAACATTTATTTTATGAGTATGGCATCAGTTTCTAACATTTGTTCCAAGTGGGATATCTGACTTATGGAGGTTTTTTGGGGTCTGGAGCCCAATTTAATGCAGCTGAATATCTAGCATGCATCTTGCTAGTTTGGTATCTTATGCAATAAGATTCTCTGCAGCAGAAATTGATTGACTTATTACTTACTGCATTTATAATTCTGAATATCTGGATCTCTGGTTGTTTGGATTTTGCATTTTGTATGAACTGAATAATAATAATCTGAACAGATGAACGATCTAGCAAATTTCAGACCCGATTAAAGAACAATAGAGAGAGCAATTTTATATAGGTTTTTTTCTATTATTTTAATTTCTTATTGTTGTTTTTTAATTTAGATCTTAATTTGAAATGTCTTTTAATTAATTTTCCATTTCTGGTTATCTTAATCCCTTGCTCAGATTCATTTAAACATTCTCGATAAGATAGTTTACCGGTGTTGTTTTTTTAATTAATATGACTTATTGCTTTTGATTCTATTATTAATCAAAATCTTATAAACTAATTACACACATTTTTTCAAAGTTTTATTTTACAAAGAACATTTTACAGACTAATTTTATTCCCAAATTTTACATATTTATTTAGCTTTTACTTTATAAAAGCTCTTTTCTTTAAAGAGAGAGAGAGAGAGAGAGAGAGAGAGAGAGGGGGGGGGGGGGGGGGGGGGGGGGGAGGGGGGGGGGGGGGGGGGGGGGGGGAGAGAGAGAGAGAGAGAAAGTTTTAACTATTCTTTAGTTCTATTATACACTTGTTCCCCCTCCCACTAAGAAATTTTATTCTAAAATAAAATACAATGCAGTATTTTTTATTTTTTTTATTTTTTTGTTTAAAAAAATCTTTAAATTAATTTTTTAATAAGAATTACAGACATGTACAATAGTGGTACAATATATATATATATAGTACTGTCTACATATAGAGGATCCAAATATATCTCGAAAACAAAGCCATTCGGATCGGCTGTTCTCCAAATTAATTAATTAATTTAAACAAAAGAAAATTCTTTTTTTTATTATCTAAAAGAATCTTACTGATTATAATCTTAATGCAATTTAATTTTGAAATTTTAGTAATTGATTTATTAATTAAATTCTAAAGGTCTTTGATTTTTATCGAATTCACCAGTAATTACATTTTTGTCACCTTTTATTGTAATGACAATGCTACATTAAAATATAGATTCTAAAATTAGAATTTAGTATCTTCATTCTTTTAATATCCATTGTTTTTTTAAATTAATTAGAAACTTAAACTTTCTTTTCTGATTTGAACTCCCATTTTTTTTCACACATACCGACTCATAATTAAATTTCATAATAAAATTTACATTTCAATAATAAAACTACATTTTTTTATATATTATATATTTTTAACTTAATAGCAAAATAAATACATAAAGCATATATATATATATGCATGTATATATATGACAGCTTCAATATCATCATCATCATCAATCATTATCAATCCACTGCAGGATGAAGGTCTCTCCAAGTTTAATCCATCTTCTCTGATCTTTAGCTTCTCTTCTCCACATCACCCCTGCACACTTTCTTATTTCATCCATCCATCTCACATGTGGTCTCTTGCTGGGTTTTTTACAATATCTTGGAATCCAATTTAAAATTTTAATTGTCCATCTATTATCATATCTTCTAGCAATATGTCCAACCCAACTCCACTACAATCTTTTAATTTTTTTAATGAGGTCAGGAACACCTGTTTGTTCTCTTACCCATACATAGCATTTTTGATCTCTTTTTGTTACTCACATCTCTCCATACTTCTTTGAGTGGTCTGAAGTCTCTGTATTGCTCTTCTGTTAAGTGTTCAAGTCTCAGATCCATAAAGTAAGAACTGGTAAAACACATTTGTTAAAAACCTTCCTTTTCAAACACTTAGGCATATTTCCTTTTAGTATCGAGTTATTTTTACCAAAAGCACCCCAACCAAGTTTAATTCTATGATTAATTTCCTCCATTATGTTTCCATTTGTATTAATAATCTGACTGAAGTATTTGTAATTATTAACTTCTTCTAATTCATCATAATCAGTTTTTATTTTCATATTTTGACCAAATCGATTAAACATTACTTTAGTCTTTTTAACATTTATCTTTAGTCCAACTATCATCTGATAACTTCTGCAATATTTCCTGCAGCTCTGAAGCATTATTTGCAAAAACAACTACATCATCTGCAAAATCTAAATGACAAATAATCTCCATTTACTTTCATACTTGTCCCAATTTCTTTCACAATGTTTGAATTCAGACCAAGTGGTAGGCAAATAGAATATCCTACATACCTACTTATATACATATAGTATATACACATATAAACATACATATAGACTGATATGTTTGAGAAATTAATTCTTATTTTTTTATCTATTGTGAGAAAGCAAATAAATTCATTATACACATGTAGTGTATATAAAAATACATATAAACTGATATGTTGGCAAAATTAATTCTTATTTGTAGAAGTTAATTGTTTTTCTTTTATTCATTTAAAAATACTAATTGATTGACTTATAAAACAGACATAATCAAAAATCAAAATTACATGAGGTCAAAAGTGTTGATAAATGATAGAATTTGGAATAATGAAAATTTAATAAAATTAATAATATTAATAATGTTTTATAATTTTTTTTTTATTAAGTTGTAACAATAGGTTTTTAACTAGTATGAGACAAAGTAGTGTTCTTTACTTAAAAATGTACAATTGAACTGACAGCTGATAAGTAAAGTTTTTATTTCTTTCTTAAAAAAAAAGAAAAAGAAAAAAAAACTGTTCAGGCATTTAAAAACAGTAATTTTACTATCTGTATTTTCAAGTTAATATAAAATCTTTATTTTGGATAAAAAGAAAATGGAAATTTAAACTTCAGTTGATAATTAGCAGGAATGAACTAATGACATAATTTATTCTGCAAACTGGAATTTATTATTATAAAAATAATAAAAAAAAAAGTGAAAATACTAGAAATTGTTTCTACAAGCCATTTTCATATATCTATTGGAGTTACAATATAATTAATAGTGGTTGATAAAATGGTCATTACAATGTGTCAGGGGTAAAGGATCAATGCTGTAGAGCTTTCCAAAGCTAGCTTCAATGTCATTATGAAATTATGGAATTTGTGAAATTATGAAATTATAAAATTTCACAATCAAAATGTCTATTTAAAGAATGCTGGTGAACAGCAATCTTCCATGGATTTATATAAATTCAGGAGAGATAACTTTTATGTGTTTGTTTTAACCTAGCAGCATAAATGATATAAATATCAATAGAGTTGGCAAACAGGAACGTTATACATGGAGATTGACATTTAAATTCATAAACTCTTTTAATGGGAGATAAAATACTTGCTTTCCTCAGTATAAATATATTTTATTTTGATTCACGTGATTTTTTTTTTTTTGCTTTTGTCATTTTTATTTGAAAGTTTATGTATTGTCATGTTTTTTGTATTGTGCATTTAAGATTCATTTTTCAAATTCAATCATCTGCAATTTAAAAGTGGAAGCAGTGGATGGATAAATATCATATGTTGATGTATTTTAAAAAAGAAATCATCTTCAATTAATATGTATTTTTTTTTTAATAATTCCTCTAGAAATTCAACATTGATCTATCAAGGCAATCTCAAGTAAGGTTTTTATATATCTAACATTGAGGGAAAACTTTAGGATAAACAAAACTATTTTTTTACTAATCATTTTTAATAATATTTACTTGTAATTTTGTTCTACTTCCGAGTGCAATTAACCCACTGAGTAAAAGGTCTTTTTCGTATCTGTCATTAATTTTTTTACTAGGACTTACACACAGTTATAGATGGGAGTGGGGCTATATATATATATATTAGTAAAGAAAATAGTTATAATTATAATATATTTACCCTAGCCTAAAAATATCATTCTAATAATTACATTAATGGGGTAGTTTTAGAATTAGTGAACTCTCATTTTGCTTTTCTTTTTTTTGTTTTATGTATATATTTAATGAATTATATAGTATAATTTTGTATATAATATACTTCAAATTATTTTGTTTCTGTTGTATGAAGCCATCAAGATGACAGAAAAACCATTCTTGATAACTGAATATTTATTTATTTTATTATTTTTTGTTTGTAAATATTTATTATATAAGTTGTTAATAAACTAAGTTGTTTAATCAATCTGATCTCTGTTTGATCATCACCATCATCATTGTGCATTGATCCCAATAGATGTTTGATCATCACTATCATCATCATGCATTTATACCACTAGATGTTTGATCATCACCATCATTACTGTGCACTTCTATCATTAAAAGTTTCATCATCACATTATGAATTGACACCATTAAAGGTTTGATGATGATCATCATCATTATGCATTGCTCTTTTAAATAATTGATCATCATCAGTATTTTTCTATATCTATGCTTATACATAGGCATATTTGGTTAATAATTGAGTAGATACATCCCTGAAGAGAGCTGACTGCAAGAACTCCATGAGTTCAAATTCTGTGGTGTACTAGGGCCTAAAAAGGGAGGTGTAATGAATATGCACTGGTCTAGGGTACAGTGAAATATTTTTAAGTTAATTATAAGATAGTATATTGAAAGTAGATGTGACTTGGAACTAGGCATTTCATTGTGACATCTTTATCATCCTATTCGAAGGCTTAGGTCTGACAGTAGTGAGATGCATTCTCTTTGTTAGATGCCATTCTTGATTCAGTAACATCTGACACATCCAAATGTGCCATTGAATCATGGATGTAGGATATGACTTATTGTAGGTTGAGTGACACATTGTATTCAAGTCATCCAACTACTGAGTCATATTCATGTCATCGTATGGTGTACCCAGTGGTTCTGGTATATCTGGCACCATCAACTTTGGGATAGTGGGTTCCGTTATAATATATATAAAGGGTACCACCAGGCTTCTTTGAGCCTAGAAAATTTATTTTGGGTGACCCGACATTAATTAACAGTGGTGAGCTGTTGTCTAACATAAGAATAAAATTACTGCCACTAGATAAAAGAGAGAAAGAGTTACTTATTCTAATAAACAATTGATAAACAACATCAAACAAACACTAACCAAATTAAACTAATAATAACAAAGATAATTAATACATGATTAAAAGAAAATAAAAAAACAAAGAATACTCTTAAATAAACTTCATTTATGGATGGTTTGAGTACCTTGTCTTACTAGAAAACCTTGACAGTTAATTTATCTTCTTCCCTTTGACTGACTTGTAAAACACTGAAATAGTCTTTTAGTAACAGTTCATACTATGTGTGTATAAACTTTATTAAAACATTCCATCTTATTATTTAAAATCTATCAATTTTATTAACTACCAGCTTTCATATGTATACACTCTATTAATACTCATATGTGTGATCAAATCCATATCATATAAAAAAATACTGAAAATAATAAGAGCCATAAGTGATAAGTATAAAAGAAAGATATGGAAGCAGTTTCTAGCTTGCCCATATAAAATAATAAAGAGTAGAATTCAAGTAGTAGGTAACCTGGGTTAAAAGGAGAATATCTAAATATGAACTTGACCAAAACATTGCAGACCAGATGCTATAAAGAATTTTTCAATATATAGTGATAACTATAACAAGACATGGGGAATCTGTTCCAAAGCAGGCCCACACAAAAGTAAGTAAACTGTAATTCAAGCAATAGATGACTCAGGTTACAAGAGATAATATGAAATAAAATCAGCCTGGATAATACAGGCTAAGTAAAAAGGCTCTGAAGATAACTCAATAACAAGTGGTCATTATATAGATCAATTTTATGCCCACATACAATATCAGATAATCACATTTATTTATACATTTTAACAAAATATAACATACAAGACATACAAGACTTTTAATAGATCTAAAAGGTAACATACACACATAAATAACTGTTTATATAGTTTTAAATGCTATTTAAAAGAAAGTTAATTTTAAAATGTTAATTAAGAACTATTACTTTAAAAAATGTTAATATTTGATTTTAAAATTCAAACTTAATTTATCGGGGGCTAAACTCTCCATACAGTAGCACCCTTCAGTGTAAGCCAGAATAATCAGTGGATGCAAGGAGATTTGTGCATAAAATCACTATCTAATCCCTACTCATCTAATATCCCCAGTCTAGTTTCTAGCTTGTGGCTTTCATCAGTGAGGAGTCTGGGGATATTGAATGAGTAGGCACTAGATGGGGATTTGATGCTCAAACTTTCTTGCATCCATTGATTACTCTGGCTTGCACTGAGTGGTGCTACTGTATGGAGAATTTAGCTTTTATGTAAACAATTTGTGTAAGCATAAAGAATGGTGATCGTGTGATGTTTAGCATATTTACTTTCATTTTCTAAAAAAAGATTTAGACTTTTAATACTTGCAAAAGAGAAAGGTGAAAAAAGAATTAATTTTAAAACTTAAATTTTTTTTAGAAACTGTCAAAACTTTAATGAAGGAAAAGAGAATTTATTCAACAGCTATTTTTAAAACATAATAAATCATAATTGAATAAGTAATCATAAAACAAAATGTAATAAAAAATAAAATATCCATAAAATGAATTAATATACTGATATAAATCCAACATTTTTAATACTAAAATCTACAGATAAGTAATTAAAGACAAATATAATCACACATTGATTACTGGAAGTATAATAAAGTTCATATTAACATTAAGTTCATTGGTGTTGTAAACTTTTGCTTTCATTGAATTATATGGAGTAGCCACTCTTGTGTCCATTTTTGTGGTTTAGTTGAAAGAGACTTTAATAGATGTTGACACTTTTAGAAGATCAGCTTTTTATGAATTTTAAATATGCTGGAAGATGAAGTTAGGCTCAGAATGTGAAGTTCACTTTGATAAAATACCTACACACACATATTACCAAAGACTGGAACTAAAATTATTTGGGTGTTCATTTTTATAACAGCAAGCATAGAATATCAACAAAGACTCTTAATTTCACGGACTTAACTAGTGATGAGTTCAACTTGTAGAGCAGAATGAAAAGTCCCAGCATCTTTGATGAATCTTGAATAGTAGAAATAATAATGATAATAATTTTTGGGAGCTTTTATAAAACTTATTGTCCATTGTTCTCCCACAAATTTTTTTAGAATTTTCTCAATTAACACATTAAAATATGCAGATAAGCCATCATATTTTTTACTTTTTCATTAATAAATTATTACATTACAAACTAATTGTTTTAATTACATGATTTACCTAGATAATGCTTAAGTTTAGATTCTTTATCACAAAAGATTAAAACATCATTTTGTAGATATTTAAAATAATCTTATACAAAAGATAAGAAAAATTTACTATGAAGTTTATTTTTCTTAAAAAAAATATATTACTTTGAATTAGCCAAATAAACAAATGTTTTAAATATTCATGTATGTGCACAATATTTATAATAAAACTCACTACAACACAAGTTTAATAAAAAAAAGTTTATAAATGAATTCAAGAATAAAATTTTAGCTGAACCAACTGATTTCTCTACATATATATTTGAGGCCTGGCAAAACATCTCAACAGCCTCCTACACCATGGAATTTTTTTTTTTTTTTCATTTCTTTATTTTTTTAAATATTTGAAGTCTTAATTACATCAAGGTTATGTTTGCTGAACATTTGGACTGTTATATATTATCCACAGAATTTTACTCTCAACTAACTTTTATTTACTATAGTATAGGTAATATATTAACCTTTTCTAAGCTCTGATGTAATTTTTCCCATATCTGTGGTGGTTCTTTTCCATTTGTAAGTGGAATGAGTCCTGATGTTTTCAATTTATTTGACTTTGGAAGTTGGTTTTGTTTTCCTATTATATCTCTCTTTTACATATGTCTAATTCTCCCCATTTGAATATTGTATCACTGCCATTTGAAGTCTGGGTGGATTGTGCATTTTAACTTTATCTGGAGTTTCTTTTAATAGATTTCCAAAGTTTATAGCCATTAGTAATTCTGCCATTTCTTTTATAGATATTTTACTATTGTTCAACATGATTTGTTGAACAACATATGGCATATTATGTTTTATTGTTCTTATGATTTGAATCTCACACATAGAAAAGGTAGTTAATGACCTCAGTTTAGAGACTTGTGTAAAAAAAAACTAAGTGTGTATCTCACATATGATGATTAAATATTTTTCTTGAGACATTCTATGAAGGATACTATCTTGTTTCTTTTCACTTCAGAAGCAGCATACAATGCATGCCTATAATCACCAAAAATCTGGGGCTTTATCCCCAAGATAAATCACCAATTCCTAGTTGCTCCATGGAGGTTGTTACTGGTGACCACAATTTTTTTGACTTGATGCCAGTTATGAAACTGGAATAACTCCTTTAAACTTTCAATATGGGTTAATGGGCTTTCTCCCACTTCTGCTTTAAACACTTTTACTTGAATGCTTCTTGCTATAATCTGGCTAGCTTTCCCATCTTGTCTTTTATCTTTAGTATTTCTTAACTCACATTTATGGAGAATTTACATGATATTCTTAAACCTTTCTCTCTTTATTCTTGGATCAGCAATGTTTAATTCCCAGTGCTTCTATTCTTTGCTCCAGGCCTTTAAACTTAGTACATGCTTGAATACTTTCTTTCTTATGAAAGATACTTTTTTGTAATTTAATTTGCCATTGAAAAGCTTTAACCTGTTGATGCAAAAGTTTTTGTGTCTGCTTGTTTTCTTCTTCTACTTCTTTTATCTGCTGGTTTTCTTCTAATACTTCTTTTATCTGTTTTATCTCTTTCTTAACCTTATCTACTCTTATACTCTCTAATCTTATATTCTCTAATCTACCATTGGCCTAATCTTCTGGTTTATTTCATTAATACTTTGCCATATCATCTCTTTTAACTCTTGTTTCATTGTTTGTTGATTTTAATCTAATTTTTCTATTAACTTTTGTTTTCTTTCTTTCATCATATTGTGTTGATTTTGTTTAATTTCTTTTATCCCTTGTACCATTTCTGCTGACTTTGTTTCATTTCCTCCTGACTTTTCATTTCCATCATTTTTTCATCAGCATTTGCATATCAGTGGGGTTGTTTAATTTCTTTTATCTCTTGTACCATTTCTGCTGACTTTGTTTCATTTCCTGCTGACTTTTGTTGAACATTTCTATCATTTCATTCATCAGCATTTGCATATCAGTGGGGTTATCTACTTTTTTGACCTCTTCGAGGTTGTGAAAAATAATGGAACTACCTCCTTCACATCTTTTCATCTCTGGTATTATCTGATTGATTTACTTTTTATTTCCACATAAAAAAATAACAAGAGCAAAACAAACTTATCTACTTTAAAAAATAAACTTTTCTACTTTCTTAAATCAACCCTAACTTCTTTAAATAATTAATTAGCACTTAAAATTCTCTTCTTTTTTTCCATATGTCATAGCAACAGCCAGGATGCAAACCCACAACCATCTGCAACCAACTACTTACTTGCAAGGCAGCTGCACTGACCTCTCTTCTCTTTCTTATACTCAAAACACAATTTATATGTTATTACTTTTACTAATAACCAGTTCATTAAATGATGAACTCCTACTCCAAGCCATCTCCCAATTTCACACACATCTAGTACTGATTGACCTTTTTATTTTCTTTTTAATAAATTTTTTTGCCAACCTATTAGTAATATTTTCTATCAATTGTTTAAAAATTTCACTATTAGGTTTTTACTTAAGCCCCAAGTTGGGCAGCATTTAAATAAAATAACCATATATATCAGACAGACAACCTGAATATCTGTCACTAAAAGAAAACCACCAGACTTCTTTGAATCTAAAAAATTTATTTGGGGTGACAAGACATTAACTATGAGTTGTTCCATAAGAATAGAACTATTGCCACTAGATCAAGGAAAGATATTCTTATTCTAATAAACAATTGAGAGACAGACAATAGCAAATAAACATCAGCCAAATTGAACTAATAATAACAAAGTTTATTGATAAATGTTTAAAAAAAAGAATACCTTAAATAAACTTCATTTATGGATGTGATATGTTGGACTATTTCCATCATTTATGAGTGAATGTTGAATGTATAGAAAATTTTAAACTTTATTTAAACTTCTTAAATACAAACAACTTGTTAGTAATAACACAAACAGACAATACAGGTTAGTAATTGTAAAATATTTTGAGTAGTATTATTCTCCACTCTTCTTCAGATGTTGCTAGCCTATAAGCACAGCTACAACATTCTCTTAGAAGTTGAACTCGCACCTTTAGATTCTTGAATATCGAATTTAAGGCAAACCCTCTACCAACTGAGCTATTCTGTCAAAGGCAACATATAGTAGATATTTGATATATTTATATATGAGGAGGGTTGGTTCAAATCCTCCTGAGTCCTTCAATTTTTTTTAATGATGCTAATTAGTTTTTTTCCTAAAAGCAAGATTAATTAGAGGCTTCCATATATTGTGTATTATTGCCACACTGGGTTGACTTATAGGATTATTTACCATTGTTATATAAGCAGCTTCCTTGAATTTTTTTCTATGCATTTTTTCCTCTTTACCCAATATCTTTGTATTTTCCCACTTAGGTATATGGTCATTAGTGCATACATGATCTTCTATGGTAGACATATCTGTTTTTATCTTTTAACCATTAGTTTGTGCTCTTTTAATCATTGTTCAACAGGGTGACAGGTCTCACCAATGTATTTCCGTCCACATTCACATGGTATTTCATACATACAGTTTTTGTTTTTCAGCATTTCCAGTTTAGGCTTAGTAGAAGTAAGCATTCCTTGAAGTGTGGTATGGCTTTGGAAAGCAGTTCTAATGTTATGACTGCAGATTTTCTTTTATTTGTCTGCCATTCCTGGTATGTATGGATACACTACCATACCAATAATTGTTTTCTCTTTTGGTGTCTCTTTGTGTTGTCTATTGAAGATTGGATTTTAGGTAGACCATACAGGTGAGGACCCTTGCTGAAATATGAAATTAAATTTTCTTTTTTCTATATCACTGAAATACCTGCGATGCTTCTGGAGTAATACTTGTAGTTTTATCTCTGTATTTGGAATTGGATTTTTTGCTTTTTTGTATTGGCCTGCTGTGAGAAGGCCTTATATTTTGTTATCATAATCAGTGTTATCCATTAACTGTAGTGTTACCTTTGTCAGCAGGAATAATTATTATAAATGTATCCTGTTTGAGAGATTTAATAGTTAATATAACATTAGAATTGCTTTCCAGAGCCATACCACACTTCAAGGAATGCTTACTTCTACTAAGCCTAAACTGGAAATGCTGAAGAACAAAACTGCATCTATGAAATACCATGTGAAGGTGGATGAAAATACATTGGTGAAACCTGTCACCCTGTTGAACAGTGATTTAAAGAGCACAAATTAATGGTTAAAAGATAAAAAATAAATGTGTCTACCATAGCAGATCATGTATGTACTAATGACCATATGCCTAAGTGGGAAAATACAAAGATATTGGACAAAGAGAAAAAAAATGCATAGGAGAAAATTCAAGAAAGCTGCTTACATAACAATGGTAAATAATCCTATAAGTCAATCCAGTGTGGCAATACACAATGTATGGAAGCCTCTAATTAATCTTGTTATTAGGAAAAAAAATTAGCATTGTTTAAAAAAAGACTCAGGAGGATGTGAATCAACCCTCATATATAAATATATCAAATTTCTACTATATGTTGCATTTCACAGAATAGCTCAGTTCATAGAGTGTTTGCCTTAAATTTGATATTCAAGAATTTTAACGTGTGAGTTCAACTTCTAAGTGAATATTGTCACTGTGCATATAGGCCAGCAACACCTGAAGAAGAGTGGAGAATAATACTACTTGAAACATTGTGTAATTACTAACATGTATTGTCTATTTGTGTGTTATTACTAACAAGTTGTTTGTATTTGAAAAGTTTAAATAAAATTTAAAATTTTCTATACATTCAACATTCACTCATAAATGATGGAAATAGTCCAACATATCACATCTTATAATATACCATCATTACAAACCTTCAGACAAATATCATTTATAGATGGTTTAATTGAGTACCCTGTCTTACTAAAAAGCCTTGACAGTTAATTTATCTTTTCCCATACTTAATTGTAAAATATTGAAATAGTCTTTTAGTAATAGTTCTTATGAAAATATATGTATAAACTTTATTTAAACATTCTATCTTATTATTTAAAATCTTTATCAATTTTATTAACCATCAGCTTTTATATGTATAGATCCATACTAGATGAATGAATACTGAAAATAATAAGTGTCATAAGTGATAAATATAAAAAAAAGATATGGGAATCTCTTTCTAATCTTGTCCATTCAGAATAATAAAAACCAAGATTCAAGCCATATTAAAAGGATATCTAAATATGAGTTTGGCCAAAATGTTGCAGACCAGATGCTACAAAGGATTTATCAATATATAGTGATAACTATAAAAGCAAGACATAGAAACTGTTCCAAAGCTTGCCCATCTAAGAGTAAATAAACTACAATTCAAGCAATAGATGACCACTAAATAACAAGTGGTTTTGATACTGTTTGATTTTAGTCCACACACCCTAGCAGATAATCACATTCATTTGTACACTTCAACAAAATATAATGGACAAGGCATCCAAAAATTTAGACTTTTTATACTTGCAAAGGGGAAGTGTAAAGAAAAACTAATTTTGAAACTAACATTTTTTTATGACTGCCAAAAGTTTAATAAAAAAAAGAGAATTCATTGAATAGATACTTTTAAAACAATAAATCATAATTCAATAAGTACTCATAAAACAAAATATATAAAATAAAACAACTATAAAATGAATTAATAATACTGATATAAATCATGTATAGATAAAATTAGATGAAAGATATGTTTAATCTAACATTATTAATACTAAAATATACATTATGTAATTAAAGACAGATATAATCACAGCTGGCTTACTGAAGGTATAATAAAGTTCATATTACTGTTACTCCATTAGTGTCATAAAATTTTGCTTTCAGTAAATTATTTGAAGGAATAACTAGTACTGTGTCCATTTTTTTGGTTTTGTTTAGGGTTACAGGTTAATTGAAAGAGAGGCTTAAATGGAGATTGGCACTTTTAGAAGATCAGCCTTTTATGAATTTAAAACATGCTAAAGAATGAAGTTAGGTTCAGAACATGAAGTTCATCTTGGTAAAATGCCTAGGCACACATATTATCAAAGACTGTAACTGGAATGATTTGGGTGTTCATTTTTATAACAGCAAGCACAGAATATCAATGAGGACTTAATTTCAAAGAGTTAACTAGTGATGAGTGCAGCTTGTAGAGCAGAATGAAAAGTCCCAGCATCTTTGATGAATCTTGAATAGTAGAAATAATAATAACAATAACTTTTGGGAACTTTTATAAGACTTATGGCTCATTGTTCTTTTACACAAATTTCTTAAAATTTTCTCGAGTAGCACATTAAAATATTTCAAATAAGCCAACATATTTTTTACTTTTTAATTAATAAAATTCTTACATTCCAAACTAATTGATTTTATCTAGACAATGATTAAGTTTAGATTCTTTATCAGATAAGATTAAAGCAACATTTTGTAGACTAAGTATTATTTTTACAATATTTAAAATAATCTTATACAAAAGATAAGAACAATTTACTATAAAATTCATTTTTCTTATTAAAAAAAATATTACTCTGCATTAGCGAATAAAACAAATGTTTTAAATATTTATGTGTGCATGCAATTTATATCATCACATTCACTACAATACAAGATTAATAAAAAAAATTCAAATAAATTCAAAATTTAAATTTTAGCTGAATCAATTGATTTGTCTACATATATATTGGCAAAGCATCTCAATATATATATATGTGTGTGTGTGTGTACATGCACATATGCATGCATGAGTGTGTGCATCATCATGTTAGAAAAAAATGGTGAAAATATATATAAAAATATTTAATATTAATATATATGTGTTTATAAAGAAATGCTTTTTTTAACAAATATGTTTTATGAGCAATTCATTTCTTACAAATCTAAGATTTGGGCACTTAAAAGAGCAATATGGAAAATTTGTTGTTAATAGTAACAAGAAATCATAAGCAAAATACTTAATTAAAATCAAAAAACAAATAGTACTTACTGATCTTATTAAAAAAGTTAAAAACTAAAATGGAGTTGGGTTTGAAATATTGCTAAAAAAAGATTTCAGCAGATGAATGACTGAAATCTTAAATTGAATAATAAGAGACTGTAAATGATTTAGAAAAAGACTATGTTGAGAACAATGGATAAGAAAAACTGTTGGAGCAATGTAAAGAAGAGAATTATGGATTGGAAAAGATGGATTAAAGAGATACACATCCTGCAAAGAATTGATATAAGTTGAAAATAATAATTAATAAGATATATTATATGTTTGGCAGCATTTACAAATATACAATTTTTAAAAATATTTTTAATATTAGTGTTAGCACAAAATTTAAAAAAAATTTTTTTTTAATGTCACACACATTTTTTTCTGGTTTTTAACAGCCATAAATTAAACAATGTTTTAATAAAATTAATATTTTTCATGAATTGCAATACTTGGAAGAGCAAATATTTCTAAGACATTCAACATCTCAAAGAAGAATGGTTTTTTAAAAAATCAAATGGAAGTCAAGTGTTTTTATCATATGGTTTTTTAAAAAAAATGTGGTACTGATTTAGTATGTCTTCTCGAATGTTTTCATATACCTGGGGGTGTGCACAAACCACTATTGACATATTAAGTGATAAATCTGATATTTTTTATAGTTTGACTAAAAAAATATGCACAATATTAACTTTTTCCTTGAAAAAAATTTTTTTTAACTGAACAGTTTTTTTATTGGCCAAATGAATTAAATTTTTACAACTTTTGATTGGTCAATTAACAAACTCAGCCATAAAAATATATTTATCTTTTAATATTATATTCATTTTAGTTTTGTTTGTAAAAAGTATATTAATAATTTGTCAGATTATGAAAGTGAATGAAAGTTTTTCAAAAATAAATTTCTATTTATAATTATAAAAATATTCAATAGCAGAAGACCTAAAAAGAAAGTTCATAACAAATTTGGATGTTATTGATTTCTTTCTCAATTTACGTTAGTGTAAAGGTAAAGAATTTTTGACTAAAATCTTTTTATTTTTCTAAAATAATTATATTTTCAGCATATTTTACAAAAATACATTATATTATGTAAATAAATGCCAGCAAAATATTCTAAAACATTCATTTTATTTGAAAATTAAATAAAAAGTGTGGGGTGATGAAAATTGTTGATAGGTGTCAAAATTGTTGTTAGCGCTGGTTTTTTTTTTCAATTTACAATCATGTAAAACTATAAAAAAATTTATTAAAATCTTACTATTTTTCTAAAATAATTATATTTTTAACATATTTTATGAAAATAATTTATAATATGTATAAAAAAAATCACTCTAAGACATTAATTTTCATTTTCAAAGTCAAAACAAAGAAGTTGGAGAGGTGAAAATTATTGACAGATGCTCTTCTTTTGTCCAAAATGCAAACCAAACAATCATCATCTATGAAATCCCTTTGTTGTAGCTTTTTAGTCAATATTACTGTTTTTTTACTTGTAAAATAATTCTAGAGAGGGCAGTATCTTACAGTATGTTTTAAGCTTTAAAATAAGCATAAAAACACTATGGTAGTGCAAAAATTGATGGTTTTCAAGTGACTTGAAGCTGTGAATGTTGATCCATAGATGTTTCTTAGAAATGGTTAACATTAAATACATGAGTAACTTATATATAATATTAACAATGGAAATGTAAAAATTTTATATTTCATCTTGCAGTTGTATAATATTAACAGTAAATACCATATGTAAATAGTAAGATTTGTGGTTTGAATATCGACAATTTTTTTATTATTTCAGTTGTAACCTTTACTTAGTTTTTCAGTTTTTTCACTAAATAATACAATAAGTACATGAGAATTTTATATTTTATCTTGTGATTGTATAGTATTAACAATAATTGTGTGAGTAGGGAGATTTGTGTTTGTTTGAATAGTAGCAATTTTTTTATTATTTCCGTTTTTTGATTAAATAACCAATATTAAATAAATAAATAGATAAAAATGAGATCTGACAACAGGGGAAACTAAAAATAGAAAGTTTTATCCAAATGCTTGTCTTTCTGGCCTAAATGTGGAGGAAAAATAAAGTCTTGTCGAAATACTTGTCCCTGTGACATAAAAAGAGGTAAACTATATAAAGCTTCATTTGCATATTTGTCCTCTGTAAGTAGTAACTAAAAACAATTTTTTTTGTAATATTGTGTTTTCAATGTGCTAAAGAAGAAATTTTATGGGTAAGTAATTGGCAGTGTTGATATTATGATACATGTTGGGTATACATAAAGAACTTGCACAAATAGATGAAGTCAGATTTACCAGTTGTTAGTAGTATAACCATGGCAGGATGCTGCAGGCACAATCAACCATCCACATCACAAGATGCCACTATCCATGTGGTAAATAGTTGTGCTATTTGTTAATTAAACAGTTTTTTTTTTAATTTGTAGCTTTTATTTTAATGCTATTGATTAATTACAGTTGTAACATAAGGGGGGGGGGGAATCCCCATTATTTGTTCATATTATTTGCGAATTGGAATTTAAAAGTTTTTAAATATCAATCAATTGTAATATTTCCATAAAAATACACATAAAATACATTTATTTTTCTTATTAGTTTTATCTTGTTGCTTTAAAAAAAGACTACTTATTTATTAAAATTTTGCAACTTTTATTCTATTTGTTCATTAAAATTTAACACATAATGTAAAAACTTCAAAAAGAGATATGGAAAATCAGAACAATTTAACAGAAATGCAACTTTATATTCTACTATTTCTTCATTAAAATTATGCCCCCCAAAAATTTACATAACACACTGTTTTTATTTATGTTTATTTGGAAACGCAACACACACACAAACATAATACTATTACTTATTTCACTTATCACTTATTTATTTAATTAATGATTCAGTAGTTCTTCCAGACATATAGTAAAACCCCAGAGTCCATATTAATTCGGTATTATATATATATATAATCAAAACTACCCCAAATCTAAAATTAAACCAGACCAGCATAAAAATAATACTAAAACACAACCTAAGGTTTCACTGCTACAAGCAGACTTCTCAAGTGTAAAGAACTACAAAAAAAAAAAACCACACATTATATATACTATTAAAAACTACCCACAAATCCATTCACTTCCCATCCACCCTTAATATTAAAAGAACTCTTAAATAAGTTAATTGCTTCAGAATAATAAATTTTCAATAATAAAGACTCTTTAATTCTTCTTTTGATTTCATTTCTCTCAAAGAAGACAACCTCCTTTTCATGGACATACAAAGCAGAACTAAGATATCTATTTTTAACTCTACTTTTATGAACCTTTATTCTTTCATTTAAACTCAAACTACTCTGACCTATGTAAACCTTCTTACAAAATCAACAAGGAATAAAATATACCACACCAGGAATAGTCTTTCTATCAAAAACTTCTTTTGTATTATTTAATAAATTATTCAATGTAACACCCCTTTTCCAAGCAATTTTCTTATTTCCAAACAATTTACTATTTCTACACACAATTTTATAAGAAGACAATTTAAATGGCAAAGAAATAAAATCATATTTTTCTTTAACCTTTACATCCTTACAAATATTACTATTAAATAAAATACTTTTAACAAATTTATCAGAGTATCCAACACTCAAATAATCTTTATAAAATTGATATTTCTGAAACAAAGCTACCCCACTAGAATTATTTAATTTAATATTCCTATGACAATAATTCCTTAAAGCAGCTACTTTATGAGATACAGACTGATAGCTATCAGGTTTAATTATAGATCTTAATTCTTTACTTTTAACTAAATGACTGCACAATAAACAATTAGTTACTATATTTCTAATCACCAAAAGATCTAAAAATTTTAACTTACCAAAATCTAACCCCCCTCCTTCTAACACAAATTTTATAGAAGGATCAAAACAATTAAACTCATTTACAAATTCCTTCAATTTATCATTCTCAACTACAAATAAACAATCATCAACATATCTGACAAATAATTTTACATATAAACAATTCTTTTTAATAATAATTTCCTCTTCCATAAAACTAATATAAACTGAACATACTAAAGGAGAAATAATATAACCTATTATCCACCCTTCCTTAATCTTATAAAAATTACCTCTATAAGTAAAATACATAGAATCTTCCAATAACAAAAGCAAATCTTTAATTACCTTAATTTTATTTTTTGATAAAGAACTTTTCTTAATCAATACAGACAAAAGAACATCAATACTGCTTAACCTATTAACAGACTGATACATATTTTCAATATCTAAACTTCCAAATACCCAATTACTTTCCATTTTAAAATTATTAATCTTATCAAAAGCCTCAAAAGAAGAAGAAACTGTGTACTGACCAAAATCAACAAATTGTTTTAAAAAATTATTCAAGAATCTAGAAATACCCTCTACAACACTACCTGTAAAATCAAAAATAAATCTTAAAGGAAAACCATCTTTATGAGTTTTAATATTCACAAACATCTTAGCTGATGTAAAATCATTAGGATAGCATTTTAAATAATCTACTCTATTAAAAATTTTTAAATTAACCATTTTCTTCATAATATCTATCAATTTTCTTTTAATCAAATTACCTGGATTTTTATCTAACAACATATATTTACCATTATTTAATTCTCTAGCCATTTTCTCCTTGAAATCATCTCCTTTCATAATAACAAACCTACCAGCTTTGTCTTCACGAGAAATGATTACATCATTAGCAATTAACCTAATTTTGTTCCATTTCATTCAAAAAATATAGTTTTTGATACAATTTCGTCTATTGAATCTAGTAATTTGAGTGATGAGCAGAAAGTTGGTATTCAATCGATTTTGAATAAAAGTTTAAAAAGGAAAGAAAAATTTGTTATTAATTCTGCTGAGATTAAACATCTTAAAAATAGGTTAATTGCTAATGATGTAATCATTTCTCATGAAGACAAAGCTGGTAGGTTTGTTATTATGAAAGGAGATGATTTCAAAGAGAAAATGGATAGAGAATTAAATAATGGTAAATATATGTTGTTAGATAAAAATCCAGGTAATTTGATTAAAAGAAAATTGATAGATATTATGAAGAAAATGGTTAATTTAAAAATTTTTAATAGAGTAGATTATTTAAAATGCTATCCTAATGATTTTACATTAGCTAAGATGTTTGTGAATATTAAAACTCATAAAGATGGTTTTCCTTCAAGATTTACTTTTGATTTTACAGGTAGTGTTGTAGAGGGTATTTCTAGATTCTTGAATAATTTTTTAAAACAATTTCTTGATTTTGGTCAGTACACAGTTTCTTCTTCTTTTGAGGCTTTTGATAAGATTAATAATTTTAAAATGGAAAGTAATTGGGTATTTGGAAGTTTAGATATTGAAAATATGTATCAGTCTGTTAATAGGTTAAGCAGTATTGATGTTCTTTTGTCTGTATTGATTAAGAAAAGTTCTTTATCAAAAAATAAAATTAAGGTAATTAAAGATTTGCTTTTGTTATTGGAAGATTCTATGTATTTTACTTATAGAGGTAATTTTTATAAGATTAAGGAAGGGTGGATAATAGGTTATATTATTTCTCCTTTAGTATGTTCAGTTTATATTAGTTTTATGGAAGAGGAAATTATTATTAAAAAGAATTGTTTATATGTAAAATTATTTGTCAGATATGTTGATGATTGTTTATTTGTAGTTGAGAATGATAAATTGAAGGAATTTGTAAATGAGTTTAATTGTTTTGATCCTTCTATAAAATTTGTGTTAGAAGGAGGGGAATTAGATTTTGGTAAGTTAAAATTTTTAGATCTTTTGGTGATTAGAAATATAAAAACTAATTGTTTATTGTGCAGTCATTTAGTTAAAAGTAAAGAATTAAGATCTATAATTAAACCTGATAGCTATCAGTCTGTATCTCATAAAGTAGCTGCTTTAAGGAATTATTGTCATAGGAATATTAAATTAAATAATTCTAGTGGGGTAGCTTTGTTTCAGAAATATCAATTTTATAAAGATTATTTGAGTGTTGGATACTCTGATAAATTTGTTAAAAGTATTTTATTTAATAGTAATATTTGTAAGGATGTAAAGGTTAAAGAAAAATATGATATTATTTCTTTGCCATTTAAATTGTCTTCTTATAAAATTGTGTGTAGAAATAGTAAATTGTTTGGAAATAAGAAAATTGCTTGGAAAAGGGGTGTTACATTGAATAATTTATTAAATAATACAAAAGAAGTTTTTGATAGAAAGACTATTCCTGGTGTGGTATATTTTATTCCTTGTTTATTTTGTAAGAAGATTTACATAGGTCAGAGTAGTTTGAGTTTAAATGAAAGAATAAAGGTTCATAAAAGTAGAGTTAAAAATAGATATCTTAGTTCTGCTTTGTATGTCCATGAAAAGGATACAGGCCACACTATTGATTTTGATGAAGCTAAGGTTGTCTTCTTTGAGAGAAATGAAATCAAAAGAAGAATTAAAGAGTCTTTATTATTGAAAATTTATTATTCTGAAGAAATTAACTTATTTAAGAGTTCTTTTAATATTAAGGGTGGATGGGAAGTGAATGGATTTGTGGGTAATTTTTAATAGTATATATAATGTGTCATTTTTTTTTTGTAGTTCTTTACACTTGAGAAGTCTGCTTGTAGCAATGAAACCTTAGGTTGTGTTTTAATATTATTTTTATGCTGGTCTGATTTAATTTTAGATTTGGGGTAGTTTTGATTTTATATTGACTAGTTTAGCTTTATGCTTGTAATGTTTATATATATATATATATATATATATATATATATATATATATATATATATATATTAATTTAATAAAAACAAAAACAATAAATAAAAAAAGCTATCAAAAGATTATTAATAAAAGTATAAAAATGTAAATATATTTAAATAATAATAAAACAAAATATATTAATAAAATAAATGTTTTAAATACCTATGATTATATAAATTATACATAAACATGGATACTCATTATTTAGCTAGGCTTGGCCACTTGACGGTATTCTGGCTAGCCAAGAACACCTACAAATGCTGTTTACATGGCCTATACTTACAGCTAAGAAAACAGTTTCATTTATCTTAGCCATTGCAGGCTGCTTGACGATATTGCACAGAAATATTACAGCCTGTTTTGTGCTTCATGACACTTTATGCAAATCTGCACAATTCACAGTTGGCTCCCGTATCATCTGACAGTGTCTGAATTTGAAGTGGCCACTACTTTTGAAATGTCCATTGCAGAGCAATTTCATTTCTACTTAAATCATGCAGTCTGATTCACTAAAAATTGTCACACCATCCCCACCCTTCCCTACACAACTTGGAATATGCAAAACATTGTCAAAGGGTAGGGCCAAACATGATTCAGCCAAGCTCACTTGAAAAGTCACACTTTCACAAGAAAATATATGAGACAAATAAAATGCCACACCAGCAAGCATATTTTCAAATTGTGCCAGTTGCTGATGTCAATCAGGCTCCTGCAACCAAAGGCATTCGATTGCACATGTTTGCAAACCAAAAGGTTGTGATTCTATGACATAAATGAGTACAAAAAAAAAAAAAAGAAAACAAAAAGAAAAATTCAAAAGTTTTGATTTTTTAAAAAATTTTTTGGATGAAGGGGGTGAGTTGAAAAATACTTTGTCGTCACTGAGACAAAAGTTATTTTTGGTTTGTTTTTATTTTTAAAAAAAAAAGATAATAGAAATTGGTTTTAAAAATAAAAGTTTTACTATATCAGTGGTAAAGATGTGTTTGGGTATTATTTTTATTATTGTAATTTGTTAGTAGAAAGGGAAAAAATCCTAAAAATAAAAAAATTAAAAATGTTAGAAAAAAAAATTAAAGGATAAAAAAATTTAATTAATAGTAAAAGTTGTTTTTAAATATCGCTAAATAGAAATCAGTAATACAAATAAAGCCAAAAAGAAATCGCCATATAGCCAAAAAAAAAGTCACAATAAAACCCCCCAAAAAAATCACCATATAACCAAAAAAAGGTCAACATATTTTAAAAATCATGGCCCGGTAACATTGCATTGTATTGTTTTCGACTGGCAAGAATGCCATCGAGCAACCAAGCTGGGCTAAGTAATTAGTACCTAAACATGTATTCTATGATGTTTGGAAGCATTTAATTTTGAAATTATATGCCTAAATTGCTCTTTTATTTCTTTTCTCTTCATTTTTTTTTTACATTAGGTCTATAATCATTTACATTATGAGTGTCTTATCCTACTGATTATCTCTATACATTAACGGTGTCAGAAAGATTGTGTATTTATGCTGCTATATTTTCAACTTTTATTTAAACACACAGCAATTATTTCATCAATCTTTTTTGTTATTGTATTTTTTATGTTTCTTTTTGTTTTTCTAAAGTTAATATGGTCACACTTTTTCCTGATGATAATGACCAAACAAATAGCAATTAACCAAGAAAATTGTTATAAAAATTTCAAGAATATTAATAATAAAACTGGGTTGGAGAGGCATTTTTAATAGATATTTAGTAGAAATAAGTAATATAAAATATATTTTATTTAATTCCAACAATTTTAAAATATATTAATTTTAAATATTTAATCGTTATTTATTTTGCTATCCATACAAAGTGATTTAGTTTCTTCAAAACTACATTATACTCCAATTTTAAAATTGGTAAAGAATAAATTCTTAAAATAAAAAACGATATCAAGCTTTGTTACTAGCATTATTTTGCAATAATACTTAATACTTTACAAGTGAAAAATTGTGAACTAAATTTAATTTGAAGATAGGCTTCAAATTGAAATTTATGTGAAATAATATAGAATAATTCCAAAAGATATTAAAGTGAAAGCACAAAAAAATTAGGAGTACATTATTATGCAAATAATTATCAATTCAAGCAAATTAAATTTATGAAATATCATTTTTAATCTTTATCGATACATTGCAAAACGAAGGTTTCTCCAAGTTTAATTCAGTTTATTTTAGCGTAATGGTAGAGTAGATAGACTTGAAAGGTAAAAGTTTCTGGATTGACACTTGATCTGCCGTTTCTAGTGAACAAATGTGACCTCTCAAGCAACTAACCATTTAATATTTTTTAATTATTAATAGAGTGTATTATTTCTCACTAAATATCATTATAACTAGTAACAGTAATACTTTTTATGCCCAAATATTTAATGAATTAAATTTCTAATGGATAAAGTCAGAAAATATAAAAAGTACATATAATTTGCTTTTTCATGGTAATTTGATATATATACTGGGTTTTTTTTTAACAATTTGTAATATACTAGGAGACTTTCTAATGCCTTATTTCATCACGTGAAGATATTTACATTCACTTCTTTTTATACTATGCCTCTAATCAATTTAGGTCTTAGTAATAATAATAAAAACAAAAATATTTCTAAGACCATAATTACTTTTAAAACCAAGCTCAATTCTGTGATTTATTTAATTGAAATTAATTTATTTACAATATTTACTTCCTTTTTTTTTTTAAACTTTATATTTTGAGGATTATTTATATTTATTTATAAAGCAATAAATGCACTTTAAAATATAAAAATAGAATATAATTTATAAAAGTTGCTGTATTTTTTTTTCATACAATAATAACAAATGATAACTGTCTACAGCATTTAACAATAATAGTTGTTTTTATTTTTTAGTAATCAAATTTCTGAATATTAAAAACAAAATATAATACCCTAACTTTTATTTTCTATTATCTTCTTTGTGTGTATGAATATGTGTTATTTGCACACTCACACATTAAAATGCATATTTAACTAAAGGAATACATTCTTTGGAGTTTTTTTTGTTTCATACTTGTGCAGTTCGATTTATAAATATATTTTGATTAACTGCAGTTCTTCCTTTTTTTTAAAATTGCAGATATACTTTGGCATACATTTATCCTAGATATGCCCATTTTAACTTACAATTAGTTCCCAAAGGTCTCACTTTTTTTTTGACATGCTACAGATAACAGTTGTCATCATATTAAGCTGCCTGAGATCATACAAAAAAATCAAAAACAAACTATAAAAACAAAGCAATGGGATTATAGTGGTACAATTGTACAGTATATCTTTTACCCACATTACAGCTATAGCAAAAAGGCTATAAATATATAGTATAAGAACCTTAAAAGGAACAGTTTTTTTAACTCTACTTCAGAGTTATTTATTGAAACTTTAAATAATCAATGGATATAAGATACTATAATTATATCTACATCTCCAGACATATAAACAAAGGCTTTTACAAATCTTTTTGCAATATTATTACTATTGTTATATACATCTATTCAAGAACAAAGTGCAGCAAAACAAAACAATTGCTCCGCCAGTGATGTATTTGCCCAATATATACCTAACATACAATATCTTAAAGTACTTTATATAATGAAGTGTTATTGTCTTATTTTATGTAATATATTGAAGCAGTCAATCTTATCCCCAAGATTGGGCTTCATGGTTCCATCTACTAACCTATATTCAAACCTTATGTTCCATCCCATTCCTTTAGTTGTGTATATATATTTCATGTATATATATATATATCTGAGAAGTGTGCTTAAAAATTATAAATTTTAACTTTTCAATAATTTTTTTATTATTATTAATTCTTTTATTAAAATACATAGTTGTGGCTCAGATATGTATATATTACAGGAGCAAACATACTAACAAAATATTAATTTTATAACTAGTTTATCATGCGTCATTTATAAAACTTTTTTTTAATTATTTTTTTAATTAAACTGTATATTAAACTGTATATTAATTAAACTGTATATTTTTATAAAATCCAAGATGGAAGATGCAACCATTAATTGACCAAAAATAATTAAAAGGTTGGAAATCTAATATTGTTTTAATCTTGGGAAGAAATTTTTAATTAAAGTTTTACTGAAAATAAAATGAGGAATAAGATTAATAGATTTTACTTCTGTTAAAAACATTTTTGCCAAATCTATTTCCAATCTGGAAATAGAATTGAATATATTTTGGAATGTTATCTAACAATTGCATCTTCAGAACAATAGACACAGAAATGTAAGATTTTGTTAGATCAGAGATTAGATTTTGGGCTAGAAATAAGAAATTAAAAGCATTCCACAAATACCTGAGTGGGGTATAAAATGGGCTGATTTAAAATACCAATGAATAGCTACTATTGAGAGAACTGTATTGTTAACATATTCCACATTGTTGTGAAATGTAAAATGATGATCTAGTAGTAAGCCTATCACCTTCCCCACCCTTGTGGGTCTTCTTCCATTGTCATACCATCTTGCTGCCTAAGAATGAAGTAAAAGCCAAATCAGAGAACTTTGGAATGCTGATCAGAAGTTTGCAGTTACCTAAGAACTCACAGGGATCCTTGAAATGCTGTGCATGAACCAGACTTTGGAAATGGACTCTTAAAATGGTGCAAGGTAAATTATTTTCAAACTGCCCTGAAAGTAAATCTAACCTAACTAATCTCATCAAGATTACTTTCATGTTTAATTTAAATTTGTATCTTCCTACTATGTAAAAATGTAATTTGCTCTCAAATAACATCTATAAATCTAATTCTCTCTCATATGTTCTTTCTGCAGTCATTTATTTATATGTATTTACTACTTGATTTTATATGTCTGGTTTAGTTATTATTAATATGCTAATCTCAAGCAACTTGATGAGCTGAATTTTTAAAAATCTTTGTTTTCCTCTTTTTAAGTAAACCTCCATGAATTAAGGTTATTAACGTCCCCTTAAAATATAATGTATAATTAATTAATATGCTTGTCAGATTATTTTTACAAATCAACATTTTATGTTGGTTTATTATAAAAACTGTTATTTGTTCAACTCCAAGTAGAATAAAGTAGTTCTACCCGGGTTAAATCCATCATTTAAGCTAATTAATGCTTTGAAATCTTTTAAAATGTTATTTAAATTCTGAAAGGGTGACCTATTAGTTATTTTCTATATAACTGGTAATTTTCTTTTATTTTTCATACTCTTAAAATATCAAATATTTAAATATTCTAATTATTATAAATTCCACGAAGGTGGGATTGAATTATTTTAAATAGCAGAAAAGGGAAGGGATAAATTTTAATCTTTCTTTTACTATATAAAATCTTGTATATGTATATATTATAGTGGCATAGTGTATTATTTGTCTAAATTATGGCATTCAAACAGGGGTCATTTATTATTAAAGCAGTAAATCTTATTCAATGTCATTAATGACATTTATACATACTGCTTTACTGACTTTCGACTTATCATCGGAAATATATATATATATTACATGCTTCTAATCTGGAGTTGTGTCAGGATTGAACCCATAAATTTTTCCTTATATCCTATCTCATGGATAGTTGAGCTTTCTGAGATCACCTTCATATAAAAGCTCTCTGGCATCAGTGACTCCAATAAACCTGAGCCACATCATGCTTAATAACACTTCTCTAAGCACTGTCCTAAAATGGGAGTCTTAGACTTCACCTTTCATCCAGAAGCATGACCTTTTCCTGTTATTTCTTCACCATTATGTCAGTACTGCCACTTCTTCATATTATTTCTTTTGCTTCATGACCCAGTTTTGATGTTATAATATTAATATTGTGCTCTGTTCAAAATATATGTAAATGCCGAGTATTACTAATTTTATTAATTAATAATGTTATTTCAATCTTATTATACAATCCCACCATCGTAATTTATTATTTCTGTATTTAAGAGTATCTGCCTTGGGGAAAATCAAGTGTTCTGTTTTTTAAATGTTTTTCAATAAATATTTTGTCATAAAATCAAATATAATTTTCAAATGTATTTTATTTATTTTCATGACCACAATGGTGTGAAAATAGTTTTTATTATATCTGTAATGAATCCCAGAACACTCCCCAAAATTATATGTTAGTAACCACATTTCAGAACTGTCAACCAAAGCATTAATAGCAAATCTTATTAATAAATGATTGGCATTTTAATACCATACCCACCAAAGAATTGTGTTAATGTATATATATTATTCAGTTGATAAAAGAGCATGTGAGAATCATCAGTGTGAATCCAATATGTAATTATCTACCGTTTGGAAGACTGCTCATTCATGCATACATAAATGTAAATAATTTTTATGTTATTAAACTATTTTTATTATCTAATTTATTTGAGTCATTAAAATTACCTTTTCTCCACTTCCACATGTACAACCATCCATAAGCCTATTTAATTAAGTCATAATGTAGTTAGTAAATAAATCTCATTGTCTTCTCTGCTCTGCTAGTGGGCCAGATTTTAGAATAAATTCTCATGTGCCATCATTATATGTTATTCATTAGGTGTTTGATCTGGGGATTAGGGAGTGTGTTTGAATCCAGGTTGATCCCTGACCTAAATCTCAGGCTTGACTGGGTTTGAAGTATATTTTGTGAGTTCCAGCTCATGTTAGATGGATCAACATGTTTTGACAGGTACAATATAAATAGGTTGTTTACATTGTTCTATGTTATTTTGATATAGTGGAAGAGTTGCAGTTTTAAGATTTCAAATTAATTATTGATTGAATAGCATAAATGAAAAAAAAAAACTCAGTTAAATCTAACTACTAACTGCTCAAACTATATTTAAAAGCTGCAATGTCTCATGATTTTTCAAACAACTATTTTACCATAGCAGGGTTATAAACAGAGCCAGGCTGATCAATTTAATTCTCTCATAAATTAAAGCATGTGTGCATTTTTCTCCTGTCAACTACAATTGGTATGGTAAGTTATGTGTTTATCTATCTCCTTTCAGTAAAATAAATCCAGAAAAAAAAAATGTGAAAAAGATCTCACAGAAAACAAGTCACAACTCAAGCGCGCACATATTTATTGGTAGAAATCTACATGTATAACCTTGCCCCTAATTCTAACTAACATGTAAAAGTCAAGGATTGTCAGTTAATATATGTTTTAAAATTGTTTTTGATATTTAAATGAAATATGACCATCTCTTTTTAATAATAAGATATGCTCCATTCAAATAAATTTTTAATTTCCTGATGGATGTATATATTTTATTTATATATCTATGCATATAAAACAGATGCTGCACATGCATGTCTAAAGATGAATAAAATAAAATGTTTAGGGTTTATCTTTTGCATTACTCACTAAGTTTTTAGTTGTATGCTTAACATAGATTATCAAAACATGAACTCTAACTGGACTTGTAAATTCTTTGCTAAGTTCATAAATAATTGAGAGTAAAAATATTGAAATTCCCTCTTTCCATGTTTTTTTTTTTTTGGATTGCTTTTAATATAAAATTTCAGAATAACTATAGAAGTTCAAAAATTTTTCTTTGTTTAAATATATTTCTAGAATAAATTTATAACAAAATCAATATTTTTAATAATTTATGAGAAAAAATGTTTTTCATATAAACATTCAAAGATTTGAATTTTAAATTGCGCTATTATTACAAATGATAATTAAATAGAACGGTATGAACCACATTCCAGTTGGAAACGGAAATAATTTTTGCAAACGTTAAAGAAAACAAGCAAAACTTTAAAATATTCATATTTTAATAAATATTATATATTTCAAACAACACTTTCTTTCTTTTTTTCCATATGTCATACACTTTCTTTATTATTGTATTTTTAAAAAAATATCTACAAGCAAGTAAATAATTTATATTTATATAATCTGATATATTTTCTTAAAAAGTTAATGCTTAGTACAGAAATATATAATAAATTGTTTAGCACTAAGTTAATACAGTAATTTGCTTTCATTTTTAACCTTTCGTTTATAGAATAGCATTTACATGTGTCATATGATTTACTTATTAATATATATTAATATTGTCTTAGTAAAAAAAAAATCGATCGTAGCGCTAACATTTTAAAATACATATGTAAAGAGTAAAATGGGAAACAGCGTGTAAATGGTTCATTGAAGAATAAATGTTAGTCCCCAAAATAGATAAGAGGGAGTATTACGAGTAATATACTCATTAGACATTCCAAGTGACAGATTGTTAGGATTTCAGCAGTTTCCCATCCTTGATAACCATTTACTGACCAATAAATTGGCTATGAGCTAACTTGAAAGACAGATCTGAAAAAAAAAAAATATTCAGTCAGATTCAAATTCCGATCCTTTCAAAAAAATTTTAATGACCAATGAAACATTGATATATGCTATATCAATATGCAATACAATTACATGCTATAAAAAAAAATTAACAAGCAAAAAATGTATATAAATAAAACATAAAACCATTAATTTTAACAACAGTATACCAGCAGCTATTTTTTTTTAATTTTTCACCACTCTCACATTAAATTTAACACAAATCTGTTTATTAATTATAATTTTTTGTGTGTTAAACACCCTGCAGACATTTTTTTTGTTCGTTTTTTTTTTTGCTGTTATAGTACAGTATTTCATTTGATAAAATGTTGTAAATTGTGATTTTGTATATTTTAATCACATGATTTGATCATGCATAGTTGTAGGAAATTTGCACTTTAATTTTTTAATTATTGATGGAAATTGTGATTTTGTAACGAATGGTCACATCATGGCCACATGTGGATTATTCGATGTCATTTATCGGTTGTATGTGTCAGCAGTGATTTGGGGCAATTCTTACAATTCAAAATGATGGTGAGTGCATACTAAATCAGTACCAAAATGTTTATTAAGTTTAATTTAATGGATTGTTCCATTGTAGCATATCAAACACTTGTGGCAGCTGATCCTTGAAATTTTGTTTTCTTTTTTAAATTGCATGAAAACTATAAGCATGACATCAACAGAAACCCCATCATTCATTGTTGCTTAATTCCATTTTTAAAATGATGTATCACAATTGGAAAATGGATAAAATTTGAATTTTTTATTAATGTTTTTATTAATAGCTAAATTTAATTTTTTTCTTTTCTGGTCAGTTTACTAGTTTACACAAAGACAAACAAAGGCAGAAAATCTTTATTCATTTTATTAGTTAGTAAAATGGATTAAAAATACGCTGATGATTTGCATTTCAAGGCCTTCAATGTGATATAAATGTAATTGCGGAATATCGGTCGTAAGTATTCAATTTTCATTTTTTAATTATTTGAATAATATTTTTATTTTTTTTAATTATTTGATAAATGGCATAATTTATTAATAAGTTCGCATTTGTATTGGTGTGTCTGTGTATTATATAAATTATATAATATTAAATCATTTATGCTCTTTATTATACAGTATATAAATTTGTATTCAAATATAACAAAAGTGGTTTATGTACAATGTAATTTTGGGTCTCTGATCCAAGTTTGAGACAACCTTATTTTATAGACATAATGATTTTCAAAAGGTTTAAAAATTTATTAATGTGTTTATATTTGTATTTGTGTTTGCACTTGCATGTTTGTGTTTGTATAACAAATAATGATTTACATATATAGAGCAGTGCAATGTAAATTTTAAGACTGATTATCAGAGATGTTCAGAAAGGTTGCAGTTGATAAAGCAATTATAAAATTTACTGGGCATAGTAACATATGAAAATATAAACACTTAAAACCAATAAAGAAAGATTGCAAATGGTGTGTGTGTGTGTGTGTAGTGATAGCCACAATGGTTATGTATATTCTACACGGAATTGTATGCAGGCAAAGAATCAAATCTTGATTTTGTCTATGCCTTGGTACTCATGCTGTGGAGTCAGTAGTTTTGCCACATCTTGCATCACATTATTTTCAAGTCTATAGCTAGCAAATGAGCTATGTGCAAATAAATTATATCTCTGTGGGATGATAAATATAACAAGTTAGCATCACTGGTTTGCATAAAGAATATAAACATCACTGGTGAACACAAAAAATATAAAATGAAGAGATGAAACTCAGTTTATTAATGATACAGACAGTAGGATACAATTACTAATTTTAGATAGACAAGAAGCCAATTGCTACAATAACAAATGCATAGTCATCTTCTGGAAATAATTTGTTTTGTATTTTTTATTAGAATGAATCTTTTTCTTATAGATGCCTTTGATTTATTAACTTTTAGGGTGCAAGACAAAAATGAAGAGTTCTTATGTGACTAGTTTTGTAGATTCTGAAGCTATGGATTATCTCAGGTAAGAAATATTATGCATGGTTTGATAAATAATTTTATAAGGAATACAAAGAAATTATCAATGAAGATTTAATTTAAACTCAATTAATGATAAATTAGAAATTATGAACAAACAATAAAGTAATAATTGTGTTGGATGTTGAAATTTCTTTTTTCTTCTTATTTTTAAATAGTAATCATTATTTGTCTTAGCCTTATTGTTTTCCTTAGTTTTTCTAGTTTCTATCAATATAAAAGTTTTTGCTTTAACATTATTAAAACTGAAGTTTTTGCGAAAATTGTGTCTCCTGTCGGTTTTTAAAAAAATTCAACATGGCGCATGGACAATCAACTAGTTAATTAAAAGAATACTTTCTTTAATCAATAATAAAATGAAAGCTATATAATTTAGTGGACTATATATTCAAAAAGAATAACTCATTTATTAATTAATTTATTTTTTTAAAAATGGGGAAGGAGAGCATATTCTCACCACAGTTATTTGTATTTTTGAAATGGCTTAAAAATATGGATATAAAAAATAAACTGGGAAAATGTGTCTGCAAAATGTTATTATGTTAGTTCAGAAAGTTTCAAGTTTGTAAGAAGAGTTTAATGTTTTGTTATCCATTTTATTTACAAAAAAATTAAAAGGCTATAAAATATTATTGTTATTTTTGGAATGAATGTGAATAAATTAAAATACACAGTATATATATATAAAATAAAAATTCATATGACACTACAATACTAGCCAAAACAACAAAATTTTTCTAAAATCCATTCACAACCATGGCTTCATCTATTAACAAATAGATCTTCTCAAGTTTTTTAAGAATTATATCGATTTCTTCTTTATTTGAGGAATATTAAAAAATTGATCGATTTTTTAAAGAAAAAAAATGTCTTTTTGGTAATTTAGATATTGAAAACATCAACCAGTTGATAGAAAAAAAAAACCATTAACATTTTTCTTACTGTTTTAAAAAAATTTGAATATTTTTCTGCAGATAAAATTAAGGTTATTCATGATTTACTATTGTTATTAGAGGATTCTATGTATTTTGTGTGAAATGATGTGTTTTATAAAATTAAAGAGGGATGGGTTATTGGTTGTACTGTTTCTCCTTTAATGTGCTCTGTCTATATTGAAATTTTAGAGTGTAGTGTTATTAATACTTTTTCTGTTTTTTTAAAATTATTTGCTAGGTATGTTGATGATTGTTTGTTTATTACACAGGAAGAATTTTGATAGATTGAATGCTTTTGATTTTAATATTAAATTTACTATTGAGGGGGGTACATTTGAATTTGATAAGTTAAAATTTTTAGATTTAAGTGTTGATAAAGTTGATAGTGTTTTATTATGTAGTTATTTTATTAAAGCAAAAAAATTAAAAATATGATAAGGTCAGACAGTTATCAATCTTTTACTCATAAACTTTCTTTATTGAATTTTTTTATAGGAATAGAAGACTTAATAATTTTGAAAATAATAGTTATATTCAGAGGAGTCAATTTGCTTCCGACTATTTTGAGTTAGGATATAATCATGAGTTTATTAGGAATATTATATTTAATAAAAATATTTATAAATCAGTTAATAATAAAGATTTAATTGATAGTATGAATAAAATATTTCTTTGCCTTATAAGGCAACAATTAGTAAATTGATTTATAAAAAAAGTTTTTATTGGGTGGTATGAAAGTGGCTTAGAGAAAAGGCCTAAATTTAAATTCATTACTAAATAATTCAAAACAATTAATTGATTGTAAATCTATTCCTGGAATAGTTTGGTAATATACTTTGTAGTTGTCATAAAATTTATATAGGTCAGAGTAAATTAAATCTTAATGAAAAGCTTAAAGTTCATAAGAGTAGAATTAAAAATAGATATCAAACTCAGCTTTATATATTCATTAACTGAATACAGATCATAAAATATTATTTGATAATGCAGAGCTTATCTTTTATGAAAATAGTGAATTGAAAAGAAGAGTTAAAATAAACTTTGATGATAAAACTTTTTGAATTTGAGGCCATCAATCACGTGAAGACATTCCTTGATATAAAAGGAAGTTGGTTGTTGAAGTGAATGATGGAAAGACTACTTTGCTTGTATATGTTTATGTTGACTGTTTAGTTGAATTTCATTTAAGAAGGTCTATTTGTTAATAAATAAAACCATGGTTGTGTAAGAATTTTAGTAAAATTTTGTTTTAGCTAGTATTGTAGTGTTATATGAATTTTTTTTATTTTATTTTTAATTGCTTGTGTAGAGTTAGGCAGTATTTAATATATATATATGTGTGTGTGTGCGCACTCTACCAATTTATTAATAATGTCATTATTATTTCTTTAAAAAGTTATATATATGCATATTATAAGTATTAAAAGTATGGGTTTTATACATGTACTTATGTGCATGTTGAAAAGTAACGTACATCTAAAATTTAGTAAACAATATAAAGTGTAAACAAAGCTTAAAATAAAATATGAGTTATTATCTGCTATATACCAGTGATATGAAAGGGGTTTGGAATAAAATATACATATTATAATAAAATATTTAAAAATCAAATTTATTTATTTTTTACAAAAAAACGCAATTAGTACTACTAATAATAGAATGGTTTATTGCTCAGAAATTCATAAGAATTTTGAACACTGAAGTATTTTTTATATAAATATATTGAAATGAATTGGTTCATACTGAATTGAATTGTTTCAAGAAATTATTTCAAAGTTATTCTTCAGAAAGTAAAACTGCTTTTTTATAGAAATAATTTTATCCTTAGTTTATAGGGGGGGAAAGGTCATATATATGTTTATGTATGTGTGTGTGAATTATAAGGAATTTGAACTCAGACATTCAAGTTCCCTACAGCTACAATTGATACATCATGACCACCTACATGTGATAAAGATAAATGATCTCTGATATACCTACTGATGAGTGCTGATTCAACATGAAATACATATATTAGCGATCATTTATCTTTTTCACGTGTATGTGTTCATGTGTATCAGTTGTATAAGATGGATTGGATAGTTGTAGGAAGCTTGAAAGTCTGAGTTCAAGTTCTTTATAAATACATTATGTTTAGTATAGATAATATACATGTATTTAAATATAGGTATATGAACGCATATGTGTGTATAAATTACTCAAGTGCTGTTACTATTGTATATTTGTTCTTAAAGATTACAATATATCAATATTTTTTCAAAAAAAATTATATATTTATTTTTTTAGAAAAAAAAGATATCCATAAAATAGTTGGCTTTATATTTTGGATTAAAAATAAAATAATAGAATATTCTAATTTTTACTAAAGTAATTTCTAAAAATATAATAACTAATATCTCATTTTAATCACAGTTTTCTGTAAAATAATTTATTTTTAAAAAACTTCTATTTTAAAACTTACATGTCAAAATTTATAAATAAATGTATTCTTTATTTTTTATTTTTATGATAATGACTTTATTTTGTCAATTTTATTGTTTTTTATGGTGTGTTATTTTATGAAAAATACAATAATTTATTTTTAATATTATGTAATCAAAATGCATAAAAATTCAATATGGCGTATGCAGAAGCACACATTGAAATAGTTTTTTTGATTTGTAGAACAAGGTCCCCTTTATAAAGTAAACTATATATAATTAGACATTTTAAATCTTAAAATGTCTATAAATTCATACTAACAATTTTAAAACTACTACCTACTAACTTAACTCAGAGCAGAAGTTAATTTAAAAAAAAAAAAACAAGTTTCTTAATCTTATAATTGAAAAAATTTGAAGCAATAACAATTTATTAATTGAATTAGAAGTGATTCCAACATGTCAGCTTCTCTCTCAAATTGCACTAAATTTATGATAAATGTTAAAAATTCTTATACTAATGAGAAAAAATTGCTTTATTCAATAAAATATTGCTGAATTTTTTAGCACAGATTATAGATCAAAAAAATGATTTAAATTCAACGAATTATACCAGTTGTGATATTGCAAATATTAATGCTTAAATATATATAGAATAATGTAAAGTTGTGATTATTTATTAAGCACATAGGTAGTATGTAAATACTTGTAGAGAAAGGGTTTAATCTTTATAATATGAGCCTTGAAGATTTATAATAGTCAAACGATATCTTTTTTTGAATATACAGACCTCTCAAATCTTGACACAAGCAACTTTATAAAGATAAGAATGGATGTCTTATCTTTAATCTAAATTCTGACATATATAGGCTGAAGCATCTTGATTTGGTAGTGTGAAGTTGTTAGTCTCTTCCCTTTTTAAGTCTATTATTGCCTTACTAATTAACTTTCATGAAATTTTAAAAATTACAATGTTTTAATATTACAATCTTTATACTGGAAATATATATACTAATGTAAAGTTGTGATTATTTATTAAGCACATAGATAGTATGTAAATATGTTTAGAGAAAGGCTTTAACCTTTATCATATGTACCTTGAACATTTATAACAGTCAAACAATGTCTTTTATTTGATTATAGAAAGACCTCTTAAATCTTGACACAAAATAGCAACTTTATAAAGGTAAGAACTTTCTCAAATCAAGATGCTTCAGATTAGTTTATATAAGTGGAAATTTAAGTTAAAAATAAAGCAATCATTCTTATGATTATAAAGTCACTATCTTGTGTCGAGATTTAAGAGAACTCTCTATAGTAAAAAAAAAAGACATTGTTTAACTATTATAAACATTCAAGGCACATATAATAAAGGGTAAAGTATTTCTCTAAAAGTATTTACCTACTATCTATGTGCTTAATAAATAATCAAAACTTTTTGATTATTTATTAAGCACAGTCACAAGATTTCATGAAGGTTAATTTATAAAGGAAATAATTGACTTAAAAAGTGAAGAGGCTAACAGATTCACACTCCCAAATCAAGATGCTTCAGATTGGCCTATATAAATAGGAATTTAGGTTAAAAATAAGACAGCCATTCTTATCTTTATAAAGTCACTATCTTGTGTCGAGGTTTGAGAGATTCCTCAATAATCAAAAAAAGAGATTGTTTGACTATTATAAAAATTCTAGGCACATATGATAAAAGTTAAAGTCTTCCTCTAAAAGTATATAGAATAATAGTAGAAGAGGAAAGATAAAATTCATATGCTACACTCAGTCACATGTTTCTCCAGCCAAAATAAATATTATGAAAGAAGAGAGTAAAAGTAAAATATAAGATCTAAGAAATAGTCAAACAATCCCTTCTCATTTTTGTTTAGCTAACTTTAATATGATAATGGATTATTTTATGATGGTGACTTGAAGTTTAGAGAGAGAAATTAATCTACATATTTTATTTAAAATACATTGAAAAAAATGCTGCCCTGTACTATTAGGACGTGACAATTTTTTTAATCCAATCTCAATTGCACTTTAAACATTATTATAAGTGATGCCCGAGTTTAAAAACCTAGCTTGTAAATGGTGCAAATGAATGTTTCTTTCTAAACAAAAAATTAATTAAAAATTCTAAAAATAATTATTCTACTTAAGAAGAAATATTTTTAAGAGTAGTGTAATATTATAACATATTAAGCATTCTTACATACACTATTTCCATGTGTTTTTATTCTATCTGTTTATACATTGTATGCGTGGAGTATGCACATATTACGCACTAAAATAGCTGATGGGGGCAGAGCTAGACTTAATTACTAAATATAATATTACTGGAGTGTTTTGATCATCATCATTAATGGAAGCAATTAAGATTTATTGCTGTGCATAGATCTTAAAATAATTGAATTTATAAAAAAAAAAAAAAACTAATCAAATATTTAAAAATATATATATATATTTATTAGCAGAGTATAAAAGAATATAAATTTAAATTCAATAAAAATGTAATTAATCATAAGTGAAAGTAGGATCTTTCAGATTTATACATCAAATCTAACATTTATTCAGACACGTGGTCACTAATGCGATTTCGCTCATGTTTATGATCTGACTCATTACTGTAAAATGATGACTAGATAATTGAAACCAAAAAAGTTATTAGGTGCACTGATGTTCATAGTAAGATGTAAATCCTATGCAGAAGTCGGAAAATTCTAAGCTGCTTTCAAGATTGTCAGTTTTTTGTTATACATAAAATGTTAATTTTTCTCACTCTTTTTGCATGGGATAAAAAATATGAATGTATGTAATGTAAACCTCATACATTTTTTTCCTTTTGTTTATAATCTTGTAGTCTCCTCTTGATACTAAATGCTGATTGTAAACTTATAATTCAATAACATTTTTGAAACAAACAAAAAAAAATTACTTCCTGTATCTAGTTTATCTCTGATGCATTGGTTAAAAAAAGTAAAAATAATATTTGAATATTTACTGTATTACAAAATAAATATTATATATCATGGAATAATACCAACTCTAAAATGTACATTTTCAATTTAGTCAATATTCTTAAGTTTCTAACTATTAACTTCTATGACAATATTATATATATCCAAATACAAAAACTGTATTAAGAGTAAAGTTTTATTAACATTAACAATACTTTAGTGCTTATCATGCTTTCGACTTACAATCATCAAAAATGTGCATTTAAATATGTGTGTCTACTTATACATTACGTAAACACACTTGATAAACACATATATGAAAACTAATGTACAACTATGTAATAAAATAATATTGTGTTAACTAAGTATATTTTGGGATATATGGTCACCAAAGATATTAAGAGAAAACATTTCTGGTTCTGACTAATTAAATTTGGAATTTGACCAATATTAAAAATATATGATATAACAACATAAATATTTAGCAAATCCAAATATTCTCTGTACATCATTATTTCAAAACATGAGAGGACAGATAATGCTTAATGTTGCAATAAAAATAAATATTTCAATTTAAAACAATTCAACTTATAATTAGTGGCAGCATTACGAATTCTGTCCCTCTATGGGCATAAATTTGCTTGAGAATATAAACCTTTTTCAGCAAAGAATAATAAGTATAATAAATATTTGAAAGTAATCTTTCCTAGAAGTAAATATTTCTATATCAGATAAATGAATTTCTCATCACAGAATCAATGTCTAAAGTTTTGGCAATCAAAATTTCCAAGCATAATTATAATCCAAATATAATTTTAACTTATACACATTGTGACTATTGTCAAATATTTTACTACTAACAATAATATATTTGGGAAATCATTTCTTTAACTAATAAGTTCAGTATGACTTTCATTCATATTCAGACACACATGTTACACATATTTGAAAAGTTTATTCTTTATTTAATCTATAAATTTGTTTAAATTTGATTAACTATACAGATAAAATATAAAATAATGTTAACTCTCCAAAACATAATATAATCAATTTACTTATTCTTTTTTCTTCAAGATATTTATTTTTTCTTTAATTCTAAATCAAAAGACATATACATTTTTTATATTGATATGGATGAGAACAAAACAACTACAACAGCAAAAATATTTATGATAAGGTTTATGATAATGATTAATAGTAGATTGGTGGAAACTATACAATTCTATAGAAGTTTTAAATTAAATAATTGATATAATAAGTGTTGAATTACTTCTTCCTCAAATATGCTAGAATCATAGAATTATTACATGAAACAATTCCTATAAAGATTTTAGTAAACATTTTAACTACGAAAAACTTTATTATAAATGAAAGAATTATTGCATAGAATCATTTCTTTAATCTACAAATTTTAATTATTTTCTTGATAACGATAAATTTAAATAAAATGAATCAGTAATTATTAAATTTGATACTTAAATATATAAGTATATGTGGATAGCTCTCATTTAGTTTTTTTTTTAAAGATGTCAACAGTAAATTTTAAACAGTTTATAAGAAAAAAAATTGTAGATGAAAATATAATTTCAGCAGATCATTGGCATATTAACTATTTGTTTTTTACAGTTAGGTGCTTTAAAATAATTTATCAAATAAATTTTTGCAAATTTCAAATAATTTTAAAAATTATTCATAAAGTCATTGGAGGAATTTTACTAATTTTAAAAAGTTTTAAATCATTATTTTTACTAATTTATTAGTATTTTTCTCACTTTGTCTAATCATTAATTTTATTTTAAATGTGGCAGACTTTAAAATGGCAATGATAAAGTTTATAAAATCAGAAGTAGATTAGATTTCATTTTATGTAGAAATAATAGAACAGCTAAGATTTTTTCTATTTTACAATCACGAACTTCCAAGAAATAAGTTTACCATTTTTGAGTTATAGGCAATTCTAGTTGTATTATTTTAACAATGAACATTTAGACTTCAAGAATATGCTAGGGTGGAAGAGATCTCACAGAGTTAACTTTTTAACCTTACATGTTAAAAATATTTACTTGATTGACTTCTGACATGTTATATACAGTACATATCATCCACAGAAAAAATAGTTCTTTTTTATAACCTTTGGGTGGGGCCATGTGAGTTTTAGATAGCATGTGACACTATGAGAAAAATCCAACTTTTTTAGTGAGAATTATGTAAAAAATGCATGATCAAAGGATAGAAATATGGTACAATTTAAATAAAGTCTATATAAAAATAAAAAAATAGGAAAAACATTAAAATAATTTTATCATTTTTATTTATGATTATTTTCACATAAATCTAGTTTAAATTAAACTTTATCCAAAAATTAATAAACTGAAATAATTTTTCTTCATAAATTAAAGTCATTGCCTTTTTAACCAAATTAACTTGTTCATAATGGAAAAAATTTGAATTTAAAACATAAGTACACACTATTTTTTTGATAAATATCTTTTTAAATATTTATTTTTTAAAATTATTAAACTAACATATTCATATACACATTTTAAAATTATTGTTTATTGGCATGTGTGCATATATGCATTTAGAATGTATATGTGTAAATATTTGATTGTAAATGTGCATTCACATACAATAAAATCCACTAAATTTACTTTGTTAATTTTGATTTAGTTTTTTTTAAGATACTGATTATATTTAATAGTTTTCCAACTGAATAAAGTATTGGTAGAAAAGAGTTTGAATTTGGAAATTTATTTTCCTGACAAAATATTTGTTTTTCAATTAGTATTCTAACTATCCTTATATGATAAAGTTCAGCACAACAATCCTTTTACCAGTTTTAAAATCTTTGGTTGTTGTCATTCAGACAGGCCAGTGACTTCGTGGCATTATTATCTGTCAAAAACACACTATTATAACCATTTCAGGCCGACATTTTGCAAACTATTTTTGAACAATTTACGAACCAATATTATTTTCTAAAATGGAATAATTACATTTTAAAATTATTATTATACATTTCAGTCAGCACATAGTGCTGGAATGTGCAGGAAGGGGACCAATGATTTTTCCGATTTGAAGGATCATCCAAAAGATGCAGTAGTCTGATTAAATCAAGATTATGATTTACAAAACAACATGCAACCTCATATATTTTATTTGTATTGCAGCTGTTCTTTAACTGAAAAAAACAACATTATTATAACCATTATGGGCTGACATTTTGCTAAGTATTTTTAAACAATTTACAACCCAACATTATTTTCTAAAATGGAGTAATTACATTTTAAAGTACATTATACATTTTAGACAATTATTACTATGTAATTCTACACCAGGTAGGGGGTAAGATCATTATTTCAAATGCATATTACAAGAGTTATGGACACTTGAATTCTCTACACCCTCACAGGATATGGTAGTGATATATTAAGTGTTCACATTTGCATAGTGTCACAAAGTACATTAGTTGGCCACAATATTTGTGTGCAATGTCATCTAGGCCTGCAATGGCTAATATAAACAGGACTGTTCTATAGGCTGTGAGTTTCTCTGCAAAGTCACAGAAATATTGGTCTGCGTAAATGGCATATTTCTGTGCTTTTGCAGAGAAAGAATGCCACCAAGCAGCTGGCCTGTCTGAATAACAACAACCAAATCTTTTATAAATTTAATAATGATAAGCCTTCAATTATTTCTACACCTGATGCAAACATTTTCATTATAAAATTCTCAGCAGATGAATTTTATAAGTATTTGAGAGGGGAAAAAAGCAGAGGAATCATTTCTAAAATGTTAGATTATTCTAGTAATTGGTATATTCCATTTGAATTTTTTACTCTACATAAATCTGAATATGCCAAGAAGATTAGCAGGTACAAATAAAATCTGTCATGTTAATCTATAGGTCTTATTACATAACTGTGGAAAATATTAAATTTTAACTACCTTTTAGAGAAAGAAAGCTCAGTATCAGTTCTTATAAATACTACAGTCTTTTCTATAATTCTCAATAAAAAAGTTCAATTTCTGTATATACTAACATTGCATGTGACAAATAGCTTACTCTTTATCATGTTTATAAATATTCCCCCATAATGATCATTCTGCAAAGCAAACATTTTATCTTATAAAAAGGGTCATGACCTATTTTGCAAATGCAGTCATAAAACATATCAATATTTCAAACTTCTTTTTCCATTTCAGGGTGATGAAAACTCAAAAATAATAATCAACAATCTGACTCGAACTAATACTACTACATACCTGGAAAGAAAGCAGCAATGTTGCACAGAAAAAAGTCTTTTCATCCTAGTTCACCAAATAGTAAAACAACATTCTTATGCACTTAAATTGAGAACATCAATGGCCCCTTATGTAAATGAGATACAAACATGTATTCTATAAAACACCCATTAACACTTCCTTTTCAGATGAATCAAGAGAATTTCAAATAATGGGAGAACAAAGTCCCTTCCCCCTCAGAAATAAGAAAGCTATTACAACCTTTACAATAAAAAAGTTAATTCAAAGAAATTAGAAAAATTCAACTTCAAAAAGAAAATGAGAGCCAACAATTAAATACCTGCTTTAAAAAAAAAAAGATATATTAACTCATTAACAAAGGTTCTTTTTTAAAAAACATTAATATACTGGACAAGACAGAATCAGGACAGTGCTGCTCCTTTATTTCAGATCATGGGTGGATGTTTCCAAATGAGCAACAAAATTCAAAAAGATTCAAAATTATGCAGATTTAAATATAAGGTGGAAGATTTTAACACATGACTACACTTCAACATACTGAAATTAAGAAATCTTCATCCAATAATTCTTATAAAATTTTACTTCATTGAATAAGTTTAGTCAGTAGTGCCTTTTATTCATAATGAATAATGATATGAAGTGTTATCCAAAAACTATGCTTAACCAAGTACATCTAAATATCCCACAGTGATGTCTCTTTATTGGTAAGTGGTTAATATTCTCTTTTTTTTTATCAGTATGTTTTTGCTTTATTTTTATTTCTTGTATTGCTGCCCTCCACACAATTCATGTAACAGAACTATGATTACTGAAAAAATGTAAGAGCATTAACTCTACCCAACATATTTATGCTCTCCATAATTGGATATCTTAGTTTCCTTCTAATATCCTTTTATTTACAAAAACAAAATGTTCTAAGAATAATTCTTTAAAATCTCAGCAATACTATAAATTTTCAGTATCCAACGTAACTGCTATCAGCATTGGAGCTCCATTTTGATCTATTGTTCTATTAATTTGATCTGCATTTTATTATAACCTCTTCTTTACCTCTGTTAGTTTCTTTAATCATCTAGAATTCACTGTTAGGATTAGATTAGATTAGATTAAGAAAAACCAACCAGTACTTTTACTTAATAATAACACCAAATTATTTAAGACTTTTACTCCGCAGGCAGTGGTGTTGATAAATCACATTTAAAAAATATTTTCTCTTTTAATCCAATAGAAGCCTCTTTTCCTTTATCAATATTATCTTATTTACAATGAATCATTTTGATCAGAAAAGCAAATTCTTTTGACAAAAAAATTAGATTAAGTCCATCTTAAACTAAAAAACATTTCATGTAATCCTTCACAACTCATATTACTTTATTAAAAAGTTTAACATTTTTCTCACTAATCTCCAGCACTGGTTCAAAGGTTATTTCCATTTGGACTCTCAGTTATAAGTTAAAACACACTTTCCTTTATTTTCAAAGATTCTTATTGTTGGAGAAAATGTTACTTTTGCCTTTTTTTCACTTTAAATCTTGTTTTCAGAAACTTAACTTCCCAAAACCTTAAAAAACTTCTTTTAAAAACCAATTAAGCAAATCATGGGATCACAAAATAAGAAATTGCTATGGTGATCAGTCCATCTCAGAAAGCAAACATTCGGGAAGCTTCTACTGGCTTACCATAGCCATTTCATTATATCCATTATCAATATGGTGTCTTTTCCAAAACAGATTTATCTAAAGATCAATTATATCCAGTGTCTATAGTTTCATTTCTTATGAAAGAGATATTTCTCTCTCCCTTAATAATTTAAGACTAATTTTGATACCCTCTAATTATAAAAGTCATTCTCATAATTCCTTACATTTCAGTTTCAATTTGACAAAAATAGAAAAGACTATTCTAAAGCATTAATAAAGTTTAAAATGATTATAAATGATATTAGACAAGTGAAAAAGCAACTGCTAATACTATTCAGTTTCTGTTGATAAACTTTTCCTAATACTTATTCTAAATAAAACTTCTTTACCTTTAATGTATATACTGTCTAATTTGCTTCTCAGTAAAAAAATTCGTATAACATTGGAGAAAAAAAACATTTTACCTGAGGTGCATTTGTATATATTCAAGCAAATCTCATATGAATAATTTGGTTAACTTCCTTCCAAAAAATTATTTATCTTTATTTCATCATAAAAAAATTTTCCCTTTGATTTTTAATAAAGCATACTTACAAAAAATCAAATACCTTTCAACTTCAGTTTTATTTTCCTTAGTTTGATTTTCTTATCCATTTTCTATCCAATAATTTGAAGCTAATGATATAAAATTGTCTAACCTCAATTAAAAAAAAATTTCCTCTCAAAAGTTTTTTTTTTCTAGGCATATTAATATTTCCCAAAATTACTTTCTATGCATCAATTATTCAATTTACTAAATCTTTTTTTGAGAAAAATTAACTCATTTTACAATAAATAAGTTGGAGCAAAAAATCAATTACAATAATTACAAGAAATATGCAAAAATTACATCTTAATCTTTTGTTTACAGAGAACAGTTAATGTAATGATTAAATTCATTATCTTCTATTCAACTTTGAGTCACACTTTTCCATAATTGTCAACAAATACAATATCACCTATCAAAGGCAAGTTCATTAAAAAATTGTTCATCATACACACTAAGTCTCTAATCTCTCTCTTTTTTTAAAGATTATATATTGAAAGCAATCATCTAGTCACTAACACAAACAGCAAAGAGGTTTTTAAATCTTTTTTCCTGTGATTAACAGACTTATCACATAATCATTTAGAGAATCAAGTATTGATACTTGGAATCCAAATTATTAAAATAAAACCTTATCAATTAAAACTTTCTATCTGTAAAAAATAAAATTTACAATTACACTAACTTACAAATAAAAACGTTTATTTTTTCCAGTAAAAACGGAAATAGGTGGTTTTTACTAATTTTATTACGCTAAATTCAAAAATGTATTTTATTTTGCCGTATCATATCTGGTTAATTGGCAATAATGCAAAATATTGTTTTGTCATTACGTGAAATTTTCGAAAACTTAGTATTAATTAAAATGGATATATTACATATAAATGTTAATATGCAACATGCAATTTTATTTTTTCCTACATTAAACACAAGTAAAAGCGGCTTTGTAAACAATAACTTAATTTACATGTTGCTTTTATATATGCTTAAGCTGGCGAAAAAGAAGTTGTAAATGAGTATTTTAAACTAGTGGTGCCAGTAACACCTTTAAGTATTTTACTTGAAATAAAAATTAAGTTATCCATAAACAATTTTATCAAAAATATAATCAAGAATATTTAAGGAAAAAGTTCATACCTGTAGCATATTCATGTATATATATATACATATGTGGAAGCTATTTTTTAGTAAAGCAAAAATAAATAAATAAATAAATCTAAGTAAATATTAAAATCTCCATGCTTGTAGTAAAATGTACAACTCGATATGCTTCAAAATACTTTTAAAGGAGATATTAAGTCCCTGAAATTTAATAAAAAGTTTTTACAGATATGAGTATCTTTTGGGATTTAAAACAATTTTTCTTTTCAGAAATGTATAGGTTTCACTCTTTAAGTACAAAATTACACATGCAAAGAAGTGAGATGTAACACAAAAGCAAAACAATTTAGCAAGCAAAGTAAAACATACATGAGCTGAAAGTTTACTCAAATTACATTCCTTGGAAATGTATATTAAAATTCCTCATTTGTCCTTTTTTCTTTCTCATAGAATTTGTATGTTCTTGAAGGTCTTGGGTGCTGTCTGGAGGACCTTGTAGATATTGTCTTTTATGCATTCCTCATATGCTAACTATGATGTTCTTAAAATACTTATAAAAATTTCATGAATAAAAATTAAAGGTTTTTATATTCACAATCATTCTTACTGCATATCTAGAGAGAGTTTTGTTACGAATTTATCAAGTAAAACTCATCTATAGTATAACAGTTAATATGATTGCAATGCACACTAAAAAATTAAATGCACACAAACAATTACAACTAAAATTATATAATTGTATTACAAATAGAAATGCATGTGAAAATATTTCAGCATTACATCTCACTGCTGTAGCTATTAAAACAAAAACAGAATTGTGCCATAATTAGATGTAAAATGATTCATTTAACATCATTTTTAGACTCAGATTATAGATTTCCACTAAAATGACCTGTTTCTATTTCATTGCAAAATCATGTCCGCTATGTTATTGATGCAATTTTCTCATCATTTTGCAAAGAACCAGAAATATTTGGGAGCATTTTTTGTTTTCATAACCCTAATTGTAACATATCACCAGCTTATTTCTTAGATTACCCATGTCATGTTTCCTCTCTACTAGTCCTCATTGTGTACAAATAATTTTTTTTCCAAATATAAGAATTAACATATTTACCTTTTTTATTCTTTGGTTTCTAAAAAGTCACTTTTACTTTTAATCTTATATCTCAGAAACTAAAGTTTAGTTTCTCTTCTTTAACAATATAACAAAAACTAAAACTAAAGGCTCTGTCTTGGACCTGTTGATTTTTTACAGCTACTTAGACGTTGGCTTCTTTGCAAAAACTATTGTGAAAATCAGACTTTTTTTTTACTTTTTTAAAATTCATTTCAGTATATAATTAGTTACGTTTTTTTTATTATACATTTTTTTTTTGTAATTGATTTTATTTTAAAAATTGATTTCAGTCATATTGAAATATGGAATCTTGTCCATTAAAGTTTGAAGATTTGCTATCTTAATATAAACTGAACAATAATTGTATATATGTGTGGTAGATAGTTATCTGTACCAATTGATGAGTGCTGGTTCAGCATGAAATATGTATATTGGAGATCAGTGATCTTTTTCACATGTATGTGGTCATGTGTATCAGTTGGTTAAGATGGATTGGACAGCTGTGGGAAGTTTGAAAGTCTGGGTCCAAGTTCTTTATAATTGCATTAAGTTTAGTGTAGACCAGCGTTTCCCAACCTTTTTTGGCTCACGTACCACTTGGTAGTACATCACGCTAAATTGTACCACTTCGTAAAAATGATTGTATTTTGTGAAATTTGTTATTGCGAGTGTGTTATTTTATTTGCATTATACATATTATAGGGTGACCATGTATTCACATCACATAATGAGACAAATTACATTGTAACATGCCTAAACGTCATGCTGGATTATAAACTCACTGAAATTATAAACTCACTGTAACATATATGTATGTGTTTGTTCAAAGTATCATATTTATCTACTATTTTGTCATATTTCATTTACTAATAAATGGTTTTAATAAAAACACAAAATTATAAAAACCCAATTAATATATTTTCTTATCATAATCAAATGTTTTTATAAAATAAATTTAATGAGATCCTTGTGCTTGTTTCGAAAACATAATTTTTTGAAATTTGGTTCAGAAGATGCAAGATATACCCTTAAGTCTACAGCTGCAGTCAATCTGTTTCAATACTTTTTTAAAAAAAAAAATATATGAAGAAAAAGCTCTTTCTACTAATTCCATACTAGTAAATGGTAATAATAATTTAAGAGCTTTCTCGGAAAACTGTTCATATTCTTTAATGTTTAACAAAATTAATTAGATTGTGTCGATAATTCTATTAAATTTTTTTTCTCTTTTATTGATAATGATGTATCTTTTTTTAAATTTTCTTCATAGAAGGGATTTGAAAACCACTTATCATTTGTGTTTTCGGGTTTTGGAAAATATTCCATGAAAGACAAGTTTATTCCTGTTAAATGTGCTATTATATTTTCTGTATATCTTGAGACAGACTAACCTTATTTTCAAACAAAAAAATATGTAGAGTTTCAAATTCTTCCGATTGATTGTTTTCAATACACTGTTTCCAAAAATCTAATTTCTTTATCATACTTTCAATTTTATCATTAACATTAAAGATCGTTATTGAGTTATTCTGAAGTGTCAAATTTAAGTTCATTTATTTGCAAAAAATATCAGATAAATATGCAAGCACCTGAAGTCAATCAAAATCATACAATTTCAAAGAGAGATCAAAAGATTTGTCTTAAAAAAAAAAACCTGTGCTTCTTGTCTAAGTTCGAATAAGCAGGTTATATAGGGATCAATGAATTTTAATAAACAAAGACGATACAATCACAAACAATACTCTGTCACTTGTAAGCCATGCGGTGAAGTGAATGAGAGTGCAGCACTATCACAACAGTGGCGGCGACATCTCAAGTTACTGGTGGCTAGCGGCTAAATTTAAAAGTGCACTCCAAAAAAAAAAAACGATATCAATTGCTGAATTTTCGATCATCGACTGTACATATTAACAACTTTACTGTATAATATTATTCATTAAAATAATTTTTATGAATTATAGGAAAAAACGTTTCTATGCTATTTTTATGATTTAATTTTTTTTATTTTTTATGTCCGCCATTATTGATTATTTTTCATGTACCACCAACCAGCAACTCGCGTACCACCAGTGGTACGCATACCACAGGTTGGGAAACACTGGTGTAGACAATATACATGTATTTAAATATTACATATTCAGCCTGTATTCTTCCCATTCCTCTTCTATATAATTAAATGGACATAATAAGATTCTGTGTGTGAGGGGTCAGATTGACTTAAGATCAATATGGGTAGGACAATAATATTGGCATCAACAAAAGCTTTGATTATTTTATCCTTGGATTTTTAATGATATAGATGGCTGAGAAGTTGGAGAATGGAGAAGATTGAAACTTTGTCCATTAAAGTTTGAAGATGTGCTATATTAATATAAACTGAACAGAGATTGTGTATATATATATATATTGTACCAATATTGAAATTGGCACATATAATTTTATCTAAAAAAATTATTAAAATAATCTTTCGTAAAAGAAAAACATAAAATTAAATGTTGAAGAGTTTATTACAGTTTGTTGTCGAAAAAGATAAGAGTCAAATAGTTTTCTATCATTAGTTTTAAAATAAAAGTTAGAAGAAGTTAAACTAAAAGTTTTATAAAAGGAAGTAGAGTTTATTATTATTAGTTGAAATATAATTTAAAAAGTTTAAAAATATAAATCTCTTTTCATTCGAGTTTAAGTAAAAGAAAAGTCATCTTTAAAAACTAAATAGTAAATTGTATTAAAATATATGTGCGTATATATGTGCGATTGTCAATAATAGAATAAATGTATGCGTAATAAATGTTATTATAAATAAATGAAAGTTAAAGAAGATTATCATTAAAAAACACGGCAATGGCTATTAATTAAAAATATAAAACAACACTTCTGCATGGCTATTACTAATTAAACAATCTTCCAAAACACGTTGTCAAAGGATTATCAATGAAATTTCGACAACAGATATTGCCGGAGGATATCAAAAAGAAAAACACTTCACAGGTATAAATAGTAAAATTTTATCGGATAATCAGTTGAGTTCAGAAATTAATTGAGTCAGTTAAGTCAAGAGAAGATCATATGTTGAGTTAATTGTATCCAGAAACAAAATGCTGTGCTGAGCAGTTTTGGGAAATACACACCTCTCCACAGCCTGATATCCAATGAAAACAGCAAGATCTGCCCATGAAATAATGTCAGCTTAACAACTTGGAAATCTCCGTCAATATCTAATTGTCTCCAATAATAATAATCATGAAGAATAATGAAACTCATCAAGGAAACATCCCAGTCAGCTGGAAGAAGCAACAAACAAGAAGAAAACAAAGTTCTAAATCTATGTTCAAAAATCCTAGGTAAAACATTTGCTTATTTTAGTTTATACCATAATAGCCATTGCATTAAAATTCATAAAGCCTCCAGAGACAAGTAATTTGAACTCTATAATCATGCATAAAATGAACTATTGATATGTGTGTTTAAGTTTCAAATGCTATGTAATACTTTGTTATTATATATGTGAGTGTATGAGTTAATATGTGTGTGATCATTATATCAGTGTTATTAGTTAAATTAGATAAATACCAGTGTTCTATTATTAAAATCTACAAGAATATTTAAACTAGTTTAGAAATGTTAATTTAAAAATATGCAAGTGTTTTATTAGAATTATAAAATGTTTAAAATTAGTAAATGTTAGTTAATAAATTGTCTTTAAAATTAAACTTTATTTGTCAGTCAATTTTTTTTATCAATTCCTTCTACCAATTCTTTTATTAATTCTTTCACCATTAGTTATGTATAATCTGTTAGTGATTACAAATAGCTAAGCTAGTCGTGGATATTTAGGCATTGAGTTAGTGGCCATTGCTCAAAGTGCGTTATTTATTCATTCTTGAATAGATAGCTGGCACCCGTGTTTATACACAAACAAAAAAAAGTGCTTTGAATGTGGTGTTGAACTCAACAGTCGAGAAGAAGTTGGAAATGTAATGCTAGCTATATATTTTATAGCTATCGTTTGGGCATACATACTCTCCGAGTATGTTCTTCTCTGCCTAAGAGACCGGTGTTTCGAAAGACACATATTCGAACCTGATACAATATATATATATATGGGAGATGGTGATCTGGACTAATTGATGAATTTTGGTTCAGCATGAAATACGTCTATTGGAGATCAGTAATTTTTTTCATGTGTATGTGGTCATAGATATTAGTTGTTTAAGATGGATTATACAGCTATGGAGAGTTTGAAAGATCTTAGTTCAAGTTCCTTATAATTACATTAAGTTTAATATAGACAATATATGTGTATTTAAATATTATATACATATAGTTTTACATAAAGGAATTTCTTATCTGTTTTAACAATTATTGAGATTATATGTATAGGAAAACTATGTTATTATTTTTTGATATAACCTGTTTTTTGTTTTTTTTTACTTGTTCTTGACACTATGAACAAATTATAATAATTATATGTAATACCTTCATATTTATTATCTAATTTTATTAATAAATTTTATTTTTAAAAATGAACAAAAAACTATATTTCATTCATTATTTCTAAATTCATTTTATTATCAATCAAAATCGAATAATAAAATAAATAATCGAATGACGTTATTGCTCACGAGTTAATAAGTTTAAACACCAGCAACACTTCTTACCATCTTGAGTCTGACATTCTATCATTGCACCAAACACACACTCACATATCTTTTTTTATTTGTCAATAGCAGAATAAACTTTATAAATTTCAAATATTATTAAAAATATGTTTCAAGTAATATATGCTTTATAAAAATAGTTTTAATATAAGAACATCTGTAAACTTGATTAATAAAAGAATATGCACTTCCATTACAATAAAAAATTATCACGTCTTTTGATATATATTAAATCTGTTAAATCAGAAACTGGTTGTACTTAATAATGATTACTTAGAAAGCATCAAAATAAGTGGCATTCGAAATCTGGAAAAGTCTAATTTCTTATATCACTAAAGCCAATCCTTCATTTTGAAACTCTATTCAAGAGATTGGAAAAAATTTAAAATATTGATTCTTTTATTAATCCTTTTGGAAATATATATTTGTAAAAAATTGTTCTAAAAGTAAATTTTTTTTAATACCATGAAAAATAAAATTTTGTTACATTACAAATTCACTTTAAAAATTATTACAATTGGCACAAGTTTTCCGGACAAAGCTAATGAATTTTTGAATCGTTAAAGCAATCAAAATATTGACAGTTCATATATGGAATATATACTCCAGTAATCTTGGCCAGCTGATTATACAGACATTGAAATGAGAAAAGATTAAAAACCATAAAATTAATAAAACTGATTACTATAAATCCCCCTCCCCCCACAACACACTCAATAATGAAAATTACAACTGATATACTTTTTACCCTTTGTAGATAATGAAAGATTTTGCAAAATTTGATTTCCACTCGTGTATAAAAAGTAAAATTAATTATTTTATTGTGACATTTCCAATAGGCAATCATTAAGTTGTAAAAGACCAATAAATAAATGATAAAATGGAAAAAGTCGAATAAAATAGAAGAGATAAGAAGAAGCCATTTTTCTAAATGTAGTTATATTAACTAAATAATAATCAAATTTTTCTTTCAACAATTTTAGAATATGTAAAAAAGTTATAAAAGTAAAATATTTCTGTAGTGCTCTGATGCTTTGTACAGTAGGAAGAGTATCTAACTTGGGGATTGGGAGGTCCCAGGATTGATTCTGGTGCTCGCAAGTCTGGCACTCAAACTTCTTATAAATTCCCAAGCAGTAAAGCCATATGTGTTCTTTTCCCCCATAGTGAAAAAAAATCATCTGTAATAATACTTTTTCAACTTAATTTTGAATATTATATTTATTCTTCTAGAAATCCATATAATAACCATCTTGTTTTGAATGATTGAACTTATGAATAGTAATGAAATTTTTTCCATCAATAGTTTTTATATACTAACATTAAAGTAATCAAAAAAATTTTATTTTAGTCATGCTTGTACTTATTCTTTCTAAATCTGAATTTTAATATGGTAATATCTCTATTAATGTTTCAATAATCTTCCATCACATCATTTATATGATGCATGTAAATAATATATCAAAAATCCCAACATTACTATTATTACGGAAACATGTTCCATAATTCTACCATATAAATACCATTCAAAAATACTCTGGTGTTTTATATTCTACAGTACTTTTCAGAAGAAAATTTAAAAAAAAATATTTAAACACAAATTCTGACATATAGCATATAAAATTATATATATCTTTATATTTATATATTTCTAGATTAATGATTTCAAATATTAATAGAACTTAAATAAAATATTTGAAACATTCTATGGCTATATTATTTCAGCTGCACACCCCTTTTAAATAAAGAAAGCTCAAATTTTAGCACTACACTGGAAAGGAAATCCTCTTCAATTATGTGCAATGATCTAATATATATAAAAATTTAAGCTATTTCAAATGAGAAGTGTGAAACTAAGTAAGCAAAGATATTACATTACAAATAAACAAACGTTTAATTTTACACTGAAAATGAAATTCTCTTTAATGTTATGTCTAATGATCTAATATATATTAAAACTCAAGCTACTTTAAATCAGAAGTGTGAAACTAAGAAAGTAAAAATCTTATATTGCAAATAAACAAACAATTTTAAATATAGTTAGAAAGACTACAATAGTCATTTTTATTCCCCCAACTAAAATATAAGAAAGAGAAGCAATGCATTACACTAGCTGAACTCAACATAAGTTTGAGTTGTCTTTATTTAAAGAGATAATGAGGCTGGAATAATATAAACATGGAGGATTTCAAATATTTTATATTGAGTTCAGCTAGCATTACGCATTGTTTCTATTACTTATATTTGAGTTTGGGGAATAAAAATAACTATTATATAGAGTTTGAGGAATAAAAACTATTGTATAGTCTTTCTAAGTATATTTAAAATTAAACATGTCTGTTTACTTGCAATGTAATATCTTTGCTTTTTTAATTTCACATTTTTATATTAGATCATTTGCACATAACAATGAAGAGGCTTTCCTTTTAAATATACTGCTAAAATTTGAACTTTTTTTAAAGAGAGAGCACGACTGAAATAATATAGTCATGGAGTGTTTCAGATATTTTAACTTGAGTTCAGCTAGTGTTCTGCATTGTTTTTCTTTCTTATATTTGAGTTTGGGGACTAAAAATGACTATTGTATAGTCTTTCTAAGTATATATAAAATAAAGCATGTTTGTTTGCAATATAAGATCTTTGCTTTCTTAGTTTCACACTTTTCATTTAAAATAGCTTGAGTTTTAATACATTAGATCATTGTATATAACATTGAAGAGAATTTGCTTTTCACTGTAGTGCTGAGTGGCTGGAATAATGTAGCCATGGAGTGTTTCAAATATTTTATATTGAATTAGCGTTATGCATTGTATCTCTAACTTAAAAATATGCTTAAGCAAAGTTGCTCAAATATTTAAAAACAATAATCTACTTTATGACTTCTTGTCAAACAACTGCTCAATCTTTATCCTCATTTTAAACACTCTAATATTTATAGGGTCATCACCATTACCTGAAAGCCTCATCATATCAATTAAAATCATTCTTCTCAACCATTAATTCAGTGATTTCTTTATCAAAATATCCAACGAAAAAAAAACATAATTCATTCTATCAAATGTCTTTTAATAACAGTATATCCTACACACACACACCTATTTTTTTTATATCTCTTTGCAGTAGTTATCACCATTCCCAATTTTATCTTTTGATCCTCTTCTTACATATAAATTTTTAAAAAAAATTTTTTTTTGATAAAATAAATCTAATCTATTATAAATATAGATGTTTAACATTCACAACACTTGTTTTGTGAGATTAAATCTTGTTAATTCTCCCATTTTACTGCCTTACTTTTAAAGAAATCAATTTTCACAAGATAAATCTTTTCCTCTCAATAATTTTCAGTAATTTGTTTCATTATTCTGTTATATTTTCAGCTATAGTTTTTATCATTTTATCCCCATTATTTCTTATCTATTTTTTTTTATTCACAAAGCTGAACGTTGCTATTTCTTTCATATATATTATTTATGATATTTTCAGTATATCTAATCACTTTAATAGTTGTGTTTTTTTCATTCCCATATTTGTTTTTTGGTTTTTTTACTCCTGTTGCTTATTTTATTATGAATTAAATCAATTTTATTTTTTCTTTTATTCTATATTTCTCTTATTCACCATTATCAATTACACATTAATCTTTTAACATTAAGAGCGTGCTAATAACTCTAAACAAGCTTTTTTTTTTTATTATTAATACTACAAAACAAAAAAAGAAATCAATCACTTTTATTTTTTTTTTTCTCCCTTTCCCCACACCGGTGCCCTCTTTGGGGGTGGGTTGGGGGGGTGGGATAAAAAATAAAAAAAAATAACATATATATGATTTTTTTATAATTTTAAATATTTTATATATAAAAGATAGAAAAAAATAAAAAATATTATTATTTTATTTTACATTAATCTTTTTGTAAATATTTCTACTTACATTTCTTATTATTTTATTATTAAAGCTTTTTACCATTATCCTTCTCATAAACGATTGCTTGTACTGAAGATCCTGAAAAATTTATCTATCTTTCATTTGAATTTGTATCACAATTTAGCTTGCTTTTGTCATTTGCTTCCTACTTAACAAATTAGAAAATTTTATCCTAATGATTTCCTGTAATTTAATAATATTTAATTTCTTCCTTAAGACTTAAAATTCAGTTTCACTTTTTGCTACTAATTTGCAATTTGAATTCAAAATAGACATTTACATTTTTTAACCTATATTGGCCCTATGCAGTTTAATACAGTGGTAGAGCAGAGTTTGAGAACTAAAAATTCCTCACTTAAAACCCTACATATCACCCTCAATGCTGAAATGTTGCATAACCTCCCACATCTAATTATTGGATTGTTGTCCTGTGTAGTTTACAACAATATTAGAGTGATGGATTAAAAAGATTAATTTCCACATCAAAGCTCAATCCATCATTTCCAATGGCCAAACATTAAATGCCCTCCTAAGCAACTAATCATCCAAATATCTATTACATCAATTTCTTAAATAATATAAAATTCTATTGAAATTTGTTTCTATCATCTAGAGCTTTGCATATATGAATCCTTTGGGGGTTTTAAACTTTGCAAAAATCCACCAATTTCTCATTTTTTAACCCTAATCGCCTAAATCTTCTCTAACCTATCATAGCCTTTCAATTCTTATTACCATTATATATCTATTTTTGCATTCAATTAGAAGATTTCTATCTATATACTATTAAAACATATTAACTTCTTGCTGTAGTTATAGAAGTGTTAGTTTTTGCTCCTTTGTTTTAATTGACAAAATCTGTAAAAAAAAAAAAAAATCTAAATAGAATGAAAATAATTTGTATATAGATGAATCCAGTTTTGCTCTGCTATTTCAAAAATATATAAATAACATTCTAAAAAATCAGGAAAATGAGACCTAAGTTATAGCTTATGTTGATTTCAATGGTTACCATTTCTCATTTAAATAATCAAAATATAATATTGGGATCTATGTAGTTAGTTATTTAAATTTTACTGACCAAAATTATAATACTCTTTTGACAAATAAGATTGTGGATTGATGACTTAGTAGTATTAATTTTTAATCCAATTTTTATAAACTGCATGCATCAGCTAAAATGATAAATTTCTTACAAATATTTTGACCATTATATTGTACAAATAATCATAGTATCACCCAATCAATGTGGTAATCCAATTTTTTCCAACACAGTTTTATGTATGACAGTTGTTTTTGATCATATTTTTGAACATATAATCATTGCAGGATAATTGCTGAATGTTCTTTGCAACCAAGTTCTAGACTATTTGCCTAGTGGTGCCCTCTTCTGGCACTGTACTTTTATAATCTTCATAAAATTGCAGACAGTGTCAAAATGTAGTGGGATATAGGGTAGAGAAAGAGAACAATAGAAAATGACTTCCCAACATATAGGGCCCATTAACATAGTAAATGGACAGAGGTAAGGGGCAAGAACTAGTTGAGGGAGGCTCAGGTATTGATAAAAAAAAAACTAAGATTGTAATCCAATGGGAGGGGAGGAGAGATTGTTGAGTCTTGAGATAGTATAAAAATAATTTTTGTATATAAAATGACAATTGCAAGATAGAATTAGAATAAAACATTTGAAGGAGAGAGAGATGAGACCAATTTAAATACATAGAAAGCTTGGAGGAGTGTTTTTAAATGTACAAGGCAGAAGAAAAAGAGAAAATAAACATATTAAGTAAGTTATCATTTAGAGGGCATGGCAAGAAATTGGTGGAAAACAATACAGAAAAGACCAGACAATTTGAAACAGTACGCTAAAAAATAAATGGATACATTTTGGAGCATAGATAGGCAAGAAAAGATGCAAAGAAATATAGAAATGGCAAGATATAAAAAAGAAGAGGGGATAGGGGCAGATGAGAAGAGTAATAATTACCCATTCTTGAATGCCAGATTACAACTATCATAAAGAAAAATATGCCAAAAATGTACAAGAGATTGGTGACATGTAAATGTGGTGGATTGGAAGATATATTAAAGGCCCTTAGAGATGAAAAAAGTATACAGAAAAAAGAGGAACAAGAAGAACAACCTAAACTGTTTAATATGGTCATCAAAGAAGAAGAAAAGATTTAGACAATGGCTAAACAAACCTACCCAGTGATATTAGTAAAAGTACAGGGGATGGAGATAAAAGCTTTTCTAGACATGGAGTCAGGTCTCCATAATCTCAAACAAAGTGTTAGACCAAATTAGAAGTCAGAAGGAGAAAATGTAGTTGTTACCAGTAAGAAAGTCAGAAATAACTATGGCTAATGGTAAAAAAGTCAAGTTGGACACTATGCAAGTATATGGGGAAATACAGGTGGAAAAGAAAAAGATACAACATATGTTATTATCAATGTCAGAGTTGATAGAGAATCTGATAATGGGGTCTAATTTTACACATCAAGCTGGGACAAAAATCAATTATAGTGAGGTAATATTAATAACAAATGAAAAAGTTTTATTTAGTGATCATAGTAGACAGGATAATAGAAAGGTAGCATATATGGTAACCAACAACATATACCAAGAAATAGAGCATAAAGTAACCAAGTTAGGAAGTAATAATAATAGCTGGAAAAGTCAATTAGAGATACTTCTGCAACATGAACAAGTGTTTGCCACAAAACCTGGGATTATAAAGGGCTATGACCACTGAATAAAGGTAAAAGCAGAAACTCATTTTCAGGATAGATTATACCCAGTTCCAATCAAATGCAAAGATGAAACAATGGGGTGTCATTAAAAAACAGTAGCCCCCCATACATAAACTCTGGCGATTGTAAAAAAAAAGATGGTTCTATGAGAGTATGTTTAGATGATCATCAGTTAAACACAATTACTATATCTGACTGGGATGTGCCACTGCATATAAGAGATTTGCTGTTGGAATTTAGGGGGGAAAATATTTTTTGTCATTCATTTGACATCAAGCTATTGGCAGATGCCCCTTGATGTACATACAAAATAGTATGTGTTTTAATGGGTCCCATTTGGACATGTTAACAGTGGTTCAAGGCTATTGTGATGTTTGAATCAGTTACTACTTAAGAAGAGTAAAAGAATTTGTCCTGTATTATATGGATGATATTGTGATAGAGTCACATCTCCCAAGGAAAATTGGGAAAACTTGGTCATGTTTCTTCAGAAGTATCACCAGAAAAATATCACAGTAAATCTAAAAAAAGCAGTGTAGTGCAAGAAAAGATTATTTTCCTCAGACAAATCCATTCGTGCTCAAGGTGTGAGACATCATCCTGACAAGATACAAGGAGTTGACAGAAAAACAATGTAAGGCATTTAACCAAATTAAAGAAAATTGTGTAAGAACGTTTATGCTAGCTTATCCAGATTTTAGCAAACTCTTTATGTTACTAATGGATCATAGTAAAGTAGAGTTGATGGCTGTGTTATTTCAGGACAATGAAGAAAAAATAAGTCTTGCATTTTTTAAGTAGGACCTTAAATTCAGCAGAAAGAAACTATACCATAACTGAAAGATAAGTGTTGACCATTGTACAGGTGTTAAATAAACTTAAGCATTTACTCCTAGGATCTGAGATTATTATAATTAGCAATAATAAATGTTGAGTTTTATAAATAAATGTTATTTAATGAATGATAGGCTTATAAGATGGGCTCTATATCTACAGAAATTCAATTACCGCATAGTCCATTGCCCCAGAAAAAAAATATAGGGCTTGACATATTGAGCAGAAATCCGATTCTGGACAGAGGCCAAAACTTGTCACTAGAGAAAGCTCAATTAACTATTATAATGGACCCAGAGATATTGGTAGAAAGGGATATAGAGACTGAAGGTTTTACAAACATCCAATATCACATGTAAGAAGTTGATGCAAAGGTGTAATAATGCAAACCCCATAAAGCTTGGAATTCCTACATGATAAAAAAACAAATAACATCAATATAAAACAACAAGTGAGTTGTTGACATTTCAGGTTAAGATTGAAGGGAATGGATTGTTGGAGGGTAGTTATACCTCAAAATTTAAGAGAACAATTAATAAATTATGTACATAGGACATATGGGCATTATGGCTCACTTAAAATAATTTCTTACAGAGATGGTATTATTGAACAAATATGTACAGATCTATTATTGCTATGTTACAGAGGTGTCATGAATTTCAGCAAAATAAATCAAGTAATAAGAATTATGCTGGAATGCTGATACCTATAGTAGCTAAGAACTCGAATGAGTTACTGCCCATCAAATTTTATGGTCTGTTACCTTCATTTTGTCAATATTTGATATATATATTAGTGACTTAAGCTTACCCATTGCATAGAGCTGACACAAAAACTTCCATTGCTGCACTAAACAAGCAGTTTATCTGACTTGGAAAACCTCAGCCAATTTTGAGTAACCATGGAACTCCTTTTGCATCAAAGGAATGGAAATGTTGACTAGCACAGGAAAAGATATACCATATTCTAACCTCTATTTAGAATTCCCAACTTAACCCATGTGAAAGGCTTATAAAAGAATCAGTGTTACTTCATGCACATTTAAAAAGAAATCATAAGCAGTGGTATAAAGTATTGCCACAAGTGATTAAGATCATCAATTGTACATACCATGAATCTACTGGGCTTGACTGCATTATGGCCAAGTCGAGTCTTCTCTTCTCAAATATTGCATTTCCATAGAAAATGAAGCAGTGAATGTAGCAAAGAATCGAAGTTTCGCTAGAGACCAATTAAAAAAGAAAGTCAAACAGAGAAAAAAAGAATTAATATCCATGGGGTACAGTTTGGAATAGGAGATTGGATTTATGTCAAAACCCAACAGTTAGTAAACTGAATGATAAGCCATACAATTTTTTCCCCTTTATTTGAATGTCCATACAAAACCATTTAAAAATGTGGATTAACACATTCATGGTACAAGGGAAAAAAGGGGATGTATAATGGATAGAGCCTAAAACCTTTTAAGGAGAATGGGGGGAAAAGACTATAGGGGGTAGATAAAAAAAACTTTTTATTTTTCTAACAGGTGCAATGCCAACTCGTGGATATATAGACACGTTTTTATTTTATTAAAAATGTGCATGCTATATTAGTTTAAAATAACAATTTTTGAAATATTACTTTTTTTTTATCTTGAAGGATTCAGCATTCTTTCAGTTTAATTATTTTATTGAAATAAATTGAATCAAAGTAAAAATAAAATCTTCAGAGTTTTTAGTATTCTTAATTCTAATTCTTGGAATGATAAGGGTGGGGGGAAGAAAAAAGATTAGACTTTTTGTTTGTAATTAGCTCTTTTGTTGAAACTTCAAATATTGAAAGTATTTGGTAATATATTACACTAATTGATCTAAAAATTTTCACTAATTGAAAAAAAAAGATGACCAAAAAAGGGCAAAAAATTGGATTGGTAAAAATGTCTAAAAATAAAATAACAGGTGTGAATCCGGTTTGTGAAAGAAAACAAAATGTATAAATTACAGAGTTTTCTTTTGTTTAACTTACTTGGCTTTTGACTTGGCATTCTTGATGTATACTCATATATCTATAAATCATAGCAAAGAGAAATTAAGATATAAAGTAAATAGCACTGAGAAAATGTTTTTTGGCTAAAAAACATCAGAACTTTCCCCTCAGGTAATTATGGTTCTTCACCACCTGAAGCTACCCATGTGAAAGTTAATCAAGGGAAAGAAGGATGTGCAGAGCTAGCTCAGGAAATAAAAAGAAAACTAATGGAACATAGAAAGATTTATGCCAGTCAACTCAAATGAGAACTTTAACTGTCTAGAGAAAGTTGTACCACTGATCAATCAGGGTAATTATGAACTTTTCTTAAAGAACTTTTCTTTAAATGTTGGCATAATAGATCTAGACTTAATTAACTGTTAAAAGTGTTTCAACAATAGAATGTGGAACTATTAATGGGAATTATTTATTTTAACTTAATTGAAATGGCAGAGGTATGGCGCTAGATTTCTTAAAATGTATTTATTATTTGTGTATATGTTTTATGCATTTTTTTTTATATTAAAATGAAAGTATATGAGATTAGTTCCCTCAATATGTTCTGCTCAATTTTAAAAAACAAATGGAGGAAAGATTAGGGCGTTTAGTTCTGTTAAATGTTTTGATAATAAGTAGTATGGGAACCTTATGTTAGAACCTGGTGTATGTAAAAAGGATGCCTCGAAGGCTATAATCAAACATCAGACACTTATGCCATCATTTAAGGTTAGAATTTAATTATATAATGTAGAGGGTTGAGATTGGTGCTTAATAACGGCTCATTATTAACTGTAAGTTGACTAAAGTATACCTATTTGGACAGCTCTCCAGAATAACACTGGATCATGTCATTCATAAGAGTTGTGAATTGCATGTTACCTTGGAAAAGCTATAAAAGGTTATTAATGAATAGAATTTAAAAAAAGCAAAGAATTGAAATTAAAATTTAAGTTTGTATTTGTCTTTTATCAAAATATTTGAGTCAGCCTTAAATGTTTCAACAAAGGGAATTTGAAAAGTATTAAGAGTGAGAGTTAATATAATAGAAGTTTATAACCATACTTGAATAATTTTGTTTTAATTTAGTTATTACTTAACTAATTTAAGATTCATTGGTTCAAATAAAGTCCGTGGAAGATTACTTCTTAAAATATATTTGGCGATTGCCATGCATGAATAAATAATCATCATGATTGCTGAACGTTCTTCACAATCTGATACTAGTCTATATGCCGAGTTGCGCCCTTGTCTGGCCATCTTATTTTTTGTAATCTTCATAAAATTGTGGGCAGTGTCAAAATGTAGTGGCACAATGTGTTAAAATATGAGCCCAAAATTTACTTTCCCATTTTTATCATATTCAGTAGTTCATTTTTTATTCCAAGTTCTCTTAATATTTAACATATAAAACAAACAATTTATTTCCATTAATTTAAAAAATGAAACTAAAATTATGGTGGTAGCTTCTAATGGTAGATCATTATTACCTTAACAGGGAGTAAAAAGGAAAACTATTTTATCAGAGTTTAATATCTATATTGAAGCATTCAGTGTGTATGCACACACAGAGCTTCATGATATTTAGTTAAATGTAATATGAACAGAGGGTGATAGATCTACTAGATAATTTTTCACCCTCATTAACAAAATAATATATATATGCAGGTGTGTATGATTAAATAATGGTACATATATATATATATTGTTAACACTAAAGTACATTTTAGTTAGACATTTGGAAAAGAGAAGGAATTTTTTTTTTGTTTTTTTCTATAACGAGAAATGGAAAAATTAAGTTGACTCATTTTTTTTTGCAATTAACCCTTTTCCCGCGCTCGACGAGACTCCTCGTCGACATCTAAAATCACTCTAACTTAGTTCGTTTTTATACGATAAAATTCGTTAAATATGTATTGAATTCGTTTTTAAAAGTTCTGTACGATGGTGACATCTTCCGATTTATTTTAGAAGTAAAAAATAAAAAAAAACGCATTTAAACCTAAACAAAGAAGGAACATTATTTGTGATTGGTTCTTAGCATGCTCTCAGCCGAAAAAGACATTCTGATTGGCTGGAAAGAACAAAGAAACTGCCTGATCAAAGAAAATAAAGAAAAACGCTGAGATTTTCATTTCGAATACGATTTAAATTATTATTAAATAATATTTATGGAAATTAAACATAATTTTCAGAGAGAATAATAAAAAAACAAAATTATTTTCGAAAAATATTGAAGATTTAAGTAAATATATTGAAGATGTAGTAAAAAGAAATATTTACTTTTCTATAACGTAAAAGTCGATCTTTTTGTTTACATTATAACTTTTATGTTGCCGATATAGAATATCTTAGAATAAATAAATAGCAATTTATTTTTGAAAGAACTTTCGTTTTCTTCATGACCTGAAAAATTAATTATATACTTTTTATAAACGTATCTGAGTTGAATTTAATATTATAGGCGAATATGTTTTAACAATAGGCTTTGTCTTCAGTTTGTGAGTTGGCCAATTAAAAGATTTGATTTTTATCTGATACAACCAATGATAAAATTAGCGGTTTAAGGGTTAATAGATTTTAATAATTGATAGCCAAACATTCAGCTAAAAGCAAAAATTTCTATAAGTCTTTTACAAAACATTTGGAAAAATGCAGTTTCATTGGGACATGAATTTTCTTGTCTTTGGGGGCAATTAAGTTTTCTTACTTGATTTCAATGTTGATAAAGTTTTGCAGAATGGTGCAAATTAAGAACTAGTCAACTGGTATATTTTCTTTTGCAGCAAAAGTGAGTCTGAGGAATTAAAATATTTTTTAAAAAATTAATAAGAGTAATGAAAAAACTCTAGATAGCTGGAGGGATGGCTAAATATGCTTTCTTGGTTTTTTGCTTTTTTTAGATTTGTAGACATTACTGGGTGATAGTTTCTCTTTAAAACCCACTCTCTCTAAGGTACCATTGAATGTAAGCAGATATGATGTATCACCATGGTTTTTGAGTAGGACAAGTTTAGTCTTTTTTTAGATCTCCAGAGGGCAAACATCTTCGATGTGGTGAAACCTATTGATTCCATGATGCTGCTGCCAAGAAGGGGAGAATATACTAGCTTCAAATCCAGTTCTTTCCTGGTATCCAGTAAACCAAGAGCCTGTCCAGAAATAAGTTTTAACTTATAAAAAGACAGTTGTACCATCCTATCTCACCCAAGTAATCCTCAAACAGGCTCCAAATGCAAGTATGAACTTTTAATCTTTAAAGATAGAATATTTAAAATGCCTTCTATAAAAACTATAATATATAAATTTAAATTCCTCAGATTCATAACTACTCAGTAAAAAGACTTGATCCCAAAAAAAGATGTGATTTGAAAAAGACATTAATATATATATATATATAAATGAGTGTAGTAACTCTTTTATAACAAGTCAGTCTATGTCAGAATTTAATTTCTAATTGTTAATGATACAAAATTCTATAAATTTTATAAATACAATTTTTATTATTTATTTTGAAATATGCCACGTATTTTTTTTTCTTTAGTTTATAACAATATATACTTTATTGATTATCTTTATCTATATTATATTGGTATGCCAACTTGCAAGTATTTGGAGGAATATTTTAATATTTGATCAATTTTGTTTTGTCTCCCATTCTTTAGGGTGAGAGTAATAATTATTTTATAACTTTAAAGTAACAAACACAAGATTGAATTTCTTAAATCATTCATCCAGATCCTTGTGAATTAAAATGTTGTCATTTGTTTGATTAAAAGAAAAAAGAAAAATCAAATATCTGAATTAAAACTTTCAATCTACTGGTATATATGTAATTAAACCAAAACCTCCTTAATAAAATTACGAATAAATGAATGCTAAAATCATTATTTAAGTCCACATCTATTTAGTTTATATTTGTTTGAAATTCTTTGACAATTAAATGAAATATAAGTGCATTTATTTATGTATTAAAAAAAATAATCATGTTTTTTTTCTTAAATGTAAAACTGGCAATTATTTATTATGAAAGTATGTGTTCATCCTGATATATCTATTTAATGATGCATACATTTAGGGTTAAAGTACTCTGTCTCAGCAGGCATATCATATTACCTCCTTAGCAATTTACTATGATAATTCATAATTAAGCTTTATATTTAAGCTCATAGCCCATAAAATATGGTTATCTTGATTTTCACATCATTGCTTGTTTTATTAAATTTTAAACACAGGCTTAGATATCTATCCATATGAGTTAGTGCCTTTTGGTCAATATATCAGTGTCATTTGGTAGAATAATCTGTGCCTACATACTTACAATAAATGAATATATGTTGAGTAATGCTATGCAAGCTGCCAGATGGATATTTTACCGGTACTGGAGAAAGCCATGTTTTTTGAGTCAATAAATGGGTACTCTATGACAATAGTGATTCATAACCCATGTTCATTTCCTGCACATACCACGCTGATGGCAGATATGTCTACAAAGGAACATATATATATATATTTCTTATTACTCAATAATGGAGATTGACCTATTCAGCCAATGCCTATAATAATGTAGTCCACACAGAATTCAAACCCAGATACCAGTCTTCTGTAATTAAGTTTATTAATGTTGTGTGGGATAGATAAACCATATCTATAATGTAATTGTTAATAATAATGAGAGCTAGAATTATACTTTATTCCACAACTCCTGCTGGGATTAATAAAATAAATATAATAAAAAATACTTAACTTCCCCTAAGTATGTAAACACGCACATCAATTTGATATACTTTTGGCCTCTAACTTAATAATATAACCAGGTATTGAGTCTACTCTTGACAATTGGCATATTAATTTTATAGTGGCATACTTCTTGAACAAATTGGCATATAATTCATTTGTAATGCTCACACACATATCATACTGATACACAAAGGTTGTTATCATTATCAACATGATACATGTATCACACTGATATTTAAATATGGTTATCATTATTAACTTCTAGCTTATTTATAATGCTCAGACATATATCATACTAATACACAAATGTTATCATTATCAACATGTAGTTCTTTTGTAATACTCATACACATATCATACTGATACCTAAATGTTATTATCATTAACTTCTAGTTCATTTGTAATGCTCATATATGTATCTACTGATACCCAAATATTGTTATTAACCCGCAGTTCCTTTGTAATGCTCATTCACGTATACTGGTAAGTTGTTGTGATTATTAATTTCTAGTTCATTTGTAATGCTCATACATGAATCATAATGAGATCCAATATCATTGTTATTAATAAATTATGTATATTTATGTTTATACATTTATCATGTCTTTCAATGGTTCACCACATCCATCCAACTATATCGATACTTGGTTAGGTGATCTATGAGTCTATTCAAAATCCCTGAAATAGATAAAGTGTATTTTAAGCATTGTCAAAGTATTAGGTTCTTATGGGATCTGGTGAGTATCTTAAATTAATTTAGTAATTCTAATTTATGACTGAGGTTGAGTTTTAATCCATAGAGTCCTTGTTTTACCCTGACAACTGGGACCAAAAGAAAATGATTACCATTAGTAGCATCAGGAGTGTTGATTGGATAGTGAAGGTTTTGGAGCACTGGAAACTAGGTTAAAGCTTAGTACTGTTCTGCGACTACCATATCCTGAATATGCTCGGTTTGAAATACTTTTGCTAGGTCTCTAAATCTTGTTGGCTGAACACATAATTCTGACCTTTACAATATATTCTTATAAAGAAGTTAAACTATTCATTAAGTTGTGTACAATTTCCACCTGTCTGCAGTTAATATTTATTTTCAATAACAAATTAAAGAGAGAATTAATATTCCTGTTAGAATGCTACAGGCAAAAAAAAAACATGTAGGTACATAATATTCATAACAGATTTTATAAAGGAGTTAAAATTCCCAAATGTCTATAAAAGTAATACCAAAACCAAAATATTTTAGTAAAATATGGTTTTAGTTTTAATGTCCATGCAAAATTACAACAATTTCATATAACACTGACAAACAATATTATGTCCATTAAGAGTTAAATTTATCTATAAACAGTATATATGTATTTACTTGCACATGTACGACAGTTACAACTAATGGTTGTATGTCAAAAAAGGATGAAAAAATTGTGATAATTGTAATGTCTTGAATAAAATTATATTATTTTAATTCATTATAAAAATATGAAGTCAATTCAATTCTGTATAAAATATAAAAATCAAAAAGTTCACAAATTTTTCACTAAACATTTAGCCTCAAAATGTCAAAAGAAAAATATTTTTTGTGAAAACAAGTCACTTTTATGTTAGATCATTTTTTGAAAAATCATACAAAGAAATTTCAATTTTTATTATGAATTTTTTGTCATTTAGTAACATAAAATTTTTAGTAAATGTAAATAATGGATTAAAACTTTTATTTTTTTATTATTTTTTTTTAGAAGCAGTATAGATACTAAATAAGTTTTTAAGCATTTACCTTTTTATCATTACTTTTACGATATATAAAAATGGAACCTTATTCAAATTTCTGCTATTTACCATGCAAAATTTCTCTGTATCCAAATAAATATAAGTAATGAATTTAATTTTATTCATGTTTTAAAGGAATATTTGATGTTACATTTAAATTATGCTAAAACATTTTTAATTTTTAAACATTTACCAATATGATTATAAATTTGTATTTGAGTGACTTCATTTCCAAAAATTTTCTGAATCTAAAACTAATTTTGAATGCACAGCAACTTTGTATTTGGAAGGCTGTATATATTAATCTAATTTTATAACAAATCTAGTATATATGAATCTATTTTTATTTAGAATTTTTACAAATCTATTTTTCAATTTATTTTGAAAGATAATTACTGCATCATCAATGAAGATCATTACCACAATTTTTACCTCCAAGATAGATATATATATATCAAATTTCAGTTATCAATGAATTTATATATTAATATTATAATTTTTTTAAAAATAGTGTTAATTTTTAAATAATTTATTCAGTCTGTTAGTTTAGTGATTCTATACAAAATTTCCAATTAACTAAATTAAAAACAGATTGAAATTTATTTCATGAGATAATTAAAAGCTTTACACTTTCTTCAATTATTTAATTTTATATATAGTCATACATAAATGTGTTAGGGTGGGGTGGTAGTTAACTTTTATCATAATTAGCAAAAATAAGATATTTTTTGTCCAATTTTCTCTAATGAGAATTGATCTTTATATCTTTTGCATAGCCATGAAATTATTCACTTATTAAATGCACTGTTTAAAGGTTGAAGATCTTTAAAATTCTTTTATATATTATATAGTTAATTATTTATGACAAGCATAAATGTATTAGATTCGCAAGTGGTCAGGTTAAGCTTCTATAACTTTTTTTGTTGTTATATTTTTCTATTAAATATTTCTAATAAATGCTACTAAAAAATAATTTATATCGGAGTCCAATAGCTGGGGATTTATTTTTAAGTTGATCTACATTTTACAAGAGTCAACTAGTATTTTTTTATATTTAAAATGCTGGTATTTAAATACTTCAATTAGCTGAAAATTTTTATAACATTAACTATTTTTGTTTTATAAAAATAGAATGTTACTAAAAACAAATTTGTAATTGTAATTGAGAAATTTCATTTTTAATAATTGAATTGATTTCATTCATTATTTATGAGTTTTTAATTTGTTTTAAAATGCTAAAAACTAAATACAATATAGTTATTTATTTTGATGATAATTGCTTACTCATTACCAATAAAACTTTGCTATTTCTGTTCAGTTTTAATTTCATATTTTAATTATGCATTCCCTTAAACTACAACTATTTTAAAAGCTAAATCAATATATATATATTGCAGTTTGTTTTATTAAAAGATCATTACAAATTAATTTTTAAATTAATTCTTAAAGCTTTTTTTAAAAAATCATTTGCAAAAATATTTAATTTTAGAAATAAAATAATGTATTAAGTGAATCTTGATATTTTAAAAGATGTTTAACAATAAAACTTTGTATAAAATAAAATTAAAAAAGAACTTTTAAGAAGTGACAAAAATAAGAGTATTTTAACACTAGATTATAACTCTAAGCATGGATTACTAGCTCTGATTTGTAGTGATATGTGAATTTTTTTGCAGCCTGAACTGCAACACAAAATGCTTTATCTTGTACTCTTTCCTAAAAAATGCAATTTTCATTCATATAGCGGTTTAATGTTTTATATTTGTTTGTTTTAAAATTTTTAATAGATGGTAGTTATATTCAAAAAAAAAATTCACACTTTTTTTTATAAGCATATCTGCTATTATATTTGAGTTTGTTCTTTCTTTAGAAGCATTATTAGAAGTGATTTTTTCTTCCTATTGTTTTTTTTTTTTCGATTTTGATTTCTTTTACTGTCATAAATTGTTATTATATATTTTGAATATATATAATGTATTTTTTAAAAAACTATTTTAATATTTACTTTCTCGATTTGATACATTAAATTACAATAAGATTTTTAATTTGATGTATGATATATATATATTAAATTTTAACAATTTTTTTATTCTAGTGCAATTGCCAATATATGATTTGAAAATTTATATTGTATACATTGAATTACAACATTTTTGACTAATAATTTGATAGTATAGTATTTTATAAATATATATTTTGAAATATAATAAGATTTTATTCTTTCAGTTTGGTAATATATTTGATAATTTTTATAATAAATGTCGAGTTACAACAAAATTGTAGGCTATCAATTTGGTACTATATGATTTCATATTATGATTCAATATTTTTGTTTTTATTAGACATAGACTAGTGTCTTATAATAAACTATTTGGAACCAACTTTCTATCAAAAAAATTTTGGCATGTTGATCCCAAAAATGACTGAAGTTCAAGTATTAGGGAATTTCCAATGAAGAGGGAAATCCTGTTCATTGAAAGGTTTTGGCATAAAGTAACTATGGAAAATGAGAGAGCAAGCAACACTATGAATACAGATCCAGATGTCAATGTGCTGTATTATTTCAATATTTTTTTCCCAGCACAATATTCCAATGTGTTAAGAAAGCTAACATTCACCTTGAACAATATACAAAGGAGCATTTAATTGACAATGACAATTCAACAACTGGGCACTCACCATATAAAAAAGATTAAACTGTTTTTTTATAATAATGATGTTGCAAAGCACTAATAAAAAATCATGAAAGAAATGTCCATGGTCAACAAAAAAAAATTTCTTTATAATCCCATAATTTATGAACCCATGCCAAGTACTAGGTTATTTCTTTTAATGAGATTTCTTCTCTTTTCTAATAATGAATATTTCAATAAAAATTAATATCCAAATCTGAAGCTATGGAAGTTTTATGATGAGGAGTATTTTGGAAAAAGTACTTGGTATTTTGCAGATAACAGGATGAGAGCTCGTTGCTCTTTAGAGAACTGGATTGAAAAATATATTGCTAACAAGAGAATTCTGTTTTGAAGTTTATCCATTATTATATCAAAAGTGGCTATATATATATACTGCATATATATGACTTTCTCTTATATACTTAAATAATAAATATTAAAATGTTGATTTTCCTGTAATTATTTTAAAGAGTACTAGATCACACTATTGACAATTGGTACACCTTACCACAATTTGCAGATCTACTTATAAAATACATGACATATACAGTATCATCAAAATAAAAAGAATCAGTCACAAGAGTTGAGCTGCTATAATTTTTTTTAAAAAGGGAGCCATCCTTGTTTTTCAATATGACTTGAAATGATAGAAAAAAAAATTTGCTCCATGATAATTCATAATTCCAATGAAAGAGTTGTGAAAATAAAGTTGGCTGAAGATATAGTGGAAAAGTGAACTGCAGTGTTGGATTATAACAACATGATGAGCAAAGTTGATTATTGTGATCTTACTATCTAACATTAAAGAATCAACAACAAAAAAATATTATGAAAAATATTATACAAATTACTTTTTTTAATATAATGAATGTTCTGCATACTATCCAAATCTCCTGAATTTCCAAGTTCTAGTCATTGAATATCAAAAACTGTGCTAATCCCCATATTAAGTCCTCATAAAGACATAGCACCTCTTTTTCATATCTTCAACTTACTGACCAACATTTTCCAAATTGTATTTACTCCTTGTACAAAAAATCCAATCATCAAAGCTATATTTACTTCTCCAAAAATAATGCTACTGGGAGGAAGCATATTCAAAAAGAAACAAATTTACTGCAAAGTTTTAGTTGAACTCGTGAATGCATTTATTGCTTATATTTTTAAAATATATTAATATCTGCTTACAATTATATATACATATATCATTTTTTATAAGTCCTTAAAGTTTATATGTTTCTTATTAACATGAAAAATGTTTTTTACACATATAAGTATGTTACTATTGTTAAAAAAAAATATCTACTACAATATTCTATGAATGTAATTATGTCAATATATAATTATTGTTGTTACATTTATATAAGTGTTTTTTATTTATTTATATAATTGCAGAAATATATATGCTTTATTTTTATGTATGTGATATGTGTTCGTTTTTTTTTAAATATTTTATTTTAAAAAATATGACGCTTTTGTTTCTGATTATGTGTAGAATATAAAAATATGTCAAAAAAAAAAATTGAAGCAAAACTACCAAAAATTACAAATATTAAGGAATTAAATTCATTTTAAAATGATCTTGAAAAGAGAAGCCATTTAGCAGAATAGTGAAAGATTTTACAATTATACTATATGCTATTTAATACTAAGTAAAAAAAAAAAACATTTTTATACTTCAATTATTATAAATATAATAATCATTTACATGGTTTGCACTTTCATGTATATGCATAATTGTGAAGTGATTTTCCAGTTTTTATGGAAAGATATTGAAAATATTAATACTAAAATAAATATAATTTCTATTTTTAAAAAAATTAAAGAAATACTTTTATTTACATAAATGAAATTCTTCAGCTTTCACAAATAAAAGGATGGGATAATCTTGTTTGGAAAATGTATCAGTGCCAATCTATTTCTCAGATCATTTGCAACTAACATCCACATGGCATTGATATATGTAGATATTAATTGCAAGTGGTCTGAGGAATAGATTGGCATTAATACTTTTATTTGTGAAAGTTGAAGAAAATTGATTTTTTTTTCACTTTTTATTGCATTTATGTGAATAAAGGTGTTTCTTTATTTTTTTTCTTTTTCTTTTTTGGTTTTAAATAGTTCTAAAAATCATGAATAAAAATAAGTTTAGAACTGTTAGATGGCAGTACTGTAAAGAATACTGATTCCCATATAAAATTTAAAATTTTCTAATATTTTTTTGCTAAAAATGTTTATAAACTCTTAAAAAAAAGTAATGTCATTAGGAATGTATATATTGAAACAGTTAGATCTATCAACCTGTCTGTTTCACTTATTATATTCTATAATAGTGTATTTCGTTTCACTCAGATTGCGTGTATTTCTTTAATTTAAAACTTTGAGTGTGCTTGTAATATTGCCGAGTATGTGTGTGTACAATCACCTTGTTAATTATAATATGGAGATGCAGTCATAAATATTTATATACGCACATATTCCTTTACGTTTGTTAAAACTGAAGCAAACATAGCAGTGTGTAGTTAGAATTTATGTATATAACAAAATAATAAGTTTAAATTTATAAAATTATTCATTTAAGCTTTAATATTCATTTTAAATCATTTACGAGTTTTAACATTTCGTCTAAAAATAATCTTTTGGCTAAAAATTGACCTCATTTAAAATTATAGGTGAAAACAAATTAGAAAATTCAGTCAGGCATAAATTCATACTAAGTGCAAATGGGAAACCCAAGGGAATAGAGCTTTTAACTCCAGATTTAGCTGTGGCAAATATTAAAAACTAAGTGGAAATTTAGTTAAAGGCAAAGTTCGAAGTTAGTAAACAAGTGACATTGCGAAAGTAAAAGGGGAAGGAAAATATTGTCAAAAATGGGATATAAAAAAGCCTATAGTAGCCGTCAAAAATTGCTTGTTGGAGACACATTTTTCTGAAAAACAAGTGTCGAAAAATAATTAAAAAGCTGTTCCTGCATTACTTTGACTAAGCTGAATTCTACTAAGCCATTACCAAAGCTGTTAAAATGAGGACTGTTGGATAAGGGATGATAGACAGCCGTCTATCTCCCACAGAAAACTGCTACAGAATGGAAGAAAATATCAACCTCAGCCCGAGCCCAGTGATGGAGGAAAGCCACCACCGAAGTAATATACAAAGCTGCATCCAGACTTAATCCTAGAGAAGGCACAGCCGATTTAATAGAGAGAAGACGCACAGTAAAGAATGCCTTGAAAGATTTACTACCAAGTATTACCGGTAAATCATTTTGCAGAATATGTTAATTTCATTACTAAACCAATTCTAAATTATAAGCTAGCTAATTAATCAAGTCTCATATTTAATTATATTATTTAAATGTTAAACTAAACTGTTTATATTAAATTTACTTTAAAGCTTAGAGCACTCTCAAAATTCTTGCTTGATCATAAATATTTTAAGTAATCATAAATATTTAGGTTCTATAAAACCATTCAAACAAATTCTTCATTTCTAAATTATAACTTTATTGATCATTTTCTGCAATTTGTTCTTATGCCATCTATATTTAGTTTTTAATTTTATGTTTATTAATTTATGCTATGTTCATCAGAACGGAGTTTTGTGGGGTTTAATAATTATTGGAGGGCAATTAAGCATCTTTCCATTATGTTAGAATATTATAATATAAAGAAATATAGGTAAAACTCCCTTCTGAAATCAAATTATTACTTACGTTAGAGTGAATCAATTACTTATAATGCACAAAATAAGTTATTTAAAACGCATATTTTGTGTAAGTTATTTAAAAGGAATATTTGCGTAAGTTATTTTAAAAAGCAATCTTTGCTTAAGTTATTTTAAAACCAATATCTACTTAATATTAGACATGAGCTATACAGCATATAAGTAATATTTAAATCTTAGTAAATCCTTAATTTTGCTGTAACTCTCCTTAATTAGAGATTAAGCTATACAGAATCCTTAAATCAGATTCTTATTATTGCCTTTGTAGTGTGACTAAGTAATACTATTTATGAACTGACCAGTGATAGTGGCATTGATATAAGATTTGGTGTAATTAATTTAGGAAATATTAAATTAGCGTGGCCAATGTGTTGATAGTTAGCATAAATATGCATAACTTCTTGCTATATCTATAATGACCTACATCAGGATCATTTCCATGTCAAATCACGCCTTGAAAGTTTAGGCAACGGTGACATTTATCTATTTGAAGAAACCAAAGTATTCTAAGGGGCTAGTTAAGCCGCTGTTCTGTTCACTTGAATAAAAGGGCCTCTTCATATTATAGCAAGTAGCTCGGTCTGGGGAACTGATTACTAGGTAATGAATCTCAAGAACACATTCGAGATGCATATATTCTGATACTATATAGTTGGTAATGCCCTAGAATCTAACATTCGACTGCCCAACATCAGTTCAACCTTCCATAGAAATCAACATCAGCTTTGATATGATTCAGAATCTGAATTAATGCGTTTATCTGTGTAGTAATTAGAGATATCTAATCTTACTATTATTATAAGTTATGTTTAAACTTAATAATATAATTCCAATCAGTTACCAATTAATTGATCACTCTAACTATTACTGATTTCTACTATATAGATCATAGCATGGGTTATGACATAAAAGATGGTATAAGCATATTGTCAATTCTGCAAAGTCATAAACTAATTAAACATTTTTCAACTCCAAAATGCACTCACCTGCGCATGAGCAAATATAATTGGCTTTATTTGTCGTTTGTTGATAAGCACATTAAGCATTTGTAAATCTAAGCATTCACTCACCTGTGTGTGAGCACTAGATATATAATTTGCGTTATCATTTACTGACTATTCATTAATATTCTTTGTAAACCTAAGTATTCACTCATCTGAATGTGAGCACTCTATAATTTGCTTTATTATATTCTTTGTAACCCTGAGTATTTACTCACCTAAGTGTGAGCAATCTGTACATAATTTATTTGTTTTATAACTTATTAAGTGTTACATTAAATTTATGAAATATAAATTTATCTCAGTATCCATTCTTACTCATTACTTTATTAATCACTAGTTAAATTATATAATATCATATATTGGGGGAGGGAGATGTCTCATGTTTTACTGCTTTGCTATTGCTGGAACGTGAATAAAGAGATATTGAGTGTAACTTCAGGCATGTCGTTCGCAATGAGTTGACTTGGAAGCACGAGTAAGAGAGTTGAGGTACAATTAGATGTAGGATATTACTATCCCGACTTGGTCAGCTGTTGGTTCTCTGACTCTCGGTCTGTTGAGTAAATGTACAAACCAGACCGTTACAATATGTGCAAAGTTTCGACTAGATTGAAAATTAGGAAATGAATAAAAATTAAATTACAAGATTTCTCTCAAGCAGATAAACAAAAAAAAAAAAAACAGAATAAGTTAAATAAAAGCATATTAGTACTATACTTTTTCTTGCACTTTTAAATTAATATTGAATTTTATTGGTATTTCTTTTTAAAAGTTTTGGCTATCTAACAAATATTTTTCCAGTTTTATTTGCCTTTTTTCTAATAAATGATTAAATGACAATTAAAATTAATAGCAATAAACAGAATAATAATAGAAACAAAATTTTATGTTAATTTAAAAGTATCAAAAAAAGATTATTATTTTGTTATACATAAAAGCAATGTAAAAATTACTTTACAAGGATTATATTGATCTTGTAATTAAATAAAAAATAATAAAAAATAAATAAATTAAATACATTGATAAATTATTTTTACTGTATGTATGCATATTCAAACAAACTTCCTCTACATTTACAGATAATAATGTGTATTGTTTAATTTTTTTAAAATACATTTTATTGTAATAATATTTATGCTCATTCTTTTGATTTTCAAACAAAAGAGGCTTCATATTTATATTTGCATAGGACTCCACAGAAATGAGGATATCAATTTTGGTAAATGAAATATTGGGTGAGTTTTTATTGCCCATCTTTCATGACATATTAACAAATTAATTTTTATTTGAGACAGAACACACTCTTTTTTTAAAAATCTTATAGTATTTTTTAAAAAAAACATTAAAAAAAAAAAAAAATTTATTGGAAACATAATTTTGTAAAAATTAAAAAAAAAATACAATAAATGTTAAAGAATTTTTTTTTTTTACAAAATCATTAAAAATAAATATTTATCTAGTTTATTATTTTTTTAAAAAAAAAAGTTTTGTAAAGAATAATATATAAATAGAATAATATTTAATAACTAATTGAATGTATTTATTAAAAATCACAAAACCTTTTTAAATAAAATAAAAAAAGGTTTCATTACTATTTTGATAGTTACCATTATTATTATTCCACTATCCCAAATATTTTAAGTCTAATCTTTGTTATAAGAAACAAAATTTGTTCCAAGTGGAAAAAAAAAAAAAAAACATTTTGTAAAGACTCTAACCAAAAAAAAAAAATTAAACAATCTTATATTTCAAAACAAAAATTGCCATTTGAATTAAGCTGCAAAAATGACATTAAATATATAGATAAGAAAAAAATGAAACTACAGTAGTTAAATTATTTAAAAACTTGTTCATAAATCAAATGTGAAGATGAACAATAAAATGTAAAAATAAATTTTATATATTTAAGTAATGTGACTGCTTGAACAAATGGATTTACAACAAAAAAAAATTATATACAGAATATATTTCAAACATCATAAATATTGCATAATGATCTACACAATAAATATTTAAAAAATTCAACATGAATAAAATTTAGTAATAAACAAATTTTTTCCAAGAAAAGCAATACATAATTCAATGAGTGAAAATCAAATTTACTGTGAAAAATAGTAAAACTGAAATTTAAAAAAAAAAAAACAATAAACAAAACTACAATTAAAAAAAAAAAATCATAATTAATTTTAGATTTAATATTTATAAAGCAAAACAAGATGATTTTCAAATGGCAGTGATAATTTTTTTTTTATAATTCAATTGCAACACTAGCAATATGAGTTTTTTTTACCATTTAATAAAATTTTATGGCGTGCTTTTTAAAAAAAAAATTTTAATGAGAAAATACTGCCTACATATATATATGTACATCTACAGACACACATATATAAATAAACAGTTACATTACATAAAATCTTATACAGTTCTGATAATATAAAAAGAAAAAAAAATGACAAAAAGAACAAATACTTATTGGAATGGGCACATTCAGTGATTTTTAAAATGTTTTTAAAATTCACACAATACCAATTATATACAGAAAAAAAATATATATATAAAAAAACTCTTAATGTATATATTACATATATAAAATATACACTAGTTATCAATAATCTATAGACTGATTGGAAGCAAATAATACACACGGCTTCGTCACAGTCCCACTAAAAGGTGGGGTAAGTCCATCATTATTATGGTCATCAAGTTGATGGTAAATGTTGATACTCTACAAAAAAAAGGACAAAATGCCCAGGGGAGAGAATAAACCCTCATATAAAATGAACTTAATAAAACTAGAGGCAATCAATCTATTGTTCATTAAAAAAAGGGTCCTTTCCCATATCCATTAGAAAGAATCATGTCCATGAATAGATTTGGTCCTTCAAAAATGAAGAGTACACAAACATTTGTCCATTTTATAATAGAGGACATAAATACAAATTGCTAATAGTTTACTAATTATTGCTGCTTTCGGTGTGCAGCAACAACAGCACTTGCCTTGCTATCTACCACAGAAAGTGCTATACCCAGTTGAGCAGCATAATAAGTAACCATAACTAACTGCTGAGAATATGGGAAATGGAAGCAAAACATTTCAATTCCAATCATAGAATCAGACAATACAAAGAAAATAGCGCCAGCACAAGCACAGAGCTTGGTCCATGTCCACAAATCATCAAAAAACTGCACTCGAGCAATGGCTCGCCAAGCCATAAAGAAAATGAGTACCATATATATAGGAACCATCCATACCATTTCACCATAAAGTCCAGGAAACAAGTAATAGTAAACCAATATTCCAAAAATTCCTAAAACACTTCCTACATAAGGATTTTTTGGATGCATACCAAAAGCTGTTCCATACATAATTTGAGCAATGCCGAACATGCACATTCCAGGTACAAAATATCCCCATTTTTTATACTGTAAAAGAGCATCACCTAAAGTGGAGAAAATAAGTCCTGTTAAAATTCTTCTAGAATAGGCATATTCATCTGATAAACTCATCCCGTGTAGTAATACAAATACACAAAGTGAAATAATAGGCAAACATTTGATCAAGCAGGCAAATGCAGATGGTTGATCATCTGGAAGCATTAACACAAAGTATATGCTAACTGTTTTGAAGAAGGGCACCAGCTTAGGACCAACACTTTTCAACTAAAAAAAAAAAAGAAAAAAAGAGTAATTATATATGCATTATTATTATTTCATATTACACACAAAATAATTTAATCAAACCCCCTCCCTACACAAATAGATATTAAGAATAATTGAATTTTTTTGCTAATGAAATATTAAATTATGCTAAGACAATAGCAAACTACTATTAAACACATAGTAGTCTTTGCAAAAAAAGAGAGAATGATTTTGTCATATAAGTTAAAATAATGAATGTGTATTATGTAGAATTTACTTTATTAAATTTTTTTTAAAAAAGTAATTTTAAATTTCATATACAACAAAGCACACTTAAATAATAGGGATGAAGTATTAGTAAAAAATCTGTTCACCTTTATTATTAAGATATTACACTAACTGCTAAACAAGATTCTATTAAACAAAGTTATTTTACTGACTATCTAATATAAAGTTATACAATTATTAAATATAAATCTATATAAATATATTAAAGATTATATTTTTATTTTAATAACTTCCTTATTTAGCTTTGTATATCTGATACTAAACATCAAAATGAAGTTTATTTCTGATTTTTGGTTTTTGTTTTGTGCAAAAATATATATTGGATCATACAATCTGTGAGAAAAATATTCCAGAAAATATGATGTAAATATCCTGAGAGTATTGGATCAGAAATCTAACCAATACGGGAATTGAAAATATCTCTTCATAGATACTGGTTAAATTTTCTTATCAATTTTAAGTTATTTGGCATCACTTCATGATAAGCAACATTATAAGTGACAAAATAAATTAAACTTATTCTGGGTCATCTATTATTGCAATTATTTCAGACCACTACAAAAATTTTAAATTAAAAAATCTTACTAGAGCAATGATTTTCAAACTTTTTTGTTTAAGGATCTTTTTATGCTCTTAAATTTTTGAGAACTAAACTATTGTTGATCACATGAGATTGCATTGATTATATATATATCAATATTTACTATATTAATAATTAAAATTAAAAAAATTTAAAAATATTTCTTAGTTCATTTGAAAACCACAATAAATCATTATCATAACTATGTTGACATTATAAAATATATTTTAATTCTACAATAATATCTTTTTGATAAAGTTTAAAATATTATTATAAACTAAGGCAGCAAAATGAACTGCTTGTTTTTATGATGATGTAAAAAGAACAAGGTTTCAAAATGTGAAGATAACAAACACAAGCAGATTAAAGATCAATAGAATTATTAGAAATGAAACAAAGAATCCCTCAAAACAGACACTAAATAAAACAAAGATAACTAGTAAGACCAGAATAGATCAATGAAAAACAGAAAACAAATTTAATAAATCTCTCAAAATAATGAATAGACACCAGATAGTACAGTGCTAGAAAATCTATCTCCATTCTGACTAATTTCTGGTTTTTCTCCACATCAGTGAAAATTAGATTCAAAGCTGTAATTAATGCAATTATGCATCTATTGCCTCCTTTTATTCCTTTATACTATTTTGCAAAACAACTTAAAATTTACAAAAAATCCTAATTTCAAATCCAGAAAAACTCACTAGTAGAGTTCTATAGATCTGAAAACAAGATGATTCTAAACATAACTATAAGCCCCTCATGACCACTCATATGCTTATTCATAGATTGAACAATTAACAGACATTGAATAGTATCTAGAGTAGGCTGAAGATAACTATTCTTGGAATTATATTAAAAATCATGTGATTTTATTGTTGGTATTACATTTAAAAACATACCCTAATATAAATGTTTTTTAAAAAATCAATAGCTTGTATGACAAAAAATTTCATGTGCTCCTGGAGAAAGATAAGAAAAAAGATTAAGAATGTCTTATAAGGTATTTATTATATATTGTACTAATTATAAAAATAATTTCTGGATCCTCTGAAAAGTCCCTGGTTTAAAAATTTAGTTTGAGAAATACTGAACTATAATGAATTATGACTACAAAGTAGGAATGACAACTAATAACCTCATGATTGAGCAATATATCAAATTATAATAATGGCCAAAAAAGAATAAATAAAGTCAATTCTTATACTATGGCTTACTTTTACAGAGAAAAAAAGTCTTTAGCTGATCAATAGAATTAGGTAAATTATAGATTGTCAAATAATAATAAGTGGTACAAATATTTAATCTATAGAGAATAGATAATTAAAAATCAAATTTCATTTATAGTTAATTCTTTAGAATAATTTATTTGATATGGTTTAATACTATACAAAATCAATTAATGAATTAAATGTTTAGATGCTTTTTTTAAAATTATAGGTGAACAATAAGCAACAATAATTACATACAGTAGCAAATAATATTAACACAGAAATTAAAATTATAAAAATATGGGGGGGGGGGAACAAATCTTGCAGCATAGAAGTATCTTGAGCGAATAGAAACAAATTCAAAATGTAATGATTTGGATTTGTTGCAACAAAATTTTATTCAAGACACAGCACCATTCTATTACTATTGTTATGAAAAATTAACTTCTTGAATAAAGTTCAAAACACATTATAGTACTTGATAAGCTTGATACGATCACTTTAGAATATTTGATAACGTAGGTGCATAAGACTTTTATATAAACATTCTATAGACTTGTTTTTGAAGTAATTTTTCTTTTTAAGATCATTAAATAAAAATGAATAGAAATAAGATATACTCAAGTGCTAGTCTCACTAGTATTAAAGTTTTGACATTTAGCATGCAATACATGTGCACAACTGATCACATGGAATTGATAAAGTATTAATATTATATTCTAATATTCTATAATTATGTGATTAAAAAAATAGAAGCAAGAAACTATTATATATGCTTGCTTCCATACTAAAAAATATTTAAATACATGTATGCAGCAATATTCTATAAAACATATTTCCTTTTGTGAAAATAGATGTGAGATAGTCTTTCTATTCCAGTGAAAATTCAACTGGTTTTGTACATATCCCTCACCCTCCCACCTCTCGCTATCAATAAAGCTAAACTTGGTGAAATTAACATTTTCATATTATTCTGCTTGCTTCAAAGATCAAGTTGAGACAAAAACAAGCTCATTACACCATATAATCTTAAAATATCATGAAAATTTTACTACTTTCATTAAGTTAATTAAGTTAGGAAAAAATGAACAATTTTAAAATATCATCACAATGGATATCAATATTTCCAAAATAATTACATTTATTAATTTTTAAAGTTTAAAAGATTGATTTTGAGTATTCCAAAGACAGATTTTTTTTTTAAAAAAAAAATTGTTTCTGAAATCTTCAACAAATATGATAAGAAAATAGATAACTAATCAATTGTGATTAAATATTTTGTTTGTTACAAGACTCTCAAAATTCAATATTGATGTTGACCTGTTGATTTTAAAAAATTAGAACTAACAAAGTGAAATCAAAATCTAATATTAATGTTACTGATCAAGCAACTGATTTAATGATCACTCCTTTGAATATCTGTAAATAGTTGTATAATGTGCCAGGCACGATTTATATGGCCAATCAAAGATAATGTTAAATAAATTAATGCCCTAAAATAAGTAAAAAGCCATTAAATGGGAGGTGGGTATACGATTTATATAGTCGAACTTATTATAAATTAAGAGAGAACTGTGGCTATATCATAAACTCGCACACATATACGAGTAAAACCAATATTTAAAGGCTTAGAAGTATGTATTTGTAATTTTGATTTTTTCTTCTTTTTTAAAAAAGAAAATGAAATGCCAAGATGTATTTACAATTTTAAATTTTTTTTTGTTTATTAAAGAAATGCTAAGACATTCATTTACAATTTGTAATTCTGTAATTTTTTTTTTTTTCAAGTGTTTACAAAGTAAATGTAAAAAGGAAAATTTGAAATGTTATCATTTAAAAATAATTTCGAGATCGAAGTTTTAATGGTTATTTTTCTCTTCAGTCACATTTGAGCAAGAGAGGGGGTCATTGTCTTAGATTTAAGAAAAACCTAAAGGCATTTTTGTTTCTTGTCCATTCTAAAATAATTTTAACTGGACAAAAGAACGTTTAAACTTGTGATAAGGCAGAGAGAGAGGAATGTCCAATTTAAGTGAAATTTTTTTTTAAACTTTATTGTGTATAATGTAATTACTGAAAAAGAAAAATTTGTTATCATACATTAAAATTTTCATTAGTGATATTGTGGTCTGAATGAGATAGAAAACTAATTGGAAATAAAATTCTTGAGAGCACTTAGGCGATTGCATTGGAATGTTTCATGAATCGTCTAAACCACTTAGTAAAACCAAAAAAGGATTTAATTAATTTTTCTTTCTTGGGGGGGGGGGGTACCTGAATTGAGAGTGTATTGAGTGGGGGGATATATATAGCTGTTCTCAAGTTGCTAAAAGGAGTTCGTTCATTTTGTTTTTCGAATGCTAATTTTAGTGGGAGTCTAATTCTAATTTTATTGTTAATCTAATACTGTTTTTGAAACCATTCAAAGTCTTTCAACCTTTCAATTAATCATGCTGATTCTGAGTCATTCTAATCCGTGGGATTTATTCTAATTCAAATTCATTCAGTCATTCTGAACCTATGGATTCTAATTCAGGCAGTCACCCAAACAATCACAGCCATTCGACCAGTTAACCAGTCAGTAGTCAACGATTTAAACATCGGACAATTAAGTGGTGTAGAGTAAACGTCAAACAGTTACCTAGCTAACTACTGAAAAGCTAAATGATGAGCAGATTATTATTCTGTCAGTTATTCAGTTAATGTCGATAGACATTCAAATTGCAACACGCCAGTGAGGCCAGTAATTAACCTGGAGTTTGTAAAACAAGAAAATACTGTCTATAGTGCATAACTGTTGTCCAGCAGAAAAGGAACCCAAATTCCTACCTAAAGATGTAAACCAAGCACATTCCTGTCTGTAGAATGATTATGGGGTAGAAGGCCACTTCAGCATGTCCATCCAGCTCCGCTCCTACTGTCCAAAATGTAAACACCGAGATTCAAATACCAAGTGATGATGATGAATTCCATAAAATGGTGCCACATTCAAGTCCAGCACTTGCCATATTAGATGAATAGATGTATAGCCCACTCAAAGCCCAGAGAAGGGTGAAGCTTATAGACTTTATCGGGTACACTTATTTTTTTTTTTAAAATTTAATAAGCATAATTTCATAAATATATATCTCATGTACATACGTACATAAATACACCTTTTATTTAACTTATTGTTTTATTTTGTTTGCTTAATGCACTTGTGTGTGAGTTTATAATCCACAGACCACTATAAATGTATTAGTTATTCAATCCATTTTTTTTTTAAAGAAATAAATTTTCCTTTATTTATTCTAATGTTTGCTTTATTAAGTATTCATTTTATGATTATATTCTTTTTGTTTTATTAAAATGATTTATTTAGTTAGTAACATTCGTTTTGTATATTTATTCAGCCTTGGGATGTTAATTTTATTATTATCATATTATAAATGGTATGGGATAACGGGCTAATAAAAGATTTATCTTATAATTCTGAAAGTGACTACTGCTATATATATTTTTTGTTTTGTCATTTACTTTCTCTAACCAAATAATTAATTAATTGTGCGAGTTTTCCGATCCCCATTCTTTTAACTGAGAATAGAGTACGCTGAGCTAGCATTCTTTTAACTGAGAATAGAGTACGCTGAGCTAGCAAATGGGATGCCATCTTATCGGAACTTAAATCTTTATTTATCATGAGGATACTTGTTTATTAGTTGTTTTTTTTTAATAATTACTCATCTTCATATATGCACAATAATTATTGAACTTGCATATCCTTTCAGGAGGAGAATTAAATTTTCTTCTGGGAGTGACGTGAGCGGTTAGTTTAAAGTCATCCCCCAAAGATATGTAAGAATCAATCTTTTTATAAGTATCTTTTGCGTCTGTAAAATTATGGTAAAGCATTTAAATTTCTCCTTATTCCGGCATGTCGCCATATGTTCGATAAGTGCGCAAGCTTATTTTAACGGAATAAGCGGGTTGACCGGTACAATAAATATATGTAAACATTTTTTTAAATTCATATTATATTAAATTCTTTATTCAAAGATAGATTAAGTAACTAGGCAAGAGAATGTATGAATATACATTATCTGACCAAAAACATTCAAGTAATAAGAGATCAGTTGTAAGATTAAATAATGATCCTTGATCATTATCAATAATTATTACTGTTTACATAATTAAGATACTTTTTATTGAATTGAAGTATTTTACAACAGAAGAAAATTTGTTTGTAATGATAGTATATTTGAAGCCATATATTATTTTTAATTTATGAAACCAAGTTCAATACCAGCATTAAAAATTTGTATTCCAAATTCAAACATTATAATGACTTTTTTATGCAAATTGAAATTTTATTTTATTAATAAATAAATTTATTCTGCATTTTATGCTGCCGTTGTGGCAAGAGTCAAAATTCTTACTAACTGGGAGAAAAAAAATTATATAATATGCTTAAATATATATATATCTTTTATATATAAATACTGACTTTAAATTTAAAAAAAAAATGTGTTTACATTTTTATTGGTGCATCTCTTATCTCAACTCTAGTATATTATACCATTCATCAGTATAGAAATGAAGAAATATATTGATTTTAAAAATGTGAAAATTATTTGTGCAGGTTTGTATTATTAGATTTATTGGCCAAATATTATTTGTTGTAATAAAAAGTTTCCAATATGACATAATAGCAGATGACAGGAAAAGTTAACTTTATCAGATAGAAGCAAATACTCTTTATAAAAAAATTTCAATTTCATATATTTGTAGTAATAAAGAGTCTCAGCAATATATTAGATTCATAAATATATATTATTTCACTGATTAATTTTATATAAATTCTTATAATCTAGGAAAAGGTATTGTTGTTTTTTTATGAAATATTGAATTTAGGTGAAATTCATTAAAATAAATTTATTTATTTTAGATTAAGAAAAAAAACCAATTATTTACATTTTATCAAATTTATTAATAAAATATTTGTATTTTTTATTAATAAAAAACTAAATGAGGTTACCAACAGATAGTAAAAAAAATCAACAGTAAACATATGTCATTAAATAATCCAACTAAACATCTTAGCATGGTATGTAAAACTATTTGTTGCACTCTATTTCTTTTTAAGCTAATCAAAATAAAAATCCATCTTCAGCCCCAAAGCAGGTACAAAAGCAGTAAATATGACTATTTTAACAAAATCTATTCAAAACTTCTAATACTTTTGTCTTACTCCAAAATAATTCTTATAGACCTCAGTATTCTCCATACATGCTTGATATTCTTCTCAATGATTGATAGTATTTACTCATCCAACCAACTTAGAATATTTCTAGGTTATTTTTTTTATTATTTAACTAAGAAGTTTTAATTTTTGAATATCCAAATTTCATTTTACAAATATGCCATGTTATAAATAAAAACTATTAGTTATCTGAATTTAATCCAGTTTAGGTTTTCAAGTGTCTATCTTTAATTATATCTTCTAGCAAATATGTTCCACTTGAATCAGTTTCCAATTCATATTCTTTCAAAGATGCCAATGATACTATGTATTTTTTCAGAACTTTTTTTTTTAATTCATAATTTTTCAAAATCTTTTAATTATTTTTCCAAAATATTTTGGTGCTCTACCAGTTTATTCTATATTAACAATGACAGCACTAGCTTTATATTAAAGTCACTAAAATATAGATATAATTGTTGCACACACATATATATTTCAAAAACTATCAACAAGTATGACATCCTGATGATTTTTTTCTAACTTTAAATCCATCAATTAGAAAACACACACATACAATGGGGGGAAGGGTATTTAAAAAAAACATTTGGCAAAATAACAAGTGATGCTAAACACACATTCCCAAAAGCAATGGCATGTAATTAATTATCATGCCTTCAGCAATAACCTTTTAACATAGTACTTATTTAACAAGTTAGTTCCAGTTTTAGAATCAAATTAAAAAAATAGATATATTTTTTTGTATAAATACTTAATCACACAAAAAAAATAATCAGCAAATTTGTATATTCAGTTTTTATATTATTTAAAAAAGAATACAAAGAATGTGGACAGTAGAAATTGTATTATGTTTAACAAACCGAATTTAAAAGCTTTTTAAATTTTAAATCTTTTTTGAATTTGATTTGTCATATTAGCAAAATTAAACAGGCAAAACTCTCCATACAGTAGTGCTATTAATGGAGAGTTTTGCCTGTTTAATAAACAGTTATGTGCTAGCATAAGAGATGGTGATCATGTGATGATTAGCAAAATTAGCTAAACAATTTGATTCTGCTGTTTGGAATATGATACTAGAGACATTAGCGTACACAGAAATTTAAGTATCTCTTTTATTGATAATACATATTAAATTGTTGTTCAGCAATATATTGACTAAAATGTTCAATTAATTATCTTGGATGCTGTAAGCTGGGAACCCCCCCCCCCATGTCTCCTTATAACCATTATAGCTTGTTACAAAATTATGAAATGGCCTTGTAGGTGCAACAACAAGCTCTTGTGAAGTAAATTTAGTATTGAATCAGAATTGGTGTATATCTGCATCATATATGCTTTCTTGAATTATAACCTATCTTCCATCGTATAATCTATTTCTCAATATCCGTACACACTAACAATATGCGTGTGGTTTTAAAAAGTTAAAAGCTGATTGTTTTAAGTCACACTATAATATTTTAGGAAAAGTATTTTGTTGAAAGCACAGTCAATTAAATAAAGAAATATTAATAAAATGTATACAATGGGAAAAGGTAGGAAGCCATTACAGGAGGAAGTGTAAGTGCCGTATTTCCCTATTTATAGATACAATCAGCTGAAATAGTTACAGTTGAACACCTTCAGAGTCTATATACGTTTTAAGGTGTTAAATGAAAAATAAAACTCAATGGAGAGGATACCAATTTGGCTGCACACAAGGTATGAGGAAGTAAGAAACTAATGGAATGTTAATTAAAAGCAAAAGATCAAGAAAATCCATTAAGAATTAGAAAGCAGATCCCAGGTTTAAATATAGGTATATAAGCATAGAAGAGGCATTGTGTATATAATGTATAATATTCTTAGCAAGAGATATACAGAATATATAAAATATTTGGTGTGATATTGCTAGTTGTCCTGCTTAAGATTCTGGTTGTTAATTTATTATCCATGAAAAAGAAAAAAAACATTAAAGGTACCTGCCATTATGAGTGAGTGAAGTGAGCGTCTCAAAGAGTTCCACCTAAAATGAAGAAGATCCATAGGAAACCAATTTGGCTGCACACAAGATATGAGGAAGTAAGAAACTAATGGAATGTTAATTAAAAGCAAAAGAGCAAGAAAATCCAGTAAGAATTAGAAAGCAGATCCCAGGTTTAAATATAGGTATATAAGCATAGAAGAGGCATTGTGTATATAATGTATAATATTCTTAGCAAGAGATATACAGAATATATAAAATATTTGATGTGATATTGCTAGTTGTCTTAAGATTCTGCTTGTTAATTTATTATCTATGAAGAAGAAAAAAAACATTAAAGGTACCTGCCATTATGAGTGAGTGAAGTGGGCATCTCAAAGAGTTCCACCTAAAATGAAGAAGATCCATCTATATCCTATCATCTCAATGCAAGTCTAAATACCATAAATCCATTCGTGCAGAAGAAATCCTGAAGCTATTATCTTATTGTCAGTAAAAATGATTTAATATTATTCAAAGTTTAACTGTAACTCAAATTTCTTTAATATATTTTCATTAACTAGCTTTAACCTTATAAATTATACATATATAGTATTTATCATTAATGTTAAATCTACTGGTTTCATTATTCAACAAATAAGAAATCTATATTTCACAATTTTATTTATGTATATTATCCTGAATGATGGAGGGAGTTAAATTTCAATTAATTAAATGTGTTTACACTTCTCTGCTCTCAAAATCCCAAGGCATGGAGTGCGCCAAGAAGACCTAAATTTAAAACTATAAAATTTTATAATAAATTTTATATAAATCGTTTTCTTAGTTTCTCTTCTTATCCCCTCCCCCCATCATGTCAAGGAAAGTTATGTTCTCAATTCTTAGAATTATGTAAAGAATTAATGAAGGATGATGAGCGTATTTTCCCAGTAAATTAGTCATAAAAATAATCTGCATTAGAAACTAATTTTAATTGAAGATATGTGTGATAAAATTATATATTAATTCTGTGTAAATGGTTACTTCACGTGCCATTAAAATTAATAATTCTATTTTGTTAAAATATTATTTAATAAAAACTTATGTAAATGCAATCATACTTATAATTCAAGATTCTTTTATGTGAAAGTAATATTAATAAAGTTATCTAAATGTATATGTATTGCATTGCTTACCGATGCAGTATAATATATATATATAAATAAAACCATAAGCCATATACAGGCAATATAAAAAGTAATGGATCATGCGATCAGTCTATTTTAAGAGTAATACATCTTCCTAATACTTAAATATCATATTATTAGATTTTCAAATTTAAGATGATTAAAATAGTTATTGTGAACAGGTCTTAATTATAACATACTCATACATGGTTAACTAGAGGTGCTCATTTGTTATATAAAATAAGTGTCATAATGTTTATTATACATGTAAGTGGAAGGTTTAATAATTTAATGTTTATATCTCTATATATGTTTGCTTGCCTACCTTTTTATATGTGTTACAATGGTCAGATTATTATTAAACTTTGTTATATATATTGACTTCATTGTTCACCCATCTTCATATAGTCCTACAACAAGTGCAGGCTATTCCTTCTTGTGTGCCCAGGTTCCCTCATCAAACATTAGCCCGATCTAAGTTGTGCAACAGAGCTAAATACTTATCACCACCCTAAATTCTAGATTCTGCATGACATCTTCTTCTTTGGTATGCACCCTTGATTAGAAGCAGGAGCATCCCTGCAGCCAGGAATATCCATCCTTAGTTGTGAACCATGCCATCAGATCGCTAAGCCAATCATCCTTATATTTATTTACCATTGACACCACTCACATAGGTAGTATTGCAATTTCTAAGTAATGTTTATCTTAGCCTTTGTCTGCACTCTCTTATATCCCTGGGTGACCTTAATTGAACCCGTCCATAAATTGTCCTATTAAACAAATAAAAATGTAATAAATTGTTAGAACCAAACCTATAATGGGCTGATAGATTCTCATATCTCAGTATTATTAAATAGGGTGCACATTGTTGCTGTAAGCCACCACCACCTTCCATAATATTATGTAAAAGCTACTCTATCCCTTGTTTAATTTCAAAATAAACATATTTTATTGTTAATTTAAACCTGTGTCATCCTTGTGAGTCAGAACTATTAATTAGTTATTATATATATCATTCAGTAAAGTTATTCATTTGCCAAAACAAACACAACAGTGATTTTGTTCATTGTTGATATAATATTTCACTTGGTATCAGTATAGGGATGATTAAATTCTAAAATCATATCAATCATTGTAAAATAAATTAATTAATGTAGGCCCTTAAGGAATCCTAGGGTATGGTGAGGTTGTGAGCTATGAAGAACCCTGAGAGAGAGTGAGTACATGTTTGAACCCTGAGCTACATCACACTGTATGAAGAAGGGAACCTGTGTGACATCAAAGGTGCTAATTAGGTGGCTGAGACTAGGAAGCCTAGGTAGGGGTTTAAACTAGGAGCATGAAGGTAACCCTATGTCTGCTGGTTGAGAGTCCCTAGTTGATCTTTCAGTTTTGTTGACTGATTATAGAATCTTGATCATTACAGCATGTACTTTGGAATCTTTTCACATGCTTGCAGAAACCACTACTTAAATATTAAGTAATAACCCTAACATCTTCCCATAGTTCGGTTAAATGTCTAATTTCATGTGTATTTTTAAGATGTGTTGAGATTTTGATAAAAGTTTTTCAATTTTTTTTCACCAAATAATACAAACAAAAAATACGAGAGAATTTTTTTTATTTTATCTAGTGGTTCTTTGAACAGTAAATATATATAATATTAGCAGTAAGTACATGAATAGAGATTATCTGTAATCTCATACTCTATTCAAATATTTTTTCGCTAAATAATATGAACAACAATGTGATAATTTTTTTAACTTCAGATTCTTTGAACAATAAATATAACATTAATACTAGGAGAATTTGACATCCCACCATTGCCCACCAGCTGTATTATATTGATCCAATGATGCAATTGAACATTTTTGGGCTGAAACCAAGGTCAAAATTCTGAAAAGAATGAAAGGTATATCAGCAGAACTATTACAGTTTGATGTAGATTTTATCTATTAGAAAATATGGTGAAAGAGCAATTTGAACTTCTTTGTGACCTCCCTTTAGGACATTCATGTTACTTATCGCCAGCTAAGAAAAGGTTGCTTGTTTTTTTTTTTTTGTTTGCTGCATTGTTTTTTTAAAAAATAAACAATCAATTTTTATAATTTAAGAGAAAAAAAATTACTACTTGTTCATATGATTTTGATAAATGTGCATATATCACACATTTATTTTTCTCAGTCATATTGTTCTTGTTGTTTAAGAAAACAAAATCTACTTGTTTATTAAAATGTCACAATTTAAATTTATTCTATTTGTTACTTAAAATTCAACACATTCTACAGACTTCAAAAAGGAAGGAAGGAATTTCATTAAAATAGATGCAAAAAAAAGACATTGTTTTTCTTATAAACACACACACATTTATTGCTTAATTTTTCAGTTGTGATTCAGTGACTCCCCAAGGTATGTAAAAAAAAATCCCAGAATGCATATTAAATGGTCAATTAATTTTAGAAAACTAACACAATTAATAATTGAATAAACTTTACTTAATGATTACTTGACAATATGTGAGATAAAAAGTGCAAGGATAAAATCCATTACAGTCTTTATACTATTAACTACAGAAAAGCCTAAAAAATAACAATTACCAATATTGCATTGATAACTAGTGGAGGATGGGGAACAAATTTAAAAATTCTAAGTTTAAAAACAAGTTGTCTGAAACAGAATATCGAAAATTATTATTACTTAAAGAAAATTGAAACAACAATATAAATTACAAATAATTTTACATATAATTATGTATCTGTCCAAAGTTATGTTGGATACATTAGGCAATAGAATACAATGACCAAGTTATAACAATCACCATCAGTGATAGTTTGTTAATGCTTATCACTTCATTAATATAATTTATTCTAGCATCTCAAATCTGGAGCTATATCATAAAATAATAAATCCCTTACATCATTATATACTACAACACTGATAAACAGAATATTATAAAAAAGAGAAAAATGCCAAAGTATTTTAATTTGGTTTAGTTAAATTATGAGCTATAAATATAAAAAAGAATTTAAGTGAATGTATAAACTAACTGAAGAAAAAATAATACTGTAATAGCAATGATGATATCTGACTAGCATTTAATGATACATCTTTAAATTGTTGATATGGATAAAGTTGATAGAAATTATAAGTAACTGCTTCAATTTGAAATAAGTTATGAGTATCATAATTAGTCATAAAAATTCAATATTATTCCTAATTTATTACACATTGGTATGTCTCAGATATTATTCCTTGGAAGTAAACAAAACAAAACAAAAAAGGCAGAAATAAAAATAGTTCAAAATATGTTGTTAGACAATAATATAACTTTTTTAAAAATTGATTAAAAATAGTTAAATGTTTCATGACAATATATATAATTTGTTTAAAATATAATACAAAAAAATTAAATCTTACTAGACAAAATTTATCATTTGGCCCAGTTAATACTCCTTAGAAACTTACTTGTAATATAGTAAGAATTTCCAATTCACTGATTTTAAAGCTTTTCATAGAAGATAAAATAATTAAAAGAAAAATTTCTAAAGATTTTTTGTTTAATCAAGAGTAAAAAAAAAAAATCATTGATACTGAAACAGGTTTTTTATTAATACATAACTAGCAGCACAAAAATGGAAAATGTAAATTAAATTACAAAACTTGTAAAATTTTATATTAAAATTTAAATACAAAATTAATATTTCATTATTCACTATTATAATGTCTAATCAATAATTATCACTAGCAGTCATTTATTAAAAAATCTATACAGCTACCACTAATTTTAGAAAGAGAAAATAAGAATAAAATATTAAATACTAATTTTATGAAGACTAAACATACAGATTTGTGAAACAAATATGGCTAAATATATCACTATTATTTAATATATTTTTTGACACCTCATAATAGTACTATTTAATTTTTTCTGCAGCAAACTTTTATTTCAGAAAGATTTTAAGACTTTGCCCATGGCAATTTTCAAATAATTTCTATCCTAGCTATACTCTCTAATAGAAATAGTCAATATTGTATCTCTTTAATATAATCTTGTTAGCATAAGTCTTCTACAAAAATATAACATTTTTAAAGAAATCTGTTATTTATCAGTTTTATATGCCCAATATGGTAAGATGCAACTTTACAATGGTAGATTCAATATTAATCATTTCCAGCAAATTTATAACAAATCAATTGCCTATATAATACTATGAATAAACTGTCAACAGCCAACTATTTTAATAAATTTTATTAACCAAATCAATAAAAACATTATATAAATTACACTTGGATCATCAAAATAAATCTATCTACTCAAAATATCAACATCATATAAAAGTGTTAACCATTAATCTAATAATATTAAATAATTTTTCAGATACATATATCATTCTCAGTGTTGTACAAAAAAAGATCTAATGATTAAAAAATTACTATTACCTTTGCTACTTTAAACAACTAATTATTCTTAAGTGATTTTGTCAGTTATTGAGTTTGTATCTATGTTTTATTATTCAGTCAAGCAGAAAATGCCCACTTTAAAAAAAAAAAAAAAATTAAATAAATACATTCAACACTTATATTAGCATATTAAATCCAAGTCAAATACCAAAAACTAATAAATAATACAAATACACATAATAACAAAAAGAATATATATGTAATTTGATTTTTTAAAAATTGTTTTTGAAATCATGTACATATCTTTTCGGTCATCACTTCTAATTCTCACACACTTATAAACATATATTTTATGTTAAAAGGCAAATTTTAGATTTTAATGAACACTAGTTAAATAATGAATGATTTTTTATAATCAATGGTAGTTTATCATCACTACTTATTTAATATTCAACAATATACAATTGACACATATCTATAGTAACTGTGAACACTGATTCTGCAAATGACATATTTATTACTCATTTTATTAAAAGATGAAGATTAATAAATGTTTTTATAATTATTATTAACAGATACCATCAAATCAATTTCTATTTCAAATTAGGTAGGAATAGCTTTTCTTTTAAATGTCCTATATATTTGTTTTCATGCTCAATTGCACATTCATTAGTGTGGTATAAATATTCTAATTAATTCACATGTATAAATATATAATATTGTACTTTTAAAACTCAAATTTAGCAAACAAATCTTAATTAAGGTCAAACAATATATTGTCGACTTATAAACAATAAATTGACATAATTATCACTAATTTTTGTTAACCAGTCAAATAGGGTTGTTAATTTATAAACAATAAATTAATTGTTATCCATTAATTTTATCTACTCCTTATTTACTTTAATGCAAATGTATTATCAAAACAATAAAATTACACCTTAAACAATTATCTTTAAATCAAGACATAACATTGTTTAATAATCCTATTGCAAATTCTTCACTATTCAAAATTTTCAGTGAAATTTTTGGCCAAATTGCAATATTTTGTGCTGCTCCAAGACACCCACACACACAAACTGATATTAGTCTACAACATGCAAATAAGCTTGTAGAATAATCCTCTTTACCTACCAGTAACTTTTATAAATATTAGACTTTTAAAAAAGTGTTTGAAGTCATAAAAATAATTTTAACTCTCAGTGGGATGAAAAATACCATTTTTTATAATTATATGTTAATATTTCATAATATTAAAAAAATGTATTATCTTAATATTTTATTAAATATTATTTCCACAATATATATGTTAAAAAAGGTTGAAAAAGTTTGAAAATAAAAATTTTAAAAAAATTATAATTACTTTAATCTTCAATGTATTTACTTACTCTTGTTCTCCATGGATGAACATCTTGCATTATACAAATATATTAACATTTTGAATCCTTAATATTTATATTCTATTTAAATTTATATCTGAATTTGTCACACTCATTTTAAATTTAAACTACTGAATCAGTAAAAGATCGTGTATATATAAAAAAGAATACAAATTATAGAAATTAAACGTAGAACAAAAAAAAATGTTTTAAATTGCATGCATGCAATTAGAATAATGCTGTATTCAAAAAATTTTAATTGTTAAAAAAAAAAACCAGCAGCTGTTGCTGCTTAATAATAATTTAAATTCTTGAAGAAAAATAAAATAAAATAAAAAGTAAAAAAAAAAACAGAGGAAAAAAAAAGATTATTGTATGAATTGCTTGTAATTGAAGAATGAAATGCATTGCACAAACATATAATTCCATTATCATAATTTAGTGATACAAGGTTAAAAAAAAAGATTAATTTACATCACATGATCACCATTTCTTATGCTTACTCAAGCTGTTAAAACAGAAGCAAAACTCTCCACACAGTAGTGCCACTCAGTTCAAGACAGAGTAATCAATGGATGAAAGAAGATTTGTGCATAAAATCCCTATCTAGTGCCTACTCATCCTATATCACCAGACTAGTTTCTAGCTTGTGAAAATACAATAATATTTTCAATCCAAGCTCATTAGCTTATATAGTCATATAAGTCTGAACTCAGTTCAGTGTACTTACATTTTGGTCTTTTGTTCTTTAATAACCATAGCCACCACTATTCTATTAGTTCAGCATTGGTATTAAACCACTAATCACATGATCATTTCTTATGCTGGCTCAAGCTGTTAAAACAGAGGCAATACCACAGCTAGAAACTAGTCTGAGGATAATGGATGAGCAGACACTAGATAATGATTTTATGCACAAACCTTGCATCCATTGATTATTCTGGCTTGCACTGAATTGCACTACTGTATGGAGAGTTATGCCTTTGTTTTAACAGCTTGAGCAAGTATAAGAAATGGTGCTCAAGTGATGTTTAATGGTTTAATACCAATCCTGCCTAATAGCATAGTGGTGGCTATGGTTATTAAAAAACCAAAAACACCAAAATGTATGGATACTGAACTAAGTTCAGACCTATATGATTATATAAGCTTGAGCTTGGATTGAAAATATTATGTTTTCAATTTTAGACCCATAGTTTTATAGTTAACTAAAAAGGTAAAAGATGGTTGCTAGAGGATTGCATTGGATCTTAAGATCTATGTGTAGTGCTTTCAGATCCAAGGCTCCTCAATGATGAAAGTCACAAGCTAGAAACTTGTCTGGGGATATTGGATGAATAAGCACTAGATAGAGATTTTATGCACAAACACCTTTATGCATCCCTTGATTACTTTGGCTTGCACTGGATGGCATTACTGTATGAAGAGTTTTGCTTCTGTTTTAATGATTAATTTACTTATAGTAAATTAAATTAAAAAGATGAGTACAGAAAAATTTATTTATATCACCTTATTCTAGTTTTTATATTTGCATCATTTTATTCTACTCTAATTCCAACTAATGATAACACACTAAAAAAAAACAATTTTAAAAATTTTACAATCAGATTTAAAAATAGTCTAAATGCATTCTAATATACTATGATTAACAGGTTTAGTTGAGAGGCTTATATGCTAGATACTTAGATTATATATGTGTATGATTTTATTTATTCTATATAAGTAACACATTGTATACTCAAAGGTGGTTTACTAACTATAAAACCATACTGTTCAATAATAATTGAGGAATGTTATAGGCCTTTTGAACTTAAATAGTCTGTTATTATTTAATTGCACAACAAATAGCTAGAAGGAAATTTGAGAACATTCTTGCTCAAAACAATGGTGATATGGGATTTAAATTTATGCTATACCTAGAAACTAAACTGTATAAAAAGTCAAATATTAGGCAAGTAATTAATTATAAGTAATGGTCAGCCCATATAAGTTAATACGCTCCAAGCTAAATTGATAGTTGAATTACAAAATAGGTATCATCCCAAAATTTGATGAAACTTCTTTAGAAACAGCTATTTCTGCTAAATCTTCAACTTGGATTCTTCAAATTTGTAGAATTCTTTTAAGGATGCTATATATGTAAGTAATTTTGTTCTTGCATTATTAAAATGATAGTTTTCTGATAATGATTATATTATCAGAGAGTTGATCAAACGATATATGAAAGTATTCATAGGCAAAATAAAAGGGGTGCATAAAAGTGACATAGGAGCCATGTTTGTTAATAATGTAAACATTAATCTAATTATATCTATAAAATAACTTCCAAACAGTTACCCATGAAACTAAACCAAATAATAATAATAACCAAAACTGTTACTAAAAATATACTTAACAAAAAAAAAAAATCAAAAAGTTAGATTCATTAGCCAAAAACTCAGAAAAATCTAGAATCAAAATGAACAAATGTTGCACTAAAGTAAATGCTCCTCCAAGAAAAAATAACAATGCATCAAACTGAGCTAAGTATTTACAATATGCTGTAATATTAATAGATAATATGTACAAATTATTTGATAATTCAAAAATAATATAATGGGAAAGGGGGGAATTACCAGAAAATATATATATATTGGAGAGTAAAACTAGCAACTTAATAGGGCCAAGGTCACAGACTCAGATCATGTCTTTTAATTGACAATAACAAATGGAAATAACACTAGCTAAAAAAAAAAAAAAAAAAAGAAAAGATTCACTAATGATCAGAAATTATATTAATTCCACATTTCAACAATAAAATAAATAAATAAAACTCCATCTAGAATCTAAATACAGTACTAACATTTTTTTAGACAAATTTGATTACTATAAATAATAGTCAAATCTAAAGCCCAAAACATCAAACTAAAAAACAAAAATCTAAAACCAATCTCTAATTGATCATAAAAACAATAATAACAAAAATAAAATTTACTGATGTATATATCAATAAGCTTAATAATGTATGTAACAAAACAGCATCAATATTTTTTGATAAATTTAACAATTACTGGCACACAGTCTATCCTCTTCTATTTCAATTATTACTATCAGAATATTATAATCCATCAGATGGACAGTTGATATTATTATTATCATTTCTATCTTCCTATAATTACTTGTTGACAATGTAAAGGCATAACCTTCAAAGACAGGAAGTCTAGATTATTTAATAAATCAATAGCAAAAACATGCTGAAAGTAAAATATTAAATAAATATTTACATTTAAAATATATATATATTATGTTAGTAATAATGTAATCCCAACCATATATTGCCATATAATGCAGTTAGCACATGACTCTACAGGTGAATTTCTACAGAAAAGCAGATCAATATAATACGAGGGAATCACTCATGATATATACTTTTGACATTCCTACTAATATATACAATGGGTTACCCCAAAATAACCAGAATCATTGTCTGAAAAGTGAGCATAATATAATACATGCTTCTGCCTATAGATACCACTTGAGGTGATGCCCCCGCATCAGTTGTTAAGTGCATCTTGCTTATTTGTCAATTTTTGTAATAGTTGAAATGCTGGATCATGAAATTCTGTTTTCTGATCAAGAAAGCAGCAAAGTTAAGTTACAATGCTCAGGGAAACACAAATTTGTGAGTAATTTATTAAAAATGTCAAATTCACCATGTCCCCACAAAGCATGGTTAGTGAAGTCCAATATCAAAACAATACTGTTTTCTTTTTTATGCAAATGACAATGTTCACTCAGAATTCATGTGTAATGATCAAGCATTTTAAACTTATAAATTCTGAAACATTTATGTGATGTAATAAAATGTAAAGGTTCTGTCTTGCGGTAAGAAAGAATGTACACCACCCCATGACAACATGCCAGTGCACAAAGCCTTAAGTGTGAAACAATTTTAAATTAAATTCAGCATGACCCAGCTTATCCATCAGCTACATTCACCAATCAACCTTAGTGTGACTCCTTTTTATTCTCTTGAATGAAAAAAATGGCATAGAAGAGGTGAAGGAAAAAATGATGCAGGCATTAAAAGGCATCACTTTGCAAGAGTTTTCAGACTATTTTGAAAAATGAAAAACATATTTAGATCAGTACATTGCATTAAGTGGACTGTACTTTGAAAGGGATTCAATTTGTAACACCTAAAACTAAATACATAATTTTTTAATTACAAAATTTCAGTTTATTTTGGGTCCCCCCTTGTATATACCATCAAAAAAAAGGGCATTCTCCAGATGAATTTCCCATCATATTTTTATTAAATCCATCCCATTACAATCAGTGTTAGAAGTCATCAATTTCTCTGATTTAAGTGTGCCAATTTGGATCAAATTGCATCCAATGCACGATATATGATTGCAGATATGGCAAGATAGACAATCTCAATCATGTTGGCAGTGAACTAAAACCCTTCTTAATAGGCTAATGTGATCACCCATGAGAAGCAGTGCTTACTTCAAATACCAATACTCATGAAAATATATCTCTTCCTAATGCAAAATAATCTTATTAATAATCCAAATTTAAATTAAATACAATACAGAACAATGAATCCAAGCAAAATTAACAATAAATCCATAACTTTTAAAGATCAATTCCATAAAACTACAGATGAAACCTTAATAATCAAGTAGAAAACTCAGATCAAGTTTCCTATGATGTTAATATCAATGTGAATGGTCATTAAAAGAGAATAACTGCATGTCATACAATATGATAACCTATCTTCTCTAGAAAATAGTGAGGGGGGGTCTGATTTATGTGTGAAACATGCTAACAAGAAATGTCAATCCAGTATTGCAAAATGATAATATGCACAATATAAATATTGTGACGATCAATGTGTGTGGCCTAATCTTGCATACAAGGAATATATTGAACCGGATTGATCTCCGTTTCAAGGATTTTACTGCCAAAATTAAAAACTTAAGGTTTGTTAAATCTTATCTAATGTTAAAATTTTTTATTATTATTTAAAACACATACGTGTTTATATTTATTTTGATCAGTTTCATGTTTATAAAATTGATTTTAAAACAGTTTGCTTTCACTACTTTGTTTATAAAATTGATTTTAAAATAGTTTACTTTCTCCGCCTGTTTTAATCAATTTGATTAAAAACAGGCAAGCTTGCTAATTATGTATTCCTGTTGTTTTCATTTTAATCATTTTTAAAGTTAATTCTAAAAAAAAAGCGGAGATTTAATTGTGTTGTTGTTTTTGTTTCAATAATCCCTGGATGGAATTCTTAAATTAGATTAAGCGGGAAATTAATATTTGCCCTGCCTGAGATATAGAATGAGAGACTAGTGAGTTTTTCGCGAGAAATGTAGCAAGGCAAGGATAGCCCGCCAATTTAGAGATAGAGGAGATTCAGTATAAAAAGAGACACTTGGATTATTGCCTGCTGAGAGTCACACCGTTTTGGATAGCAGTTCAGACATTTAATTCCTGCTAAAAACTTAAACCATTATCGACAAACTTCGTTACTGTACAAGATGTCAAAATTTACCGCTATGAGTTTTGTTATCATTAGAATGTCTTGCTAATTTAAACAAAGGACGGACCCATGCCTACCAGCTCTCCTTCAGTCATGCCATGAGCCTCTAAAATAAACACTGTCTCTACCTTGCCGCTGTCAAAGGACCTGAAAATGGACTAAAGATAAACGTGCGCACTCCATGCGAACTGTGCTTTGTCGTAAGATGAAATTTTCTTTTATTCTTTCCAGGGTAAATTTCTTTTTGTTAAATCTCCATTCAATCTAATAAACCTGTAATCTAAATTAATATTTAACTTCATATTGGTTAGCTATATTTCTTCTCTTTTGTTGTACTTTGCCGTGTGTCTTGGAATCTTAGTTTTAAGATTCCAAGTTTGCTTTCAGTTGTTGTTTATTGGAGAGTGACGTGTGAGTTTTTCTATTTTATGCCTTCTTTTACTAAATGCTTTGGCAGTCGCGTATATTTTTCAAGCTTACCTGTAATTATTTTAGTAGCCCGAATTAATTTTAAATACTGTGATTGCGCTTTTGCAAATCACCAAATTTTTTGGCTGGTGACTTTATTTTCAGTCTTCATTTCTTATCTCTCTGAAAGCGGAAACTATAATTGTTTTTGCTTTGTAATTTTATAAATAGCCAGCAGGAAGATAATATTTATCCCTTTTGTAAATTACAGGTGAGAGAGACTTTTGCTGCTAAAGCATTTATAGCTTTCATATTTTCGTACTCATGTGCACTCTCCGATAGATTTATTTTGTATTTACGTGTATAGTTTAAAATTTATCAGAGTGTGTACTCAGAACTTGTGTCATAAATATACTTTTTTATTATAATTATTGGTAATTCATTTCTTAAAATGCTGGGGCAGACATAACCGATTTTCTAATGGTTTACTTGTCTCCTATTGAGACCATTAATTCTTAGATTAGTTTTGCCAATCATTTGGTTGGGGAATTGCCAGTTTTACTTGTTTGTTTTCCATTCATTCTGAAGCATGTTTGTCATGGTTCTTGAGGTAAATCAATCACCTTTGCTTTGATTTTAAGGTGAAGCTTCTACTAGCATAGGACATTTTGGATCCTGACACATTTGTTTTTGGGGTCTAGAAAAGCTCGCTGGCGCTGGTTTCATTGATTTATTTCAAGAACGTATTGTTTTCATACCTGTGAATAGGAAAAACCAACATTTAGGTGACCTCTTCTGCAGAATGATATTGCTTTCCCCCCTGTAGAACTCGTTATTAGAGAGTCGGTAAGTCTGCTAGAGCAATGTGTTTAGTCATTCTAGTACATGCCTGAGATGACCCTATTGATTTTCATGTAAACTTTTCTTACAAGTTGTTTTGCTTTTAAATAAAAGTTTAAAATTTATTTAAACTTAATTTGGCTGACGTTTGTCTTTGTGCTTTGATTTCTCAACTGTCTAAACAATATTTAAGATATCTTGTTCCTCCCTGAGTTTAGTTCGGTGCATTTTGATTCGCATATCCTGTCCACCCTTAAAATAAATGTCTAGTTCCGATTTTCAGACTAGTGGCGCTCCGTGGTCAGTATATGCGAATCTTAAAGCTTTCTCTCGTTACAATATAGTTAATGTAATTTTTGATAATCATCATGGTAACACAATTGTATCCATAAAAACAAAGATTTCAATGTTCACATCCATAGTTTTTTTAAAAAAAAGTCATTTCTTAGAAAATATGGTCCTATGAAATTGTGTTATCTGGCTAAAAGTGCTTCTATTATTCAAATTTATAAATGAATACAGAGAATATTATACTAAATTATTATAGAAATGTTCATAAAATATTGTTTTTGACTACAGTTTACAGTCAAGGATTTTATCAAGTTGCTTCCAATCACAGATAAATGGTTACAAGAGACTTAATATAATTTTAGAAAATCAAGAACCTAATAAGACATTTATTCCCAACATTGCAAAAATCGTGGTCAAATAAGCAATTTTCAAAGAGTTTTGATTCAATCAATTGAAAATGTTTATGATAATATTGTTCACATAAGTGAATTCATATTATAGATGTAATTATATGTTAAATTATTTCATTCATCTAATATTAATTGTTAAATATCTTAAGAAAAAGTTAAATTTTTATTAATTTTTTCAAATAAATTCAACTGACAGCAAGAACACAAAAGTGTTGCTGACTTGATCAGTGATGTTATGGAATTAAACCAGGATTCTTTACATTCATGAATATTAACTTTAAGATTATGCTCTAACTAATTTAAGCTATTCTGATCAAGACAACAGTTAGTAAATATTTTACATACTTATCTATAATAATCTTTAATGACAAGATCAATGAATGTCTTTGAAGCATTATGGATATGAGATTATATGCTATTGTCAAGTGAGCAGCTTCTTCAATTTTTTTTATTTTTTCCTTTTTCCTCTCTGTCCAAGATTTTTATCTTTTTCCAATCAAGCATATATTCATAGATAGATACATGCATAGTTTACTACTTCAGATATTTTTTTTTCTATCTAATCATACCCTTATGCTCTTAACCTGTTTTCACCAATATACATTTTCCCCACCTTTACATAGTGTTTCATAGGTCCAGTTTTTAGTTTTCCAACACTTCCAAGTTTAGCTTTTATAAAAATTAGAATTCCTCATAGTGATGCTATGAATCTTTACATATGTAACATTAAACAGTGGAAAATTTTCATTCAAGAATACTCTGCAATATTTAAGAATACTAAACCAATTATTACATTCATCAGCTTCCTAAAAGTGAAGATATTTATTGTGTAGTTGCATGGGTATATTTATAGTTTCCACTTTTAACTTTTTTGTTCTTTTTTGTTCTTTTTTTACTTAGGATTTGATTAATCATATTCACTCAGTTTGTACTTTCCACTTTTAACTTTTTTATTCTATTTTTAGTAAAAAATGAAGATTACAACTAATTATGCTTAATAATACTTAAGGTATATTGAAGATTTGGATGATGGAGCAGGGGTTGGCAAACATTTTAATAAAAAGACCCCCTCCCAAATTAAACAACCATAAAAAAGAAGGTAAATAATATATTCATGAAAAATACAAATTTCTAAATGGTTGTGGATATATTTGATCATTTACTTTAGTAATAGAATCTGTATACATTCTAATAAAAATAAAAATTCTCTTAAAAATAAATAGATAAAAACAAAAAATTACTTTCAGATAGTTTTTCTGATTTATTCACAAATTTATAATACTTAAATATTCATCAGATACAATAATTACTATTCTATAATAAGGCTGAATTCAAGAAACAATAGTGCATTGTTCATTTTTTCTCTCTTGAAGTCATCAAAATATTTATTTACAAATATAAGAGGAAATAAAAAAATGTGTTTATGTTTATCATGATAAAAAGGCCATGAGATTGAGATCAAAGAACCATAGTTGGTTCACGAGTCACAGTTTGCCGATCCTGGACTAATGTTATCAGAAATAACATTCAAAAATTGCTTATAACATTGAACAATGACTTTAACTATACAATGATTAATGATCTAATTAATATATTCAAATATGCAATAATGTCAAGCAATCTTATGAATATGAAATTGACAGGAAAACAAAGCTCATCAGTGTTTACGGCAAATATTTTGTGGGCTTGGTTAGTGTTGAAATAAACTATAATTAAAAATCTTTCATTCTATGTAAATATTGATTTTGTCAGTGGGCATAATTATCAATGGCTTCTTTGCTTATGTTATGCAAGTAAATGATTTGAGAATATAAAAAAATCATAAGAAAGCAGAAATTGCTCATAGTGATCATAGACTAAATTAGCATTCACATAATTAGTTATAAAAGATAGAAGTCTCACTGTCTAATATAGATAAAGAATAAAAGTCATTTTGCTTAAATCATAATTCTAGAAAATTTGAGATATGCAAGTTGACATAAAATTTATTTAATAGCACTAAACCAGCTTTCAGCAAATTCTTAAAAGAATCATAATGCATAATAAAACCTCATGGTGATTGAGAAATATATAAATTTGTCCCATTATGCAAATTATAGGTTCCATTTCTTTGACAGTGGAGCACAAAAGTCTTTTCTGTTAATTGAATACAGGATCCTTGCAATTGCTGCTTCTTTAAATTTTATTTTTCTATCGTTCCCCTCTATGCAAACTATTTTAACATTTGAGGGAGAAAAGATGTGTACTATAGCCAAATTTTGTTCAACAAAAATTGACTTGTGTTCGCAATCATCAAAGAAATATAATTTGCATACTGGGACAAATTTACATATTTCTCAGCCACTATAGATTCGGACTCTCAACTGCAAGATTTTATTCTGTATTATACTGCAAGATTTTGTTCTGTACTATGATTTCTGGGAAGAATTCGCTGAAAGCTGGCTTAGTGCCATTAAATAAATAAAAAACTTGTTTTCTTATATCTTTTTATATCAACTTGCATATCTCAAATTTTCAACTATTACATAAATATATGAAAAGAGATTAATGTTTGATATTTAAATCATAATTATATTTATAACATTTTATTTCAAACTTGAAGTTCAAGAGATTATTATTGCAATTATTAGATTGATTCTGTTTCTTTTGCTTTCTAGTTGTCTAAATTTCTATAATATTTTCTTGGTTATTTTGTGGTCAATTGCTTAAAAAGATAAGGGTCAAGCAGAATAAAATTATTTCATTCATTTTGAAAACCAAATTTTTCTTTACTTGACTCTGTTTTAAATTAAGCTCTTTAGCTCTTAAATTCATCGCCCTCTTCACACAATTCTTTATAAATGATTTTAATTAAATGGTCTTTTAAATATTTTTGGCATTAAAATGGTTTATGCATATATTTCTAATATTCCAATAATTATTTGCAATTCTGTAATAATAATGTATATGTAATGGTAAAAATAAATGGATATAACTAATAAAGATTAATATTTAATAATTATGAAATATATAAAAACTATGAAATAATGAAAATAGAAGATGGTTGATATAGATTGATGATATCTTAAATAGTTATAAAGTAGGAGATCAAAGCAAACATTATGAAAAAAAAGAAATAGTAGTTTTAAAAAAAAGACAGAAATAAAATAGTGTTTTAAATATTTATAAAGTTGGATAAATATTTGAAAACAAGGCATTCTTCACAAACCTGGGAGTTTAATTTTAAGTATAGGGGATTTCAACTCAGATTTTCAAGCACCCTTCAACTATCCACACTATCTCATACAACTGATACACATGTCCATACACATGTAGAAAAGATAAATAATCACCAATATATATATTTCATGCTAAACCAGCACTCATCAGTCGGCCCAGATTATCATCTCCCACATATATATATAATCAGTGCTCAGTTTATATTAATATAGCAAATCTTCATACTTTAATGGACAGGCTTCAATCTACTACAACCTCCAACTTTTCAGCCATCCATATCATTGAAAATCTGATGATGAAAACCCAAATAATATTGGCATCAGCATGGGATTTGGGTTTTCATCATAAGATTTTCAATGATATGGATGTCTGAAAAGTTGGAGGTTGGAGTAAATTGAAGCCTGTCCATTAAAGTATGAAGATTTGCTATCTTAATATAAACTGAGCACTGATTATATATATGTGTGGGCGATGATAATCTGGACCAACTGATGAGTGCTGGTTTAGCATGAAATACATATATTGGTGATTATTTATCTTTTCTACATGTATATGATTATGTGTATCAGTTGTATGAGATAGTGTGGTTAGTTGAAGGGTGCTTGAAAATCTGAGTTCAAATCCCCTATACTTACAAAGTTGGATAACTATCTAAATAATAAAAAATGCAGTAATAAGCTATAATGTCATATAATATCCTCTTTAAAAAATCAACTAATTATCCACTTCATCAAAGATTAGTTGAGTTCTCATAGCAAATCATCAGATAAAAATTTAGGTGGGTAGAATATATACATAAAATAAATATGGAAGATAAATAATTAGAAGATAGATGCAGGGTTAAAGTAAAGGTAGAAAGATATATATGCATTAATCTTGTCTGTCTGCCATAACAAGATGATAGATTGAAATATATATAAAACATAATGTGAAATCATAGATAGTTTGCTAAATCAAAAAGAAATAATTAGATAAATGAACTTGACCATTATTTTTCAACACATTATGTATTAATTGATTTATGTTAACAATTGGTTTTACTATGAAATATATTTTCATTACTTACTGTCCAAGTTTGTTGAACCCAATAAGATCAGTTCACATAATTTCATAAATCTGTATATAATTAAGAAATTATATCAAATGAATTTATTTATCAAAAACTAAAACAAAATTAGCATGTTATTAGTAAATATAAAACTTTATCACATTTAAGACACAATATATGTGAATAGTTCCCACATATATTTTTGTTATATCATACACACTAAGAATTTTTGTCTTTTTTTAAGAGATATTTTATTGGAATTTTTCATAGAGGCTCTTCTCTTCTTTTAACTGTTTCTTCTATTTCACTCTACTTTTAAATGCATCATCTATTTCTTCTCTTCTTCTTCATCTATTTAAATCTATTTGCACTCTCTTTGTATTCTTCGGTTTTTAGTAATGCATAGAGTTTCTTTTTTTCATTGCCAATTAGAAACATTAATATAGGTATGCATTCATTACACTTACATCAAACATATTGTAAAATACCATTTTTTATTATTCTTTTGATACTAAGTTCTTGTCATCCTGTCAATGATTTCTACACTATCTTTACTTTTATTATAATTTCAGATTTTGTTCTTGAAATTAGCATCTATTTTTCAATTATAGTTCACTGTGAATAACAATGTCCCAGATTTTTCTTTTTTAGGCAATGTGAAATTATAATTGTAATTTTTTGAAATCCAATAATGTTGAATAGATTTACCTACATTTTGGATTGACAAAACAAATTGGTAATTCTGGTTATTTTTGCATCTGGTGGCAGGAGTGTTAACTTTTTTAAAAGTAAATATTTATTCAAATAAAAAAAAAAGAGGTAAAACACTTATGACAGGTTGTATTGTGACCATAGTTTCTATTTCTTTTGTTAATCTCTTGATGATATTTTCACTCTAATGTCTTTCCCATTGATTTTTATATTTTCCAGTGTACAACTCAAACATCCACCGTGATGTAATGCTATCACAGATTGCATAAAATTTTATTTCATATCACCCAGGCTTTGATGGAACATATTGTTTGAATGACATCTGGTCCTAAAAGTCACTGTTTGTCTGATTTCACAAATAATCTAGTGTATATCTTTTGTCTTTCTTCAGCACTGTTAAACCTGAGTATTTGCAATATATTTTGAAATCTTGTCACTCACTAGATCATTAAAATTTTTTAAGTCCATCTAAAGTTGCAAATTTTCTTAATTTATAGATATCAACCACAATTAAAATTCTAATAAACTTTTTTTTGGTTCAGTAATATCTATTTTATTCCAGTCACTTGCATAAATTCTTTGCCTTCTTCATTTGTTTAGTTTACTAAGATTTCCATGAGTAGTATTATAAAAGAATATCAAAAATGAAGAAATATTATTACTTTTAAAATTTGTAAAACATGTATGATCTGCTTTTTCTTGTAAGATGTTATGTGAGGGTTGTCTCACTTAAGATTGAACAATTGGATTTTCATTTCATATTTTGATCTTATTTTTAGATATGAATATGTTTTTTTAATTCTGTGTGATTCTCATCTCTAGGTTTAGTAATCTCTTCCACTATTTCATATTATCATCAGTGTCAATATATGCCATCATAACTTCTGTACTGTAAGCTTCCTCGTCTTCTGAAGAAATGTAATGACTGTTATTATAATCAATATTGCTTATTTTTTCCAAGAACACTGCAAACTCTTCGGGTTTTTGAAGTTTATGATTTTTCATTGTGAAAAATAAAGCATATTTTTATATATTGTAGAAAATTATCAAAATAATAATACTTCATACAGAAAATAATAAATAAAAAAACAAACAAATAATATCCTTTTATGAACCTATATTATCTGGTAATTATTTGATATCCAGATTTCTCTGAACTATAGCAAACTGTAACTATCAACCTCATAGAACTATTAGGAAAAATATCAAATAAATATTCTCTGTTTCAAATTAAATGTTTTCTGTTACATATGGACTGAATCAATAGCTTACAATAGTAATTTTATGCAGATTGTACCATATATTTCTAAATAAAACTCAAAAATACTAAATTAGACCATATATTTCTCAATAAACTCAAAAATACTAAATTAGACCAATAGAATAATAGCTATATGAATTTTTAGAATAGCAGTTATATGAATTTATAACTATCTTTTTAAAATAAAAGTAACTAAAATCAAAGCGGAAATAGATTGTGGGTCCATTGGACCCATCTCAAAGAAAGAGGGTTAAATAACTATCATATCATCACCATCATTTCAACCATTATCAATTCACTGCAGGATGAAGGTCTCTCCAAGTTCAATCCATTTTCTCCGATCTCTACCTCTTTTCTTCACACCACCCCTGCACACTTTCTTATTTATCAATCCATCTCACATGTGGCCTCTTTCTGGGTCTTTTACAATATCTTGGAATCCAGTTTCAGATTTCAATTGTTCATCTATTATCATCTCTTCTAGCAATACGTCCAACCCAACTCCAATTCTGTCTTTTAATTGATGTCAGTAACACCTGTTTGTTCTCTTACCCATATATTACATTTTTGATCTCTTATTATTATTCATAATATGCATCTCTCCATACTTCTTTGAGTCATCTGAGATCTCTATATTGCTCTTCTATTAAGTGTCCAAGTCTCAGATCCATAAGTAAGAACTGGTAAAACACATTTCTTAAAAACCTTCCTTTTCAAACACATAGGCATATTTCTTTTTAATATTAAGTTATTTCTACCAAAGGCAATACAACCAAGTTTAATTCTATAATTAATTTCATCCTTTATGTTTCTATCTGTAGTAATAATCTGACCAAGATATTTGCAGTTGTTAACTTCTTCTAAGTAATCATAATCAATCTTTATTTACATCTTTTGAGAAAATCCATTGAACATTACTTTAATCTTTTTAACATTTACTTTTAGTCCTACTTTCTTACTTGCATCTGATAACTCTTGCAACATTTCCTAAAACTAAAGCATTATTTACAAAAACAATTATATCATCTGCAAAATCTAAATGACTTAAATAATCTCCATTTACTTTCACTCCTTTAGCTTCCTATTTTAATCCACAAAATACTTCTTGCAGCAGTGCTGTAAAAAGTTTTGGAGATATGGAGTCACCCTGTCTTATACCCATCTCAATGTTAACTTTTCTAGTATCATTATGTAATCTAATTGTTGCTATTGCATTTTTATAAATATTCTTCAGAATATGACAATATCATGGGTCTATACCTTGATGCTCCAATGCTTTAATCACTGAAGAAATGCTTATAGGATCAAATACCCTTTTATAATCTACAAATCCAAAGCATAATGGCAACTCATATTCATTAGCCCTTTCTATAACTTCTCTCAATACTTGGATGAGTTACTGTACTAAAACCCCTTTTAAATCCACTTTGTTCTTTTTGGTTTGTTGAAATCCAATATTCTCTATAGACAAGTTATAATTATCTTGGTAAAAACTGATAAAAGGCATTGATAGGTCTGTAATTTCTAATATCTTCTTTATCACCCTTTTTAAATATTAATATCAATACTGTATTTTTCCAATCATCTGTTATATCTTTATCATTCAGACATTTGGTATACAACTTTAAATTTCTATTTCTTAACTTGTTTCTATTAATATATCAATTATAATTCCATTATTACCTGGAGCTTTTCCCTTCTTCATAAATTTAATTGCATGTCTCAAAAGATATAATATAGATGTAGGAGGTACTTGTTCTTTATTATTATATAATTCTTGATACAACTCTTCTACCTATTTCATGATGTTATCTCACTTTTTAATAATAGTTCCATCTTTTTTTTTCCTACTGCAGATATAAGTTTCCTACCAAAACCAAAATGTTGTCTTATATTCCCTTCTGTAGCTCTCCTTGCTAACTCACAATTATACTTTCTTATATCATTATCAATTCATTTTCACACCATTTTACAAAATTCAAGATATCCAACCTTTCTTGGTGAATCATTTTTATATCTTTTCATATTTCTTCTTAAATTCTCTAGTCTCAGTAGAAACTTTATTGGTAAATTCCTGCTTTTTACTACCAGCTATCTTTATTGCAGTTTTTAAAAGTGTATCAGTTATTTTCCTATTAATTTCATTCAAATCTGAATCATGTTCAAAATCTACTAATACTTGAAACCAATTTGCAAGTTCTAATTGTTTTTCTTAATAATTTTTGTCTCTAGTTTTGCATCAACACATATCTTACATCTTACTAATTATTGATCACTTTATTAAGAACATTACAATCTTGAAATATATATTTTCTGTTAGTTAAAATATAATCCAATACTGCTGTATCTTCATTTGGATGCTTCCATGTCCATTTCCTTTAACATTTTTCTCAAAAAAAAAAAAAGAATTCATAATATAAAGTTTTTCTTTTTCTGCAAACTCCACATGTTATGTCATCTCTTTCATTTCTATTAGCATAACCAAATTGACCTAACTAAACAAATTTATTTACAGCATTTTCATCTTTCATTTGTTTATCAATTCTAGCACTAAAATCTCCCATAACAATTTTTAAATGTGGTATAGTCTGAGCATAAGTCTTTTGTACATCCATATAAAAATCTTCTACTACTTCATTGCTAAGAGAACTTGTGGGGCATAAACCTAAATGATCTGCATTTGGTATCTGCTATTAAGTTGAATAACTAATCTTGCCATTCTGTCTGATATTTTATCAATCTCCACAATGTTGTTCTTACACTTTTTATTTATAATGAATGCTACTCCATTTGTATTTTCAATATGTGTGCCTTTATAATAGAGTACATGTCCACTTTTTAAATCAATTGTCTCTTCACCTTTTCTTCTAATTTTACAAAGTCCAATAATGTCCCGATTAATATGAGATAGTTCTTCTAATTCTTGCAATCTTCCTTCACTTGAAAGTGATCTGCAATTGAAAGTACCTAAATAAAAGGTCATCATCAAATGGTAGCCTGGGTCTACAATCAGAAGATTTTTACTCTGCCTTTGGCCATCAATTGCTGCTTTGGCGGGTGACTTTACAGCGTCCTGGGAATACAGGCCATGGTTTATTTTTGTCTGTCATGATTGTATATATCTACTAGAAAGAAATGTTTCATTCACACACCCATTCATTCTGCTTTATCAGGCAACTGAGAAGAAAGACCATGGTTTCTTGATCTTAAACTCAGAAGTAAAACGCCAATAAACTCATCACGCTTGCTAATATGTGCTGGTGAGCAACCCATCCATGTTTGTATAATATATGAATAATCATACAGTAATAACTGCTGCAATGACAAGAACATATGGAGTGAACATTAGGAATTTGCCCTGCTTGATCTCTTTAAGGCCTAAAGAGGAATCAAAGAGTCCTTTCAGTTAACAGCAAACACTTTTCTGCAGCCACATCATGTATCATTGCTAAAACAAAAATCTCCATTTAACACTTATTTTACCCCTTTCATAAAAGCTAAAAATAAAAATTATTTTTAATTGAAAACTATTACATCAAAAAATATTTTAATATCTCTTAGTTTGAATTAATAACTGGGTTTTTTTTTTTTGGGGGGGGGGGTGGGGATTATTATGCAAATAAAATCAATGAAAATAATCATTTAAAGATTATTTATTAAATTGTACAATATAAGATAATTTTAATTAAAAATAATCAACTATTGAAAATCTATATTAAAATATATATGGATTAATTTGAAAAGGAAATATTTTATAACTAGATAATTATGCAAATTAAACCAATAACCTCAAGTGATTCTGTGACCACTATTAGAAAATTAAAAAAAAAAAAATCAAACTATTGAAATTAGCAAAAGCGTATATTAATCCAATTTGTGTATTTAGTTTATCTTCATTATATACTTGAATTTTTTTAACATTTAATTGGAAGTAGAAGTGGCTTGATTAGAGACAGTTAGTAAAGGTTTTTATTTTTCTATTTAGAATGTTGTGAGTTCAAATCCCAAAAGTCATGCATACTGTATAACACTGGAGCAGAAGATGGCTCTATTAGTTATGATTATATGATTAAAATATTTCACTTGTCATCCATATTATGAGTTCAAATCTTAGATAAAAAAAAACTATGATTTTATGATTTTTATATAAGATTATCCAAGGCTGAGTTTTTTTTTTGCCTAGTACCATAACTTCTATCTTGGAACAATCTTATATGCACATTAGAAAAGAATGCCATAAACTTTATATATATGTACTGCAATAATCCAGCTAAATGCTTTTCATTCTATATTATTTTCAATCATATTCTCCCAATAAAAGCATTAAATCTTATTCATTAAACCATGCTCAAGCCATAAAATGCTTTTTACAAGTTATCATTCATTCAGTCCATGTAATCAAATCAATGAAAATATATCCTTAAAATAATACAATCAATATTATGACATCCAGGAAATTGAATAACATACTGATTAATCTTATGATATTGCCGTTATTTTTTAAATATTATTTTCTTACAATGTTAAAGGATTCTTATTTTGTTTCTATACAATAAATTTGGCAGAATAATAATCCTATATACAAGTAATTTTATCACTATAAAGAATTTCTGTTTTGAATTATTAAAAGCAAAAATGAATATATTCTAGTCTTCTAAATTTTACAACATACTGATGATTGTACTGCTCTTTTTGATTGAAAGAATGATTTACAAATGTTTTTAAATGTTTGAGAATATTTTAAATATCTTTGTAGCTCTTTTATATAGAAAGAAGGGATTGAATGTTAAAAAGAATGAAGACACCATTCTATTTCAAATTGAAAAATACAATTAACTGTAAAAAATCTAAGTATCTTGTTAGTTAGAACAATAAATAGATGACACTAATCAAAATAGTAATCAACTATTATATTTACAAAATAATTGTATGATTAGCATGGCAATGTAACAAAGTCAAAGTGAACTAAAATCTAATTTATTCTAATTTAAAATTAGTTTCTTGCAGTAAGATTTATATTGAAAAAAATTTGACTTGTAATATCATTAAAAAAAATAGTTTTTTTATTCATTATATATATATATAAAGATAATAAAATCAAAATTTGTGCTTGCGTGAGTATGAGGGTCTTAAACCATATGTGTATTATTATCAAGAACTTCCAAATTGAAAGACTTCTGATGATTATATGAAAGCATTTCTTCAGAATGACTTTTCATTTGTTTGATTTTTCAGACTATCCAAAAATACACTGATTATTATGATGGAAACCATTCACATTATTGCTCATTATCTTCATCTTTCACTATCAATCTTTTTCAAGTATAATAAACTTTTCCATTAGATTAGATTGTTTCATGATATGAATAAAATAGATCAATTTCAATCTTAAATCACTCGTGCTTCAAATGAGAGTTCCGATATAATCTGATCAATTTTCCATTTTTTTTTTTTTTTGCTATTAACAGGGTTCTCAAGTCTTCATTACAAAAATTTGAAACATCAGTATTTTTCCTATCATTCTTTGTCCATGTTTAACTTTCATATCCATAGAAAGTTATAAAAAAGACCATAGCTTGAATAATTCTAATCTGTATTTTTAAAGATATGTTAGTACATCTAAAAAAATATTTCTAAATTTTTCATTACAATTCTTTTACGTGTTAGATATTGTGTTGAATCTGTTAGCTATTGGATCATTTGCTGTTGATGAGAGATCCAAAAAGGCAAAAAGTATTAATGATTTTTTATGTGTTTTCATTAATAATTTTCAAGTCAGCTGCAAATCCTAGTGTCATAATCGTTGATTTATCTGTTTTCATTCTGTTTTTTAACTTTCTTAAGGTTACTGATCTTTCTTCCAGAAATTCTAAATCCCCATTTACTTCATCTAATTTTCCTCATATATTTAGTATATAAGTTGAACAAATAGGATGTTCTAATTTAACTTACCTTCAACTAATGGACTTGTCCAGATTCCATTTTATTTTGATTGGATTAAGCGTTTACGACTACAGACCAATGGATATATAAATAGATAAGATATATACAATAATAGAAATAAGCTAATGGGTGATGGTACTCAATGAATCCAAATGCTTTCATTATGAAAGGGGATCTGGCTATAAATAGGTAGTCCATTGGGAGGTAAAGTCAGACAATAGCAAATTAATGTTAGAACTGAATGGCAATATGCACACTGTCCACCATATACCTAAAACAAAGAAGCAAGTTCACATAGAATTAGAAGCTGCTAGATCACAAACTACATACATGGCAAGCTCTCAGAGAAGAGCTGAATCATATATATCTAGATATAAGGCAAGCTATCATAATACAACTGGAAATGTTAGGTAAACCTAGAACACCTGAAGTCCCTTCCTTCACTAGTTACAAAGCACCCTAATGCTATATCAAGTCAACATATCAGACATATGATATAGCAAACATTATTATGCATATTTCTAAATACACCTGGGTATCATTTTATGTGATAGATAGGTTCCTCAAAAAACACGCGCAAATGAAATCACGCAAAAATAGACGTAACTTACATTGAAAAAGGGGGGATGCGGTCTGTGGTTTTTCAAAATTCACGTAAAAGCAAAGCACCAACGTAAAATTACTTTAAAATTCACGCAAAAAAAAAAAAAATAAGGAAATAAAATATGACTAATAAAAAATTTCAAATTTGAAAAAAATTGATACAAGAAAAACTTTTTTTAACTATAATATTTAATTTTATTCAAAATAATATATTTTTATGCATAATTTACAGTACAGTAATTTACATTTTTTTATACATGTTTTAATTATTATCGCTATTTGCCCAAAAACACGTTCATTTGCAAACTAGTAAAAAATCAGATTCTCGTGTGATGTGATGTATTTGGCTTCTCCTTAAACGAAGTCAAGAATATCTCAGCAATTATTCTCACAAGAGGAAATACAACTAGCACCAAGTTCAATCTCATGTTGTGTTAATGGTTTTCTGTTGACGACAACGATGATTTTATTAATTGTTTGTGAACTTAGACTTATGATAATAAAAAGACATTTATTCACCACTGCTGGGAAAAATTTAATTAAAACTAACAACTAAAAATTAAATTCTTATTTTTGTCTTTAATTTTCAATTCCGTTTAAAAATCAAATTTTGTTTTACATCACATTAATTTCAAGTCGCCCGTAAGTAATCTTTAAATTGTTAATTACAATTAAAAATCAGATTTTAATTTTTAATTGTGCCCACTGCTATTACTGACCTTTTAAAAATAAACTTGTGGACACTAAATGATTAATAATTGATTACGTTCTTTTTTAAAAAGCAAAAATGGAATGTGATTTAAAATGCAAAATTAACGCGCACAATGTTTGAACAAATTTACATTATAATCTTGTAAAATTTAATGTGTGTATACATAAAATGTGGAAATCATGATTTTTATTTCATTATTGCATAAAATCTTACTTTTATAAAGCACTGAAAATATTGAAATTACTAAGATGAAAGTAGAATTCCAATAATGTGCTATTATTTTCAATATAACATAAGTGCGCGAAATTTATTATTTAAAGTAATAGCGCATTATCGGAGGTTGACTTCCGGTGAAACATGAATCGCGTAACTTCAAAATCGTGTTAAATAAGTCCGCGTAAAAAGAGACCCAGGTGTATATTGTATATAAGTTGAATAAAATATTTAATCATATTTATATGAGTCTGTGAATATTACATTCACATATAAACACAACATTTAAAGTTATTGATCTTTTCTTCACAAATCTTAAATCCCCATTTACTTCATCTAATTTCTCTCATATATTTAGTATTTAAGTTAAATAGATAGGGTAGCAATAGGCAGCCCCCTTTAACTAAGACCATTTTAATTATAGTTTCTATTCCATATTCTGTAGTATTTATTTTTCTAAAATTATTCCACAATTTAGCATGAACAACTTAAAGGCTTGTTATGATCAATAAATACACATATATTTTTTTCTGGTATATTGAACTTTTTAAACATTCAATGTATATCAATGATAATGTTTATGATTTCTTAACACTTTCTGAAACCAACTGTTGTTTTCTTTCAATATATAGCTCTAATCTATACTCATGATAGAAATTGATTTCTTCTAATCTGTAGACCATTGAGTGCTTTTCCAGACTAAATGACATACATAATTTGGTCACAATTTTACTGACTCTTCTTTAGTTTTCTACTAAATTTCTGATGCAATCCTGTCCAATTCTTCTGATCATAATTTTGAGCCTAATTTTATTGCATTTTCTTTAGTAAAGCTTTTTTTTTTGGTCCTCATCAAAAGTGTTTTGGCTGATATCTTCAAAATATAGCTCTTTTGTTTATTCCTTTAATCTTAATTTGTTCTATTATTCAATAATACAATGCTGATCGGTATTTTTCAGCAAACCACTCAAACTTAAAATTTTCCTTTAGTCTGACAAATTCCCCGAAGGACAGCTCATCTTTCTAAATTTGTTTTCATGTTTTAATGTCTTTATGAATATTATTATATTGGATAAATTTTCTATTCAATTTCCTTAAAAGATCTTGCAAAGAAAAAAAAGCTAAAAGAGATGAATTACCAATATATTTTTTGACATTCATTTTCCAGGTTCTTTTATTCAATTTTTCTCAATTCCCTTTTTAATTATTTCTTTTACTTCCAATCACAATTCAGCTGCTTCAATCAAATGCATTCAAACTTCCAAATTAATTTTTGATATTATTTCTAAATCACTTTTTAAAAAATATATTCTCTAGGTTATATCCAAGGCATTGGATAAACTTGTAGTTCAATTTCATTCAAAGTTTGCAAATAAATAAATCATAATCCACTTTGTAATCTGCCTCTAGCCATTTAACAATTTATTTTTTATGAATCCTCTCTCCCCCCTGAAAATAGTTTAATGTCTTAAAAAATGAAACTAAAAAGATATTTGAATACATAAAAATTTATTATTAATTTTTCTGATTCATTTCTCAATCAAATTGATATACTTTCTATTTCCAAAGTTTGGTATTTCAGTTACCCATTTCTAGAAATATATCTTGCCTACAAATTTGTCAATTATTTTCTGATCTTAATCATACAATTTAAAAATTCTTCAATTGTTAGAATATATTTGTTTTTTAGAAATATTGAATGAATATTCATAAAACTGAAATATCAATTGATCAGTCACAGGGTTATATTTAATTACAATCTATGCAATATTCCCTCTGATAATAAAAGTTATATCATCTCTTCTTTGTTATTCTTGGCTGAATAATTCTCCTGTAGACCATTTATCTTAATAATTTTATGATGTCAATGTATAAGTGATGCATTTTCATCTTTACTGTATTGAATTTTTCTTGTTTGCAGCTTCAGATTTTCCTTTTCTGTATGGGAACATTAGCAACTAAAAGTGAAAATATAATGTGGACCATGCCCAATAAATCAGAAATATTGGAAAAATATCTTTAACTCATTCTCAAAATTACATGACTTTTCATAAAGTGAAAATATCTACTACTCAATAACATATTAAATGTCTTCAGATGAAAGACAAACACTCTATCTCTATAGCTTATTGTTTTGTCTTATTATTCATGAACTTCAATAGAATATACAGGAATAGTTTATAATTATTTTCTCATATCAGAAGTTTGAAATGACATTTAGTTTTTGATATAACCAATCAATTATCATCAGTATTATACTATAAGTTAACTTGCCATATCAATAATCAATGATTATTAAAATTAGGAGATAACATTTGTATGCACAAATTACTTATAAGTAATAAAACATTAAAAATTTAAAATAAAAACAATAAAGGACAGAAGACAAAAAGAATATATCTCTTCTTGTTTGAGGGAAAAAAATGGAACTCATCACGATTTTAATATAAGAAGTATAATCAATAGATAAAAAAAAAAAAGTATATTTAGCTATGGTATTTTTAAGTTTGCTGTACTTATTAAATATAAGTCTATGAAAACAAAGATATTAATTTTGTTAAAATATAAATTACATTCAATGGCTATCTGAATAAATGCAATATTAGATTTGAGTATTTAAAATCCTATGGCAATCAAATGATTTATCACTTAGGAAGTGATGACTTGTTTGTGCACCAAAAGTAACAGAGCTTAACTTCAATCTAAAAAACTTTAGCTTTTGATTTAATCACTTTAATACTTAACTATACCCCATACTGCTAGTAATATAGTTTAGTCTAACAGGGTGATTATATAATGCTAAATAAATCTCAAACTCCTTTGATTTTTATTAATAAGTATGAATAAAAATAGTGATTATTTTTTAAGTATGAGTGAGTGGCTGAGAACAAATATCAGTGAACACTTGTCATTTAACAGAGAATGATATTAAAAACCTATACAAACAAAAGTGAAGATTGTATGCTTTATGTTACATTCAGATTTAATGAATAAAATAAGAGGGCAACACATCTGCACAAATATATATATAACTACCCTTTTTCCAACATTAGATAATAAATAACTAATTTTAAATTTTTTCATGTATGTAATACATTTCCTTTTTATAACTAATTTGAATTCACTACTTTTAAAAAGAAATATATTTATATTAATTTAACATTAAATATGTAACCAATTATTCTTGCTGGTTCCTGTAAAATAATCAAAGAAGCAATACTTTTAATATTCCTAATTATATATTGCTAAACTGCTGATCTCATCAAAGCCAAATTATTATTATTTTGATATTACATTAACTTTTTTTTTTTTTTTTTTTGAAAAAAAAAATGCAATAATAAATGCTCACATACATATACAATGAAGAAAATATATAAAGAGAAATTAAAATGAGTAATAATAAATTAAAAGTTAAGTTAGACATAACCTCAATTGTATTAAATTATAATAGTTTTTCTATTTAGAAAAAACAAAATCCTTATTTATGATGACTATATACAATACTGATCATATATATATTAAATATACCTCAGAAAATAAATCAAGAAATTTGAATAATATAAAGTGACTTCTGCTCTAGAAAACAGCAATTCTAATATCAGAAAAAAACATTAATTTTTTTTATTCCTTATAAGACTTTTATTGGATAACTAAAAATATGTGCTCACCATTGATCCAATTTATTATAAATAATATTAATAAAAAATAGTCTAGTTCTTGGGGAGGGGGGGTAGCAATGGCACTATAAATGTATAGAAAAGATAGTTGTGATTAGCAGTTTAAATAGGACTTACCAGAAAATTAGTGTGGATCAGATTCTAAATCTACATATAATAAAGTGGGCAATATTATTCCCTAATGAATTCAAGAAAGCATCAAAGAATATCAGTGTCAAGAATAAGAAAATGTTCATGATTATTATGAAATAACTTATACTACCAACTTTTGACATATTCATTTCATTGTATGAAGTAGCAAATTACTACATCTGATCGATCATATTAAAATCATGCAAATAATAAATTTATCTGCATATATATATCTTTTCATTTCCTATGCTGAACATTACTGATTTATAATTATGGGAAAGTTAATGCTTAATGATTTTCTAGAAAAATATTTCCCCACTAAACTTCATATATAGTCAGGTCTAATTCAATGAAGACTTATAGAATGAATAAATAGTGTGACATCTTTTTTGCACTAATTTATAAATGTTAAAAAACATTTTTGTCACATATGACTTAGTTAACAATTAGGTCACTTTTTCTATCTTTAGGATTGAAAATATTCTATATATTTAAAAAAAAAAAAAATTCTCCTGGTATACTACAGTAATTTTAGTCATGGCTTATAAAAGCAAAATTTGAAAGGTAGTTAATGTTGATGTAAAAAAAAATTAAAATAAACTAGTAACAATGTCAGAAATCTAGGAGCTAAATACATATATATATATTTGTACAGATATGTTACCCTCCTATTTTATTTATTAATGAAGATTAAAAATCAGAATGTAAATACAGATTTGCAAAATTGACAAATCCTATTGACACTGAAATATCAGTTATAAGCATTATTGATTGACACAGCAATCACATGCATACTTTTTCATAGCATCACATGATCACCATTTCTCTAGCTTGCGATGAGTGGCACTACTGTATGGAGAGTTTTGCCTGTTTTAATATTTTTTCATAGCATTTTAGCTTTGGGTATAGTATTGTCTGAGATCATGTTTTAAGGAGCTTATTTGCATTTTTTTTTAAAATTCACTACATATTTACTAGTTTCTTTTTTCCATTCTTTTTGTATGTAGACAAATATTCATTTTAATCATGAGCCAGAAAAATAGTCAAAAAATAGATCAATAGTGAAAAAAAAAGAAAAAATCATTTTCAAAAACTAGATTTGTAGAACAGTCAGCAATCTAAATTCTGAATACTTCATTAAAAAAAAAATTAAAAAGTGTACAGATATTAAAAGGGATTTCCAAATTGAGCAGTTTATATTATATCACAGAACAAATGGAAACTTTTTGTTACTATGGATTAATCAAAAACAAATAGCAGTGATAACACCAATGAGATGAACATTATAAAAAAATTCAAGCAATTTTTTAAGGAATTTTTTGTTAAAACTCCTATTACAAGTGTTGTTCCTATCAAGAAATATATTGCCAGAAAATATGCTTCAAAACATTCAGAAAAAGAATTAGATTGCATGGCGAATCAGGTGACGGTAGAATTGCTACCAAAGATAAGATGGTTGCAGAATATTTTCTTACAGAAAGCTTAGCTTCAAAATCAATGATAGTTAACTTTTATAATTTTAAAAGATGAATTTTAGTTTTCATTAAAATCTTTTAACTGTACAGGAATTGATTTTATAAATATTTTTACACTTATAATTTCGATTTTTACTGTTCAAATAATTATTTTGGATGTTTGCTTGTTTGTTTTTTGTCTATGTCAAGGTATCTGAAATATCTCTAAATACATCTATTTCAATTTAAACTACTATCAACAAATGACATAATTAATGAACTTCTGAAATGAATTAATTCATTGTATCAGAATTCACTGTATAAAGTTAAATAACTGCTTATAAAAACAGAAACTTACTTTATTCATTTTTTTGTTTTCCTAAACATATAAATATTTAGAATTTAAAATTATTAAATAATTATTTTATACTGAGACTGATTATGTGTATTTTCAATCAGTAAATAAAAGAAATTTCAAAAGAGAAAAAGAAGCAGTATACATTTCAAATATGATTTCATATCAGTATCAGAAAATAAGCTAATAAGTAAAATCTGCTACAATGAATATAATTGATTCCAGAAACTTGTTCATTATAAGATCTATTCATTCTAGCATATATTGAAATACATGAATTTGGAATTATTATTTTCAGACCATAGCCTAGAACAAATTACCATTAAACATAACCATTTTAATTTCATTATAATTTGTATCTTTATAGAAATCGTAATTCAAAAATAAACACTATTGTTATGTGTACTAAGAAAATTTTATTTATTCCTTTTAACATAGTATGCTTAATTCATTTAACATATTATCCTTATTATGATTTCAACTAACTTGTAATCATAATCACAGCAGAAATATATTTGCTTATGTATTTCAGCAATGATTATGACTACAAGTTAGTTGCAAGCATGCTAAGCATACTATGTTAAATGAATTAAACCTACTACATTAAAGGGAATGAATAAGTTTTTCTTAGTTTACATAAAGATAGTGTTTATTTTTAAATAACTATTTTAACATATATATATAAAAGAGTAAACATAATATAAAATTAAATTTAACTTTTATACTGTACATATAAATTTGAAAAACTTAAATAACCTTTCCCTAATAAAAATTATAATCAAATGTTCCATTAAAATATAAAAAAATGTATCCAACTAAAAAGGTTAGCAATCTTTCTTAATGTAAACAAATTGAAATAATATAATTTTCAAAAATAATGCTGAAAATATTAATTTAATCACCATCTAAAAAAAAAAAAAACTTAATTTAAAATAAGCTTTCTCACTTTAACTTTACATGTAAATTTGAAAAGCAAAAACAATCTTTCCTTATTGAAAACTGCAATAGAACTTTTAAAAGCATAAAAACATTTTTTTTATGCACATAAAAAACAAAAGCAACATTCCTTAATGTATAAAACATGAAGTAATGTACTTTTTTGATATTAATGACAATCAACTTTCTAATTCTTGCATTTCAGGCTCACAACTAAAATTATCTTACATATGTGGAAAAATAATTTTTAAAAATAAGTATAGTATTTTCTTCCAAAAAATATAAATAAACAGATAAATGAAATTCATTTCTAATTAAGATTTACTAAACATGATAAAGAAGTCATCACTTTAACGTTCATTGCAACATTTATGTTCACCACAAATCTTGATTTAATGGAGCAATTTGTTTATTGTAGAAATGTGGGATTGCAGTAAATATTATGTCAATGTGGCATAGCTATGAAAAATGTATTTTCAAATGAGACTTCAACCAAGCAAAGTAAATATTGACTTATCCTGTCAAAATCTGTGACAAATTCTTGTAAGTGATAATAAAACAATGAATGTTTGCTGGCTTCATACCATGTTTCACTGTTGATTTCTAAAGCTAAAAAACTACATACAATTAGTTAAAAATTATTTTTTTTTGTCAGCTAATTCTAAAATAATCAATAATTGTTGAAATGCAGAATTTTTCATGCAAGTGAATGAATAAACTATGCCAAAGAAGAATATCTGCTCCTTGCAAATGTATATTTCTTGAAAAAATAAAATATTGAACCAAAAATTATAATTTGTAGGAAAATTAAAAATTGACATAAAATTATCTATACTTTAATTGAATAATTTTTAAAAAAGTAGAAAAATTTTACCTGGAAAATATTTGATTGTGCAATGTATTACTACTGGATTTTGATAGTTTATTAATAATGGATATTTTAGATAAAATTATTATTCATTTTCATTTGTAACCAGCTGTATGATTGCAAAAACACTTGTGATCAATTACACAAAACTTGAAAAAAATTGTTATTAACTGTCAAAAATAAAATATTCTCTTAATTATTAGTAGTTTTATATTGAAAATGATGAAAATTTTGGGAATAATTACTTTACACTTGTAAACCTTTTGATATTACTGTAAAATGCTTTGGAGACCCACATATCATTAATGTCATCAACAGAATAAAATATTTATATCATATATATATAAAAGATTGGCAAATAGTTTGTCATTCAGGAACCATAAGAACCAGAAGTGACAGAAGAAACTGCAATTTATCATTCTTAGCTCTCAAATTTGCTACATATGTACAATGACACATAGGGTGTATCAGATATTTTTTTTTAATTTGATGAGATGAATGTAAAGTTACAAAGAATGATTATCAAAAATACATGTATAGTTATCAGATTTATTTCAAAATTCATGTTATTTTAACACAATATAGAATAAAATGGATTACATCAGTTTTTGCAATCTTTTTAGAAATTAAGATAATGAATATTTGAAGAAAACTTTTTGACATAAAAAATAGTATTGAAATCAAATATAAAAATTCTATATCAACATTTTTGATTGCAATAGGAAATTCTAATCATTACTGTGCTTTATGGTCAGTTGTTAAAACAATTTCATTTACAATATATTTACTGATATTTTTTGATAAAACAAAGAAATCATAAGAAAAATTTTGAACAAGATAATTTACAATTTCTACTTGAGACACTGAACTCTGCTAAAGTTCACTCATCATATTAATGGTAAAATGTAATCATTTATATTTATAAGCAATTATATTACTGCTGCTTTCTCAATGAAAGAAACAGTTATATAACTACATATAGATACTTGAATAATTATGTAGTTATAGCTTTAATTTTTATCTTTGTTAGCAATAATTCATAAATAAGCATAGCCATTGTAACTTCGCAAAATATATATATATATATTGAGAAAGACAAAAAAAAAATGGGGGTGGAAAAGGGGTGTATGTTGAAAATCAATTTTGTGCTGATTATCCAAATTTATTTAATCTACCCATATAATTCACATGTTATTCCCAAAGTCTGATTGACATTTTATGATATTATCTTTTAACTTTCCTGCAGCAAACTTCTTCCAGAAAGATTTCAATAATAAATAGGTAAAAATTTTGTAATTCATTTCTTAATAAATTTATTAAGTGATTTTATGATTTATTAATTTTCTTAGCAACTGGGTGATTTTCTTGCTGCTATTATATGGAAGATTAGTACATTCCCAGATAAAAATAATTTTAAAAAAATCAGTAGAAAGTGAATTATATTCCAATCATATTGTTAAAAAAAATTTTTGTTCTTTAGAAATAACCTATTATACATATTAAATTTCAATAACTATTATTTGGACATTCAGGACTGTCATATTACTGAAGCATAGAATTATCATAAGAAGTGTGTTATGAATACAAGTAAATCTAATCTTAGGTTCAATAAAAAGAAGAATGATGGCTGGTTTCAAACAATGATATTAATTACTGATTTGATTAAAAGAAAACATTTTCTGTTTGGCTTAATAATGAATGTATGTGGATCTGCATAATAAAGATCTGAAGGCAGAAGTTTAACAATTGACAAAAAAGCTTAAAAATGATTGGAGGATTAAAACTGCAAAGAAGATCCACACATTCGCTGATCTTGATTACTCTAGATTTTTTTTTTGATACATTGAAAGCAACATATTGTAACAGTGAGATTTGTACATTCACACAACAAAATCCAGAGTCCAAGCAAATTATACTAAGGCTGATCTAGATGAGGATTTGAGACCTCGAATCTAATTGCACCTCAGCTCCTCCACCAACACTCCATGACTTACTATCCTATAGTGACATATATGAGGCTACACTCAGAATTTCTTAGTTCGCGTGCCGGCAGTAGCAAAAAGTGGAACAAGAGACTCGGAAATATTAACTGAATTACTATTAATTTAAATACACATATATCTAAAGCTGGTTAGATAATGCACACATTAATACTAATATTAGGAAACTTAACTAAGATTTAGGATTAAAAGATTTAACTAAGATTTGGGATGGATTACAAATGATACACAACACAATTATTATAATATATTTTAATTAATCAATATAAATCAAATAAACAAGAGTGCATTGAAGGACACATGCAGGTGTATACAATGATGATCAAGCTGGATAACAAAATCTCATCTGATGCACCATAGTTTAAATAATTTCTTACAATTTTAATAATCTATGGTTTCTAATCATGCCTTAATTTTTATTAAGTTCAACCTATTAGGCTTGCGATGCTTAAGTTGGTGCAAGAATAATTATTTATCACTATAACATTTCATAAAAGTCATTTAATAACACTTAACGAGCTGCAATGAGCTCTCTATGCAGATCATATACATACAAATCAGATTACATATACAGATCAATGCTGAAATATTACCTAACATTATGGAGGGATGAACTGGAGTTTTGTAATGACTTCAGATATTATGGCGTTATATATATCACTAGAGATGTATGCGTCTCGAATGTGTAGTTACTCAGGGGATTCAGTACCAAGTACTCGGTTCCCGTGGACTGAATGACTCGCTGTGAATAAATTGAACATATAGTTCAGTGATCAGAGCAGCTTATAAAAACAATCTGGACCCTCATGTTCCAGTTCTAAAGAAGAGCTGTCCGAACTAAAGAGATGGGGTGGCCATTAAAACCAGAAGACAATTCATATAAAAAACATTCAGCAAAGCGTATATGCATGTATGTGCTTCCTAAAGACACATACGCCACATTAAAAATATAATATTAATTAATAACTTGAAAGTACGCAAAATTCTATAGTTTTGTTCCGCAAAACTATCCTACACCAGTTCATAATTAGCATTCTTAAAACATACTAAAGAGATACTTAAAGTAATCTGAGTTCTTAATAAATCTGCACAGTTTATAATATAACTAAAAGAGGGTCAGAGCATATCTGGGAATTAAGTGATATGTATAATATGCTTCATAACTCATTTTTTGCATTTATTAACTAATTATCTTATTAACTTGCATACCTAATTTTAACGACAATAATAATAATAAGCTAAACATAATAGCTTACCAAATATATTTAGGTTTTCAGAGTGGAGATTTGTGTGTGTGTGTGCTAAAGAGCAACATTACTTAATTTGGAGAGAGCCTCTAATCATCTCCCCCCCTAAACTTTATTCATCACATCAATCTCCATTCTAAACTGGGCATATCATAAATTATAAAATAACATATATAAAACAATAAGAAGGCATGACCGCAGATTAGAAAGATAGAATAATAACTGACTAAGTTATTATTAACAAGCATTTAGAGTTTTATATTCTAAGTTCATAAATAAACAAGTTTACAGGTATTATTTTAAAAGTTAACTTATAATATACAGATTGAAATTAGCTTTTAGTTTATTAAAACATTATTACAATTTAAAAATTCGTGCACAATTCATGTTAGCTAGCTTAAGGGTTTTAGATATTCATTTATAAATTTCTTAAGCTATTTTTAAAGAGCTCTGTGGGAAAAGTGTTACCGCATCTTCATTATTGAGGCTTCTATAGCTGATCACCATCATACTCAGCTGGGCTTGTATGATGTCTTCTTGGTAGGCTGTGGCCCTTGAACTCCATCTCCCAACAAGACCAATTCTCCGCAAGGGAGGGGCAGCAGTTACTTTTACCCAAAGGTTCTCATGGTATAAAAGTTAACAAGTGAACCCCTCTACTGAAAATTTAAAATTATTTATACCAGAAAAATTGGTAATTCGAATGTTCTGTTTACAACTTTTTACAAAATTTCCTCAGTAATTTAACATGCATAAAAATGACACCTTTGGTCATTTCTTGGCGAAAACAATAACAAACAAGTCATTCCTTTAAAAGATATTAAAATTTTGTCTCCAAGTTTGATTAATTACTTGCAGATGGTTTTCTAAGAATTACAAATTTTTATAAATACAGCCAACTTTTTTTTAAAAGAGTTTGTCTGTAAACACTATAGTACATATGTGTGTGGGACTACCACAGGAATTGAAATTTATATACAAATGTCTTTAAATAAAGAGTTTTTAACTAAGAATAATGCAAATTTATATTAATTTAGAAGAGTTGTAATGCTTTTTAAATCTATTGCATTATGCTTCTTTCACATATATATGTAGGTAATTACACACATATAACAATGTTCACACAATTTAAATTATACAATTTTATTAAATTTTAACTTTATAAATGTGTATGCATTATATGCATACGAACATTAATATGGGTATTAGATGTGTGCACCTATACAAATATATGCATGTGCACATAAATATATGCTATTACATATTAAATAAATCCTTAGAAGCCTATATATGTGGACTGGGATGGGTTTGAATTAGGGAAAGATACTATGGAACATAGTAGGTGAAACGGGATGATGGCTAAATAATACCGTTTCAATATGGACCTGAGAAACAGTATCAGTCTTATTAAATCTAGCAATAGTGCTTTTTTATATGATAAACAATGATATTTTGAACAGGTAGGAGTATTTTATCATTTTTTGAATAATGCCAGAAGAATTGACATGACAACTTTTAATGATATATTCATTTTACCTATTCATTTAGATATGGACAAATATATCCAGCTTGGTGAAGTTAAAACCCCTCTTTGCAATCTTAAAAATGGAAAGGCTGCAGATCCTGATAAAATATTTGGAGATTTAAAATATAGTGGTGATATATTAACTTCAACTTAAGAATGCTTCTATTGTTCTAATTTTTAAAAATAAAAGATATATAAAAGATTGCAGCAATTATCATGGCATATCATTATTATCCACTACAGCAAAGATAATTTAATAATTTGTTGAATAGATTACTTTCAGTAAAAGATGAATAGTGAATAAAAATTCAATATGGTTTTGGACAATTAAGCACTATAAACATGATTTTTGTTATCAATCAAATGCAAAAAAATTGTCTGGAATAAAGGAGTGATTTATATATTGTTTTAGTGTTTGAAATTAGTTAGTTATCCACCAAAATTTATTCATATTATACAGCTTTTACATAAGACACAACGATATTACTAGAGATGGAAAATCTGAATCATTTGAAATTAAGGATGATATTAAACAAAAATATGTACTTGCTCCAATATTGTTTCCAATTTTTATAACAGTTGTCTTTGGAATTATTTATAGATGACTTAATCAAATGGATTTTGATACTGGAATTTTTAATTTGAATCAATTAGAAGTGAAAACAAGAATGATTGTGCTATTTTATAAGTCCAAAAAAAGATTTAGAAAAAAGACTTAATGTTTTGAATGCAAAATATAAAGAGTGGTTTAATAATTAATGTTTAAAAATCTAATTCTTTATCAGGCATTGATGAAAGAAAAATTCTCAACAAGTTTTAGCTTGAATATTTATCAACTTGAAAATGTAAATCAATTTACATACCTTGGTAATTTTATAAATTTAAAAATGGGGTTTGATGCTGAGATACAAAATAAACTCCAATGTGCTGTGGCTGTTTTTATTAAATGCTTTTATTCAACTGAGTTTTCCTATATGTTCGTTTGTGTGTTTGCTTCATAAATATAATTTAAATAAGACATGTGAGAGAGTGCTAGAGATTTTCTTTAGTTTCAATTGACAGCTTTTAAAATCAATTTTAATACATTTTAAGCAATGTGCAGATTTTTTTTTTTCTTTCAATTGAAAGCTTGCTTTAAATAAGAATAGAATAAAGTTAGTTTACAACTTATTTTAAATTATAAATTTATTTAAATGCACATTGCTTACGTAAGTAATATTTACTAAGGCTTTAACCTCAAGAATATGCGTGTAAAAATGCGTTCCCCTCTTTTCTTCCAAAGCGTAAGCTTGTGGTTAAGACCTGTAGAGGTCCCTAATATCCATTATTTTAAAGTAAAATCATAGTATTAAGGCAAGTAAGTTTACAAAAATTTTGTTAGATATTTTTTAATAATAAATTTTAAAACTAGTTTTAGAATTTCAATATGTTTTAACCAAGGTGCACAATTTTTTTTGTTTCAATTTAAAGCTTGATTTCACTAACTTTACAATTATTTTAAAATTTGCATATTAAAAAAATATTTAGTGATAAATATTTAACCTAGAAGTATCAAAACATATGTATTAAAGAAATATTTGCTGATATATATATAAAATAGACATGTCAAATTGATTTAAAATAAATTCATACTACAAAAAAAAAAGCTCATTTACAATATTGGTTTGGTAAGCATTTTTTAGGAACAAAAAGTGTCAAACACTTTACCAGAAAGGATGTCTTCATATTTTAATTGAAATAATTTATTATATATATAAGGGATTCCACTCTTATTGTTAAAAGAAGGTTGTCTTGACAACAGTTAGAAAATGCTGATTGTTATTGATATTGGGATTGTCTAAGTGTTGATTGGTTTTTAATCATGTATAATTATGGATACATACTAAATAGAATATATTATAAGAGATATACATATTAACTTATTGCAGTAATATTTAGTGATATATATATGAACTAGGAAGGCCATATGAAGGTTACAGAAATTTTTTTTAAAAAGTATAAAAAAGACAAACAAAAGCTCTATTATTATTTAATAATCTTTTAAAATATGGTTAATAAAGAATTATAATTTATCATATATTGACCAGGTTATTTATTCACAATCATGTGCATAAAATAATAAATAACTAAATAAAATTGCACACATCAATATTAAAATATTTTATATAAAATTAATATTGTTGTTAGTGTTTAAAATAAATTATATAAAAAAAATAATATATAGGGCATATGAGCACAGACTTTCACACAACCCACCACTGTCCAGTCTATCTAATAACACTGATACACTCAAGCACATATATGCTGAAAAGATAAAAAAGTAATATTTAATATTCTTGTTTGTTAATAATCATTATTTTTATTGCAATCCATAAACATTATTTGCAATTTTATTTATGTATACATTGATTTTAAAAGAATGCTGGACAGAACATGAGAAAAACAATAAAAAGTTTCTTGATGATTGTTAGATTGGTAAAAGAACATGATTTTTGAATAAAATAGAGGAAGTTCAAATGTGATTTAAAAACTGAACTGTGGAATAATCATAAATTATAAATAGATCAGAAATCAAATTTCTAAAACAATAAGAATGAGGGAAGTGTTTACCCTTAATTTGCTATTATATTGTTCCAGGAAATTGAATGGAAGCATAGCAAAAAAATATAGCATGGAATAAGTGAATTGAATATTATCTTATAATTATACTATTTATCAATCAAATATGAAGCCAAAAGATTAAAAAAGTTATTGTTCAAAAACAAAATCAGATATTTAAAGCTAATGGATAATAATAACTCAATCATCATGTCATTGACATTTAGAGGGTTTGAAAAGATAAGCAAGAACAATTGACAGTTATTATTCAATATCACACCACTCAGGTTAAATAAATAAAAAAAAATGGTAATATATTTTGTTTACTTTATAAAAATTATAATTTCCCAAAGTATTCTATATAAAATTATAATATCAATAATACTTTTATACAAATATTAATTTAAAAAAAAAAAGTAAATTAATGATTGATATATGCATATGTGAATCTATTATAATAGTGGAGGTACACCTACTATTTTAGTTTTAAAAAATTTCTTATTCAATATGATAAATATATAAAATATTTAATAAATGACAATGATTATAGACATTAACTTTGCTATAAATTAAATATTTTTAACTCTAAACAGAGAATTAAATATTAATACTTAATGAGATAAACTTCTGCTGTTCATGATTCTAATATTCAACTTAAAGTCATTTAAATTATAAATGGTAAATAAATGTTTGATTATTGCAATTATTATTATATAATAATAAATTTTAATAAAAGGGTTTGAAATAATATTGTTTTACAATATTATATAATTGTATTTTAACAAAAGTGAAATACATTTTTTAAGGTTGTAAAATTTATTTGCGATGGTGTCCTTGATTTCTAAATTTTATTTATGTTTTTACTTTACTTTGAAGTTAATGCAAAATCTATCAGTAATGAATGTTACAATGGGTTTGTTGCATTTATTCTTTATGTTACTCTTATAATAAAATTATAATATAAAACTTTAAACATTCATATTATGTAATTGCTCATTGACTATAGGCTGTAAGGTCAGCTTGCATGACATTCATCAAATTATAAATATTTGCAGCTTAAAATATATATATGTTGGTGATGCTATATTTCCATGGCATAGCAATCACATTGCATTTTATTATCCTTTATTTATTCTGTTACAATTTATAAACTATTAATGTTTAGTCCATTTAAAGTACAATATGGTTGGACATCACTGGATCAATACTAAAAACTTAAAAACAAATTGTGATAAAAAATACTTTATAGCAAATGCTTCTATTTGTCATGCACTAAAAACCAAGAAAATAGTTGTTTCTTCAACCATAATTGGGGATTTTAGATTGAACTTGAAATAAAAGCATGAGGGGTCTAAGAATGTGCACTTCCCCCATGCTTTTATTTCAAGTTCAATCTAAAAAACCCAACTGTGGTTGAAGATATAATTTTTTTTTTTTTTTGGTTTTTAGTGCATGACAAATAAAAACATTTACCCATACTATAAACCATTTTTTATTTCTATTAACAAATTAAAAAATAGAGTATTTCATCACAGGCAAATAATTACTGCAACTAAGTTGGCTGTGTATAGAACTGTTATTTTTACATAATTTATTGTATGAAAACAAGACTGGACAATATGTTCCTCAATTAGCTCAATATGATATTACAGATGGACATTTACAACAAATATACAATGCAAGATTTCCATAAAAGGGTGATTTATGATGAACTTGAACATGGTTGTTGTATAAGAGGTAGACTCTGTTTACATTACAAGGATTACCTCAAAGATATTCTGAAGAAATGTAATGTTGATTTTTCCACTGGGGAGATATGGCAGAGAATAAAAGACATTGAAGAGTTATAATTATATATGATGTTGAAAGAAAAGTTTTTTTTGGTGAAGAAATTAAGACAGCTTCACAAAATATCAACAGAAAAATGGACCACCATGTTCTGTAAATGGATATCTTTATGATGTACAGGTCGAGTTGCAAAATTCATTTTTAGAGCAGTTTTTGTCCACTTTTTTTTTTTTTAAATTAGAAGAATTATACTCATTTACAAGTGGCTGACGTATATATGTAGAAAATCTAAGGAAATAATACATAGCCCAAAGGAGGTGGTAGTATAAAAAAATGCCAATGTGCAACATACAATCAGATTTAATATTTGAATACAAGTATAATTTGTATAGTTGCAGTTTAGATGTAATTATAGGAGATTTGAACACAGACTTTCAAGCTCCCATTAGCTATCCATTTTATCTAATACAACCAGTACACATGATCACACAAGTAAAAAAGTTAAATGATCTCCATCCAATATATATATACATATTGTGTTGAACCAACATTCATCAGTTGGTCCAGACCATTATCTGCCATATATATATATATATAATGAGGGTCAGAGTGACTTAGTCAAAATAATATTGGTATCAACAAGGGATTTGGGCATTCCATCATCAGATTTTCAATGGTATGGATAACTGAAGAGTTAAGAGGGTGGAGTAAATTGAAGTTTGTTTATTAAAGTTTGAAGATTTGCTTTCTTAATATAAACCAAGCAATGATTATATATATATATGTGCGTGGAAGATGATGATCTGGACTAACTGCTAGTTCATCAGAAATACTTCTATTGGAGATTATTTATCTTTTTCACACATGTGTGGTCATATGAGATAGAATGGATAGCTAAAGGGAGCTTGAAAGTCTGTATTCAAATACCCTATAATTAAATCAGATCTAAATTTTTGCTACAAATTGAAGAATTATCATGTCTCATTTACATACAAGAAATTTGGCTAAATAATAGCTTTATATATAAATAATTGGGTTGACATAACCCATATTTTAACTTATTAAATGCAGCAGTAGCACATTAGAGTTTGAAATGCATTTTAATATATTCCAAATCGATCTTTCTACCTAAAATAAAAAGCTCCCAAATTATCTAAACTGATGCATATTATCAAACATATAATCATCCAAGGCTAAATATTTTCTTCTAATAAACCACTAGTTTTGTGAACATCAATTACTACAATAAATCCTTCCTAAATAGTATTCAAAACACTCTAATTTATTATTTGATTTGGCAAAAAAACAGAAATCTAAAGTTGTTTTTGCCTTTAATTGGTTCAAATTAAAAACTCCACCATTAAATATATATTGAATCTTGAGATTTGTTTTGTGAATTCATCTGCAAACTGTTTCAAAGACTATTTTCATTAAAATAAAATAAAATATCTCAATTTAATGCCAGTTTTCATTTCATATTTTCCTCCATTAAAAAAAAAGTTTTCCCTCACATCATCATAAAGAAGATATACAATATGAATAAATATGATTGTATCAAATTTTTTAATCAAATTAATAATAGCATTATATACATTATAACTTTGTTCACTATTCTTTTCTAGTTATACCTATGCTTGGCAACAAAAAAACAAAAATTCAATTTGTAGCAAACATTTTTCTAAAATTGAAGTGATATATTCTATAAAATCCTCAAAAATATTTTTCCTGCAGTGGATAACAAAAAAATTCTCTAATAATTACTACAATATTTTTGATAAACCTCATGATGGCACCTAACAAAGTAAATCTTGATATGATAATCTGTATATGTGTATATATTTGAAGTTTAAAGAAAAAGAAGAAATGAATACAGACAAAAGTTATTGTAGTACACACTTAAAATAAAGCATGGAATGAGAAATATTAATTAATTAATTGGATAATAATATTCCTTTATATTTTGGAAATACTGTAAATTTATTAAAATTAAATACAAAGATTTGTCTAATACAAAAACCATCTTTGAATCTACTTTTCTCATGATATCTAGGATAATTAAAAAAAAAAATTGTATTAGTTATAATTTTGTTTTTATTAATTAAGAAAGATAATACTTTAATTCTGCTTATAATTTTACATTTCTTACTATTACTATAAATATCGGGTTAGTATCACTAGAGACAGCAGTTGCTAGCTAACTGCCTTTATATTGCCCACATTTGCAACTCCCAGCAAAATATATGCAAAGCTCCCATGGTCACCCATAGCTTAATATGTCTGTAATGGCCACTACCTGCTGTAATGAGATCTAGAGATTATAGACACTAAATCTGATTACAATTCATAAGCACTTGAAATGTTTGCTCTAATAATCAAGAGAAATCAATAAGATAGACTATTATATATACATAAAGAAGAACAAAATGTTGATAGATTTTTTTCACTGGTACATGTATATAATGAATATATTATTTGAAATGTTTCTAATGAAAAAAATCTACAATTATTTATATATGAAGCATAGAGGGAAGAAATTGGATGAGTAAAATTTACATTATCTGGTGACATTATTTCAAACATTGACACTAATATTAAAAGAAAATGTAATTCTGTTCAGTGCCCTAAAATAAGAACATTTCATTTACACTGAACTAATTGGTTTTAAATAAACAACTTTTGAATAAATTAGCTAGCTAATGGAAAGTTGTAATCAAGACAATAAAAAGGGATTGAGCAACAAAAAAACCCAGGAGGGGAAACACTGATAAGTTTAACTTGGAAAAAACCTATGTTAAAAGTCCTACAAATTAATAACTGAATTAATTATATAAATATTAATTTTGTTACATCATTCCTAAAAGATTGTATTCATTTATTGAATCAAATATTTCTTTTATGTTCTGAAAGATAATGAAAATCTTAAATAGTGAATTCATTTAATCTTAAATTAAAAGAAAAATTTTAAATGATATATTTTATATTATAAAACACATGTATAAGTATGCATTATCATTTATGTATGAGAGAATAATTTACTTTGTAGATTTCAGAAAAATAATAATTAATAATTGGAATAATTTACATTACCAAAATGACTGTGCATGAAATGTATTTAAAACCATTTATAATTGTTATATGTCACTAAACTAAAATTTAGATATTAACTTCCTGCACATCATTAGATTTGTTTTCCTGATGAGACTATTTGTAGGCTTTCAACTTTTGATTTTAGTATTAAAATAATATTCTATATCATAATTCAATAAATTTAACTTGATTTGGTAGTAATGTACATTTGCAAATAATAAAAAAATTCTAAAAACTCATATTTTATTTTTGCAAATATTGGAAAAATGGGATTGTAATAACAATAATAGCTGCTTTCATCACTGAATGGACAGGAAAGCTGGGCCACTCTCATAAACAATAAAAATTTTAATTGAAATTTGTTGTTAAAATGGAAATAAAAAAATATTAATTTCTGTTCAAATTTTGCTTTAAAATTTAAAAATTATTTTTTTATTATTATAACATCACAAATTATCACAATACAATGTTTGCAATGATGTATTATCCATAATTATTATAAGATGAGGTAACCAGATTGGCATCATTTTCTTTGTTAATGTTACGTTAAAAATTATTTTCTATTTTTAAAAATAAAACATATAAAATAAGAATGCAATAATATAGATTTTTGAATTTTAATACACAAATTTCAGTTAAAAATAATTATGAATCTCAATAAACTTTGCAAAAAAAATATTTTAGTTACCCTAAAAACATTCTCAAAATAATCTTGCAAATAGCTGCAGACACAATAAAAGGGGGAGTCAATAAAAAAGAACGCAGTGAGAAAAACTTTTTTCTGTCACTATTCTATTTTATTGGCCTCTTTTGATCTCCCCCTCCAATTAAAACATCAATATTAAAACTAAAAATTGAATTTTTAAAAAAATTAATAAAATATCTCAATAGATATCTCTATAATAAAATTTTTAAAAAATGACAATTTTTTTTAGATTTTCTTACCAAATGCTTTAATTCTGATCTGTATAGTTAATGTTACATTTATAGTTTTTCCAACCTTAATATCTATGTATAAGTAAGAGTCAAATGCAATTTGCATTATTATAGAACATTAATAGTTACCTTTTTTTATTACAAACTTATTAATCCTTATTTCATATTCTCATAGTGAATCCATTTAATACTAGATTAGGTATCTATGTCTTTAATTTTGCTTTTTATTTTCAGCAGTCTTTATTGTCATTCAAAACTAGTTCCTGACATAATTCTCTTTAGAATAACTTAAATGGCAGTAAAGATCATATTTATAAATCCACTAAACATCACATGATCACCATCTCATACAAGCACAATAGTTGTAAACAAAGGCAAAACTCTCCATACAGTAGTGCCAACCAGAGTAATCAATGGATGCCAGAAGGCTTGTGCATAAAATCCCTATCTAGTGCCTACTCATCCAATATCCCCAGACTAGTTTCTGGATTGTGGCCATCATCAGTGAGGAGCCTTGGATCTGAGAGCACTGCACCTAGATCTTAGGATCTAATGAAACCTTCCAGAAGCCATCTTTTAACTCTACTTGACTACTAAACTATGAGAATGAAATTGAAAACACAATAATATTTTCAAACTAAGGTTAATAGATTATATAGTCATATGGGTCTGAACTCAATTCAGCACCCATACATTTTTGTATTTTTGGCACTACTGTATGGAGAGTTTTGCCTTTGTTTACAACAATTATTTGCTAGTATGAGATGGTGATAATGTGATGTTTAGTGGTTTAACATCAATCCTGCCTAATAGGATAGTGGTGGCTATAGTTGTTTAAGAGCCAAAGACACCAAAATGTATGGGTGGTGAACTGAGTTCAGACTCATATGACTATATAAGCTATTTAGCTTAGATTGAAAATATTATTGTTTTCAATTTCATTCTCATAGTTTAGTAATAGAGTTAAAAGGTGGCTGCTGGAGGGTTGCATTAGATCCTAAGATCTAAGTGCAGTGCTCTCAGATCCAAGGCTCCTCACTGATGATGGCCACAAGCCAGAAACTAGTCTGGGGATATTGGATGAGTAGGCACTAGATACGGATTTTATGCACAAGTCTTCTGGCACTCATTGATTATTCTGGTTGGCACAGGGTGGCACTATTCTTATGGAGAGTTTTGCCTTTGTTTACAACAATTATGTGCTAGTATGAGATGGTGATCATGTGATGTTTAGTGGTTTAACACCAATCCTGCCTAAAAGGATAGTGATGGCTATGGTTGTTTAAAAGCCAAAGACACCAAAATGTATGGGTGCTGAATTGAGTTCAGACCCATATGACTATATAATCTATTGACCTTAGATTGAAAATATTGTGTTTTCAATTTCATTCTCATAGTTTAGTAGTCAAGTAGAGTTAAAAGGTGGCTGCTGGAGGGTTGCATTAGATCCTAAGTAGGTGCAGTGCTCTCAGATCCAAGGCTCCTCACTGATGATGGCCACAAGCCAGAAACTAGTCTGGGGATATTGGATGAGTAGGCAGATAGGGATTTTATGCACAAGCCTTCTGGCATCCATTGATTACTCTGGTTGGCACTACTGTATGGAGAGTTTTGCCTTTATTTATAAATCCACACACTTTATATTTTTTACAATGACTGTTATTTTATTTATGCCCTTATGGTATCACATAGATACCTAAACATTGCTGGTGATTATCATTTAATGATTACAGTATTTAATAATCCAGACCACTTATATATTATTTAATATAGGCTTATTATATTATTTTGCGCATGCAGCAAATAATATTAAAGTTTACTCTTCATTTAATATTGTCTCATGGTTAGCATTTGTTTTGTTAATGATGATAACTCAGATTTTATATTACGTTTAAATAAAGAAAATATTGACTATATCTGCTACTTGATTTGTCTTCATTTATAACCGATTTGCTTGCATCACCTTATTTAATTCAGGTACAAATAGGATAGCAACATATGGCCAACTTATTATATGCATTTATGATAAAATTTTGGTTTACTTCAATTCCGTTGCAACAATCTTAAATAAATTCAAATGCATTTGAAACTATAATAAAAATATGGATGTCTATAATCATTATATTATTCAGCATAGCAGAGAATGCAATGGAATTTATTTTAATCAAGTCACTAAAAAAAAGTCATCACAGAAATAGTCAGCATTTTTATTTCCAGTGAACTTCTTAGAAAAATTCTAAGCCTCAATCAAACAATCAACTTGAAAATCCAAATTGACTATTTTAGCATTTAACAATAGTTAAAATTACTTTGAAAAAATAAACATTGAATTTCTTACCAACATATCCAAAACAGGATATACTTTTTCATGCCACTATCATTGTAACCTTGAAATTTCTTTACAATTTCTAACAATCTCTACTTAATAATTTTTCACTAACAAACCATTTCAATTTATATAAGCAATATTATAATTTTTAATAATTTTGGGCTATAATTTACTATTCTTATTAACATATGCATTAAAGTCCAAGAATAAGGTTTCAATCTATTATTGATATTAATGCAATAATATGGAGAAAAAATTTTGTTTTTCTGAATCCCACATTGGCACATAAGAATTAATAAATTGGGTACAGGTATCAATATTCAAACAATTATAAATATTGCAACCGGACCCGCACAACCCTTTTATTACCTCAGTTGTAACAATTTCCTGATGAGCATGTTGCAGGAAGGAACTATCGATTGGCATTCCCCAATGCAGATGTTATTTCCCCCCCTTACAACAATATTTCCTGCTCATCAGAGGATGTAGCACCATAGAGACTGGAAGCATCTAGACATTTCTGTGTTTGGTTTTCCAAACGGCGCTACTAGAGTTCCATCTCACTACAACCTGACTTACGTAGATCTAGTTATGCCAGACATAGCTCAGGAGGCATGAAATTTTCAAGAACATGTGCAATGAATGGTAAGTGATGCAAAAAATAAAAGAACTGAACAACTGGATAACTAAAATTAACTTTAAGTAACAAGAATTTTATTTAATGACAGGTTTAAATAAATGTCCATCAAACAAAATATTTCATTGACAGTCCCTTGTATCTCCTCGGCCTACTTCCAATAACATTTTTATATGACTTAAAGAATATAATTTGTTGAGAGTATAATAAAGTCCTTCTTTCAATAGTTCTTTAACAGTTTACATCTTTAATCATTTAGTTAATTCACAGAGAGGAGTGCGATATATGAAAACAACAGAGATAATAATGAAGACAACTGATAGCATTTAATTCAGAGTTCCACTTAAACAAATATTTCATTTACGGTTCATTGTGTTTCTTTGGTATACTTCCAATAATAGCACTTAAAGAATGTAATTTGTTGTATAATAAAGTCCTTCTTTCAATAGTTCTTTAACAATTTACATCTTTATTTATTTAGTTAATTCACAGAGAGGAGTGCGATATATGAAGACAACAGAGATAGTAATGAAGACAACTGATAGCATTTAATTTAATTCCGAGTTTCATTTAATTCTGATTTGTAGTCTTTTAGGTAGTTGTTACATGTAATGTGGCTTAAATTAACTCATGTATGAAGATATTCTTTACGGACATAATAATGAAGATAACTGATAGCATTTTATTTAATTCAGAGTTTCACTTAATTCTGATTTGTAGTCTTAGGTAGTTTTCACATGTAATGTGGCTTAAATTAACTCATGTATGAAGATATTCTTTACAGACATAGCATTTCTATTATTCCAGTTAATTTTAAGTTAGTCAAAGCATAATAAATTTAATTCTATTCATTGTTATCCAAATCCAGGTTTGAATCCATAATATAAGCATGTGTAGCCTAGATTCATTGGTTATCCATTTCAGGGTTTGAATCGGTCGATATAAGCAGGTTTATATCCATTGGTTATTCAAGTAAAATATAAGTGTATGTATTTACATCTGTCCAGATATCAATTCATCTTGCAAATGCATTTGGTATTTCCGATTTCATAAGACATATATATATATATAACATATTATGCGTCAATAACTCCAGGTATATCATTGTACACTTAACCGTGACACAACTCGTATATATAACGTTTTAATTCTGTGTTTATATTACTTTTCTCAGAGATTTCAAATAATAAATAAAATCTTTAATAAAAAATGATTTTCTTAATCCTTCAACTTATTTAAGTATGTGGTTCATTATACGCATATAATCATTAACTTTTATTGACGTACTAATTCATATTTAAATGTTTGAATTTATTCATAATATAGTATAAATTTACTAAATACATTCATTTTGATATTTTCTAATTTTATCTGGATTATAAACACATTATAATTTAGTTAATTATAGCTATGTGTAATATTCATATATAATCAATATGCATGTAAGCATTTATAATTTTTATTTAGTTATTCTAATATATAGCATAAATATTGTTGTTTGGTCTACCACAGATGTATGTTTCTAGATATAAGTTGATTAGCCGTTTCATTTATAATTTATCACTAATAAAACGTATTTTCACACAGCTATAATTATTCATAATTTATTTTAAGAAAGACGTTTGTTTTGTTTTGTTGTTTTTTTAAACACATATAAGTATTGAATAAAATGCCTTTTGATTATCGATATTTAAGACATCTAGTATTTACAATTTATTATTAATACCATGTATTTTCACGTAGCTATATTTATTCATAATTTTCTTTAAGAAAGACGTATTATTTTCTTTTTTTATAAACACATATAAGTATTAATATTTTATAAAATGGTTACCTTCATTTTATCCAGTTTGTTCCTTCATATCCATGACACGACTGCACTCAAAAAGGGATCATTGTATTTCAGCTGAATGACATTATTTATTTTCCGTGATGTTTACCCAGGCAAATCTTGGAGAACCATGGTTTTTGTATGAAGAAAAGAAGCTATTACCGCCTAGCCTTCCATCATTATTATTTCCTTATTAATGTTTTCTTTTTTCATCATTAACAGTGGTTCTTTAACTGCTCTTAAAATCTTTTTTTTAAAAAGATCTCTTGTAAAATCTCCTTCAAAAAATCTTTTTAAAAATCCTCTTTAAAAATCTACTTTAAAAATCTTTTTAGAATCTCTTTGAAAACTTTTTAAAAATCTGCTCTGAACTTCCAACTCAACTATTTATACTCTGATCTTTAGATTGATTAAGCAGCCTTGCCATATCTGATTTATTATACAGCTCTCATTTAAGCCCGAGTGTTTTTCTCTTCTTAAGGATTGGACACTCTACTTTTCGTGGGGCAGATAAGAAATCATAAGGATAAACCATGTTTTCCAATTTGATAAGACTGCCTCAAGTGATTATCACACTTTATACAACATCGTTCCAAAAATTAAAAATGTAATATTTTTAATAAATGCCAGCTTTTATTTATATCGTAATTTAAAACTATAAAATCAATAATGATTTTCTTTTAACTATAAACTTTTTGCTTTATTTCTTTTTTAATTTGATCAAATTATCTTTCTTTTTTCATTGCTGTCAATTTTCATGATTCCTTTGTTTCTTTAAATTTTTAATTTTCCTTAACCATTATTAAGTCTTTTCTTTTTTAACAACAAATCATGCTACTCCTTTTAAATGGGGAAGAGGGGGATCTTTTGAATATATACATGGAACAGTATATCTGTTTCAATATATATATATATAGTTATTTTCTCAGAATTTTTGGGATACATGAACACCAAAAGTAACACATTGAACTTTAACAAAGAAACCTTTAATTCTAGAATTTATCACTGTGTTAAGATTAACAGAATACAAAAACTACTTTAAAAAATCATTAAGCCTTTCGATGATAACTAATTTAACATTATATTATCTTCTTTCTTTCTATCTGCCTTTTCCAAAAAATTTAAAACCTACCGAAATAAACTTCTCCAAAAAGTTTCACTAAAAACTATATCAATAATAAGTTTTCATAAATTCTTAGCCAAAAGTGCTATCCAATTGTCATCAAGTTGCACATTCTACATATCTAATTTTAAATAAAAAATTAAATATTTATCTTTTTATTACTACTATTTACTATTTAGTTATTACTAATTACTAATGTTACATTGATTTCTCCATTTAAATAAATAATCTGGTAGCAGCAATTTTTTTATCCCATCTTTTTTAGATTTCTTTAACACCTGTGGAGAAAATGGATTAGCTTCCTAAGCATATCATCATTTATCAAATTGAACTCCTTCCTATTATCCAATTCCAAGTGATTCATTATTAAATGTTCTGCATTGCACAAAATCATAAGTGATTTCCATCTATTGAACCTGATCTCATTGCCTTTACATACTTATATATACTTGTATTTAAAAAAAAGTTGAAATCAGAATATCTGTTACTTGTAACAATAAAAACATGGATATACAACAAACAATCCTACTATCACAATTAATGTGTATTGATAGCTCATAAGAAAGCAGAATAAATTACATGTATTAAAAACAGGATTTAGCTTTTGTTGAACAAAATTTTATATTCTTGCGCAAATTATTACAATTCAAAATGTTAGCAAAATCAATTCCATTGAATGGATTAGAAAGATATTATTTTACTCATAATTATTATCTATTATATAATGAAATGATAATAAAAGCATTCATAAAGTTTTTTTTTTCTTCAAAGCAAAACTTTATGAAACTTGAAGAAAATATCTACTTAAATACTAATAACCTTTTTGAAAAAGCATGCACTCATGACATATCTATGATTTGGGATTGGAATCCAATTTTTTTTTTTAGATTCCAGGCAACTTTTTATTCTTCCCCATAGCTAGCTTATAGCCAATCTAGCTAACTATATTTGTTAGATAAGCTCTAATTATTTTAAGCATAAAATGAAAAAATACACTTGGGTCTCGTTTTACGCAATATAGGTTCCTCAGCAAACATGCTCAAACGAAATCGCACAAAAATAGACGTAACTTACATTGAAAAAGGGGGGATGCGGTCTGTGATTTTTCAAAATTCGCGTAAAAGCAAAGCATCAACGTAAAATTACTTTAAAATTCGCACAAAAAAAAAAATAAGAAAATAAAATATGACTAATAAAAAATTTCAAATTTGAAAAAAATTGATACAAGACAAACTTTTTTTAACTATAATATTTAATTTTATTCAAAGTAATATATTTTTATGCATAATTTACATTTTTTTTATACACGTTTTAATTATTATTGATATTTGCCGAAAACACACGTTCGTTTGCAAACTGAGGAAATACAACTAGCGCTAACTTCACACTCATGTTGAGTCAATGGATTTCTGGTGACAACGTAATTAGTAATTAATCTTTGAGACGATGATTTTATTAATTGTTTATAAACTTAGACTTACGATAATAAAAAGACATTTATTCACCAATGCTGGGAAAAATTTAATTAAAACTAACAACTAAAAATTAAATTCTTATTTTTGTCTTTAATTTTCAATTCCATTTAAAAATCAAATTTCGTTTCACTGCTATTACTCACCTTTTAAAAATAAACTTGCGGACACTAAGTGATTAATAATTGATTACGATATTTTTTAAAAAGCAAAAACAGAATGTGATTTAAAATGCAAAATTAACATGCACAATGTTTGAACAAATTTACATTATAATCTTGTAAAATTTAATGTGTGTATACATACAACGTGGAAATCATGATTTTAATTTCATTATTGCATAAAATCTTACTATTATAAAGCACTGAAAATATTGAAATTACTAAGATGAAAGTTGAATTCCAATATTGTGCTATTACTTTCAATATAACGTAAGTGCGCGGAATTTATTATTTAAAGTAATAGCGCATTATCGCAGTTCAACTTCCGGTGAATTTCAAAATCGCGTAACTTCAAAATCGTGTTAAATAAGTCCGCATAAAAACAGACCCAGGTGTATATAAACCCTTATTACCAGCATTTGACTATCCTGAAGATTCTTTAATTTGTAGAAGGATATCAAAAAAAGCTTTTGACTTTCTGAAGTCTATATAAAGATCAAATTAAAAAAAAAATAAGCAGATCATCAAAGAAAATAGTTTTATTATCTTAATTTTTTCTTTTAAAGAAGCAAACAAAAATTTTTGACTTGAAAATAATTTTTTAAGTAGTATTTCAGCTTTATTTTATATTAATGTTGCCCAAATGGACCAGAAATATATATATATATCTTTCAACAGTCAGTCTTTTTGATGAACTGAATATTCAAGTCACTTAGGGGGAAAAATGTCCCACACAATCAATCCTTACCTATATAATTATATACAAAAAAATTTACACATGGATCAATTCCTACTGAAGTGTATTTAATTTGATTAAATACTTCAAATCTTGCTTTTCATTCATTAGTCAGCTTTATGGTATGAGAAATGAGAATCTACTTAATCTTTTCTAAGATTATTATTATTTTGAAAAGCTTAGGCATTTTAGAAAGTTTATCATTGGCTATCTGATGTAGAAAACAAATTTCATAATGCCATAATTTTACTTCATAAACTGAAGACAATTTGGTTGACCAAACATTTTGTTTTCAGTGATGAGAAACATAAATAATATATAAAAAATGATAAAAAATGCAAATAATTATTAGTGATAAAAAATGTAAACAAAAAAATAAAAATATGAATTTCATGATGACTGCATAGGATTGTTGTTATATGTAGTGAATTTTTATTTTTAGCATTTTAACTCTTGAATGGAACTTACATATCATATCTTCTCCAGTTCTAAGTCTTGTGACCCACAATCTTTCTCAACCACTCCTAATGACTTGGAAAGATATTCTTCTTGGATATGTTTACAAACTTGATTTTGCATTAATTGCAGACATCAGTCATATTGTTTTATAGTACATTTAAATTGGTATTATTCAATGGCTCATTGTTTGCTATGATTCAACTATCTGCACTATCCTTTTCATTATGCAATATATTATATCCTCATTAATAAAGTATAATAATAAACAATTCAAACATTTTTTCCCCCTTATGATTGTCCAAACTGTTATTTCTAAAAATTTAATTATTAAAATAAAATTCAATTCATAAAAAAAAATTATAGTAGTTAAACTTAAAAAAAAAAAGAATAATTTTAAATAAAAATTAAGTTCGTTTCAAAATTATATTTATTTCTAAGAATTTATATATGCTATAGATTATTTTACATGGGATATCTATAAAAATCCAATCAACATTTTTTTTTTTTTCTATAAAACTATTAAAATAACAGCTTATACTTTGTAAATAGACATAAGCAAAAAAAAGTCAATGAAGTGCATAAAAACTTAATCTCCAGATAGCCATCTTTACAATTTAAATTATGTAATATGTTTATCATAGATTTTATTTGAAATTAAAACAAACAATAAAAATATATATAAATTTTATAATGAATAATGTCTCACTTCAAATCTTATCTTTTTTAAAAAAATTATCAAGTTCATTGTTAGATAAATTTTCAGTTTACTATTAAAAATAAAACCTTCATAATTTTGTTTGTAACAATTTATATATATGTACATTAATTTCTCTGCCTGAAAGCAAATTGAGGGAATATTACATCAATAGTTGCCATTGCTTACCAACTCTAAACACCATCTCAAAGTTAAAGCCACTATAAAATAATGAAATCCTTACGTCATTAATATGCTATAAAATTCTGCACTATTTTCATATTATTAAGCTAAATTTTAATGTCTAAACTAGTTCTTCAATACATATCTGAAAATATCTACAAATAATAACTAGTTGCCAGTCTGAGATTTTTTGAACTATGCTGTCAAACCTTAACTGGTTTATAAGAATAGGCATTGATATAGAATAAATGCAGGGATGATTATGGTACTGATCTTTTATATATATACACACATCTAATTTCCTAGACTTAGTTGCAACTTATATTGCTAAAATATAACAAATTTTAAATTAGTATGAAATCTACACAATTCATTGAAGACACTGCATGGGTTAAAAATCTTAAGTTTAGTATAGAATGTAAAAGCAATTATGTACCTTCCTTACTGAATGTTTTGACCAGCAATTACTTAACAGCCTCTAGCCAAATGTTATTATGATTCAAAGTATTTTCAGATTCCTAAAAATGTCACTGGGGATATACTGCACTTCTAATTTCACAGAGCATTTCTTAGATATGCTACAAAATTTCTACTTTCCACTCAGGCCTTAAACAAATGGAGAAAGATATTTAAAAAAGAAAATAATTCTGAAGATCTATTTTTGATTGAACCAAATCATATTTTTCATGTTTATATCACAATTCAGTTTGCAAATGTCACATTGAGAAGGATACAATCTGGGCCATTTGATGATGGCTGGTTCAGCCAAAAATGCATCTTAAGAAGTATTTGCCTTTTTCAAATGCCCTTTATCTTTAAGTCTTGAGTATGTGATAAAGCTGGAAGAATTGTAATATATCTACGATATTGTATAAGAATAGAAAAAAGAAACTGAAATTAAATTAACAATATCATATTGGCATTTAATAATAGATATATTAATCTTTAACTAAGATTAGAATTTATATGGAGACTAAAAATATATATAATAATCCTTGGCATAATAAATGATTAGTAACAATCATTAATATAATTATCTAAAGGTGATATCAAATAAGTGAGTGCATTCAAGATGTGGGAAAGTGAATTTAAAACATTTCTTATAAATTATTTTGTTTGTTTGTTTGTTTTTTGTAGTTCTGGTAATGTATTTTATAAAATAATCTACAAAAATTCTATTTTTTTCTCTTCATGAATTAAAATTTATTTTGTTGCATCAGCCTGACCAATATATATGTTTATGCAGCCAATAAAAAAAAAACTGATATTTGTTATTTTAGCCCCTTCCCTCACCTCTTAATTTAATAATAATTTTCAAGTTGTTCAAAACAATATGAATTCATTATTAGAAATTTTGTTTGTTTTTTCTACATTTAAAATATAACATTTTTAAAAAAAATCATAAAAAAATAAAAAAAAGTTCCTCCTAAAGGCTTATGACTTTCTTTTACATAGTTTACTTATAATTTTTATAATGTGCATTATGAATATGCACTAATTAAAAATCAAGTTAACATAAGATTAGAAGGCTTACGTCAAAATATGTAAATGTATAATGATGAATCCTGAAAAAAAAAATTACTAATTTTATATTATAACAGTCAGGGTGTATTTGAGTCTCACCGTATCTGCTGTACAAGGGCGCCACCAGGCCATTAGAACCTGGAAAATTTATATGTAGGCAGATACTTATTGTTAAGATTCAAATTTTATTTTATATTGACCGTTAGGCCACTAGCTCAAGGAGAAGCAAAGATTTAAAATCTACTTATTAAATATTTTAATAAAGAAAGACTTAAAATAAAATATTTTTAATATTAAAAAAAAAAAAAAAAAGCCACTGCCAGTAATAACACACACAAAAAAACATTTATTAATGCACATATATAAATATTTAAAATTGAGGAATAAATTTATCTTGATTTTAATATTAATTTTAAATTTAAATTATTTGGAGTAAGTTCGCACAGATGGACATTTTAATATTTTTACTTTAAAACATGCTACATAGATTACTAAAGTTAAAAACTTTTCAGGAAAAAAACAAACGTTCAACCTCAGACTAAAAGTTAGTAGCCAAACCAACATTTGCTTCCTGAAATACAGATGCAACAATGCAGTATGAAGATGCTAACATAAAATCACGCTGTCATCTGCAGTGTGATATTTGAAAAGAAATGATCCTCACTCAGGAATGAGCGTCTGTCTGGTGAAGGAAATCATTTGGAAAAAATATTTAAAGAGAAATGCTACGTATGGGGGAGTGGTCTATCTGCCGACTTATAGTTTCTATCCATATAGTTAAGAAAAATCAATGTCGCAGAGAATATGTCTGCGTACATTGCAACGCAATGACTACATCTTTGGGATCATGCATTCAGTTGGATAAGTTTGCCCTGTATGCTAACAAGCTTCACATTGCATTAATATAAACATCCATATATATCTCTATCAGCATCGACTTAACCACAAGACAAATAATCTGAAATCAAACTCTTTAAACTAAATATAAACGATTTTAATTATTAAATTATTGATGGAATTGCAGAGGGAAATTTACAATAAACCCAATGGCACTCATCATAAGGTGCCGCATTGGCACCAATAACTTAAAAGATATATGAATAAATATGTTTGGACACTCAGCATGAGGTGTCATATTTACCAATATATCTATTTCACGCATATGAAAATCTTAAAAAAAACTAATATAAACGTTAACGAATCTATGCAGCCTTCTACACCCAATTTAAATTTAATACATTTAAATAATTTAGTCAATAAATATTAATAAAGAAAATGGAAATGATTTAATTAAATTAGCAAACTCAAATATATAAAATTAAACATTAATAACTGATTTTGAAATCTTAATAAGTCAGATAAAAGTTCATTTTAAAAGTTATGTTTAGCTGGTTATTAAAAGCTTGTTAAATATTGACGAAAGTTCTTAATTACTTTTTAAAATTTTATAGTTCATACTTTATAGTAGAGGAGCTCCCGGTTCCTTGTGCTAATTCCCGCGAAGTCTTTATTCGTCATACTTTCATGGAAGACCGGTCTATTGTTCATACCGTAGTTATCAATCCGGAGGCTGTCTTAGCTGGTTCAATCCTGGAACTATTTTATTGTAGGACCCATATGATTCAAGTCTACAATAGTGCCTTTCATAATTAAACAGTCACTTCATTTGAAATAAGTAAGAGGGTGAAAAGTACATCTTTTCACCTCCTCAAAAATCAAGCTGGAACTAACTTTGATTGGAAATTTTTTCCTTTTTATCCTAATCCTCCGAATTCACTGAACATGGTTTCCTGTTCCAATGATTTTCATTAGGGTCCGAGCGTTGGTTGCTGCTTCTATTGGACATTTTGCTTCAGAGTGGGAAACAATTTTTAATTTTTATCGATATCTCCTATCTGACTTTTTAATTATATAAGAGCCCTAAGGGCTAATTTGCTTTTCGTTTAATTAATAAAACAATCATTTCCATTTACTGAGATTACATAGGAATCTTAAAATAGAAATTAACATTAATTTCTATTTTCATTTATGTTACTTTTTAACAAAAATATTTTATCTTTAGATCTTTACTTTTTTTTTTTATAAATAAGTACTTTCAAATACTTTTTTTTTTTTTATTTAAAAAAAAAAAACTTTTAAAGTTTTCCATCTGTGCGATATATATATGTTAAACATAACTTTTTAATTTTGGCTTTTAGTTTTTAATAAATGATTTTATTTAGGATTATTTTCCCCATTATTTTTAAATTTTAAAATAATGTAATGGCATATACCATTACAATATATAAAATAAAAATTGTTTATTAATAAAAATCAAATCATTTTATTTTTTTTATCTAAAAGCAAAAATTAAAATATATTGTTTTGAATCATTAGTCTTTTTAAGATTTTTTTTTTTCATAAACCTAGGACAATCTTTACAACCTGACTAGATTTGATGAGAAAATTAGTGCCTCATTGAGTTATAAATAAGATTTTCTTTTGGTTTCAAACATTATTTCATAAAAATTATTTTAACATTTATTTTTTAAATAATTAATTTTTAATGATTCCTTTTCTATGCACTACTGTTAAATTTGTTTCTCTTGCATGCATCTTAATAATAATAATAATAATAATAATAATAAAATCTTTCTATCTAATAAAGTCTAAGCAAGATCAATCTAATATATTAATAATATTAATATATTTTTTTAAAAAAAAATTAAAAAATCCAATGCCATATTTGTAAAAATTAAAACCAATTTGTTGAAGATTTTAATAACTAAAGTGTATATATAGATTCTACTGTCTCATGACATTGCTTTAATAAAATTACATGAAAGAAATGACAAAATAAAAACTTTTTAAAAAATGTAATATATAGAAGTGTAAGTAAATAGTAAAAATATTTTTAAAAATTTTCCATTCTAATGCAAATGTTTAAATTATATGATTACTAAACAAATCAAAATTAGATATTTTATTTAGTATGAATTGCAGCAATTTTTGAGAAATGTATTCATAATAAACAGTAAAAAGTATATTATAATATAATCAATTTACTGCAATTTTAATTCATATTTCATTATATTCAATATAAATAAATGAACATATCTGTAAACTGTAATCAATGTAAACAAAAGTCAATAAATCAATAAATCTTACTATTGTACGAGATATTTTATTTAAGAATAAATTCAAAATAAACTCCAATTTCAATTTATAAAAAGAAAAACATGAAAGGTAGATCTGTTTAATTTTATCAATGCATAAAAAAAAGATAAGTTGATAATACTTCATAAAGAATTTATAGTTTTTTTTTATAGAATTCATATGAAAGTGGCCACTTAAAAATTTCCTTAATTTTAAATTTATATAAATTATCATATGTCAAAGAATTCTATGATTAATAATTTATTTCATTATATCATGTTTTTAAAAACATCATAAAATTTAATTTTATCTGCTTGCTAAAAAATTTTGGGATTATTTATATTTTAATCCAGATTTTGAAATTGCCTGTGTGTTTAATACTAATGACTACAAAATCATGAAAAATATTTTCACAAGTTAAATCATATTTGATCAATTCATGTTTTAATTTTTTTGAAGGCAGTAATATAAAAATAGCATTAACAATCATTGTATGCAAATACACTTACTGGGGATATTTTTGCCCTGCAGTAAGCTATCTTTTTCCTTATATATGTTTGTATATGTGTATGTAAAGAACAAATTATTATCAATATTGTAATATAGAAAAAAAGTTTTATAAGAACTAAAATGATTTTTAATTCATATTAATTGCACATGTTTCAGCAATATATATGTTAGGCAATTAACAGAATTAAATTTATTTTTGTAAATTTATATATATTTTTTTCTACTTTACTATACTAGAAATAATGTGTTCTACAAATAAAGGAGTTTAAGTAAATAGATTACATTTTTAAACATAAATTATAGTTAAAACAAAGAACTCTCCTGTATTTTAAATAATAGTTACAAGTAAGCATAAGAAATGGTGATCATGTGATGTGTAGTGGTTTAATAAATTATAGTTTTAATATATTTCACATCACTTAAATACATTCTACAACTGATTATCCAGAAGCAATAAAAATGTTTTCCATGTTTTATTATAGTTGTATCTATTATTATTTTAGATACGCGTTATTGATTACTTATTCAGAATAAAAATCTTTATATCATTGTGTTGTATATTCATTGTGGACTCGAACAATTACTTATATTTTATATCAATAACAAGAATAATGCTGCTTTACTAAAACATATGGAAAAAAAAAAATTCAAAAAATCATTAATATCTACGTGCAAACACTAAATCAAAACTGAAAATTTCTTTTTAAAAAATATATTCCAACTATTTTCTTTCATAAACAAATAAAGTGTACCCCCAGTTTTTGCACTTAAATATTTTTTAAATTTTTCTTTTCAAATAGTTGATTAATGTGGATTCATCAAGACTGGTGAACAATTATAGTAAAAAAAAAAATTGTTATATCTATTTATAGTAAAACTCTTCCTCTGGAGGAAAAAAAAAATCATACAGATAGATGGCTATAAGGATAGATTATCGAATGAAAGAAGATTACATTGTGTTGTATTTGTTGAAAAATCTTAATTTGGTATAATATATTCTTGGAATTCTTAGATGTATCAATGAAAACTTAACGATATTATTTTTTTTTATATGTATAATTTTTGTGTTATTTTGTCAGTGCTTAATCTCCAACATTAAAGGAATAGAATTCAAAGAAAAATTTTCCCAATTTTGAGACTTTAAATGCAATCGCTGATAGTAACATAAATTTAAACTTAAAATTAATAATGATATTGACTCTGTGAATTGAAATGGTCTCCATTATTGAATTTTTATACAATACATGGATTGACCATCATTAATACAATTGTTTGTTCAAACAACAACAACAACAAAAAATCAGTTTAAAAATGATATGCAAATTCAAATAATGGTCTCTTATAGATTACATTATAGATAGGAGCCAGATGGGAAATGAATTCATATTAGATTAGCATGTAGAGATGCAGACTGGACAGACTTTATGTCTAGTATGCTCCAAAAGTTAAAACAATAATTGCCATCTAACCTTAAGAATATTTCTACTATTCCAATTTATACAAATAAAGGAGATAGAAAAGAGACAATAATTATTATCGAATATCACTGTTATTTACTGCATTGAAAATATTTTCAGGATTTTCTCGAAAAAGTTGCTTCTAGTCATAGATAAATAATTATCAGACAATTTGATATTACAAAATTAAAAAGCACTATATAATTTTTCTTGCAAAGATATGATTTATACCTTGTTTTTATTGATGTAGTCAAGATATTTGATTCAATTAATCAAAAAAGAATTTTGATATTTAAAATTAGCTGATTGTTTAATAAAATTTATTCCTATCATGGAGCTTCTAGATAATATATAAAGGTTATAATTACTAATGAAAAACATAAGACATTTAAAATAAAAGTTGTATTAAATATGATTGTTTCCTTTGTTTTTCAATTTTATGGCAATGGTATTTGGAATAATTAATAGATGATTTCATCAAGAAGGCATTAAGATGAAATATAGATTTGATAGTGAATTATTAATTTGAATCTATTAAAAGCAAAACAGGACCTTTATTTTTTTTCTCAGGATTTATATGATGTCCATGATTATGTTACTTTTTCCAATTAAAAATATCTATAGAATGTACTTAATGCAACCTACAGTGACTTTGATTTAATAATTAATGTTAAAAAAAAACTCAGGTCCTTTGTCGGCCAATGATAGTTATCAATTTATAAGTAAATCAATTTCAATAATGTGTCAAAAAGAGATATTTGATTATTTAAATGCAATGCTGACTCCAATGTGCAGTTGTTGAATTTAAAAGTGAAAATGAGACATGCATCTCTATTTAAAGAACCATTAAAAGATGCTTTGTAAAATTCTAAAAATAAAATAGCCAAGTTTAAAAGACTAATTGGTATGATTGCAGTTTGCAGAATGAAACGCTTTATTACCATAACATCATTGGAATGAACATATGAAATGAATGGAGAATAATAAAGTTAATTCAAAAGTATTTTATTATAAATTTGAACATGGTTTTTGTAAGAGAGGTAAAGTCCGTTTTATATGTTATACAGATTATCTTAAAAAACACTATTAAAAAGTACAATATTTGTTTTCATTGAAAAAATATTACTGATAATAGAATATAATGAAGAAATATAATTAGGAAAAATGCTACATATTTTTCAAAAAAATGTATATCTATTGTCTTTGACATGGGTGCTCAGCACTGAAAATGCATACTATTTATTAACTACTATTTATCTCTATATTTTTGAATTAATATTCATTGTAATTATATTTATTTTTGTGACAGTTTTGTTTTAAATTAAATTTGCTACAAAAGTTAAAAGACAATTTTTAGGTATCAAATACACTAAAGATTCTAAAAATGATATATATATATATTGTATTTCATGAATTATTTGTAGTCATTGCAAAATTAATCTTTTAACTTTTATTTCGTTTTTTTTCTCCTGGATTTAGAATGGCTATATTTATTTACAAGTGGCTGTTAAGAGATGAATGGCATTTCAAATTCTTGATGAAGAAAAGATATGACAGAGTAAAAGTTTGGAAAATGTTGAAAATTATACAAAAACGTAAGAATGAATTTGGATAATTTATAAGTTTCTGACAATTTCTCAAGTTAAAAGATATAGTTTTGCTAAAAATATATATTTCAATTTAATAATTAATTGATAAAATCATTCTCAAAGACAAAGAAAGTGCTTTGATGAGTTAAACAATTTTGAAAATAAAATAAAAATATTGAGAGTAAAACTAATAATTCGGGCTGCTATGCAAGTATTGAAAAACAAATTGAGAATGGATTTTACCAGAAATAAAAACCTCCGTGGCATTCACTCTATTTGTGCAAAATAATTTTATAAAAATGCCAGTATTCATATTCGTAAAAAAAAAAAAAAGAAGAAGTTTGTACGAATTTTTGAATAGCATTAGTTTGGTCTTATATCCATACATATGTATTAAGGTTATTGTAATTAAAACTAGAGTAACCATTAAACAGTATTTTAATATTAAAAGGAAATTATTTTCAAGTAATTGATCTACTTTAAATAGTTTTAAAAAATACGTAGCAATTTAATTAATTATTTAAAGTTTAGAAGTCAAGAGAAGAACAATGTACACACTATTGACAATCAGATACGTTGTTTTTTAAAGCCCAAGTATACATTAAAAGCTTGGCAACAAAATAACGTTGAAACAAATAAAATCTATAAATAAATTATATTTGAAATAGTTTTTAACGAAAGTAACCGAAAAGAAATGACTATAGTTTAAAACAAAATACACAAAAATAAAATTATCATTACATTTAATTCACTTTCCCAAATTTTTCTTTTTCAAATTTTTAAGTGGCGGAGTTAGTTTAAAAAAACTGGCCATTTGTAGTTTCACAATGCGCACTATTACAAGTAATTTTTATTAATAATAATAATAAAGAAAATATATAAACCTTACATAAATAATTTATTTTATTAAGCAAAAATAATTTCTTCTTGATAAAATTGTGAATCAGCTGGTAATAGTGTCCCATAATGCAATATTTTCAATCTTATGACCTTTATTACGTTCAGGAGCATATATTTTATATTAATAAAATAAAATTGATATTTTATATAAGATAAAATAATAAATTATATACTTACTACTGCCTTCGGACTTGTCATTGCTGAGATAGGGACACAATATAAAGGTATTAAAATCTTGAAAACGTCTCTACTTGTTTACAATCAATTTTCACGCTGCTTTCTTTATATATATATGACGTTTTTATGACGTTTTAGGTATGACGCAATCATGTGATAGGATTTCTTGCTATCTACTTAACGATTATTCAGATATAGTATTAATGTTAAATTAAACTTGACTTCTAGTTATTTTTATATAGACTAACTTCGACTTCTAGTTATTTTAGGGTTAAAATGATCGAGTAATAGAAGAATTATATAAACTTCTTTTTTTAATCTATTGTTTTGAGTTCAATTTTATTTGGCAACTTGTTTCCTAAATATGTTAAAAGTCGTTGTCCCTTATTTTTTTATTGTTATTATTTTCTACTAACTTCTCTGCATATAAAAAATATTTTAATGTAGAAATAAGAAGAAAAACAATATTTCATGCAGTATCAAAAAGTGAAGAAAAATTTTCTTTCCCTTTTTAAATATATACGTTTTATTCGATTTCAAGAAAATAATTCTTAAATAATGCGATTTTTTTTTCATCATCATATTCCAATATAGCATTTCCGATTATTCCACCATTATGATTCCAGTACAGTTATTTGTCTATCTATATCAGTCTCATTTTACTATTCCGTTTAAAATTTAGATTTTTCATATGTTATCTTAAGTTTCCATGTTTTAGATCCATAAATAAGCATTGGTAGAAGTCATTTATAAAAAGCTTTATTTTAGAAATACAGAAATCTTTCTTTTTAATATTAAATTGTTTCTACTAAAAATATTTCATCCAATGTAATTATACTGTAGTTATAATTTCATTTATTATGAATTCATCTATATTAATAATTTGTTTGAGATATTTATATTTTTTTACTTCTAATTCATTATTCTCAATTTTTTTGAAAATTTATTCCACATTAATCCTTTTATAAAATTTATCTATAATTCAAGTTTTTGCTTTCTTTTGATAGCTCTTACAACATTTACTACACTTCCAAAGCATTATTTGCCAAAACAATTATATTTGTAAAATTCAGAGGACTCAGATAATCTCCATTCATTTTTTATACTTTGGTTTCACCATCAGTAGCTACTTGCAGGTAAATATGATCATTCTAATATAAGGAAGAAAAAAAACAATAAAAAAAACCTCTGGAAATGAATTTTATGATGACTATATAAATCAATTTGTGACTCACAAATGCATTCACATATAAAATATATCAATCCATTGTTCTGTTTATTTTACATTTGCAAAGCTATCTTTGAACTTCTTCTGAAGCAGACTATTTTCTTAAAGACTTCAGTACCACATTTGAATATATTTTTTTTTATATATTCTATAATCAGCATTTTTTTTCCCGTATGTCAAAGCTTAAGTTGACTATCAAGATAGTATTTTAAGAAATCTATTCATTTACCTCACGTGTTGAATTCAATGAAAATGTAATTCTGCAATAATGGACTTTATACTATTATATTCATCAAGTTGAAGAACATATTGATTGGTCTTATGATCTTGCTATTGTATTTTTTGACTTTTATGGAGCATCTTTAAAGGAATTTTTTTTAATGGTTTTTATATTATACCAATAGGAGTCCATGCCTCCCATACAATAAATTTGATAAGATAATATAGTAGCAGTAGTTATTTCACTATTTTTTTTTACAAAATACTTAATATTTTTGGGGGTCACCCTATCATATCTTTTATTAAGTTGACTTAGTATCATTAAGTTATCTAATCACTTGGGGTTTTTATCACATTCTCCATTAATAAATAATAAGCTGGATCTCATTATGATATTTCAAAATGTTTGTCACAGTAGAAATAATTATAGAATCAAATGCCTTTTCATGATTTCCAAATCTAGAGAATATTCAGACTACCATTCTTAACTTAAGGTTGTTATTGTTTTGTTTTGTTTTTTTGTTAGATGGAATCCAAAGTTTTTTTTATAGACAATTTATAATGATTTTAGTAAACAGATACATTTCAAATATCTTCTTTTTCACCATTTTAAATTATCAATACCATAAAGTATTTTCTTCTAGTGGTCTGGTATATTTTTATTTTTTAAAGAATTTGTATATAATAGTGTCAACAATTTTTTTATTACTTCATGAACTTTTTTGAAAGTATTTATAATGAATCAGCCAATTCCTGAATCTTTTTTATCTTTCTTAGAATATGTGGCATTTCAAATAATGTTATTCTATGATCTACTATATTATATAGCTTTTTATTCTCTTTTAAATTTTATCTTATTAGTCCACAATTATTCTGTAAATGGCACCATTAATTTTAACTTTATTATTTATTAAAATATTAAAAAAAAAAATAATAAAATAAAAAATTGAATAAAAAATTATATGATTGCATGGACAGATAGTTGATTATTTGATAAATATTAATAGACAAATTAATAATAAATAAAAAAGAATTGATATAATAATATAAAATAGAATGTCCTAAAATATATTTAAAAATATGTATTTATAATATAGCAAAATCATTGTAACACAATACAAATTCAATTCTATTGATGCATTTTATAAGTAAGGATGTAAAATAAACTGCAGATTATATAAAACAAATAGCTATATGAAAATAATAAAATGGTGAATCATTATATGTAAAAGTAATCTAATGATCTAGGTTTTCCAGCAGAAGAGGGGGAATGCATCTAACTATTGTCAAACCTAGAGTCTTCAGGTAGGATGCTAGAAGTAACGTGTTGAAGTAACTAACCAATGATTATATTCACCTCCAATGGGCTAACTCTTAGTTTACTCATTAAATCTAGATACAATTTGGGCTAGTTGATCCATACCTCACACCTCTTTTGGATTCCATTATGCCTCAGTATTCAAATCAAGGGAGAATGTTGCCTTACGTCTGGCTCTCTTCAGGGGTGAATTTACTTTTATGTAGCAACTAAATTTTTATTGACTTAAGATACATCAAACCCTATTGCTGTGTTATGTATTATAATAATGTGTGTGTACATATATATTGTAACAGAATTACCTTTTCGACCGTTTGTAAACGTTTTAATTTTACACTTTACGATCGACCCGACTGTCACGTCAAGCAAAGAAGCAAATATAGACTCATTAATTAAGTCTATAATTGAATACTGAGATTACCAATGGAATATTTCAGTATTATCTTTCCCGATCAGACGCTTCTTCAGCTGCTGGATATTCATTCATAAGAATGATTTATTTAAAATAATCCAGCGCTTGAAATATTTATAATTTTTGCGAGATTTAATATTACTGTACTATATCGACACGTACACTTTTACTAGAATAAATGTCTACTTAGTATTTTATAAACCCTACAGGTATATCATTATAATTAGTATGGTGGAGAAGGAAAGACGAGACGTAAAGAGCTATTCATAAATAAATACAGTTTAATATAATACATTCATAAACATTAAAATATAATATTTCAACATAAGACAAGCAATCATTAAAATAACATAAATTATATTTAATTTAATTAACCCTTCATCTAAAATGATAATTCTTTGATACTAAATATTTATAAGTAGATATTTTATAGCTTCTTCACGTATTCTTTGATACAGAAAATTACTAATTATTTGGTTCATGCAGATTCACATTTGCAATTGCATTTTTTAATTTATGTGGCCATTTACGAAAGTGTGTGCACGCATGTTATATTAAAGTTAATTACCTAGGTTTTCTGGACGTTGATGAGGGAATCGTGGATTACTCCACTTCTTTTTAAGAGATGGAAATTCTTGGGATCTGGCTGGATTCTTTCTTGCATCTTACTTAGGTCGTATTCTTGTAGCTTCAATGACAGGGAAGGTGAACCATCAGGCAGGCGTTATCTCTACTATTACTTCATGGGGAAGATGACTTTACACCCAAGGTGAGCGTGGATCAACTGGCATCCGTTTGTGGCCCCTTAGCCCTGCATTCTCGGTATTTCAACTTCTTGGTACATTTTTGTTCACAGCTCTCGAACTACTCTGTCTTTCAGCTCAGCAGACTCAAGAAGAACTCAACATGGCTCCTTCTTTTCAATTTCTTACTTAATTGTCCCAGAATCCTTTTCTTATCTTCTTGATTGTTTTTGGAATGTCATTAATTACATTTCACACATTTATTTTACTTTCATTAAATATGTAAAATTTTCTTCTTGTTTTTTATTTATTTTTTTAATTTTATTTACTTCCATTTCTTTTTAATAAAATAATTTTCTTATTTACACACTCTTTATTACCTTCACATAGCCATACATATATTTCATGCATTCACATGTGTATTTTGAAGAGATGATCTTTATCTTCTTATAAATCTATTTATTTTTATTTATAATTGCGACTGAAATTTATGATTGCTAATTCTACAATCATTAATCCCTTTTATTTACTTTTCCCTTTATGACTTGATCATCCACTTCGATGATCTTATTTTACTATTCCCTTAACTTTACTAATTTTAAATTTAAAAAAAAAAAACTGACATTGGAAGGTGAAAGATAAGGATCTTGGTTGCTTACCTTCCTTCACTTTCTTTAATTACCATAATTGATTTTTTAATTACTTGCATTCCTCAACTATCATTTTGATTTTTTAATTAAAACTAACTTAAAATAAATTTATTTTATTTTTCTAACTTTGTTATCCAATTTCTATAACTTAGTTTACATAAAACTCACATTTAATATTATGCTATATATTAAATGTACACATGTGTGATCACAGTATGTGTGATCATCACAATATACTTAGTTAAGTAAATTGATGAGTGAGTATATGAACAAGTTTGATAAACAGAGACCAATTTGATTTAAAACACATTAACAAATTTTATTAATAACAGATAAAAATTGAAATTCTATTTACATAGCAAAAGATGTGCTTATATGTGTCACATATACATTTCTACCATTTCAATAATAAATTATTTATTACACCAATCCATGCCCCTGATAGATGTGCATTAAAACACTCCCTATTTACACAGTTAATAAGATTAGTTGACATAAAAAAATACAATCAAAAAAAGAATGATTGTGAAGCTAGCTAACTATATTACAATATTTATATCAATGTATATATATATATAATAGATCCATTATTCAATTTCAGCTGGAGAAGTTCTGTCTTCTTTGGGGATTCTCCCCATGTACAAGTTTCCTGAAGTAGACAGAAAAAGACTTCCACACAAGAGTATTAGTCATTCATACCAAATAAATTAATGGTAACAATTATTAGTTAAACATAAACAAATAAACAACATAAATTCTGTTCTGTATTAGTTCCTGTAAATTAATATGGAAGAGAATCAAAATTCTTCCCTCATCCCATATTGGTTGGTGATGATGATAATGATGGTGACTAAACATCAAGTCACTATAGAAGGGGATGACCTAAATTTTATTTATAAAAAAAAAAGACTCCAACTTAATAAACCTTCCTACCCCTAGACTACATTACTTCATATTGCATGGACTCTTCCAACTGCAATCATGCTGAGCTTCCAAGTGCAAGAGTAATAAAAATAGAATTTTGCAAAAAAATAATACATAATAAATTTGATCTTGCTTAAATCTTCCTGATTAAAGTCTATAATTTCACTGTTAATGTCCCTTGTAGATACAGACCATTTTGGAAAATTCTCCATCATTCATCCAGATTCTCTGACAACACACTTGAACAAGGTTGTTTCCATTTTGAACATCACTCTCTTCCTGGATTCAATCGAACACTTCAGATAAGGGTGTAGGTGTTATTCTAGGCATTATTTGTATGAGCAAATATCATTACACTTTATGGCAATTAAGGTAACCCCTGCCCTACAATATGCTTTTCTAGCCAGTGTACATTGTTTAATAATTTATAAAGTAGAATTAAATTTTGCTCAGCTTATCTGGTATTTAATAAGTTTATGTGAAAGAAAATTCTATCTCGTTTCTAAGTATGTAGTGGTGATAAAACATTCTTTTTTCTTTCTGTTTGATTGAGCACAGTCTTTTGTCTCTGATTATTGATGTAAAATTTATTTCAGTTCTTTTATTGCACTGCTAAAGTTGTTAATCTTTGCTATATTAAATATTGATCACAATTTGTGTCAACTTCTAAAGCTTCAACATTTTGCACAAAGGAGATAGTATTTCCGAATATATCAGCCATTTTGTTCTTCATTGTAACATTGTATCTTTAGATGTTTACTGCTTGCAGTTATCACACCATTTGGCAATATGTGAAAGAGACAGAAATGAACCGGGTTTGTTCTTTTATGCTGCACCTTGTTTTGTTGTTTACGATACTCACATTTTTGATTTCTTTTTCATCATTATATATGTTTATTGCATGAATTAACAGTTGTTATAGAAATTGTGTAACAAAATTATGTGATAAAATTATGTAGTAATTGTATTATGTGATGAAATTATGTAGTAAATCAATGTTATTTCTCATTTCCCAACACTTGGTTGTTTAGATTTTGACTTGATCTCAGGTCATTACCATGTCTGTTAGGTCACTATCTTCCTTGGTGATATTTACACATTAACAAACAAGTCAATATTAGTCTACATATATATAAAAGGTTTCTCTGATTAAGCTTTTATTTTCCAATAAAAAGCATCTGTTTTCTTTTCAGACTATCTGAGTTTGATATGTATTAAATAAAACTTCAAGTATGTATATTTTTACATGTCTGCTTGCATATAAAATAATGATATCAAGTATCTAAATTATTCTTTCAGTCTGTATATTTCATGGGTTTAGTTTTAATGTTATGGACATTTAAGGGTTGGTTTGAAAGATTATAATCTACCCTTACAACTCCTTTATTCTTACAGGATTAAAATTTTATGGCCTTAATAAAGTTTTAATATTTAACTGGTGTGTAGGCTTGTTTTGCACTGGATCACATAAATTCTTTCATTTTCATTTCTTTTTTTAAAAGAGGGTTATAAAGCTTATTTGTTTCAGTTACTGTTGTTCTCTTTATTATATTTCTACTCTTTTAGAGTTTCTATTTTACTGCTTGCACTGCTTTAAAGTAAGATTCACATATGGGTCTCCCTATTTTTTATTATTTTATTTTGATTGTTGTGTGGTATGAGGTCATCCAGTAATGTGTCACTATTATAGAAGACACATAGTCAACTTGTTAGACTTAATCCTGCTCCTTTCAAGGGTTACTGGATTTTTTTAAGAACTAACTAAATATTGGGGTGGCCATTATTCTGAATGTATCAACTACCATGTCATCATAAATTAATGAACCCATTTTCCCCTCTTTTTTTGATGTTGCCTCACTTTACCCTCTGTATTTACCAAAAATCATGCTTACCATTTAATTTATTTATCAATTTAGCAGATCACCTCTTTGGTCACTTTGCCTGACCAAGATATGGCTTTAGGATGAGGGCATTATAAGTGGCCTTAATTTCCTCTCCTATTTCTATTCAAACACATTTGAACCTGGCTGTCTTACAATCATAACTGGTTCTTCATTCTGTTTATAAAACTTTTGCATTTATTCTCTAGTGATTTACTTATATGAGTATTTTGATTATCACTTTTAGCATGTGTCTTGCTAAGTCAATTTTAGTACATCTACTTGGGTATTTTTATTTTAACTATACTTAGTTGATGTCATCCAATAGAAAAGCTAAATGAGTCTAGTATTCATTTTCAGACTGCAAGATTTCTATAGATTTGCTTTTGTTAGAAATATACCCTATACTCAGTTGGGTGGCTATAAGTTATGGTTATAGTGCAATATGTAGGTACATTTATTCATGTCCAACTTGATTTCAAATGTGTCTATAGCATCATTGATTGTAGACTTATTTCACATTACAGTATATCTGGGTCTATTCCTTTGGGATTGATCTGGTTTTCATGTCCCAGATCAACATCATTGAGGTTGATTCCTACATTAGCTTCTTAAGTGCTAGCATATCTATGCCTAAAGAAAGTGAAGGAACCTTCATAAATGTTGCATAACTTATGGAGCAGGGGACTTTTTTGTTTCTTGTTTGGTAGTGTGTTATCTTCTACTATGACCCAACAATTTTCTCTATATTTGAATCGTCTCTTTATGATGGAAGGGTTTCCAATGTCATATCAGACATGTAAGATGATCAGACATATAGTCTTCATCTGACCTTTACAAACTGATGTGTTAGGTGTGACAGAGTTCTTCAGTAGTAATCCCTTTTGGTGGTATCAATTTGCTTTGAAAGCTGTGACCACATTTGCAAACTTTGTGTTTGTAGTACATTTTGCGTTCTTGGCACAGGTTGCTTTTACTATTTGGATCTTTTATGGTGACTTTTGAGTTGTTTCCCATGCCATCCAACTCTATCCTATTATTGTGGGTCCTAGAGTCAACCTTGTGGTTGCTGCCCCCTCGACACAGTTGAAACTCAATCACTACCAATTTTTGGCTGTTTCATTTATTCTGCCCATCCTATCATGCACTTCAGTGGCACTGTCCATGAGCTCTATAATGGCCTTGCCTATGATGAGTCTGCTGCTACTGAGATCATCCTGTCCTCAAGTCATTTATATTGGTGATCTAGGGATACTAAGGCTTCATTATGTGACTGCCTTGAGGCTCTGTGCTGTGTAGAGTTGGTCCATCCTTGCATGAGTTCTCTGAAGTTTTCTTTGGACTGTGTCATGTAGCTTCTCCTGTCCTGTATGCATTTTTTCCTTGAAGACCTCCTGACTCTGGTGTACTTCATTATATTTGACACTTAGTTGACCAATGATAATTGACTTGAACTCTTGAAATCATTGTTGGCATCTTAGGTTCTTGTCTTTCATTTCATTTTTAAATTACCAAGTGCCAGCTTCACCTCTGTTGTCTCTCTGAACATGATTCAAATTTATTGATAGCTGCTCCATATCAGTGGACAACCTAGCCCCTATGTCCTGCACTTCTGCTTTGATATTTGCCCCAACTCTGTCCATGTTTTCCTTTAGGCTTTCTTTCAGACTTGCCATCTTATTACTCATTTCATGTTTTATGTCTTCCTTAATACTGTTCACATCACTTCTTAGGCTACTTATATTACTGCTCACTTCATCTTTTAGGCTGGCCATTTCTCTCTTCATGCTACTGACACTACTGTTCACATCACTCAACCTTTCATTCATTTCTTCTTTCATACTATTTATACACCTGGATCTCATTTTATGCAATAGATAGGTTCCTCAGAAAATGCGCGCAAACGAAATCGCACAAAAATAGACGTAACTTACATTGAAAAAGGGAGGATGCGGTCTGTGATTTTTCAAAATTCGCACAAAAAAAAATAAGGAAATAAAATATGACTAATAAAAAATTTCAAATTTGAAAAAAATTGATACAAGATAAACTTTTTTTAACTATAATATTTAATTTTATTCAAAATAATATATTTTTATGCATAATTTACAGTACAGTAATTTACATTTTTTTATACACGTTTTAATTATTATGATTTTCTGGTGACAACGTAATTAGTAATTAATCTTTGAGATGATGATTTTATTGTTTACGAAGCTCGCGATATCCAGACATACAACCATTTATCTCTCATTGGAATTTAAGAGCACGTTAATGATTAGTGTCATTAATAAGAAAATAATAATTGATTACGTTCTTTTTTAAAAAGCAAAAACAGAATGTGATTTAAAATGCAAAATTAACACGCACAATGTTTGAACAAATTTACATTATAATCTTGTAAAATTTAATGTGTGTATACATAAAATGGGGAAATCATGATTTTAATTTCATTATTGCATAAAATCTTACTATTATAAAGCACTGAAAATATTGAAATTACTAAGATGAAAGTCGAATTCTAATAATGTGCTATTACTTTCAATATAACATAAGTGCGCGAAATTTATTATTTAAAGTAATAGCGCATTATCAGAAATCGACTTCCAGTGAAACACGAATCATGTAACTTCAAAATCGTGTTAAATAAGTCCATGTAAAAAGAGACCCAGGTGTATTGCTCATTATCATTTAGAGTATTTGTTCTATGGCCTTGTTATCTTTTGTAACCTGAGTTATTTTAATTTCATGTATGTGAGCCATTTCATTTCCGAGGGTTCCTGGTCCTTGAGGTAACACCTGACTTGCAACTTAGTCAATTTCAGTCACAGACCTCTGGGAAATTGGACCTGTGAAGACCCCTCCTCAACAGTATTAGCACTATCTTCCATCTCGCTATCACTAACACTATGTAATTCTTCAACATGACTCATCTCTTTGTTTGATAGCAATCTTCCACTTCTAAGTATCAAAAAAATCCTTCTTGTATAGTTAATTATAAAATTGTTTTTTTTTTTCCTTTTTAAATATCAATATACATAAGTGCCATAGAACCTACTGCTACCTCCTTGCCATTAAATGTTTATAACCTCCTTGTATTACTTTATTGGTGTAGATGTTATTTTTTTAATGCCTACTTTTGTTTAGCCTAGGTTTTATCTGCATTTGTAGTCTATTTTAGCTTGTTTTTATTCATTAATTAATTATTTATGGTCTCTGTTTATCATCTCTCACTCATCAATTACTTATATTTAATATTCCAATAAAGCACAATAAAAATAGTAAATAAATGAGTTTAAATTTTAATATTAAGTGTCATTTATCCTCGATGTTTTTTTTTCTTCTTTTAAAATGTAGCAAATAAACAGCAGATATTGTGTTAAAATATTCACATTTTTTATCTATTGTTTTTCAGCATTATATTTTTCCATAGTTTATCTTTAAAATTTCTTACTATATAAGTCCAAATAAATATTTGTTTTAACCATAAACATTATTAAGTCATAAATAAATAGTTGGAGAACAATAAACTATAATTTATCTTTAAAGTCTTTTATAATTTAAAAGCAATTCATACTTTCATCTCTTTAAAGGTATCTTGTTACTATAATGTCTCTTTAAAATTATTAAATTTATTAATTTAGAGATTGTTATTATAGATATTATGTTCCTAGAGAATAACTGTCTATAATTTTGAAATATTCCATAACAAAAAATATCAATTCTTACACCACCTTGGTATGGAAATGCTTCCATATATCCTTCGGCTTTTGGTCACTAATCCACTGACACATTTGTCTATAAGTTCCTGCTCCATAAGTTAATAATGAATCCTAATTAAGCTTCTGAATAGTTTACCAATAGGAAATTTAAATTGGTTTATCCACACATACTGAAAAACTAAATATTTTTTCTTTATACTTTAAACTTTATAAAACAATATTTTAAAACAATTTACTATTGAGTTTTACTATATTACCAGCATATAGTAGTATAACTACATACTATAATACCCTAATAATACTATTAGTAATAATTATAATCATAATAATAATACTAATGATACAATACAATGCCTGTTTATACACCTTTCATCAAGAGATTTGATTGGATAAATTGAGTCAGACAAATAAACTAATTTACATATTTCTTAAATTTAGCAGTTTTAAAATTGAAAATAAAATAATGAGTCATCTTTTAAATAAAAAATATAATAAAATATCCAATATTTAATTTATTTATAACTTCAATCAAACAAAAACATTTTTTTTAAATAATGCAATTTATTAATTCTTTACCAATTTATTAAATTATAAGAGAATATTTAATTTAATGTAGCAATTTTAGTCTACATTTATTAGTTTATAATATCTTTTAAAAACCAACTTAAATATTGTTCTAGACTTATTTTATAATGTTCAAATGTCCCCATTTTATTAATAATTTTAGAAAGTAATTAAAACTTTCTTTAAATTCATGCAAGCATTATACACATTTTTCCAGTCATGTGTTAAGCTTTTCCAGACATAAATATTGCAATTTTGAAACTTACTGTCTGAAATAAATTTAAATGAATATTTAATTTAAAAAGTAATACATAATATAAAATATTAAATATAATAATGAAATTTAAACAAGTAAATTTGACATTTTACATGTGTAACGATATATAAATATGTCGTTACATTAATTTAAAATAAAAACTTAAAAGTTCGCAAATAAAAGTAAAAAACTAAACGCTAAAATTAAAATGTTTGTTAAACGTATATACATTCGCACAGATGCTAAACTTTAAAAATATTTTTTTTAATAAATAAAAAAAGGTATTTGAATGTATTTTTTTTATAAAAAAAGATTTAAATATAAAAATAGTTTAAAAAGGAAATAATGTAAGTAAAAATAAAAACAGGTATTAATTAATTCCTGTAATCTGTAAATGGAAATGATTGTTTATTAATTATCCAAAAGCTGTCTAATTAAAAAGTCAGAGAGTAAATTAGATAAGAGAATAAAGAGATTTTAGCTTGACCAATGGAAGCACCAAGCCTCAGCCCGGACCCGAATGAAAATTTGGATTAGTGACATCTTTGTTCATTCAATGTGGAGATTTACTATAAAAAGAGAAATATTGAGTTCCAGAGAGTTTTTTCGGACTTGATTTGATGAGAACGGTAAGACACACTTGCCGTTCTCTCTCATTTTTTTTTGTTTTAAAAAAAATATAAAATGAAAAGACTGTGATACAAGAATGGAACCAGCTAATGCTACCTCCAGAACATTATCTTCCAATGGAGACGTTGCGGGAATTAAAAAACAGGAACCTGGACTCTTCTACTGTAAGCTATATTGACATGAACTCTAAATTTAAAAATAACTAAGAACTTTCGTTCAAGCTTATGAACTTCTATCTGACTTTTAAGTTTAAAATCAATTAATAATGTTTAATTTTATATGTTTTCCGATTGATAAAAATCATTTCCATTTTTTTTTCTCTTATTGTATAAATTATTTGTTGTTTAAATTTTAAATGATGAAATTTAGGTTGGGTATAGACGTTGCATAGATTCGTTAGCGGTTGATTATGTTGTGGTTTCCACAGTCAATTAGAATATATAAGTCAACAATGTTAATGTGGGCATCTTACGATGAATGCCATGGGGCCTTGTGTATTCCCTTTTTGCAATTGACGTTATCGATGATTTTGTATTTTGATCGATTGTGTTTAATTTGGATGTTTTTGACCATGGAATCTGTGCAGCCGATCTATACTCAACATTTTAAAAACAAATTGTATAAAAATAATCTGTGCGAACGTATTTAAATGTTAAATTTAAGTCGGGCGTGAATGGCTATATAGTTTTGTAAAGTTATATTAAGGGAGGGTAATCTTAGGTTATTCATTTCGTAGTTGAATTGGTTCAATGAATTGGATATATTTGTGTAATAGTAGATGTAGTATGAGATCCGCTATGGGCAGGATTATAGATATACGCCACACACCCTCTGTTTGCCTATGGATGGATTTGTAAGACGGCAAAGGACTGCAGTCCATTCCTATGGAGTTTTATGTTTATTGTTCTACTCGCCAACAGATGTCACATTCCTGTTGGTGGAGAGACAATGTCTTCTCTAATCTACTTACTGATCAGATGTCCATTCCTGACAGTATAATATTTTGTGTTGTCGTATCATGCTACATTGAATACATGAATGTATCAGATGGATTGGCGCCAGTTTGATTGCGAAATTTGTTGCCTAAGGTTAAATCAGGGAAGAATATTTTCTTTTCAAATGCAGATCTATGTAGTCTATTCATACTTGACTATCTAAATAAAATATTAAACTCATTGAAACTTAGTTAAATATAAAATTAAAAGATTAATAGAAAAATCTAAAATGTTGAATTTATTCCTCAAAATTTAAATGTTATTTTATATGTGCGTAAATAAATATTTTTATGTGTTAATTTCTGGAAGTGGCTTTTATTCTTTTATATTTAAGATAGAAAATTTATATTTAATTATCTCTGCTACTCACTGAGCTAGTGACTTGGGCTAACGATCGGAATATTTAAATAAAGTGGAATCTTAACAGCGCGTATCTGCCTACTTTATAATTTTTTCTAGGCTCAAATGCCTAGATGGCACCCTGGTAGTTGCAGATATTGTTTTTGCAGTTAGATTCGATCTTCACTTACATTCCAATCGTTATACATGAGAATAAATAAAATTGAAACTTTTTGTATACCATAAAACATTAAGAACCTTAATAAATAATTCTTAAATAGTTTTAGCTTATTTTAAGAATAGATTTAGTAATTTACTTAACTATATTTATAACTATATTGTAAACCACTAATTTTAAAATATTTATTTAATAGGATATTAAACACATTTTCAAATATAGCTAATATTAACCTATTTTACTTATGAAATAGTAAATTATTCTGCTCTTATTTTATAATTTTGATAGACTGGTTTTAAAATATTTTATGATTACTTATGGACTTATTTAACCAAGTTCAAGTTCCTTTAAATCATTATAATTATAATTATAACTCTTTCAATTGCCATAATTTAAAATTTTTAAATAAATTGACTTTTCCAGCATACCTAGCCTTAACAAAAGGATATGATATATAATAGATCCATTATTCAATTTCATATGGAGATGTTACATCTTTGGGGACCCACCTAAGTACTTTCACACAAGAGTATTAGTCATTCATACTGAATAAACTAAAGGTAACAATTATTAGTTAAACATAAACAAATAAACAAACAATATAAACTCCGGCCTGTACTAGTGCATGTAAATTAATATGGAAGAAAATCAAAATTCTTACCTCATTCTATATTGATTGATGATGATGATGATCAAACACTATAGAAGGGGTTGATCTAAATTTTATTTACAAAAAAAGGTTTTCTAACTTTATAAACCTTCCCCTAGATTACATTACTTCTTATTGCAATGGACTCTTCCAATAGCAAACACACTGACCTTCCAAGTGTGAGAGTAATAAAAGTAGAATTTTTCAAACAAAAAAAGTATAACGCATAATAAATTTGATATTGCTAAAATCTTGCTGATTAAAGTCTATAATTTCACTCTTAATGTCCTTCATGGATACAGTCCATTCTGGAAAATTCTCCATCATTCACCCAGAATCTCCAGCGATGTGCTTGAATGAGGTGGTTTCCATTTCGAACATCACTCTCTCCCTGGATCTAATTGAACAATTCAGATAAAGTGTTAGGCATTATTCTATGCTTTATTTGTATGAGTGAGTTAAATCATTATGCTTTATGGCAATTAAGATAGCCCCTGGCCCTACAGCATGTTTACCTAACCAGTGTACATTGTTTAATAATTTATAAAGTAGGATTAAATTTTACTCAGCTTATTATCTGGTATTTAATAATTTTATGCAAAAGAAAATTCTACCTCATCATTTGTGCATATGTACTGGTGATAAAACATTCCTTTTTCTTTCTGTTGGATTGAGTGCAGTCTTTTGTCTCCAATTATTGATGTAAATTTATTTCAGTTCTTTTATTGCACTGCTAAAGTTTGTTAATCTTTACTATGTTAAATATTATTCATGATTTGTTTCAACCTTTAATGCTTCAAAATTTTACACAAAAGAGATAGTATTTCCGAATACATCATCCATTTTGTCCTTCATTCTAATGTTTTATCTTCAGATGTTTACTACTTGCAGTTGTCATATCATTTGGCAATATGGTAAAGAGACAGACATGAATTGGGTTTGTTCTTTTATACTGCACCTCATTTCTGAAGTTTAGGATACTTGCATTTCTGATTTCCTTTTTCATGTATATAAATATATATTGTAACCGGACCTCATACAACCCCTTTAATTACCTCGGTCATAACCATTTCCTGATGAGCATATTGTAGAAAGGAACCATCGATTGGCTTTTCCCAATACAGATGTCACCCCCCCTACAACAATATTTCCTGCTCATCAGAAGATGTAGCACCATAGAGACCGGAAGCATCTAGAAATTTCTGTGTTTGTTTTCCCAAATGATGCCACTAGAGTTCCATCTCACTACCACCTGACTTACCTAGGTCTAGTTATGCCAGACATAGCTCAGGAGGCATGAGATTCTCATGAACAAGTGCAATGAATAACAAGTGATGCAGCATGAACAACTGGATAACTATAATTAATTTTAAGTAACAACAATTTTATTTAACAACAATTCATTTGCAAGTCTTTCTAATAAAGTTCATTCATATCCATGTGAAGACTCATTTTCAGTTCAGTTATGAGAAGTTTAGAAGCACTTTATTTATCAATAATTCATTTGCAAGTCCTTCCAATAAATTTCATTCATATCCATGTGAAGATTCATTTTCAGTTCAATTATGAGAAGGTTTTATTCATACACAATCAATATGCATGTAAGCATTTGTAATTCATATAGTACTTCATTAACTTTAAATTTATCACAGATAAGTAAACAGGTAATATAAGCAATTCCAGGTTTGTGGACTATTTATAATCCAGTCAAGTATAAATGTGCATTTATGTGCATAAGTTTAATTATTTTATTCATTTACGGTCCATTGTGTCTCTTGGTATACATCCAATAATAGTACAATATGAATTCTTTAACAATTTACATCTTTAGTTATTTAGTTAATTCACAGAGAGGAGTGCAATATATGAAGACAAGAGATAATAATGAAGACAACTGATAGCATTTAATTCAGAGTTCTGCTTAATTCAAACAAATATTTCATTTACAGTCCATTGTGTCTCTTGGTATACATCCAATAATAGTACAATATGAATTAAAGAATGCAAGTTATTTATTTACATCTTTAGTTATTTAGTTAATTCACAGAGAGGAGTGCAATATATAAAGACAACAGAGATAATAATGAAGACAACTGATAGCATTTAATTCAGAGTTCCACTTAATTCAAACAAATATTTCATTTACAGTCCATTGGTTATCCATTTCAGGGTTTGAATTGGTCGTTATAAGCACATTTATATCTATGGTTATTCAGGTAAAATATAAGTGTATGTATTTCCATTGGTTATTCAGGTAAAATATAAGTGTATGTATTTCCATCTGTCTAGATATCAATTCATTTTGCAAGTGCATTTATTTGGTATTTCTGATTTCATAAGACATATATATAACCTATACGCATCAATAACTCTAGGTATATCATTGTACATTTAACCGTGACACATTGTTTTGGTATTCTTACTTCTCAACTCATATATATAACATGTTTTAATTCCGTGTTTATATTTTTTTCTCAGAGTTTTCAAATAATAAATAAAATTTTTAAAAAAATGATTTTTTTAATCTTTCAACTTATTTAAATATGTGGTTCATTATACGCATGTAACCATTAACTTTATTGGTGTACTAATTCATATTTAAATGTTTGAGTTTATTCATAATATAGTATAAATTTACTAAATACATTCATTTTGTATAAACATATTCATTTTGTATATTTTCTAATTTTATCTGGGTTATAAACACATTATAATTTAGTTAGTTATAGTTATATGTAATAGCTCAGCATTTCTAATTCTTCCAGGTATACTTATTGGTATATCAGTAATATAAATAGTTATAAGTATTTATTTTATTTTATTTTAATTCAGATGTATCTGCATATAAGAAGTTAATCATTTATGATTTACCTTATTAAAAATGTCTTTTGATTATAGATATTTAAGACATTTACGTATTTATAATTTATCACTAATAAAATGTATTTTCACATAGCTATAATTATTCATAATTTAATTTAAGAAAGATATTTTTTTATAAACACATATAAGTATTGAATATTTCATGAAATTGTTACCTTCATTTTATCCAGTTTGTTCCTTCACTTCAGATTCCTACTGCATTTCAAAAGAATGTCGGTTTATTTGAGTTGAATCACATTATTTACTTTCTATGATGTTCACTCAGTGAATCTTGGAGAATCATGGCTGTGGACAAAGAGAGAAAACTATTACTATTAGCCTTCCATTTTTATGATTTTCTTATTAATACTTTCTTTTTTCATCATTAGCAATGTAGTTGTAAATATTATATTCCAAGGTTACTAAAATCACTGGTCAACTAATCAGTTAAGCAACACTTAGATAAAAAAAAATTAACTTTTTAACTCTCACTTTTTTTACTTTTTAATTGCTCTTAAAATCTTTTTAAAAAAATATGCTCTGAACTTCAAACTCAACTAGTTATAGCCTGATCTCTGGATTAATTCTGCAGCACATCTGATTTGTTATACAGCTTTCATTTGACCCCAAGTGCTTTTCTCTTCTTAAGGATTGGACACTATTTTTGAGAGGGACAGATAAGGAATCATGAGGATTAAGCCATGTTTTTCAATTTGATAACTTTGCCTCAAGCGAATATTATATTTTGTACAGCAACACCACTTCAAAAATTAAAATATACTATTTTTAATAAATGCCAGTTTTAAGTAAATACTTAGAGACGTATTTATATCATAATTTAAATGATAAAATCAATAATGAAGATTTATCTTTTTTTTTCTCAATTATAGAAAATAATGGTTTTCTTTTAACTTTAAACTTCTTGCTTTATTTTTTTAAAAAAATAAAATAGGATAAACTTTTTTCACATACATCTGCCTTTCTTTTAGGTGGGAGGGTAAAATAGCTCTTAGAATACATACACACATGAAACAAACAGAGTTTCTGTTTATATATATATATTATTGCATGAATTAATGGTTATAGAAATTGCGTAAAAAAATTACATAGTAAATTTAGTGGTAAAATTCTATTCTCATTTCCAAACACTTGGTTGCTTAGATATTGACTTGATCTCAGGTCATCACCATGTCCACTAGATCTCTGTCTTCCATAGTGATGTTTACACATTGACAAACAAGTCATTATTGGTCTACATATGTATATAAAATGTTTCTCTGATTAAGCTTTTATTTTCCAATAAAAAGAGGCATATTCTTTATTTTAGTACTATCTGGGTTTAATACCTGTTGAAGCAAACTTCAAGTGTGCATACCTTTACATGATGTTTGCATATAAAATAATGATATCATGTACCTAAATTATGCTCTCAGTCTGTGTTTTTCATAGGTTTAGTTTCAATATTGTGGACATTTAAGTGTTGGTTTGGATAATTGTAAGCTACCCTTACAGTAAATTTACAAAAATATTTTAATATCATAAAAAGTTCTATATCTTTACATTGTACTGGTAGATTTAAGGAAGATGATATCCAATTATCAATAATGACAGTGCATGTATATTTAAGATGTATGGGTAAATATAAAAAGAATATATATATATATATTGTGGAGCAAATATAAATAAGAATATATATATATATATTGTGGAGCATGAATAAATAAATCAAAATCAATTATTTATCAAGACGTATAAATATTGCTAATTCTTTAACACTATATAAATTTAGATATCTATCTAATGTGTGTCCTGCTAAAGACTCCTATCCATTACATTAGCCCATTATGGAAAGCTTATCAGAAATATAAGTCCTAAGATTAAACCCTAATTGTTATATTATTAATGATTAGTAGAGCACATGATGAAATTATAAAATAACCTAGCATCATAATTTACTTGCAATTATTTATTAAATCCAAAGTAAGATAAATAAATGAATGAATGAATGAGTACATTGAAATGAGAACTATCAAGTAAATGAAACATAAAACTTTATTTTCAAAATACAAGCAAAAATACCAAATACATTATTTAATATCAAAACTAAAGAAAGTCAAAAAAATAATGGAGTAAATAAACAAATAAATAACTGACTGTGACTCTGATCTAATATATTTTAAAATAAATAAATAAATGATTAGTTATTTTGAAATTATTTTGTATGAATCCAAAGAAATTTAAGTCACTGCTCATATTCAGGAACATACTTGGACAATAAATTATTCTGTTTTAATACAAGGACACATACTCTAAATTATATGCTCAAATTATTCTTTGTATAATTTTATTTTATTTGCAATATAGTGTTTTAATACATTAAAGATCAACCTTTTCAAGCTATTGTGCATGCGCTTTTTACGAGTGTTAATAATAAATGAATACTTTCACTCCCAACCCAAGATATAGTATTTAAGAAAGAATAAAATGAATCCACTTATTTTTTCCAATTCAAATGCTTATATATGGGCAAATCTTAAGTACTGGAAGTGAAAGTGTGAGGATAGACCACTCACTTTAAATTACTGTTTACAATGTCTGAATGAATGACGTCGATGAAATTATCTAGAATTTACTAAGCGTCACTCTCAAGTGAAACTTAAACATATGAAAAGGCTGATCTTTAATGTATTACAATTTATAAAGCATAGCACTATAAAAATAAATGCTTATTTACATATGTTTAAGTTTCACTTGAGAGTGACGTTTAGTAAATTCTAGATAATTTTGTCAACATCATTCATTCAGACATCGTAAACAGTAATTTAAAGTGAGTGGTCTATTCTCAGGCTTTCACTTCCAGTACTTAAGATTTGCCCATATATAAGCATTTGGGTTGGAAAGAATAAGTGGATTTATTTTATTCTTTCTTAAATACTATATCTTGTGTTGGGAGTGAAAGTATTCATTTATTATTAACACTCATAAAAAGCGTATGCACAATAGCTTGGAAAGGCTGATGTTTAATGTATTACAATTTATAAAGCATAGCACTATAAAAATAAATGCTTATTTAAATATAGTATTTTGTAAAAATGTTTCATTACTGAATTTGGTAGAACTATGGATGGGTATTTTAAATTCCTATCTTCCAAATAGCTCTCAAAATATTTGTATGACACAAAAATATTCTCTTTTATATCTGCCTTTTATTTTTTTAAATATAAAATAAATGCAACCACATTTATTTATCACTCTGCTAATTAAAGATGTCAGATACATAAGATTTTTATAACTAGAATCGGTTTAATTTATTAATTAAATACTGACATTTCTATTTTATAAAGTAATATTTAATATGATGAAGCTATATACATATGAATGTATATATATACTTCATGTTCGCATATAAAGAAATTACTGACAAAATTTAAATTCAAAAGTTTACTAAATAAAACTTAAATATATATAATAAATGCAACAGATAATGTATATGGTATAATTAATTATAAAGTTATTTTGTGTTGAATACAAAATATGTTTCTAAAATATAAAAAGATAATTGATTCTAAAGAAGGTGGAAATGACACTCTAGAAGAAGTAATTAAAATGCTTGTAAACAGATTACTAGATTAAAATTTTGGGAGATAACTAATTAAAATAATTTAATTAAAAAGACTGTTATTCATGCTCAAAAATAAGAGCATGCAAATAAAGATTGGACAAATAAACTCTGACCTCAGTGAAAGTAATGGAGTTATTTATGCCTAGTAGATTAGAAGATCCAAACTGCAAGAGATCTATCTGAATTTTACAGATAACTCCAAGTCATAAATAGTGCTGAAAATTAAGTTGGTCATTATTTTGTGTTTGTTATTAAGATTATTCTATCTTAGGTCTTTATCTTTCCATTCATTATTCTGCAATAATAACTTCTAGTTCCAGAAAGTCTACTATACAAGAGTAGAGAAGCTATTATCTGTCTTGCTCTGTCAAGCTGGCAGAGGACAAGCTGATAACCTATTGCCGAATCCCAAAAGAAAAGCCATCTGCATTTGAAGAACCACAAAAATGTATATTCACTCTGTATCTGCCTTAGAACAGGAAAAGTCTGATGTCCAGTGCTACAGGAAGAACTAACTACCAAACTAAGATCTAATTAATATCTACACATCCAAAAAAATGTGAAATGGTGATTTAAATCTTCATTCACTATAGCTAAGGTAAAGAATCAATGCCATAAATACCTAAAGAATGAACATGTGTTAAGCTGAAAGAATAAGTATAACTTTAAATTAATAGTTAGTTAATTATTATTTCCAATTTATGAAATATGTTAATGAACAGTTATGTAATTAATCTGTTTACAAGCAATATAGCAAGAGATTGTAGTTTGTTCTATTTAAATATCATGTCATAATTTAGTTGGCACTAATTGTAATAAATTAGTTTATAAAAGACAATTAACTTGTAATCACAATCTTTTGCCATTCTATTAAAAGGTGTATATTAGCTATATAATTGTTTTCTCTTTGTTTAATAATATGTTAAATCAGTAAATATATAAATTATCAGTGGCATAGATAAGTTAGATTGAGATTCAGTTAAGTAGATGTAAACTAGTCTTGTATTTGAATTATTATTATTAATAAGAATTTACAGCTGGTATCTGTCAAATCAGGTTATAAATTACATCTGATTCTCATTGTTATGTAACACATTAGTATTAAATGATTGTAACATCATTTACAACTACTGATCCTTTACAATCATTATTTCATTTAAACAGGGATGTGCAATAGATGATCAATACCTAATAGCTTCACACTCTCAAATCAAAATGCTTTAGATTTGCCTATATAATTAAAAAGTAAGCCGAAGATAAGAGTGGCCATTCTTGTCTTTTAAAGTCATTAATCTTGTGTTAAAATTTGTAGAGGTCCCTACTGTCACATCTAGGCACATAGTCTTAAGGTTATAGTCTTAATATATGTTACTTAGGTAATGAATATGTTATTAACAAATTATTAATAATTATTATGAAGATATTATATTTCTACAGTAGGAATTAAACTTCTACAATGTATAAAGCATAGTAACCAATAATTGCATACTTATCACTACCTGACATGTATGAAAAAAAATTGAATGGTATGTGGTTAACTACTTCACTGATTAAGTCCGCAATTTCTATACAAGCTAATGTGCATGAAATCTTTTGGTTTACAATGAGTCAGTGTAAAGCTCTTATAATTAGAAACAACAACAATCAAGTAGTAAGATTAGCCTTAATTTAAAAGATTGTATCAGTTAGCATTAGAGAGCAGCTAAGTGTCTATGAAGTAGATTGGAATCCATTCTAACAATTAATGATAATAATGCTATTTTAAAATAGTATGAGTATTTTAAACCATTATACCACGTATATTATATTTGTGCATAAGTTAAATAAAAATAATAATTAAAATAAAATTTGGAAAGATTTATTTACCTTAAGTTAATTTATAAATCAAATGACTAAAGTCACATCAATGTATGTTTTGTATTGTACATATATGAATAAATAATGTTGTCTCATTATTTTTGCATTTTGTAATCTTTATTTGCAATCACTAATTTGGATAATTAGTTAAGAGTCTCTTGTTTTCTTTCTGACCTTAATGGGTTGTAAAAGAAAAAGTTGGTATTCTGGCGTTAGATTGGGAAATGCACAGGTGGATTGCCCTCGGGTGATTGGCACATAGGTTGTGCAATTTTGACAGTTACATGAATGTTAAACATATTCTTCAACAATCAAGTCATAAAGTAAGAATAGTTTTTTTAATATAGCACATATAAAAAATCAATACATCTGCCCAATAAAAAAAAGTACTTGATTTTTACAATAAGAAGCTCATGGACTTTTACTTGGGTTTTGCTTTTTTTAAGTTTTTTACTTTGTTCCCAAATAGAAACTCATGGACTTCTTAATGGAAACACATTAATTTTGAAATAACATTTATTTGATTAATGAAGATTATTTTAATTTTAATTATTACACTTTACAAAATTGAAACGGTCTGAAATTCTAAATTATTATTATTGAAATAAAATCCTTGTTTTTTTACTTCACCTTTGAGTGGTAAGTTTTAAATTGCGCTTTATGCAAAAAAAGTGAAGCATAGTATTATTAGAAAAGAATTATATGGCTGAGCGTTTTCAGAGAACTTAAGTCTCCATATTCATAACCGTATAATTCTTTTCTAATAATACTAAGCCTCACTTTTTTGCATAAAGCGCAATTTAAAAATTATTATTATTGTTATCATCATCATCATCATTATCAACCATTATCAATCCACTGCAGGATGAAGGTCTCTCCAAGTTTAATCCATCTTCTCCGATCTTCAGCTTCTCTTCTCCACATCACCCCTGCACACTTTCTTATTTCATCCATCCATCTCACATGTGGTCTCTTTCTGGGTCTTTTACAATCTCTTGGAATCCAGTTTAAAATTTCAATTGTCCATCTATTATCATCTCTTCTAGCAATATGTCCAGCTCAACTCCACTACAATCTTTTAATTTTTTCAATGAGGTCAGTAACACCTGTTTGTTCTCTTACCCATACATTGCGTTTTCAATCTCTTCTTGTTACTCCCAACATACATCTCATCCTTCTTTGAGTGGTCTGAAATCTCTGTATTGCTCTTCTATTAAGTGTCCAAGTCTCAGATCCATAAGTAAGAACTGGTAAAACACATTTATTAAAAACCTTCCTTTTCAAACACATAGGCATATTTCCTTTTAGTATCAAGTTATTTCTACCAAAAGCACTCCAACCAAGTTTAATTCTATGATTAATTTCTTCCATTATGTTTCCATCTGTATTAATAATCTGACCAAGGTATTTGTAACTGTTAACTTCTTCTAATTCATCATAATCAATCTTTATTTTCATATTTTGAGCAAATCGATTAAACATTACTTTAGTCTTTTTAACATTTATCTTTAGTCCTACTTTCATCTGGTAATTCCTGCAACATATCCTTCAGCTCTGAAGCATTATTTGCAAAAACAACTACATCATCTGCGAAATCTAAATGACTTAAATAATCCCTATTTACTTTCACTCCTTTAGTTTCCCATTTTAATCCACAAAATACTTCTTGCAGCACTGCTGTAAAAAGTTTTGGAGATATGGAGTCACCTTGTCTTACACCTTTCTCAATGTTGACTTTCCCAGTATCATTATGTAATCTAATTGTTGCTGTTGCATTTTTATAAATATTCTTCAAAATATGACAATATCCTGGATCTATACCTTGATGATCCAATGCTTTAATCACTGAAGAAATGTTTATAGAATCAAATGCCTTTTCATAATCTACAAATCCAAAACATAATGACAACTCATATTCATTTGACCTTTCTATAACTTCTCTCAACACCTGGATTTGATCTACTGTACTAAAACCACTTTTAAATCCAGCTTGTTCTCTTGGTTGGTGGAAATCCAATGTTCTCTGTAGACGAGTTGTAATTATCTTGGTAAATTTTTTATATAAAACTGATAAAATTATTGTTATATGAAAGTATAAATATAATGTATACAATTTGGAAAATATATGAAAAAATTTATCAATATAAAAGACTAGTAAAAATTGACAAAAAGTATATGAAATATAGGAATAATTTTTATTGAGAATCTGTTGTATCAGAACAATCTGAGGTGATGATGGAAGAATTGTTGTTTTCATCTTTATCCAATTCTATTAATTCTTTGTCACTTTCAGCACTACCAGCCAGATTATCATTTTCAATTTCTTCATCAGATTCAATTTCAAGTACATGATTGCTATGAGAATAGTTTGCAATTTTTGATTTAATATCATGGTTGCTATCTCTCAACCATTTGCAACAGTTCTGCAACACTCAAATACTCTTTGAATTGTTTCTGTCTAGATTGCATTACAAGTTGAAAGAACCATAATCTTCTGGTAAGAGGGTCAATTTCTATATCCTTCAGGAGTAAATTCAGCCATCTTTTCTTTTATCCAATTCTGCCATTCTTTTCTCATGGCATTTTTGAAACTGGAATTTATGGAAACATCAAAGAGCTGCATGTAGTGTATCATTTTTGTTGGAATTATCACTGACTTTGAGCCATATTTTTTGGAAAAATATTTCAAAATTTCTTCTTTCTTATGAATTTCATAAGAATCCCAGTCAAAAACTGATAGTATTATTACAATAAGCATATCTCTTGCAGAATACTTTATCCATCCACTCCACATCTTCAGTAGATTTGAATCATTAATCCACTTTTGTTTACAGAAATAACTGCCTTCTGACTGGGGATTGTTACTTGAGAAATTTTCTTCTATCCATGAAAAATAATCATAGGTGGGAACATGCATCCATTCAATGATATTGTCAAACAGACAATGTATCAATGTTTTCTGAATCCTGTATCAGCATGATAGACATTCTTGCTTCAAACAAAGTGAAGAGTGAAATTTCATACTATGTTGAAGTAACATGGAGTTTTGTCCATATTAAAGACCTGATCACTTGTCATTTCCTTATGTAGCATTATTTATTTGTGATGCTTTGCTTGTTCTTGTATCTCTTTGGATCACAATTATTCAGTTGTCCATGAGTTATTTTAAGTGATTTAATTCAATGACTCTTGGTCCATCCAAATAAAAACTTGTTGCTGACTTTAAAATCAGGTGTTATGTAAAGACCAAATTCTGATGAGAAAATATAATTTCAAATGTGTTATCCATAACTGATCATTGTTTTTCTCATTCTTCTTTGAAAACTTCAAATAATTTTTTCTCAATTTCAGGATAAAACATCTTCCTTCCAGTGCCCTCAAGATGTTTGTTTGCATTTATTTAACTTGATTCTGTTTCTTGCTGTAACCAACAGTGAAGATTTTTCCTATAGATGCCTGTCTGTTGCAATATTGAATTTTGATCTTTCCCTTTTTTTACAGGGCTACAAATTGCAATTTTTCCTGGATAATATACAATTTTCATTTTCTAAACTTTTTGTTTTCAATTTTTAAGATTAAATATTGCAATGACTAAGTAAAAATAACATGTAATATTGAGAGTTACATTACATTGTCTGAATGCACTGAATCTATTCCTACTATGTTGATTATGCCCAGAGCACAGAAATATGTTATTTGTCTGCAAATAAAACCCCATGGGTTTCTATTTGGAAGCCAAAATTTAAATATAGGCCCAGATGAGTCTTGTTTCCGTGGACCTCTTAATGGGAAAACTCGGTAGTTTTCTTTAGAGATAATGTTGCCATTTTATTAATTCATTGATATATGCATGCTTCCATACACATTGATATACTTATCAAGAGAAATTATAGCAGAATGTATCTTTTTTTTTCAAGCTTATAAATGAAAAGTATAAATTAATCAAATAGGGATATTCCGTTTATTTATTTATTTGCTTTGTTTTGTTTTGTTTTTTAAATTCAAAATGTTATTTTTACAATTAGTTTTAAGAAGAAAGAAAAACTATTACGAAGTATTAGACCAAATAAGATTACTTAATATATATATATTTACAGTGATAATAAAATAAAATTAACAGAATACTTTTACCCACAGTATATTATTTATTATCTTTAGCATTTTATTTTTCTGTCCAGTAAATCTTTTTTCTTTGGACCCCTCATTATTCATAAGCGAAACCCCAATAACACCATTTGACAGATTGAATAGCATTGTTTTAGTCATGGTTTTCAATTGTTTTTAAATTATATTAGCAACTGGAGGTTTTATAGATTGGTCAGTTGAAAGAGAGATGTTCAAAAGTTTAGCTATCTTTCCAGTTATTCAGAAGTGTAGTTAATGAGGAAACTAATAGATGCATCTTCACTTCCTCATCTCCTTCAGCTAACCATGGTATTTATAAATACTCCAAATAAACTTGTATTATTATTATTTTTTTTGCCACTTCAAAGTTTATGCATTGTATATTAGAATGAATAATACTTTCTTAGTCTTTTTGTTCTATAAATTGATCATTGTAAATAATACTATTAACAAATTTCATAGGTTAATATTCCATTTATACCTTTAAAAAAAAAATTAAAATAACGAATTAAAATGATTTTTTTAAAAATGATAAATTTATTCTTTGTAATAGCATTTTTTTTACAAGAAGAATTGTAGTAATTTGTGTCTGTGAGTGTATGTGTGTACATTCACTCAATTTGATGTGTGTATATTGTACCGGTCGAAACCCACCACCACCGCAAGTCAAATCGGATTCAAACTCAGCTGAACCAAAACTGAATTCAAACCCAACTCAACAGCTCAGATAGCAGAAATCGACGGCACAGTGCTATGCGCCAAGAACTAGCTCAACGGTTGGTGAGGACTAGAGACTCCTGAGTAACACTAATATCTAAGAATTTATATACTTTGAATAATTTTATAAATTGAATCATATGTATGTTCGGGTTGCCAACACAGACAGTGGGTATTAACATTTAAATAATTATAAAAAGAATAATGAACTCAGAAACCAAGTATGTTAGAAAATATTTAATAAGAATAATTTGTTTCGTTTCCATAAAACATAGAATGCATTAATTACCTCTAGTCTTTAAGAGAATTTACAAATATAATAAGAGTGGCGGTCCTTATCATATGCCAACAATTATTACACAACATAGAATTCTATGTCTATGCCCCCACAAGAAATATAAAGGCGGATAAAGGTATTCATTAAGAACGGAAATGATTGTTCTAAATTTATTACGGTGGAATGTGAGATTTATTTTCATGTTCGGAAATCTATTCATGAAGAGCAAAACGTATTTTAGGGCATAACGTTAAAATTGATTTGAAACTTATTGAATTAATAATATATTTGAGAATTTGTTCGACTTTAATTTAAATCACTTCATCACGAATCACGAGCATGGAGCGGGTTTTACCGGAACAGAGATGCAACGGTACTGGCGGCTTACGAGGCAGAGAGTAAAATTGAAATATGATCGCTAGTCGATGATTGAAGTCCTATGGCGGCTTGCATCTAACAAGTCTTACGCCCTTTGACTAATGAATACAAAAGGAGGTACTTTCTTCCTTGAGAAATTTAAATAAGAGGATATGATCACCGAACAGCCTAACTGAGCGGAAGATTGCCCTGCGTCAGCAACGTTCGATGATGATGACTTGATGGTCATCGTTGAAAAATAAAACCCAGTAGAATGCTCGACGTGATAACTTGATCAATTAATCAAAGTCAAACGAGCTTTTAACAAACTATTTGAAAGTATTTGTAAGTTATATTAATTATGCCCTAATCATTGTGCTCTTACTGAATCTTAATACAAATAACAAAAGTTGAATTAGAATCTATTTAACCCTTTATTGGCCCTTTTGCAATAAAACATTTAACATTATATTTGAGTTAATAAATATTAGTGGAACGAGAAAATAATATTTTAACATTTTGTGAATATATAAACCTTTGTGTATTAGATAGGAGCTGGGGACATAGGTAAAAAACGGAGCTAATAATTGATTATTAGCCAATTATAAAAATAGTAAACATGTAATATTTCTTTCGACTCGATGATTAATAGAACTTATAAATTTAGTTCTAATGGGCGAGAATAACTATTTAAAATTTATATTATCTTATTTGCATGAGGCAAATGGAACAAAGGAGCTCATCGAGTTGAAAGATTATTGGCATATAATTTTAAATAAACGACATTAATAAAGCATACAAATATATATATTAAATGAACCGCCAGGTAAGAAAAGAAAAGTTTAAAGACTAGAGATTGAAAGAATTACAATATAAATTTATAGTAGCATTTTATAAAGATTTTTACATTAAAGAATAAAGGAGCTCTTAATAAGGAGTGTAAAATAAAGTTCGAACTGGCCAGAAAGTTTAACGTTCATTAGAGAAATATATTACCCTTCCGTGCTTGTCCTTAAGTTACTCCTCCAAGTTGTTGTAAACGTAGGCACCATTGATTGATTATTGGAACAGCATTTTAGTAGCCTCCATAATTTTAGCAGAATGATCGGTCCGGAAAAGATTCAGCAGCTCCATCGAAGATTTCTAGGGACTTTAGGAACCGTAGCCAGATCCCTGATGTTCTAGCCCTCTATCATGATGAAATACAATTTTTATATGCACAGAGTTCACTGCACTACTCTACAACAAAGCTAGCCTTTTTTTCCTGACTTTTCAGGGCTATATATACTGGTCACTGATGCCTCCAGCTAGCGCTCATTTTATCAATGTGTTTTTTTTTTATAATTAGTTGTTTTCAAATACATTCCCTCGATAAGGCTTTCAAACTAATTAGCTTGAATTCCTTCTCTAATTGAAAATGAATTCTTAAAATCTGAAAATGATTTAATTAGAAAAATGAATCCTTATCTTTTTCCAATTCATAAAGCTTTACTATTGTTTTTAAGAATTTTAAAGCTTATCGAAGGAATGTAGCTTTTAATCACCGAAACTTTACAAATTATTTAAAGGTGAAAAAAAAAACAAGTATTCCCGACGCAATGAAACTTTCGAACAATTATATATATTTAATATTTACAAATATATATACGCACAATCCACGCAATTTAATATATATAAATTCATGAATATTTTGTCATGAATTTATTTAGAGAATTGATCAATTTTAAACTAAACTAATTAATTTTGCTACGCATTTGAAATAAGTTATTCATTATGGAAATTAGCGTGGATTGAACGTATAAAGCCCCATTGCATCGGAAATTTAAGGTTAGTATTAGGGTAAATAACATGAAGCTAGGATCGAACTCAGATCCGACTGCTTCAATATTCACTCAATTTGATTTCCATTCCTATTCATTCCACAATAAAATCTCACTATTCATAGTTGAGATGAAATCAATGCTTTACTGTTTTTCAAAATATTACTTTTCCTACATTTGCAACAAGATTGAGCGATTTAATCATCCCAAAGAAAGTAAATGAACAATATTATTAGCATTTTATTTTCTTTTTTTAACTATCTTTTATTCCATTAACTTGTCATAATGAAGCTTTGAACTTCAATATGGCTATTATAAATTAGGTCAGTATTTCATTGCATTTGATTATTGGTACTTTTAAATTTATACTATGATTATACATTGTATTTAAGATTTTATTTTATATGTTGAAAATATCTGTTTACTAAAATAATAATTTAAAAATGCAATGTTAATGTACATTTGTGTACTATATTGATAACAATAATTAATTTATATGGTTTTATATTTTATTGTATTATTAATTTATCCATTTTTAGATTTTAATAACGTTATGCTAATGTTAGTTTTTTAATTTTATCAATAAAGGACCCTATAATATTAAAAAAAAAATTATATTTCTGAAGCGAGTTATTGACAATAATTGAAAACTATAGTTCAAATGGTTTGATAATGATTATTAAATTGGCTGTAGTTAAGCAAATAATTTATTGTAAAATATATGTATTAATTATTGTTATATCCTGTGTCCACCTGCATATCTTGCTTTATTTTAATAGAAAAGTTATTGTTAAAATGTGTCTTTTTTGCTTCTATTATCTTTATAACCATTTTTAGTAAAGAATCTATTATTTGTCATTGATCTTCTTCAACTTTGAAAGACTTTCAAAGTATTTTAACTAATTGAAATGATTTGTAAATTATTTTTAAAATTCAATGGAGTATTTTTAAAAGTTAGATTTTGACTGTTATTTATTTAATGTTATTGTAGTGGTCAGCAGTCTATATGACCCATGGGTCATTTAATGACCTGCAAATGCATTTGATATGAACCACTAATTAATTGTTTTATAGAAAGTAAACTTACAAAAATAAAATAAACTTATATTGCAGTGTATTGATATTTTATCAGTAGTTATTTATTAATATTTAATATAAATTTATTAATGTTATTTTTATTTTTTTTAACATTGATTTAGAGAAAGTTGTGCAAACAATGTACTATTTTTATTTTCTGGGAACTGACAACCTGGAAATGAAATTAATTGATTTTAAAAGTCCTTCAATTTTGAATAATAAATTCAAATAAATTGAAAAGAGATCCAAATCATGTTAGTCATTTTTTTTGGAAAGTTTTATCAGTGAAAAGATAGCAGTAATTTACTTTAACTATTTTTGGTTCATCTTACATACATAAGTAATTCTTCTCCCAAATGAATTACATTTCAAGTCCAATAAGAAATTCATTGACGCATGACAATTTGAAATCTTGTTTTCATGTAAAAGTGTCAAATTACAAACTATAATTTAGAGACTTTATGAAGACAAAAGCAGGGCCAAGGAAGCAATTGATCTAATTGTTAGTATGTAATTAAATTTTAAGTTATTTAAATATATTTTTATATACTTCTGTTATTTTGTATATTTTAAAATAATTTAATAAATGAATAAAATGTTTTTCTACAAATTGTTATCATTTTTTCAATTGAGTTTGTATTATATGAAGAAAAATATATTTTCTATCTTTAAATGCATATTAATGCATTTTATTATTATCATTTTTCATATTATATATAAATTTTGTCAATAATCATTACTTTATATTATTGATTTCTTCATTTGATCTGTGAATACAATACAAATTATTCGATATGGAAAGAATGACATAAAATTAAAAAAGATTGCTGACATCTTGTGAATTTTTTTTAAAAAACAGCTCCTCAACTAATAACAAAATATATAAATAAACTTCCAGAGCCTCCAACCAGGAGATAGGTACACTAATAATTTTATTAAATCATTCAATTTTGCTACTATAGATTCAACGTTCTTTAAATGTGGTTTATGAATTAAGTATACACACAGCTATACTGTCAATAACTGTTTAATTTTTTTTTATGAAGCAGGTGAGTGTGATGACCATTCTCATGAATCTAATGATGTGATTTCAGGACTATCTAGCAAGATCAAATCCAACTAACTTTACTTTTGAATCTAGAAAAAGAATTTTGAACCTTAGAAGAATTCCATTTTTATCCTATAATTCTTTAATTGTAAAAAAAACTTGCTTAACATCTAAAAAAAAAAGAATCTTGATTTTAGATGCCTTAGGTATTGAAGCTATATCTTTAGTTATTGTCAAGTGTGATTTATTTAATAGCTTTTTATTTACTTTCTGCAAAGCCACTTTTCTTATGCTATCTGGTGAAGAAGTATGTAAAAAAAACAGGAAAAGATTGTAAGAGACTAGATTTGAATGCATGACTAATATTTCTCATATTAATATTGAGGTGAATAGTGTGGGCACTTTTTCATCATAAAAGAACAGGGTACTTACAACTTACAAGTACTTGCAAGTAGAAATGTGAAGATAATAAAAAAAATTGCTAGATAAAATTTAATTTGTACTTTGTAATCTATATATTTAGAAATAAAGTAGTGTATTTATAGTGTTATTTTATATTTTTTAAAACAAAATTTTAATTAAGGTCGTAAGTTTATAAATTTATTGTTATATAATTATAAAATAATAATTGCATCATTTAAGAGTTACATAAATATTAAAAAAAAGTTAAACTGAATAATTAAATTATTGGAAAAAGTTACAAAATAAACAATATTATTATCACCAAAGTTTATACATATAGAAAATAACAAGAGTTTAAAAAAATAAAATTCTGTTACATAATTATTTAAACAACAAAAATGATGATAATGTTTTGAAATAGTTTAACATTCACTGTAGTGCAAACTTCATATAGATGAGAATATATCAACAGGTGCATGAGCTTAATCTCTAGTTTTTATTTTGTTAATTGTATTAATACATAATGAATGCATTTTCTAAAATGTCAGATTTAAAAATAAAATGACATCTCAGAAACCCCAGAGTGAATAACAGAAAAGTAGTAGTTCTATTAGATTGAAATAAATTTCTACACATGCTATCTATTAAATAAGTTAAAAAAGTCGTTGAACATATTATAAAACAGATTAGGCAGTGTTTGATTTATAGAAGATAATGAAGAAAAAAAAATGCTCCTATGTCTTTTTTTCTCTGCTGCTCAATTAGATAGAAATAAGTTAGTAAGTAGAACATTAGCATTAATTTTATTGAGACTAGTATTTGAGTCTTTGAATAATGGAATTATTAATAATAAAATTAATATAAACTGAGTTCTGTGTTGGGATTTTGTGTCATAAATTAACTTGTAAGATTCCCAATATTTTTTTTTTAGAAAAAAGAATTTGAAGTGATCAACTGAACATAGCAACATGGATTAATATACAATTTAGAAATATATATTTTTTATTGGTTGTAGCATAACTACATCATTAATATACCTTTTAAGAAGTCAGGTATAGATGAAACAATGAGTGATTATATTTAAAATTCTATATAGATTTAATACTAATGCCAACAGTTTTTTTGTATCATAGAATATTAATGAGATTTTAAAAGATAATCTTAAAAGAAATATTAGTAAGCAAATTTTCACATGGAGCAAAAAGTATGCTTTAGATAGCTCATTATTGAAATTCACTATAGATATGAATAATTTCAAACTGTGCCTATTGATTCATAAGCATTGCAGCACCACAGCACCCCTAGGAAAAATTAATTATTAAATTTGTACTTAAAAATATCAACAATATAATGATCATTCAATATTTGCACAACTAATTAAACCATTTTTAAAAAAAAAATTTTAAAGCTGTGCTTGAGATTCTATTCAAAGACATTACTAATTATGGCAGTGCCAGAAACATCATATATGGTTAATATCAACAAGTTCTGCTGAGATTCATTTGATTTTATCAATGCATATAACAATTGCCATTGGGGCTGCTCACCATCTCAGTAACAGTAGTTATTGGAGAATGATATGTTTATATATTCTGGTGTTTTTTTCGGAGCAAATGAATTTTTATTGTTTTCATTTAGTTGAGTAATAAAATATTTTTTTTCTTGTAATTAATATTTATAAGTTAATATATACATATTTATTACAGAAAAATATAACAAAATAATAAAAGAAATATTATTTTAAATATTTATCATGATGGATGTTAATGTTGAATATACAAAAAAATATATACTTTCCTAATCGACATTAAATTAAAAAATTGATATAAAAAATAAAGATCAATCTTTTCCAAATATTATTTGTCAAACAACAGTTAATATAAATAAAAAATACAATAATGATTGGTATGGAAAAATAAATGGTTGTGTGGTTGCGAAATTAAAAATGCAGTTTTGTTGTCCTTGCTTACTTTTTGGAGGCGATGCTGTAATAAAGCATCCATGCTTATAAAATTTCATAGGCTACCCCTGATTTCAACCCATTATATAATAAATGTATAGGAAAGTTCAAGCTCCATAAATAATTTTGTTTCTTGTGAGAATACTTCAAATAAAAATTTTACTTTTATTATATACAATATAAAAAATGGTTTTTCTTGAATAATTATTTAGAATAATGAGCAATCAAAAGAAGTACCTTTTTATTATTTTTTATGTGGAAATTATTAAAACTAGAAATTACAAAGAAGGAGATAAAATCGTTTCCTTTTAAAGGTTAATATGTTTTTGATTTGCTAATTTAGATAAGTAATTAAATCAGTTTTGATTACAGTATATTTGTTTAATTACTGATTTGCTATCTGTAAAGAAAAATACATTCACTAGTAATATTCTTATTCCTTTTACTTTAGGCTGGCATCCTTTTTTTTTCATGTGTCAAAGTATCAGCCGGGAAGCGAACCCGAGACAACTGCTTGTAAGGTGCTGCGCTGACTACTCGACCACCAACTCTTGACTAGGCTAGCATTCTTTTCAGTCAGAATTAGCAATTATTAAAACTATTTTTAATTATTATCATGTAATCTTGAAGAAAAATAGATGGTCTAAATGTACATTCCTTTTAGATATGTTTTAAGCTAAAAAAATATTTCTCTAAACATTGTGTCAAATATTGGTGTTGGTTAAAATTAAAAAAGTTAAAACAACAAATAAAAGCCACTGTAAATAATACAGAAAAAACAATTACACTTATATATAAAGAATCATAGAAAAAAGTAAGATTGAATAAAATAAATTACAGTAATTCTTGATTCAAGATGAATTTTATTTTATATGATAGTATAATGAGATAAAATGATGTAATTTTCAAATCTGGAATTCCAAAAATAGAAAAAAAAAAAGAGTAATCAGAGAGTAAAATTATAAATTATATTGTACAATAGTGCATTAAATAAAAGTAAATACTTTTGAGCTATTAAAAAAAAGTGAAAGAATACAGAATTTTTTTGTCCTCATCACTAGCAGCCATTTATAAACAAGTATGATCATTATACCTCAAATAGCTAAAAAGATAAAAGTACTTACTTATCAGACTTGCTCTTGTGTTTGTGATGGTGGATGTTTGTGATAGCAGAATGCCATATTAAAAAGTCACAAAACTACCTGTTTTTATTTAATGTCATCATGTGTTAATTATTTTTATGTACAAATTTATATTTTTTCATATTATTAAAAATTTGAGTTTTTAATATAGCATTCTGCCATTGTAACACCCACCCACCCCCATTAGGAAAAGGTATAGAATTCTACTATTGCAAAAATGGGCAGCAGGTCTTAATACATAAGTACCAAAGTTAGAGAAGTTTTGTGATGATTATATAAACTAATCTATAAAAAACAAGCACGTTTCATATCTTAGTTCTTTTTCTATGACACCATGTAATAATTTCTCTGTCAGTTTAGTGTAAAGATAGAGTGATGAATTCATGAATTAAACATCTTTGGATTAAAGTTCAATTCTATTATTTCCAGTGCTAAAATATAACATGATTTTCTGAGTGGTGATCCTTTCTTTTGTTACGTGCAATGTTGTCTTTTAATTTCCCAATAAAAACAATCAATATTTTAGGTTAATCATTATATTGCAAATGTTAGCTATTTCTTCTATGAAAACTATTTTTTAGTTGACCAGAAAATATTGTTTTAAAAAGTTTGATACTATTCAGTCACTTTATGTGCCCAGTCTTTTGAAAATATGTCTTACAATATTTCATTCAATATAATCACATTTAGCAAGCTAAGGAACTTCCAATTGCTCTTTTAATTTTTGTCATCCTATTTTAGATTTTGTTTCAGATGAATAAATTTTTCCATTTTATTCATTAATCCACTTAGTTTATGATAAATTTACAATTTGCATATTATTTCAGAATGTACTTCATTTTTTAGAACTTAGAATTCCAAATTTTTAAAATATTTTTCTTATAACTAAAATAGTCTTATTGTTGTTTTGATCATAGGCATAATTTTATTATTATATTTATCCATTAATTCTTTATTTTTTGTGAAGTTTTTAATACTTGTAGTTTTTTTTATACATGCTTTCATATTTGATATATTCGTTTTTTTTATATTAAGTATCCAAAATTAATTGCTTTGGAATTGAACACCTTGAAAGTTAGTTTATCATATTACATTTCTGAAAATAATATGAGGAATTTCATTATGATATAATCTTAATATATTCTAACTTTTTTCTGCTTATTATCTGAGTACAATTTTTTGTGTTCTTTTAATTAGAATTTTTACATTTGTTACTCTAATCTGCATTATCATTATCAACACACACATACATCCTTTTTTAAAATATTTAGACACTATTGTGGAATACTGAATCAAGTCTTTGTGACTCCCATTAGTTTTTTTTATTATTATAGCAAATTTAAAAGTAAATACTTGAGATTATATAATAATTGTTTATCTATTAAAGTTTATATTTTTGAATCAACATAATTTATTGGAAGTGGATCAAGTTTTAATTTCTATTTGAAGTTAATAATTTGTTTTAAAAACACAAAGTTTTCATTAAAACTTTTACTTAACATTTTTTAAAAGGATTTTTAATAAAATAATTTTTTAGTTCAATATTAATCAATTTTGTTCAGAATAAAGTTTGTACATTATCTATAGAATATAATTTATTTTTTAGATTTTTTTAAACTTTAGAACTTTATAATTTTTTTCTTAATGTTTTTAAGACGGCATGTTATTACCATATAAATCAGTCATAATTCTAATAGTATATTTATATATTAAAATCTTTAATTTATCTGATAATGTTCATGTCCAAACATTCTATTAATTTTGTTATCAAATTTTATGTGGATTCTGTAGTTTCGTTATTATTCTTGCATGTCTAAGTTGTTATCTTCTCAATGATCATTCTCTTTCTCTCTTAATATTTTATAATTTTTAATCTTATCTTTCTTATTTGTTTTTTAATTTACAATTTACAAGTCTCCAATCACCCCCTCTCTCCTTTAAAAATAAATTATTCATGTGTCGTGCTTATAAAATGTTAAATATTTTAAGAATCTCCATCTATTCTTGTTTTTTCTCTTGATTAAAAAACTGTTTAAAACTATTGTAATTTTTTATAGTATAACTTCCACTACACCATTCTCATGCAAGGTAGGGACTGGTCTCCATCTGAGTTTAACACCTTGTTGAAGAATGTAATTATAAACTTATGATCAAAAACATGCACATTTCATGCTGGACCAACTCTCATCAGTTGGACCAGACCACAATTTCTTACACATATCTTTATCATTGATAATTGTCAAACGTGCTGCCCTCACAACTTTGACACCAACTACTAATGGGAGTATATTAATAATTTTTATTAGTCATGCATTAGACTAGAAATTATCTAATAATGGATAATATTTCAGCAGTGTAACTTTACACTACGGAAATATTATTCATTATTGGATAATTTCTAGTTTAATAATGCATGACTAATAAAAATTATTTATTGTACTTTTTTTTTTTACTATTCTTATCCTGTCTAACAGAAATATAAATGTTTAAATATTTTATTTTAATCAATCAGTTACTTTTATTCTGTTTATTGCAGTATCCTGTATTAAAGAACTATTGAAATTTGTAAATCGTTTATTTAATACTATCTTCTTTTTTTTCTCATTATAATGAAAAAAAACATATATCTTTTTTTAAAAAACAAACAAACATGAATATAAATAATGACTATCATTTTTAGTGAAGATTATATTTGATATATCTAATCTTTGTGGATATTTATGTAATACACTTGTATTTGTTAATATTTATTGAAGATAATTAATATTTTTTATATTAATACATGTAATTATATACAATATTTTATGAATTTTTTTCGAAACACACATCAGAATTGTACAAAGGTTAAAATCATCTTCTGTTACCTTCTCTTAATAATGATATGAAATTTAAGTCTTAAGTAAAACAGAGAATTTTTGGGGAGATATAAGGAATTTTTATCCAAACTTAAAATTTGTTATGTTCCTATATAAAATCTTTGCTAACAAGATAATAGAAGTCTGTAAATTAGCAATCGTTTTTTGGTGGATGATAAAGAACAAGATGACAGACAATTGGTAAAAGTATTAGTTATTGGGAAAAAATTACTTAGTCCCAAAATTCTAAATATTATTTAGAAAGATTTGGAATACCAAGATAACCCATAAGGTATATCTGGAAAATATTCATAAAATAAATTGTGTGTGTGTGTGTTAAGGAAGATAAGTTAAAAGAAGTAAAAATATTAAAATTATTCAATGTTATGAAAAACAAAAATGTTAACTTATTAAAAAATATTGTAATTTTTTTTTTTGCATAAAATACACCAGTGTAAAGGTTACCATATTATTAAAAATGGTGATATATTTTATACTTATCTGTCTAATGAAAGATTCCTATACTTAAAGTATTTGGTATATTTTGCTGTTAATAATTTATAAATATAAAACATGTCACATTTTATATTTATAAAGATTTTCTTCAATTCATGACATATATTATAATTCATTATTTATAAGTTTTACTATATATATATATTGTTTATATTTTTTTGCTATATCAAAGTATCTCATATAATAAGATGATTTTGTCAAGCGCTGTTAGCCAAGAGGTCATCGCGGCCGCTTTGCAAGCAAGTAGTTGGTTGCAGACGGTTGTGGGTTCGCGTCCCGGCCGGTGCTATGACATATGGAAAGATGATTTTTTTTCTTAGCTACTTCTCATTTATCAACATGTTTGCAAGTATACATGTGTGTAAATAATGATGATTTAACAAGATTTGTGCATGATTCTAGATTAATTTGATCTGATGTAACAAGGCAAATAACCAATGAAAAACTAGCTAAAATCATGTTATTAAGTCACTGGTATTCATTTGTTTGACTTTTGGGGGAATGCTTTTCGTTAATGCATTACTATTAAATAATAGATATAGATCAAACATTAATACCATAAGTATGTTGTCACATGCTGAACCCAGGTGAATTAGTAGAATGATGTTTAAATATAAGAATTAAATAAGAAAACCAATAGGCAATATAATTGCCAAGAATATCTTCTGCTGTCTTGAAGAATAAGGTGTGTTTCGTTAAAGTCCAGATATTGTTTTTGATGAAAATAGTAGTCTCTATCTCTTCTTATCACTTTTTCTCTAATTATTTTTTCATTATCTTTAATCACATAAATTGATATAAGTAAAATGAAATTTTATACAATAATACTAACAGTAGCAGTGATATGTGTGTTTATATAACTCATCTTTATATTGTAATGACACACAAGCAATTCTGATCTACACAAATCTCTCAAAGTTGAAAAAAATGATGAGAACAGATATAATAGACTGGGAATCCTTAATAATGAAATTCTCATGCCTAAAAACATTTAATCAGCAGAAATAGTTATAATATCAATAATTGCAATGGGAAAAAGCAAAAGGTAGTTGAAATCATATCAGTATATATATATTTGTAAATATAGATACATTGAATAAATGAAAGAACTTAGACTTAACATTAATTTTTCAAAACCTGAATATTGAACTGTTTATTTAGCTAAGAAATTATCAAGATTTAGAAATGATACAGTTGCATTTAATGAAACTTTCATAAAATAAAAATTTAATCAAACAGATAGATAGTTTATTTTTAAAAAAATGCACAAATATGAAGCAAAAGAAAACTGAGTGGTATAGGATTTACTGTGAAGTTTAATTTGGTATCTTATATTTGTGAATTCGTGTATGTTTTAATGAAAGACTAAGGCTATAGAAATTATTAATTTTTATATCTATACAGACTTTATCACTGCTTATGCTCCAATGTTAAATTTGTAAAATTTTAAAAACAGAAAACTTTCATACCTATTTATTAATACCATTAAAAATCCAACTTTTTTTTCTTGGAGACTTTAATATACATGTTATTATCACCTAAATATATAAAAAATAATAGACTATTATTAAATTTTTGTTCATCACATGCATTGGTTATTATTATCAGTTTGTTTAGACAAAAACAAATTACTATGAAGAAAACTTGGAAGCATTTACCATCAAAATACAAGCATGTTTAGGCTCATATTATTGGATAGATCATAGATTTATACTCCAGAGATAAAAGTCGTTAAAAATAGTCTCTATGGTTAATACATTGATAGAAAATTTAGTGTTACTCCTTTAAAAGCAACTGCTCCTTGTGGTAAATGTTAACAATTGTTGGCACTAAAATTATAATTTGAATTTTTGAGCTTATCATATTAAACAATTCAAAACAAAACAACACTCTCCATATATTAGTGCCATGTTGTTTTGTTTTGAATTGTTTAATAACAATTATTGTGCTAGTATGAGATAGTGATGAGATAGTGATCATGTGATGTTTAGTGGCTTATCATATTAATAAGGTATGAATTTCATTTAAGAAAATAAGTTTATGTGGTTCTGGTTTAAGAAGTTTTCTGATTTGTTTTTTGACAAGGATTTTATTATTAGTGATTTTATTAAATAAAATGCATGGCATTCTCTCCTTAGTAGAATAATAAAATGAATGACCTGCATAAAGTTCAATGCAATGGTAATAGCAGATTCCATGGATTTCAGCTCAGTTTTTTACTTCAATGCTTGAACTTCTTGTAAACTTCCTAGCAGTAAACAATTCAATTATTTTTTTTATTTTTATAAAATATGCAACTTTTTAAGCAATATAATATTTAAAGGCAAAAACTTATAAAGTGGTAAGAAAATTCAAGAGAAATTAGTAAATTAAAACTGCAAAGAAAATGCAATCATCTGCCTTTTTTGTTTGTTTATTATAGATATTTTTCTATTGACATTGGAAGTAACATATATACATATATATATATGTCTGAAAAATGATATAATGCTATTAATCAATGGCTTTCAGATTTTTATATAATAATATGCAAATTTGTACAGAAATATCTAGTTCTTTGCCATTTTAAAAATGGAAAGGCTAGAGATCTTTAAGAGATATCAATAAAAGTTTTAAATTGTAAAATATTTTAAGAATGCACGAATCTTTTGAAATTATGTCATCTTATTTTAATATATGCTTTTATTGCTTCATATTTATAACAAGAAAAAAAAACAATACATAATAATTTATTGTGGAATATCATTATTATGTTTCTTTTAGTTATATGTAAATTTTTATCAGAATTCATTTATATTTTTTAAAAAATCAAGAATTTTTGCAATCATAGTTTTTGATGCCAGAAAAATGGAAGAAAAATCTTGTAAGTAAAGATAAGGTTTATGTATTATTTTTGTTGATTTCTAAAAGTATTTGATTCTGTTAATCAAAACATTTTGTGATAATGTTTGAATTCAGTTAATGGTTTTCTGAAATTTATTCTTATTATACAACTTTTATTTGATAATATAAAAAAAAGTATTACTATTGGTTTTGGAAAATCTAAGGGATTGGAAAAAAAATTATAAGATGTATCAACACTAATTTTGTTTTTCATATTTATGATCTTTGTGGCAATTTACAATGGCTTCATAAAGCAGGAATGAAGATGGGGTACAGTTTTTAGATTGTTTCATGAAGTAGGAATCAAGATATAATATATATTTGATGATGGAAAAGATCCTACAAAATGTAATTAATATTTAGAATGTTTTAATATATTAAAAAAACTTAGGTGGAAGAAAAAAAAATCCTCAGCAACAATTATTTTAAGTATTTCTTATCTGAAGAATGTGAATCAATTTAAATATTTTAGTAGTTTTTTAAACACAAAGTTGGACTTGGATGCTGAGTTATCACAGATTCTATTGTGTTGCTGCTGTTACTTTTAGCTAAAAGATAATAATTTTAATGATAAATCTATTTCAAAATATACTATATTCACCAAAAACGAAAATCACTGATATCAATTATGATGTTCTTTCATATAAATGATAATAAATAATAATAAAATCACATGCAAAAACTATATATATATTAAATTTAATTATACATGAAAAGCCTTTTTTGACACATGGTTCTGTGCTCTTCAAATGTTAAACATCTATATTAAATGTCCAAGATTCAAATCCACATATAGGAACTGATAAAATCCATCTATTAAAAACTCCTCACTGACGATGGCCACAAGCCAGAAACTAGTCTGGGGATATTAGATGAGTAAGCATTAGATAGGGATTTTGTGCACAAGCCTTCTGGCATTCATTGATTACTCTGGTTGGCACAGAGTGGCAATACTGTATGGAGAGTTTTGCTTTGTTTATAAAAACTATCTTTTTTTTTTAAAAAAAAAGGAGACATATTTTCTTTTAATACTAACTTATTTCTAACAAAAGCACTCCATCCAAGTATAATTCTGATTAATTTTTTTCATTATGTTTCTATTTGCATTAAAAATTTGAACTATCTACTTATGGTTATTCTTCTAATTTATGATTAACACTCTTTATTTTCTTTTTCTGAGAAAATCCATTGAACATGACGACTTTCATCTTTTTAGCATTTATTTTTAGTTAGTTTTTAATTTTTATTTAATAATTCTTGCAATATCTTCTGAAGTTCTAAAGCATTATTTGCAAAAGCAACTATATCATCTTCAAATTCTAAATGACATAATTATTCTTCATTTATTTTTACTCTCTTAGCTTCCCATTTTAATTCACAAAATGTCTTGTAAAACTGCTGTAAAAAGTTTTGGTGATACGGAATCATCTTTTTAAAATCCTTAATTTGAATCTTTTTAGCATCACTATATAATCTAATCATTGTTGTTGCATTTTGATAAATATTCTTCAGAATTTGATAATATTCCAGTCTATATTTTGTTGAACAAAGCTTTAATTATCGTGGTGCTTACCATATCAAGTGCCTTTTTCTAACTACAAATCCAAAACATAATGGCTATTCATATTTATTTATCTTTTCTATAACCTTTCTCAAAATTTGATTGTGAACACTATGTTAAAACTACTTTTAAATTTAGTTTGTTCTTTTATTAAATTCACTGTAAATGAGTTATAATTATCTTTGTAAAGATTTTGTATAGAACTTATAAAAGACTGATAGACTGCAATTTCTAATATTTTTCCATTTTTTCATTTCTTAAATATCATTACTCTTACTGCATATTATAATTAGATATATTTTTAATATTTGAATATTTGATATATAGATTTGCCTTTTTATTTTTTCGTATGCTTCTTTTAAAATATTGTAATAATTCTGCCATTTCCTAGAATGAAAAGTTCCAAGAAATGAGATCTATTTTAAATTCATTAGAATATTTCTGAAAGGTTAAGAATATCAACTGTTAAGAATATCTTCCTTAAGTTTTCATCTTTTTAATTTTACATTGGCACTCATTCTACATGTCACTAATTGATGTTTTACTACTGTGTTTAATCTTATTAAAAATATTACAATTTTAAAACACATATTTTTCATTAGTCAAAACATAATCTAATTCTGCAGAACTTTCATTTAGATGCTTCCATGTCCATTTCTATTAAACTTTTTTTTTTCAAAGAAAGAAATCATAATATACAATTTCCTGTGAACTCCACTTGTTTGCGTCCTCTATCACTTTTATTATCATAACCAAATTTACCCACAGCTCTTTCATCTTTTAATCATTTACTAATTCTAGAATTAGAATCTTTCAATTTTAAAATTTGATTTGATCTGATCAAAAACATTTTGTACATTGATATAAAATTCCTCTATTTTTTCATCACAATAAGAACTTGTTGGAGTTTAAATATCAATGATTTGCATTTGCTATCTTTCATTAATTTGAATAATTACTCCTACCACTCTGATTTACCATTAATTTCTACAATATTGTTCTTCCATTTTTTATTTAGAATGATTCCCATAACATTTATGTTTTCAATATTTGTGCCATTGTAATAGAAGTGCTATCTACTTTTTAATCACTTGTTTCTTTACCTTTTCTTCTAAGCACATATAATCCAACAAAGTCCCATTTAATATTAGAAAATTTATTTGTAAAAATTATGTAATCTTCCTTCATTTGAAAGTGATCTGCAGTTGCAGATTCCTAAGTAAAATGTCACCATTGAATGACAATGTGAATCAGAAAATAAGAAGTATAATTGAGTTTTGTCTGTCATGATTGTAAATATCTAATTTTAGAAAATCATTCCCCTATACATTCATCATACCTTCAGAAAAACTCATTTGGTGTTTCCGTTAATAACTATTAGTTATCAGAGAAGAAATACCATGGTGTATTTAATGGAGTGGACATTAAAATTTTTTCTGCTCAATTCCTTTAAGGTCTCAAAGAGAAACCAGAGTCACTTTTCAATTAACAACTACATCACTTCCAATTAATTCAACTAAAATTGTTCTAGCAATTTATTTCATTTATAAATTGTAATTTTCCAAATACTTTTATTTTACTTTCAACATTTCTCTTTGTATAGCTTTATATATTGTCTATTAAGTTATTATCATTGTCATTAAATTGTTTTCATAAGGGAGATTAAGTACAGACATTCTTTTCTATAAAATTCTCCTTATACCATATATTCTATATATTATAAGATACTAGTTTCAATTTCTTATTTTAAAATATAAGAAAATCATATACATAAGTATTTACTTAATATTGAATATATGTAAGATTTTTAGAGGTCTAATAAATATATTAGATTTTAAAATTTTCTTTAATATATGTATGTATGATCAATAATAGCTAATGGTATGCCTGCAATTCAACTTTACACACTAAAAATTTTTAAAATTTCATCATTACTTAATATATGGCCAGTGTTGTAAAATTGATAATTAGTATTTCATGGATCAATTTAATGTTGGCTTAAACTAGAGAGGCTACTATGATATAAATATTCCTGAGATCTATCATTTGATTCTTAAGTTGAATGTATATTTGAAAACCCTATTACATTTACTATCAACAAGAAAATCTGTTTAGCTTGGAAAATAAACTGATAATATGCTAGCCAAATGAAGCACAAGAGAAATAATGTGGCCCTATATTCTCCTTTTACTGGTAAATCTTGCTAAGTTTATGTTTTGATGATATCAGAACATGTCTTGCATTGTTAAAAAATATATAAATATATATATATTTAAAAAAAACATTTAATTTGATGACTAATGCACTAAAAAAACAAAAAGTATTTTTTTCTTGAACAACAATTTTGGTTGCTATATAGAACTTGAAATAAAATTGTGGAGCACCTGTAAATTAATTAATTCAATCAATAATAGATTATTTGCTTTGATCACAAACTGTTTTGATTGAATTAACTAATTTATACATCTCACAATTTTATTTAATGTTTCGTGCTTAATCATCAAATTCAATAAAAGTTTTTTTATTTAATGTTTCATGCTTAATCATCAAATTCAATAAAAGTTCTTTTATTTAATGTTTCATGCTTAATCATCAAATTCAATAAAAGTTTTTTTAAAATACTTTTTTATATATATTATTTTTTAATGTTTGGTAAAATAAAATATAATATATAAAATCATGTAAAACCTATTTCAATTTTTTTTGTTTTTATGGTAGCAGTTTAAAAAGCATATTCTGTAAACAATCAAAAGAAATTAAGATTTCATCCTTTATTCCTTTTTCTTTATATTTTAATTAACTGTAAATGGCCAAAAATTAACTATAAATGCTCATAAAATTTATTCAATACTTTGCTTTTTTTACTGAATAATCCTGGAATATTGCATTATCATTGATGCTGAACTCTTTGAAGGAAAAATGTTTAATAGAAATAATAAGACAGAATTTAAAAAAAACATGTTTATGTTAACTATCAAAAGAAATTAAGATTTCATCTTTTACTTCTCTTTGTATTTGAATTAATTGTAAATATCCATAAAATTTCTTTAACACTTTGCCATTTGTTTTTGAATGCATTAGCCATCAAATTAAATAAAAAAACATGTTTAAGGATTCTTATATAAATTAAATTAATGACAGCAACATGGGTTTGAAATGTGGTCACCAGCACTGTTAGAGTGGATAAATCTGAAATATTGTATTGTCACTGATACCAAACATAGATACAAAATTTGAAGAAAATCTATTTAATAGGAGTAGGTTAAAAATTAGTTACAAGATTTGGCCCAAACAAACTGAAGAGGCAAGTTAAATTAAAATATTTAAAAACAAATATTGATTCAATATGTATCTTATCATGTATTAATTTTCATGATTATAAAATCTAAGCATTTTAATAAAAGCCAAAGTCATTTGTATATCGAGAAAAAAGAAAAGATTAATAATTTATTTTTTTAAAAAAAAATTATAGGAAAAAAAATGAAAATATAAAAATCTTGATGGTAGGAAATACAATTTTTAATAGGTAATTTTAGACAACAACTTAAGAGTTAAAAACTAAAATGAGGAAAAATGTAAATTTTTTTAGTATCTTGACAAATAACTAATAATGATGAATTTGCATTATCTTTTTTTTTTTTACATATAACGTTACAAAAATTTAAAAATTAATTAAAAAATTAATCTGTTCATCATTTTAATCATGCAGAATTTTAAAAGTTGCTTACTTATATTGAGTTTTAAAATGTTTTTAACAATTTGAAATTATTATGAAATATTAATTATTACATATAACTTAAATTATTTATATATGTGTTGTTGTGTATTTATTAATTCGGTTTTCATTACAATATTTTAAAAATTAAAACAGTTTTTATCTGTATATAAATGTTAAAAAAATGCTTGCAATAATAATTTTGACTAGAATTTTATAAATAATTCATTGGTATAATAAAAGATTAATTGATTTTTTTTTAAGTTATTAAAAAAAATAGATACATATAAAATTTTGTTTTTTTTTTCAAAAAAAACTATAAATAAGTACTTACTTTAAAAAAAATTTTTTTTTATGCATATACAGTAGATATCCAATTATCTATAATCTGCTTTTAATAATTATCATATGAAATGTCCTATATAGCTTTATCCAATGCTATTCTTTCAAATGCATATTTTTTAATTTTTTTTAATATTCAAAGTATCAATGATTCTGATTAATAAAATAATCAATTGTTTTATTACTTGGGGTTTTATTAAAAAAATTAAGCTCCAGAAATGACAAAATTCAAACATAATTAAAATCCACCAGTCTGCCACTGAATTAAACTATGCAGGATTACTCTGATTCACTGTCATAACTCCATTATATATATATATAACTCCATTATATATATATATATATAATTTTTATACAGTGCCTCTGCATAAGATTCTACATTTTACTTCTATAGATGAAGATAATATTTCATGATCTCTCTTTTATTTTGTTATTTATCAATTTTTTTTTTTTTTTCTCATTCAGTTGGCTTATTCTTTGAGCACAGTACTAGAGTAATAGATATGAAAGCTAAAAAAAATTGTAGATAAAGTTCAATTTTCACCTTTCTATTACTTGAATAACACATGATCACTTGAGCAATCAAGTACTTGATTATTCTTATTACTATTGTTCCGTTCATTATGATCATTAGTATTATTTTTTCTATATTTAACTTCATATTCATCTTTTTTTTTCCATCTATTTTTAAAATTAGGTATACATTTTTTAAAAAAAAATCTATTTTCAAAGAAACAGTAAAAGAAATGTATATTTCTCTTTATTATTAAGATGGGTATTTTTTTTAAATTTCACTAATTCATTTCTCAATTTTTTAATAGAATATATTGTTTGATTATGAACAATATTGTTTCATTACCATATCATTAGTTAGTCTGCAAAATTTATAAACAATTTATTAATACATACTATAACTATTTTTTATACAATTTTTTTAATATATACTATTTGACATTGGAAATTATCTCACTCAAAGAAAAGCAAATCATTAATTCTGGACTAGGAATTAAGATATGCAAATTATAAAAATTGCAACCTATTATATATGAAATGCAAAAAATATAAGAACTATATTTTTAAAAGCCATCGAGTTGATTAATATTTCATGTTTAAAATATCAATAAAATACTCTCATAATAATGGTTAGCATAATTTGAATTTCTAATCCAAACTAGATAAACTTGGAAAAGTTTTCAGACTGAAAATGGGCTAAACCTTTTTTTTCCAGAGCAAACATTTAAGTATTGGTTAGTAATTAAATGTATAACAAATTATTAACTGGATATAAAGATATTAGATTAATATTGGTTGGTCAATGCATGTTTGATGCATGGCTTATAATAACAAAGTATGATGTACTGTGATGCAGTTTTTAACATCAATTATGTTAGTATGTTAGTATCATACATCTATAAACCATGAGCCCATTCTTTAATATTTGTCTTTTTAAATAAAAAGTTTAATGTTTTCCCAGAATATTCTATATTCTTAAGACATGTTAATATTTTTCCAGAATATTCTATATTCTCATGATCCACAAATTATATTGGCAAATGCATTTCCAAAAAAAAGTATGATTATTCATATTGAATCATATTATAATTTACAGCATGAAATAAATGTGTATGTTTAAAATCAATGATTTTTGGAAGACAAAAGCAATCAGATGAACTGGTGAACTACAGCAGAGTTGTTATGAGGAAAATTATAGAGCCATATAGTAGTGCAGAAAGCATTGGTGAACATAAAATTTATTAATATTAGATCAGAACCTCTTGGTGGGTTATACAATGACACACACACACCCCATTAATTAGAATATTAAGTTCAAAAGTTATAGTGAAGTTGCAAAGCTGCAAATAGTAATGGTATTATGCAAAGTTGAACAATTATTATAAAAAAATGTTTAATTTTTTATTTACAAATATTACTACTATTGTCTATCAGATATTAATTTATAAGGAGCCACAAACTATAACTATTGATCCATCTAAAACATATTTAAAAATTATCTTTACAGTTATTTTATTGTTTTATGTGTGATAATCATAAAACTGTTTTTAAGTAGGATAATATATCAACTACACATTTTGAAAGACTGTTTATGAGCATTTGTTGGCTAATGTTACAAACATTTCTAAACAATCTACATAAAATTATGAAAATAATAAACACTTAATGAAGTCATACTTTTAAGTTCTTCCTTATTCCACGTCAGATTTTATAACTTAATACAATTCTGTCTCCTGTTCATCTAACTAATATATTAATTTGGGAAAACATCATATGATCACCATTTTTAATGCTTACACAAGCTGTTATTCACAGAAGCAAAACTCTATGCAGTAGTGCTACTCAGTGCAAGCCAGAGTAACCAAAAAGTATGAATACTGATCTCTATACAACTATACAAGCTAATGAGCTTAGCTTGAAAACCTTATTGTGTTTTCATTTTGGACTCAAAGCTTTATGGTTAGCTAAAATAGTAAAAGGTGGCTGTAGGAGGGTTGCATTAGATCCTAAGATCTAGATGCAGTGCTCTCAGACTCAAGACTCCTCACTGATGAAAGCCACAAGCTAAAAACTAGTCTGGGGATATTGGATGAGTAAGCACTAGATAGGGATTTTATGCACAAATTTTCCTGCATCTATTGATTACCCTGGCTTGCACTGAGTGGCACTAATGTATGGAGAGTTTTACCTCTGTGGAAATTAAATGCTATGTTATTATGCGGTTTAATAAAACTGTCTTTTGCTCTATGTATATCTTCTTTCTGAGTAGGTCAATAATGAAGTATTGCGATAGAAGACTTTTAAAAAGATTTATGCATCATAATGTATGCAATTGATTTTTAAAGAGATCAAATAATGATGATAGAGTGACATCTATTTATTGTACCAAAAACCCCAAAAAATTATTTGTTGATTTCTTTGGTTTTTTTTTATATATATATAATTTTAATTGAAATAATAAATTTAATGATTTACAAACTATTACAAACAATCCTTAAATCTGCAGAAGTACTTTCAGTTAATTTCTTAAACCTGCCTCAACTGCCATTAAGAGGCAGGTTTAAGAAATTAACTGAAAGTACTTCTGTGGATTTAAGGATTGCTTGTAATAGTTTTCAAACCGTTAAATTTATTATTTAAATTATAATTACAATTTTCTTTTTAATTGACATTATATATATATTGTGACCTTCTGGTTTGGCACCAGAAATAGTCATTGTAGTAGTGTGGTAGTATATCAGTAATATCTGATATAATCCTCTTTAAAAAAAAATGAAATAACGTGAAATTTTTTAAAAAATTTTATTTTGACTTAAAACTGTAATCAATAGTAAGTGTAGGTAATTAAAAAGATTTCTTAAATGTTTAGTATCTTGTTTTGGGGTATAATCAGTAATAGAATAGGGGGGTGGCTTGTTATATGCATAGTCAGTACAGCTTAAGTTGTTGCTTACTTGTTTTATTTGCTCATAAAGCAGTATTCAGTTTTGTTAGAATGATTTTCTAGTCCATTTGTTTTGTACATTTTAATTTATAGCACAAACAGTAAAATATGTTTCACTCATCATCATTCACATTGTCATTTCAGTCAGTATAGTATAATACCTATAGCATATTACTACTGAATATTCATGCATTATCCAACTTCGTTTTTCATTCACATGTTTTATTAAGTCATTAAATATCCCACATTACATTCAAATATTTAATTATATCAATAACAGTATTAAAAATCTAGCTTAATTACATTTTAAATAAATCAATAAATTATGTACAGGTGGATTATATAATGACAAATACTGTAAAATATTTTATTTATTAAAACAATTGTCATTAATTTTATTCTATTGCTTTAAAAACATTTAATTATTAGTTCAATATTTTTTTTTTCATTTATTTAAAAGACAAAATAATTTTTTTTTCATCTCTATTTTTTTTTTTTACTGTCTCAAGTTTTGCATATTTAAGTAGGTTTGCAAGGGGGAGGAGCAATTGACAATCTTTTTCTGATGATGTTAACATTATCGTAAACAATTGGAAGAGAACAATATGATGTAATGATTATTAAAAAAGTTTATAAAAGGAATACTTAAAACTTTTACGAGGGCAGTCTATTTTTTTCTTCAGTCAGTCAATTATTAAAACTTTTACGAGAGCAGTTATAGCTAACCAAAGACAGCTATAACTAGTTTATTTAGCAAAGTTTAATAGTGAAATTATTTTCCTCTTCCAGAGTGCAAGTTAAAATTTTAAATATATTATTTGTTTGCGACATGTGTACTTAAAACCACTAAAAAATATGTCAATTTCCTCCCAGCTGATTATTCAAATTGTCCCAACGTTATGCTAAAGTATAAGTGTTATATTCTATTATTCAAGATAAATTATTATTTAAGAAATGGGAATGCTTAATAGGACTGTAAAATTGTTTTATTTAAATTTAAAATTAACAGGGAAGGATAAAAGAATATTTGTTTATTTTATAACAATTAAGTTTTTAAGCTTTAATTATACTATGAAGGGTTAACAATTGCCACGTGCTTCATTTATGTGTGTGAAAAATGTGAACTGTCATTGAACGATCTCAGAACTTTAATGAACCAATTTCATACCAAATATAAAAGAAAACTCAAAATTTAAAATATACACAAGGAACATGTAATTTTATTGTCATACATATTAGAATAGGGCGGCATAATTATTTATATTTTTACCTTTGGAAAAGAAAAATATAAGATTAAATATGTCATTAAATGTACTTTAATAATTATTTGTTTTTCTAGACTAGTGGGAAGAATGAAATTATAAATGGATAAAGTTATGTGACATTGCTGTATTAATATTACCAATGAGTTTATCTAAATAAATATTATTAATTGAATAACTACATATATTTCTGAATGGCTTTATGATTGTGAAATCAAATGTTAAGTATATCCTAGGAATAAAGTACAAACTTCTATTTTACTTGCATTATGAAATATATTGTTTAATTAAGGAAATTCATTATTTACAACGTTAATAGCTATTCATTAGTTGATAACTAAAAACATTGAATATGCTCTTATGGATTCAACAAAGAAAAATAATATTGTGTCGTTTCTCCTGCAGGAGATATACCATTCTGTGTTAATATTTGTCTTGTGCAGTATAATTATTTTCCTATCTATTTGAAGACATGATAAGAAAAGTCATGTAAAACTATTGGTAAACTTTTGTTTCGTCTAAGAAGAAAAAAGAAGAAAGGAACTTTATTATTATAATTTAATAGCATATTAGATAGTATTAGTTAAGGAATGTTTTATTATTTTAAATATGTTTACTATATGTATTATTATTATTATATTTTCCTTCAAGAACATCTCAATAGCATAATATAAAAACACATTATGCTGGTAATTTTATTTTTATTATTGTTATTATTTTAATAAGATAAGTTTGGTCGTGCATGTGTTAATAATCCACACACATAATAAATGAATGGAAGAGTCCATTCAAAAGGGTGAATAATTATTTAAAAAAATAATTATTATATTAAATCTTACCGAATATATTTCTTTTATAAATTAGAAAACTATTATTTTCAAGAATTATTTCAGCTATAACATACAATTTTATTATTTATTTAGGTTCAATTTAACTACAGATTTGTGCCAATATTAATGCATTATATTATAAAAAATTATTCGTCTTGCTTTGTCCAAAGTAATTAGTATTTTATTCTCCAATTGTTCTTTGAACATTACCAGGTCCTAAATATTGTCAGATATGAGATATTTATTCTTTATTAATTCTAGCAGTAATAATTAATATTTTAACAGTAATTCTTTGCTTACTGCGATTTTAAATGGTCTGTATATCACATGCTTATACGTGTGTGTGTCTATTATTAAACTTATTTATAATTATATGTAATTGCCAGTGAAAATGATTTTAAATCAATCGGATTCGGAAGGAAAAGAGGATCAATCATTTGAAGAATTAGAAAGTTGTTAAGAGAGAATTATTATTTTTTTGTTATGACTGAATGAAAAGTATTTTGTGGCTATATGCTATAAAGTTTACAATGTTTATAATATTTTATGGGATTGAGTTAGTATGTTTGTTAGTTGAATATTTAATATGGGTAGTTGCCCAGTGTATTGTAGTGTATAGGATTGAGTAATCCTTTGTTTTCCATGTATTGGAGTATTTTAATAGGAGTGGATTGAGTCCTCCTTTTATATTTGATATATTGAATTAAATGTGTATGGAGCTAGAAATGTTTTCTCCCTGATTTTCATTTGGTGATGAGTTATTCCACCAATTATTTAGTCTTAAAGATAGACTTGGAAGTTATTGTTATATTACCTGTTTTGAATTATATAAATCTGTTATCTCATGTGTGTATTGGATGTTTTCCAGCTTATGCTATAGCTTAGTGTTTGATGGTTTATGATAAAAAAGAAGAATAAAAGGAAAGTATAGTGTCTTATAAAACAGCTGTATTATAGTTGATAAATAAAGATTGATTGATCTTCACTTCCAACCGTATTATGATTATATTGAAATATCATAAGCAAACCGATTAGATTGATTAACATTATTTATTTATTTTCTTTGACACACAGCATAATACAGATTCATGCACAAATTGTTAATTTTGATATAAAAAAATTCATCATCAATGTAGAATTTTACTTATCATTTAAAAACATTTTGTAGTAATCATTTAAGCTTCATCTCATTGATTTTTATCATTTAATCATAATTTGCATAAATAATTAAGCAAAGATAGGACATTAGTTAATGAATACAAAGATTTACTTTATTTTGGCAAAGCAGAACCTAATTATCCAATAGAATACTTTACTGCAAAACTACAAAGGAAAAATACATTTAATTAATAGAAGTATTTATTTTCTTTGGTAAGATGGTCTAATATTATTCTTAGTTTAAATCCCCTTATTTTAATTTTATTTTAAGATATTTTAAAAGTAACAATGCAAAATCTTAATTTGTTCAGTAATTAGAATATTAATCTATATTGTTGTTATAAAAATTTTAGTAATAAATGAGTGATATTCAGCAAAAGTCTGAATAAAAGATACTTTAGTAATCATTTACTAAAAGTATAAGGTCATATTTATTTTGTTTTATTTTTGTAGAAGTCTATCAGAAATCACTGATAGATAAAGAGACATTTCTTTATAGTAAATAATAGGGACTTATTTAGTTCATTTAATGTTTCAAATAAAAAGTTTACCAATTTATCAAAATGTTCTTATGAAAATATATAGTAGATGTAAAAGTTAATGAATCATGTTGTATTATATCTTCTTGTATAACCAGTACTCAATAATATTAAATCCCTTTGGAATTTGTGTTAATAACAATAAAAGAAAAGTAGATGTTGATTTAACTATTTTCTATTTGATTAATAAATATTTTGTTATCTAAATTTGTATTTGGAGTTTCTTCTATAACATTCATTCGTATTTCACATTTCCACACATGCTTATACATTTATTTTATTTAATGTAACATAATTGTATTTTATTTAATTATAATAAATCTCAAGATATGATGATGTTGATTTCCTTGATTCAAACACTATATGAGATGCCAATTACCTACTGATCATTTTTAAAAGGGTTTTGTTATTTAATTTTTGTTTAGATGATGAATTGAAATCAAAATGTGCCCGATTTCTTTCATTACCTAACTGCAAGTATCTAATTAGGGTATTGTTTGGTTTATAATATTATTTTCATAGTATCAAATAATAATTGGAGATATAGAAATGTTAGATCAAGCCATACCATAAGTTAATTCCCTGAAATCTTCAATTTAATTTAGATTAGATAATAAATTAATTTAGCCAGATTAGATTAGTGAGTAGTTAAAATTTAGTAGTGATAGGTTTAGTTTGAGTTTAGATCTAGTGAATTATACATTACAATTTCTAAAATATTATTTTTATTTTATTTTAGTTATTAGTTTAATTGTATAATATAGTAGAGGTTGTTCAGTGCATATGGATGGTGGGAGGAGGTGAAATATAGAGTATTATTAGTTAATTTTAGCTGGTAGAATTTTACCAATTTAATTTTGTCTAGCATAGAACTTGATAGATGTTTATTCCTATTAGTAATAGTATTTTCTCCCACATCTAATGTACATTGTACACCTCATACACCTCTGTATCCCTCAACTGAGTTAGTTTTAGGTGAAAGCTTTAATTAAGAGCCTCATGAATAGATTTAGGTAAAGTTAAATAAATATTTTATTCTATGATCCATAGAATTGGCACCCCTGGGTAATTGTTAGTGTTGGTGTTAGGTGTGAGGGGTTACTATATATATATATATATATATATATATATATATATATATATATATATATATATATATATATATATATATATATATATATATATATATATATATATAAGGTGTGAATGTTGCCTTGACAGCAGTGAGAAATATTGATTACTATATTTTACTGTGAATGTTTAGGTAGTTACTGGTTGGAATTTAATTACATCATTATCCCAGATTAGCTTTAGGCACTATTTCTCTTATTATTTCTAAATAATACATGGGCAATTTAAAAGTATTGCAGTTTGTAATGTTATAATTGACTATTTATTAGTCTGCATTACAGTGACATGTTTATTTCATGTTTAAAGAGGTTTATTTAAACTTCATTGTATCAATATTTCATTCTCTGTAGTCAAGTTGCAAGCTTTAAGTGTCCATATATATTCAATGGACCATTAGTAAGAATGGATTTCCATTCTTGCTATTAAAAGGTGTGAAGTTTGCCTGTGAGAAATATTGATTACTATATTTTACTGTGAATGTTTAGGTGGTTACTGGTTGGAATTTAATTATATGTATTGAGTCGATAATTTTGGTTGGCACATGTTATATTTTCTGTGCATGTAAATTACGTATATACACATATGTATATTAAGTATAAAATAAGAAATAAATGCTGTGTGTATAGAAAGTTTTTTTTTTGGAATTATTTTTAGTTTTTTTTTAATAGTAGGTTTTTGGTATTATTTATCAGTATTTTTTTATTGGAATTTGGAAAAAAAAAACAAAGAAAAGAAAAGGCAAAATGGTTGATTAGTTGTTGTTTTTTTTAATTGGATTGAGAGATTACATCGTAACTGATATTAAAAAAAAATATACATATTTTTTTGTTTTTGGAGAACAATTTTAATTAAATTTTTAAATCTGAAAGGAGGGGGGAAAGAATTGTAATTAATTCTATTGTAGTGGCTTATAGTTGGAAGGTGTTAAAAACAAAAAAAGAATTAAAGAAATGCAATCACTGGCTGGGAACGTGATCCAATAAAAGAACAATGGATAAAAAAGTCTATAAATAGAGAGAAAAACCTATTGTATTATTATTCAATGATTAGCTTTTTTTAATAAAAGAAAAGAACTATTAGAGAGTGCAAATAAAATGTTAGAAGGCTAACCAACTAAAATCCACCCCCAGCCAGAACACTGGCCGATTCCTAGATTTTCATTGCACTGGGAAACCACCTCATGGAACAAGGCCACCTAAGAGAAAGCAAAGCTAGCTGGAGGACAAAATTCATTACTGTAAATCAACTCCCAAAGGATCCCAAAGAACGCGTATGAACACTGATCGATCGGGGTAATATAAACTTTGCTTTTTGATTGAACTCTAGATTGCTGAACCTAAAAACATATCTAATTAGGATTGTATTTAATCAGCCATGAACTATAAGTTGTGACAATAGAAGGGGTTTTGTTATATATATATTTATAATGCTTATGTTTACATTGTCCAATTAGTTTTATTTATAATACATAATTTATTTATATTTGTGTTTTTTTTTTAGTTTTTTTTTTACAGAGGGTTTTCAAATAACTTTTGATGAAATTCAAGACTATAGGGGGAGATTAAAAATAATAATAATTCCATGAATGAATCCCAAAAATTGATATCGAAATAGAATGTAGAAATGATTTAAGAAAGCAAAAATGAAAAGTTTAATGGTTACGTAAATATTGAAAGAGAGAGTAGGGGTTTAGTGTAACAACTGACTCCTAATAGTAAACTGCTTAGTCTCTGTACCGGTCAAGATTTGGACCAGTCTGGTACACTTATATATATATATATAAGTAAAAGTGCATGTTCCTTCGAGAACAAAAAATACACATTACTCTTCACCTTTGTTGTTTTTTTATTTTATTTATATATATATAAAAAAAGAATGATAATGTTAATCATGTTAAGTTTATACAAAAAAAGAAGGTAGAAGGGAAATTATTAATGATTTGTTTCTATCAAGAGTCTTGGATAAAAGAAAAGTAAAAATTATAATAAAGCGTATTATTATTTGAAACATATTTAAGTGTACTTGTTTGTTCCTTTAGCGCTTTTTGTGATAATAAAACATATGATCATCACATATACATGCATATTAAAAATGGGATTACAAAGGGGAGGTTAGTTGGATCTGTCATACATATAAAAATTAACAGCTGCGAATATAAGAATCTTCTAATTTCGTGGCTCTAGGTTCTTTTCCTAGTGGCGCCCTCATGTGATACGATTCCAGTTGTAATTAAATTTTTGATTCTTAACCTACAAACCTTTAGATACAAAAAGTAATGGCACAGAGGGTCAGAGGAAGTAAGATAGAAAATGGCACCCAATATGGGGCCATGAGAATAATAAACAGTCAGAGATAGGAGTTGTGAGATAGGCAAGGTAGAGTTTTTAGATGAGATCAGAGTTGGTATCTTAATTGGGGGAGGGTTTTATGCCATATGAAGTAATTTTGTTTACATAATAAACAAAAAAAGTGAGACAGAATAGAAATAAAAATTTTCAAAGGAAAAAAAAAAGAGAGACTTTATTTGAACACATAGAGAGCCTAAAAGAGTGTTTCAAAATATAAAAAGTAGGAGAGAAAGAAAAAATAATAATAGCAAGTAACCATTTGGTAGGCATAGCACAAGATTAGTGGAGAGCTATATATGAGAGGCTGGACAATTTTAAAAAATACATTAAAGCATTAATGTGTAGATTTTGGAGCATAGAAAGACAAGAAAAATTGTGAAGGCATGTAGAAAGAGAAAAATATACGAAAGAGGAGGGGATGTATACACAGGTTTTTCTGACACAAATAAGGAAGTTTAAAAAAGTAATCGAATACCCAATCTTGGAATACCAGATGATGTGTATAGTAAAGAGAAACATGCAAAAAAATATACAAGATAGACTAACTACCTGAATCCATAAAGGAGTGGAGGAGGTATTGGAAGCACTTTGAATAGAGGAAAGCATAGAGGAACAAGAGGATTGAGAAGAAACTAAACTCAAAGTGTTAAATATAGTTATAGAAGAAGAAGAAAGAGTACAGACAATGGCTGACCAAATGTGCCCGGTGATCACAGTAAAAGTACAGTGGATTCAAGTGCAAGCATTGTTGGATTCAGGGAGCCAAATCTCTATAATTTCAAATGAATTACTAAATCAAATTAAGAATCAGGAAGCAAAAATACACATATTACCTCTAAAAACATCAGAAATAACGATGGCAAATGATAAAAGAGTTAGGCTCAACCCCATGCAGGTATATGGAGAAATACAGGTGGGAAAACAAAGGATACAACATACGCTATTATCGATGCCAAATTTAATAGAAGATATGATACTGGGGTCAGACTTTATGCATCAGACTCACACAAAAATTAATTACTGTAAAAAAATAGCAATAATAGAAAATGAAAGAATTCCGTTCAGTGAACGAAGTAGTCAAAGTAATAAAGTAGCACAGATGATAGTAGAGAATATTTATGAGGAAACAGAGAACAAAGTAAGCAAGTTAAAGAAAAATAATAACTGGGAAAATCAACTCAGAGAAATATTACAGCAACACGAACGAGTATTTGCTATGAACCCCAGCTTTATAAAGGGATATGTACACTGGATAAGAGTAAAAGAGGAGACTCAGTTTCAGGGGAGATCATATCCTATTCCAGTTAAATATAAAACCGAAGTAGAAGGTCAAATACAACAGATGGAACAATGGGGAATCATAAGAAAACAGCAGTCTCCTTATATAAACCTTCTGGTAATTGTAATGAGGGTATGTTTAGATGCTTGGCAGTTAAACGCTATTACGATACCAGACAGAGATGTACCACCTCATATAACAGATTTGCTGTTAGAATTTCATGAAAAGAAATACTTTTCATCTTTCGACTTAACTTCGAGTTGCTGGCAGATGCCACTTCATGGAGAAGATCAAAAGTACACTGCATTTAGATATGAGGGATATATGTATGTGATTCAATGTGTGCCGTTCGGGTTTGGTTAATAGTGGATTCAGTTTGTTACGCTGTTTAGATCAGGTATTACCCAACAGGGTGAAACAGTTCATGGTATATTATATGGACGACATTGTAATAGCTTCATGTTCCTCTCAAGAGCATTTAGAAAATTTATCAGTGTTTTTACAGGAGTGTCAAATGAAAAACATTACGATCAAATTTAAAAAAAGTAACATTTTGCAAAAAGACATTTTATTTTTAGGTCATCTTGTCTGCATGCAAGGTGTAAGCATGCATCCTGATAAAATTGAATCAATAACCAATTTTCCTCAACCTAGGAATAAGAAACAAATCAGATCATTTCTCGGCATATGTAACTTTTATCAGAGATTCTATGACAATTTTTCCGGAGACACAGAAGTGCTTATACAACTGCTTAGAAAAGGAAGTCAATGGGAGTGGGGTGAAAAACATGAAGCATTCAAAACAATTAAAGAAAACTTTCTAAAAGTAGTTACACTTGCTTATCCTAATTTTTAAAAAAAACCTTTTATGCTACAAATGGACAGCAGCAAAGTCGGGTTGGGGCCCATTCTATTTCAAGAAAATGAAGAAAGAAAACTGCAAGTTCTATATTTTTTAGGTAGAACTCTAAATCAAGCAGAAAGAAATTATACAGCTACTGAAAAAGAGGCACTGGCCATAATTTGGGCATTAAACAAACTCAAACATTTATTACTAAGATCTGAGATTATCATTATCATGACCATAAGAGTTTGGAGTTTATTAACAAATGCTATTTAACAAATAATAGACTTATAAGGTGGGCCTTATATCTTCAAAGGTTCAATTACCAGGTAGTACATTGCTCAGAAAAAGAAAATATAGTGCCTGATATACTGAGTAGAAATCTGGCTCCAGACAAAGGTCAGAACCTAACATTAGAGGGAGCCCGATTAACCCCACTTGCAATGGATTCTGATAAAGCGATGGAAAGTGATATGAAGATAATAAAGTTTTTTCAAGCATCTGATTTTACATGCAAAAAACTAATACAAGGCTGTAATAATATCAGACCAGAAACCACGTACGAGGTAATAATAAATTACAGTGGTATAGAATGATGAACGGGACATTAATGTTTCAGATTAAGTGAAGGACAGATTACTGGAAAATAGTTATACCTCAGACTTTAAGGGAACGCTTGATAAATTATGTACATAGGATCTATGGACATTATGGGTCACTCAAGATAAATAAACTCATGCAAAGATGTTACTATTTACCAAATATGTACCGGTCTGTTGTGGATATGATACAGAAATGCTACAAATGTAAACAAAATAAACCTGCAAATAAGAATTATGCTAGGATGCTTACACCTATTATACCTAAAAAACCAAATGAGTTATTGGCCATCAATTTCTATGGCCCTTTGCCTTCATTTCATCAATACAGGTATATTTTGGTGACATACGAAGTTTTTTCGAAGTTAGTACAAGTGTATCCTTTGCATAAAGCTGACACAAAATCATCGATCGCTGTGTTGAGAGACAAACAGTTTGCACAGGTGGGTAAACCTAGTGCAATTTTGAGCGATCATGGTATGCCTTTTATGACCAATGAATGGAAAAATTGGCTTCAGCAAGAGAAGGTACATCATGTTTTAACCTCCATTAAAAACCCTCAATCTAACCCTTGTTAAAGGGTTATGAAAGAATTAGGGTGTTTATTCAGGGCTCATTTGAAAGGAAACCCCAAGCAGTGGTTTAATGTACTTCCATGAATGATCAAAATTATAAATTGTACTTACCATGAGTCCACTGGCCTGGCCCCTGAAAGATTACATTATGGCCAGATCGAATCTGGTACCATCAGAAAAAGGATTAGTTAATGTGGAAAACGATTGATGTCAAGCTATAGAACAGTTAAAAAAGCAAGCTGAACAGAGAAAAAAAGGGGAATGTATATCCAGGGCATTTTGAGATAGGAGACTGGGTTTATATCAAAACCCAGCCAGTGAGCCGGGTGAGTGAGAAGCAATATAAGAAAATTTTCCCTTTGTTTGAAGGCCTATACAAAATTGTTCAAAAATGCAGACCTAATGTGTTTATTGTGTTAGAAAAAAGGGGGAAGAAAAGGGACTTATAATGCAAGGTGTTTAAAGCCTTGTAAAAAGAGAGAATTGACAGGGAAGCCTACATGGAGTAATTAAAGTGTTTTTTATATATATTTTTTTTTATTGGGAAGGGATGCAATGAGCTGATAATTTTGGTCAGCCCATGTTATATTTTCTGTGCATATAAATTACGTATATACACATATGTATATTAGGTATAAATTAAGAAATAAATGCTGTGTGTATAGAAAATTTTTTTTTTTTTGGTATTATTTATTAGTTTTTTTATAGTCGGTTTTTGGTACTATTTATCAATTTTTTTATTATTGGGATTTGAAGAAAAAAAACAGAAAGAAAAGAAAAGGCAAAATGGTAGATTAGTTGTTTTATTTTTTAATTGGATTGAGAGATTACATTGTAAGTGATATTAAAAGAAAAAAATAATAAAATATTTTTTTGTTTTTGGAGAACAATTTTAATTAAATTTTCTAATCAGAAGGGAGGGGAAAAAGAATTGTAATTAATTCTATTGTCGTGGCTTATAGTTGGAAGGTGTTAAAAACAAAAAAAGAATTAAAGAAATGCAATCACTGGCCAGGAACGTGATCCAATAAAAGGACAATGGATAAAAAAGACTATAAATAGAGAGAAAAACCTATTGTATTATTATTCAATGATTAGCTTTTTTAATAAAAGAACTATTATAGAGTGAAAATAAAATGTTAGAAGGCTAAACAACTAAAATCCATCCCCAGCTGGGACACTGGTCGATTCCTAGATTTTCATTGCACCGGGAAACGACCTCATGAAATAAGGCCACCTAAGAGAAAGTGAAGCTAGCCAGAGGACAAAATTCGTTACTGTAAATCAACTCCCAAAGGATCCCAAGGAACATGTATGAACACTGATCGATCAGGGTAATATAAACTTTGCTTTTTGATTGAACTATAGATTGCTGTACCTAAAAACATATCTAATCAGGATTGTATTTAATCAGCCATGAACTATAAGTTGCAACAATAGAAGGGGTTTTGTTATATATATATATAATGCTTATGTTTACATTGTCCAATTAGTTTTATTTAAAATACGTAATTTATTTATATTTGTGTGTTGTTTTTTTTTAATTTTTTTACGGAGGGTTTTCAAATAACTTTTGACGAAATGCAAGACTATTGGGGGATATTAAAAATAATAATAATTCCATGAATGAATCCCAGAAATTGTTATCGAAATAGAATGTAGAAATGATTTAAGAAAGCATGAATGAAAAGTTTAAGGGTTGAGTAAATATCAAAAGAGAGGGTAGGGGTTTAGTGTAATAAGTGACTCCTAATAGTAAGCTGCTTAGTCTCTGTACCGGGCAAGATTTGGACCAGTCTGTGATACTTATATATATAAGTAAAAGCACATGTTCCTTTGAGAATGAAAAATACATATTACTTAAAATGAATCTCCCCCCCCCCCCCCCGGGTGGGGGGGGGGGGGGACTCTCATCTTTGTTGGTTTTTTATTTTATTTATATATATATAAAAAAGAATGATAATGTTAGTCATGTTAAATTTATACAAAGGAGGAAGGTAGAGGGAGAATTATTAATGATTTGTTTTTATCAAGAGTCTAGGATAAAGGAAAAGTAAAAATTATAATAAAGTGTATCATTATTTGAAACATATTTAAGTGTACTTGTTTGTTCCTTTAGCGCTTGTATGTGATAATAAAACATATGATCGTGACATATACACGCATATTAAAAATGGGATTACAAAGGGGAGGTTAGTTGGATCTGTCATACATATAAAAATTAACATCCGTGAATATAAGATTCTTCTAATTTCATAGCTCTAGGTTCTTTTCCTAGTGGCATCCTTGTATGATACGATTCCAGCTATTTTGGTCATATAAGATGTTTAGATATGAAAAGTAATGGCACAATATATATATTATGTTGGTCATATAAGATGTTTGTATACATATTTGAATGTATTTTATTATAAAATAATAGACCCTTGCATAAAGTAGCCATATTTTCCCATTTGATAGCATTAATCTCTCTTCATTACTACAGATCCAGCTATATAAATATAATTAATAAAGTTTATTAGATGGTGATGTCAAATTACTTCCTTGCATTGATTTTTCAAACTATTGGGAAGCGGGGGGGGGGGAGCGTAACAGACAAAAACATACTTTTCAACATCTGCCTTAAAGTCATGCTATTTAAGTTAATTGAGAAAGATCAGTGCTGTGAAATATACATGAAAGAATGCCTGCACTCATTAAAAATTAATAGGAAACAGAAATTATATGATCTTAGATCAGATTGAATATTCATTGCCATGAAACAATACATGAATTATTAGTTAGTATATTAGCTCCAATGACTTAAGTGAACCAATAGGTGATGAATACTCAATCTGATCTAAGATCAAATAATATCTGGTTCCTGTTAATTTTTAACAAGTGTTGGCATTCTTTCACATATGCTTCACTATCCTCTCATATTCCTGAGAAGGGCATGCTTCTCTGGAGTCACATACATAATCCCTTAAATATGCCAGTAGGTAATGATGTTTGGCAGCATCTGCTTTCTTCTTGAAAATCAGTATCCTCTACTTGGGCTGTAGTGCAACAGGTTCATCTGGAACTTCTACAGCTTCATTATGTTTCCTATCTGATCTTCTGTGCAGTGTTCACCAGTTGCCTTATTAGTTTCAGATACTTTTTTCATCACAGTCTATGTTTACTTCTGCCCAATTTTTCAGAGTGTGGTTTATATGCTGATGATAGCATGCTCCTGTTGTTGCTTACATTCTGACTATTTGGTCTGAAGTAACTTTAGTTATTTGACCATATACCCATATCTTATGTAGACTGTCATGCATCCATACATTTTCTCTAACAGTGTAGATATTTTTCCCAAGGTCCAGTATAAGAATGGCCAGCTTAATTCCTGCCCATCAATTTTTCTGCAGGTGATTTTCCTGTAGATGTGGAAGGAGTAATGTGCTGATATAGTGCTGTCATGTTTAATACTTTGGCTATGTCTGTATAGTTTAATGTATTTAATGTCAACTTTAATTGTTGCACAGCTTTTTTAGCTATTCCATTCCATTTGATTCTGGGTGATACGGAGAAGCATAAATATGTTTCACTTCCCATTTATCTAAGAATAATTTAAATTCTTTGGAAATAAAGCCAGTTACATTATCCAAGACCAAGACTTCTGGCAAACAATGATATGAAAATATTTCCTGTAATATGCAGATGGTTTCTGCTGCACTAGTATTTCTTGCTAATTTATATTCACCCCACCTGGAGCCAGCATCTATTAATACAAAAACATTTTACCATTTATTGGACCTGCATGGTCTACGTGTGCATGACTTTATGATCTGTTAGTTTTAGGCGATGATGTAAAAAAGTCCTTTTGTAGTAGATTGACAGGGCTTGCATTTTTATATATATGTTTCTATATCTGTCCCCATACCTGGCCAATATATATAACTGCAGTGTTAAAAGTTTTATTCTAACTACATTCAGATGCCCTTGATGCAGTATTTCCAATATTTTAGGGTGACCTACTGGTGGTACTAATACTTTGTCATCCAGTATAATGCAGCCCTTAGACTCTGACAAATGTAGAGGCACACTCCATAAAGATTTATTTAAATAAGGATGTCTGCTGGGCCATCTTTTTCAGATCTAGTTGATTAGAAGTTGGTATCCTATCATTTCTTGCATCCACCTAGTAACAGTTGCACTAATAATTATTTTAGCCCAGAGCCATCTAAACACATATCTCACCCACATTTGTGGAATAGGTGCCAAGTGAGGGGGGAAAATTGCAGGGATTTTGATATTGCCTTGAGAGACTTGGCAAGAGTTTGCACATATGGAGAGTACTTAGAAGAAGCATTGTTTGAACAGTTCTTATGGGGGGAGGGGTTAGCAATGACAGGCTCTGTCAGCATTCATTAGCCATCTCAGACCCAACATATTCTAATGCCATAAAAAGAAATATGACCTACAAGTTGATTATGAGTAATGCTAAAGAATTTCAACAGGCAAATATGGACAGTACCAAACAAATGATAATCAACAAGACAAGCAAGACAGAAGACCCCCAAATAAAAAAAGTAAATGCTACTGCTGTGGAAAAGTTGGACATTTTTCATGCAATATGCAGATGGAAAAGTGCTAAATATAACAATTGCAGAAAATTTAGCCACCTAGCAAAGGTCTACCACACTAAGAGTGTATCAAGTTTTGGTAAAAAAGCTTCTGGGAAAAATGTTCAAAACCCAGAAAAATTGATGCAAATAAATAAAGCAGAGACAAAAAAATGAACAGCAAATAATGTTGGTGGTTAAGATAATCCCATAGAAATGGAAATAGATAGTGGTGTTGGTATATCTATCATATGACAGAAAAACTGATCTGAGTTAAAAAGAAAAATTAATGACCAACCAAAAATGGACAAAACAGACCTAAAAGCAAAAGATGCAAATGGAAATCCCATCAGGATTTTTGGGTAGTACAGGTACTGGTAGCTATAAATAGCTGCTGAGAAAAACTAAGCCTATATATAGTTAAAGGAAATATAGAGCCTATAATAGATGGGGAATGGTTTACAACTTTAGGCATTAAAATATGCATGGTAAATAAAATTAATATAGAAAATGAGAATAAAGGCTAATTTTCCTAAACCGTTCACAGAGGAGCAAGATAAAATCAATACTAAGGTTGTTGAAATTGAGCTATGTGAAGGTGCAAGACCCATCCATTTTCAAGTCAAGAAAAATACTTTTGCACAAAGACTATGGGTCAATGAGGCATTAGACATATTAGTAAAGAAGGGGGTATTGATGCCTGTAGAAGATGCATGGGCTACATTATAGTGGTAATAACAAAGCAGAATGGAAAAATCTATATATGTGAAGACTACAGAGTAACTGTCAATAAGTGCATAACAAAAAGGCCTATCCTATACCAAATGTTAAAGTGATACTAGCTGACTTGATGGAGCAATATATTTTGCACAACTGGATTTAAATGCCGCTTCCCATCAAGTACTACTGTCAGAAGAAACAGCTACACTTTTAATTATAACAATGCATAAAAGATTGTATAAATACAATTAGTTGCAATTTGGTGTAACAATAAACCTGAATGTATTCCAAGTGAATATTGACCCATTATTAAAAGGATTGGGGGGAGTAACACCTTTTTTTGATAACATCCTTGTAACAGCAGATTCTGAGAAAGTACTGCATAGAAAATTTAAAAAAAGGTATGTGAAAGGTTATAAACATTTAGAGCAAAACTTAATAAGAAAAAGTGTATTTGGAATGTGACAGAAATTACATTTTCAGGCCATATTATTTCAAATGCCAGAATCAGACCGAACCTGGAAAAAATTAAAGCATTTATAATACTCAAACTCCAAAGAAGGTTTAAGAACTTCAGGTTTTCTTGAGTCCAATTAATTTTTTTGAAAATTTTCTAAAAGGTAAAACTCATGTAACCACTTTTTTGTATGATTTACTTCAGAAAAATCAGCAGTGGAAATGGACAGAAACACAAGAGGGTGCTTTTCAAAAAACCAAGACATTGCTTACACCAATTTGTTTATTGGTTCATTATAACAATAACATAGAAGTGATATTTACAACTGATGCATCTGATTATGGAACTGGAGCCTGCTTAGTCATCCGTCATCCATCATAGAATAGGGAATTCCCTATAGCTTTATGTCTAGAATGTTCATGAAGCCTGAAATAAACTATAGCCAACTGGAGAAAGAGGTGTTAGTTATAGTAGTGGCACTTTGGAAATTCCACCAATACATTTACAGTCATTCTTTTAAAATAATAACTGACCATCGCCCATTATTAGGAATTTTTGCCAATAAAAATGCCACTCCTGATCGCTTAAGTTCTTGTATGATTCACTGGTATAGTTTTTTATCAGTATATGATTATGACTTAATCTATTTGAAGAGTAGGCAAATAAAACATGCAGACACATTATCTCATGCACCGGATTCAATGGAAAAAAGTGATAATGAAGTAGAAATGTTATTTAAACCATTTGAAAGACTAAAATGATAAGTAGTGCAATTGTTGCTAGGCAGACGCAAGGAGCATCAGGATACCAGATAACTTATCAACTGGATCAGAGAGGGATGGACCACCAAACATCATTATTTAAATAAATTTTTATAGAGTGTGTGTCAACACCTGTCAATGACTAAGAGTTGCATTATACTGGGTGACAAGGTATTAGTACCACCACTAAGTCACCATAAAATATTAAAAATACTGCATCAAGGACATCTGGGTGTATGGGCATAGTTTGAGTAAAAGCTTTAGCCTGCAGTTATGTATTTTGGCTGGATATGGTGGCATATATATATATATATATATATATAAATAAACCTATATATATATAAATGCAAGCCCTATCAATCTACTGCAAAAGCACCTAGGAAAATTTTTACACCATGGCCTAAAACTAACAGGCCATGGAGTTCTGTACATATAGTCCATGCAAGTCCAATAAATGGAAAAATGTTTTTTGTATTAATAGAAGCTGGCTACAAGTGGGCTGAATTATAAATTAGTGAGAAATATTAGTGCAGCAGAAACCATCCGCATATTACAGGAAATATTTTCATATGATGGCTTGTCAGAAGTCTTGGTCTCAGATAATGGAACCAGCTTTATTTCTGATGAATTTAAATTATTTTTAGATGAGTGGGGAGTGAAATATATCCATGCGTCTTTATATTATCCTGAATCCAATAAGATAGCTGAAAACCTGTGCAACAATTAAAGTTAATATTAAATAAACTATACTATATGAACACAGCCAAAGAATTAAACATGGCAGTGTTATATCAACATATTATGCCTTCCACATCTACAGTAAAATCACCTGAAGAAATATTGATGGGCAGGAAGTTACACAACAAGCTGTCCATTCTTATACTGGACCAAGAAAAAATAACAAAATTGGGATCTACACTGTTAGAGAAAACATATGGATATGTGGCAGTCTATTGAAGACTTGGGTAGAAGGTCAATTAACTAAAATTATTTTGGACCAAATAGTCAAAACGCTAACCGGCAGCATATAAACTATGTTAGGAAAAATTGGGTGGAAGTAAACATAAACTATGATGAAAAATTATCTGGAACAAATAAGACACCTGGTAAACACTGTGCAGATGATCATATAGGAAAACATAATGAAGCAGTGGAGTTCCAAATGAACCTGTTGCACTACAGTGTCAAATAGAGTCTACTGATTTTCAAGAAGAAAGCAGATGCCACCATTTTCAAGAAGAAAGCAGATGCCACCAACATTGTCACCTGCCAGCATATTTAAAAAAAATATATGTCACTCAAAAGAAGCATGCACCTTGCAGGAGTAGGAGGGAGTAGTGAAATGTAGGTGAAAGAATGCCTATACTCATTAAAAATTAATAAGAATCAGATATTATCTGATCTTAGATCGGATTGAGTATTCATCGCCCAAGAACCAATATGTGTTTTATTAGTTAGTACATTAACCAACGACTTAAATGGACCAATGGGTGATGATACTTGCTCAAATCAAATGTGTACAGACTGAATGGGAATCTGGCAATAACTAGTGAGTGTACTAAAATAGAAGCAGTTTTTTTTATATTATAATGGAGAGTGCATTAAATTATGAACTAATAATAACTTTAAGCTTTCCATGCTCTGAGAGTCTGTTGGTTATTTCAAGATATATATATTATGCTACTCATACTTCTATAGGCCTGATCGCAAATTATTGTATAGAGTAGGAACATAATAGCTGATAATACAAATGAAAGATAAATTTAAAAAAATCACATGCTGCATTGTTGTTGTGTTTTTTTTAAATTGTAAAGAGATACTGAGATCTTTAAAATATATAGTTGTTAATCTAGAGTTAAATCTAGATAATTAACATGCAAAATATATAATGTATGCCTTCAAAACCTTATTATGTTAGAACATTTAATAATGTGAATAGCATAATATAAATATGTGGGTGACTGTAGTACCAAACAATGATTCCATTGAAGAAAAACCATTAAAATGAGAAACAATCTTAGCATTTGTTTTGTATGTTGATTCATGCTGAGAGAATGGAATGAAGAAAGATTTCCCTGATGTACATTTAATTAGATATATCTAAGTTAAATAATACATGTTTTAAACATGAAAAAAAAAATACAATAAACTTTCAAACTATTTGTTGGCCAAAATTTTCTTAGTTGGACCAAGCCCATATAACTTTTCAAATTGACATGTCATGTACTACTGTTTTGTACTTATTCCAATAATCATTTTTCAGTAATACATAAATAATTTTTTGCTATTCTTTAATTATAAATTATTTCATTTCATTTAACTTTGAATATGATATGAAATGTTAGTAATGTTTAAACAGTCCTATGTAATAGTTTTTATGTCAGTGCATGAGGTTTATTTATTTTATTTTTTCACGTGTCATTAATTATAAGAACTCGCCATATGAATTGAAACTCATTTCTACACTTCAAACATATAATTAAAAACATTGCAAAAAATAATATTCACAAGCTGCATTTGGACAAACAGATTGTTTGCTATTATTGAGATATGTGTGTATATATATATATTACGTGTATTTTGGTTAAAAACTTTTGCACTTTAAGTTTATATCTATTTAATATTCCAGTTAATTGAATGCATCTGATTTGGTGTGCATATGTTTTCCAAAACTATTCTTAGTTAATATCGTTCAACATTCAATGACCGAAATTGAATTATAATGAAAATTCCAACTTAAGCAATTACATTATTCTGTGAGAAGAGCAGTTCAATTGTGTCAATATTCCAAAAATGATGGATAGCTTGTATCAAAAATTTATCAGCAAATTTTTAGTAAGTATTTTTCTTTTAGTAAAAATATATTTATCAATGTAAAGTAACCCATTAAATTTTAAAATTTGACATTTTAAGAAAACCATAATTTAAAGTGTCATTTTTGATCATATTTTTGAAGTTTATTTATAAAACAAGGATAAACCATAAGTTTATTGTTTATATATTGCCAACAACTCTCATCAATAACCTGGCTGCAATTACAACCAGATTTTGTTTTATGGCAGTACATAAATCCAAATTATTCTGGAACATTTGCTTTCCAGTTTTAAAGCAAGCTAGATACCCATTATTTGACAATATTGGATTATTAGCTAATTTAATTATGATCCCAGTTATCTAAAACATTTCCAAGCTTAACTCAGACTTGAATCATTATATCTCAAGAACCTTTATACTTATATAGAATTATTAACATAATAATGTTGGCTTGTTTTCTATTATTTAAATCTAATGCTAATAACAATGATTTAATGACTATTAATGTTGATTACTGCATTTTTATTTGAATATTAATAAAAGCAAAAAATGAAAAGCATTTATTCTTTAAATAATAAATGCAGTTTTTTTATTTTCAAATAATAGAAATATTAAAACAAAACAAAAAAAATTAATTAAGATTGAGTTAAAAACAAAAGAAATAAAATTTTAGCATATTTCAAATAGTTTTAAAAGAAAGAAGTATAGAATATATTTTTTCATTTTTCTTAAATTGCATATATTTAATTAATTTTTAAAAAAAGTCTTTCTTTTTACAATGCTTTATTTAATCAATTATCTGATAGTTTTGATTGTCTAACAAGCTTTCTTCAGAGCTTATTATCTTGACTCACTTAGCTTAGGTTTCAGTCATCATGAATCTTTTATGTTTCTGGTGGGGGGAGGTTTGCACTAGTAGTCTTTAAACGAATGAAAGTTTACTGATGTAAATAAGCTATGAAAAAGACTTCTAAACAGATGAAACTCTCAAATAATTAATTGACTAAAACATTATTAAAAATGTAAAATAATAATAATTGAGATTTATATAAGTATAGCATATAAATCTTGTTTTGTTTAAGTGTTATATCAATAAGCAACAATGGAAAGTCTAAAATAAAGCTAAAAAACTTGATCTTTAATTATGTTTTGTATATATTTAGAAATATCTAATATGTGTGTGTAAATTCATTTGCTGTTAAAATATGTTTTATAACTCCAAAAATCTCCTAATTAAAAAATTCTACAATCAAGAAATCATAATAGCCTTGCCAGTGATTTTACTATTATCTTTCATCCAATTTAACAAGTTTATTATGCTATATTACGTCCAAGATTTATATTATATAAGATTGGTTGAGATTCTACAAAGTCTAATTGTCTCTATAAGTTTGATATAATTATTATCTTAGATTCTATTATTTTTTTAATAAAATGAATTCTTTTAAAAAATTATAGAAGACTTTTTCCATTATTTAGCATAAAACATTATTTTCTAAGTTTTTCCACATTTCTTTTTCTTCTTTTCCTTTTTTAGAATATAGTCAATTGCTAAACAGTTATTATTAAAAAATAAATGTTTTTAATTTGTTGCTTCTAATAACATTCATATAAAGAAAGCAGTATCAAATTATCCTAATAGTATATGATTGAGCAATATAAAGAAAGATAATATTGTCATAGTCAAAATAAAAGTATAGATTACATGACCCTATTCTCTTAAGCTTGTAAGTTGTAAACATTGAGGATTGCCAATTCCTCAACAAGCTTTATGATAAATGCTTAGCCAGAGCCAGCACTTAAAAGCATGAAACCATGAACAGGATGTGGGGGGGGTCCTGACAGAGATATTTTAGGTGCTGGCTCTAGCTAAGCATTTATCATAAAGCTTGTTGAGGAATTGGCAATCCTCATTGTTTATAATATTGTCATGTTCATAATTTGTAAATTAATTCTTTATGAAGTATGGAATTACTATAATATTAAATAAAAAAAATAAAATCTTTAAACTGTTAATTCTTTGATTAATCATTTGGCATAAAAGCTCCAATATGGCAGGTTGAGCTTCTCTCCAACAATATTTAATTTTTGAATCTGTTACTTTGCTATTGCATTAAACTACACCAATCACTTTTTATAATAATGTCTAGAGAATCAATAGTTAGCTTTTGATCTAAAAATATAATGCAAAAGAGAATGTGTATAAATTATGCCCAAACCAACATTACAAACCAATAGAGAAAATAAATATAAATGTTTCAATTCTTAATAAATATAAACAAAAAAAAAAAAAAGATATCTATAATAAAATTATATAATGAATATTATGTTGATTTTTTATTATTTTCTCTTACTTAATTATATTCAAAATTTTAATAGTTATATACTAAAAAATTTTGTAAGAGTTTTTGTGAATAGTGTTCAAGTATCTGATTCTATGGAAAAGTAATATTTAAATTTTAAATGAATTGAGTTTGATCTAAAGTATTTCTTTTTAGAACAATATTTTATATTAAAAATTATGACACTAACTTTCTACTGAGATCTCTGCAAATACTTGCTATTATATCCTTGAAGATTAAAAATAGCTATTCTTTATTAAGAAAATGTGTTCTAAAAATATTACTGTGTTTTGATATATTTAGACAAATCTCTCTTTTCAAATACGAAGTGCTTAAAATCCAAGAACACATCACAGCTTGTCAATTCTTACATAGACAAGAGTTTAAAAGCAAAAAATAATCCAGTTATGTACCATATTATGTGCAGTGCAAGTGTCATATTAATGAATGTTTTGAAATAATAGAATTTTGTAAATAGAATTTTTAATCAATAAATTCCATTTAAAATAAATATATATTGAGTGCCTTTTCATTTCACAACTCTCCCATCTAGAAAAATTAAGGTAGTGTTATCTGACATAAGCCATTTATTTAAACTACCCTTCTTAGTGTAAAGATTGCAGACATCTCATACATGCCAAGCAACTCATGCATGACTCTACTACTAGTGATCCAGTTATTATTTATTTTGAAAAGCATGAATAATTGAATGTCAATCAGCTCATCATTTGATTTTCAATAATGAAAGGAATTGTATTATAGCCAGAACATTTACTCTTTTTTTTGCTATCTAGTGTCATATAAAAACAAATTATCTTGGATTCAGAATTTAAAATAATGAAACATATAGATATTAGGTTAAATAATCTAAAAAGAAGTAAAAGTGAACACTGATGGATATTTACAATTAAATACTTATTATCAAAGAAAGTCCATAATCAGAAATTAATCTGTTTTGTATTACTATATAGTGTACAAAATTATTCGTTTAAACAGATTGTTTTACAGCAGTGACATAGAACATGTTAATGTTACTCATGAATATAAATATTATAATTTTGCAAGTTACTCAAAACATAAGTTTACACATTAAATTTCTTACAAAGTAAATAGATAACAAGAAGAAAATATTTGGTGATATTCTAAATATGTATCTGTTTATTTATTTTATAATAGTGAACTAGAAATTTACTGAACATTTCTCGTTCAATATAAGTAATGAAAATATAATAAGATAAAACATTATTGTCTTAATAAAAACAGACACTTTATAAATAGTCCCACAATCTAAAAATGATCTATGACTATAATTTTTGTTTCATAATTTTGATTGTAGAACAAGATGTCTGTGATGCAATAACCATTTTTATTAGAGAGGTAATATGTTATATCTGAGATAGATATGCTACTGACTAAACCATAGAAGACCACTAGGGGGATTCTAAACATTTTGTCTGATAAACTAAAGGACATGATAAGGATTTGATATAGGATGTTTTAACTTTGCATATCTTTTCAAATGTCCAGAAATTATGATCATTGAGAAATATAACTTTTGGAAACAGTAATAATCAAATGGCTTTATTGTTTCAGAGTTCATCAATTGAAGCACCAGATTGTAAGAACTGGAATCGATCCATGGATCTTAAACTCCAGAGCCTGGCATTTTATCATTGCATTAAACCATGCTGTATTTATAAAAACAGTTATAAAGAAATTAATCAATATTGGCATTAAAAGAATTAAAGTACATGTTAATAACTTCATCTGTTTGGAAAGAAGGAAAGAACAAGAGCACTGATACCTATAATTAATTGGCAATCGTTCTGCAATAAATTTGATCTAAATTGTTAATAACAGGACTACCAGCAGTATTTGTGAAGATCAGACCTCATTAGAACAAAAATGAGGTTTGGCAGCATGAATTATATCTAGACCAAAAATATTCCAAATAATAATATTAACATTCACCTGATAATATTAATTAAGTGATTTTTCACAAATTTTTAAAGCATTTGTATTATTTGAAAGAACTGATAAAACCACATCAAAACAACAAAATAAAATATTTATTAAAATATACTATATTATGCTGTTTTTTTTTATTTTTAATGATTGATTTAAAAGAATGTTGTTGGACAATAAAAACTTTAAACAGTGGAAATAGTTTATATTTTGAAATTTAAAAAAATGTAGTTTTCCTAGAAAAAACATACATATTTTTTAATTGAACGTTATAAAATAGAATATTTTTAGTAAGGTTTAATGAAAGCATTTTTTTTAAAAAAAATGTAATTCTTAGTTTTAATGACTGTTACCCCTTTTAACAACAGCTGCGATAATAACACTGATTAAATAAAGTATGTCAAAACTTGATAGAATTAACAATAGTGAAATATGTAACGTCTACAATTACAAACTTAATTGATGTTTATTAAAAAAAGAAGTCAACTTTTGTAATCACGTGAATTAAATATTGCTGTGATTTTTTTTTTTTTTTAATTGAAATGCGAAATATTTTTTTAAAATTATATAAGTTATTTTTTAATATTGTTACTTTATTTGCTGTAAATCAAGTTTGCTGATTCAAACAAATCTAGAAAAAAAACATATAATTAAATAATAAGCAATAACAATATTACATAACTTGCTCATATAAATATGTTTCTTCATATTCTTCTAAGAGTAGATTTCTTCGCCTTTCTCTAAAGCAACATTTCTCAACCTTTTTTTAAAACTATCGCTCGCCTTTAAAACATTTTAGGCAAAAAAAAAATCGTAATCGCCTCCATGAAAATTTAAACAAGAAAATATTTTATATTTACTCTCTTTATTCAATGGGATCTTTGAGCCTGCTGCTTCTTTGTTAGAAGATCAATGTCCTATTTGATGACAGTTAATTTACCTCTTATGTCTCCTCTTGAACATATAACAAATCTGTTTCTTTCCTTGGTTAATATTGCATTTCTGGACTAAGACCACTTTCAACCATTTAAGACATTGAAAAATGTAGAAATACGTTGGCCATTTCAGACTATGTTTTTGGATATAGAAGTTTACTTATTTTTAATCCCCATAATTCAACCACTCCACCTTTTTCAAATTTATGTTTTCTTTTTTGGATTGTAATTCAATGAGTCCTTCTTGAATATCTTCTCTAGAAGATCCACTATCACATTCAAATAGATTTAACATCAATGGCTTTACTTTAAAAAAAAAATCTAAAAATCTATTTTTCACTTGAGCTTTTAAGGAAACTAAATTATCTGAATAATTCTTAAGATCATTCTCAGAAAGAGATTTATTAATTCTAGTTAAATCTTCCATACTATAAAATTTTTTTTAAAATTAAATTGCCTCAAATAATTCCAGTTTTTAAGGGAAGATTTCAATATTCAGTTGCAGTCTATCAATATAATTAATTCCATTGAAGTTGAAGTGATACTTTATTTAGTTTTTGAAAAATCAACACCATATAGTAGAGATTGTTTCTGTGTTCATTGATCTCCTTTGTTAAATTGGTATTTCCTTCACTTTCAAGAAGACCAATTATCATATGAATAGGCTTTACAAATCTTGTTAGACAAGATCCTTTTAAAAAGATATCTGACTTCTATATGTAAAAGAAGTCTCACATCCTATTTTCCATTACTAATGCAAAATTTTCTGATAAGATTATCATATTTTATATGTGACTTTATTTTATTAATCTATAATGAGAAACTAATAAAGACCTGAACGATTATTTTTTGCACCCAGATTATGCCAGAGCAATGTATTGCAAGAACTTTGGAACAGATTGCCTATAAATAGGATATAAAACATTTATATATTCCAACTAGGGAGGTGGCACTATCTGGAGTACCAGATACTATTTTTCCACTGGTACTTGTTTTATTTTATCAAATCAAGTTTTTGGAGAAGCAAAAATGGATGCTCCAGTACAGACAATTTCTAAATATTTAGAAACATCTCTTCTTGCAATTTACAATCATCATTGAAATAATGCCACTAGAAGGGTCTTATTATCAATTATTACAGATTTATTAAATTTAATAGAAAATTGGTTTGTTTTTACTTTGACTATTAGATGCATTTCAAAGTCACTTGACATTTTATCAATTCATCTTTGAATTGAATTATTGCTCAATGGCAAAGCTTTTAAAATATCAGAAGGATTTTGATGAATCTCTCTTGAAATTACAGCCCCTAAAATGAGTCATACAACAGCCTTGGAAATTGTATGAGCATTGCCACATTTTTGTAATAATTTCTGCAATTTCATACAATGCAATCATTTTAACATCATTTATTTCTGTGTTCTTCTTAAATAAGGAAGTAACAGAGTTATAATGCTCAAAACTCTATCTTAAATTTTTTAAAATATTCGGTATGTTTTCCAATTTTACTCGAATGTTTTCTTTTTAAGTGATCTAATAGTCTTGATTGGCTATATTGCCTCATATGAAAAAAAACGTATTACATACACATAGGCTGTCTTGGGTGAAAATGCTTTTAATAAGACTTTAGGTTAGATATTTCTTTATATATTGATTTTTCTTTTCAGCAACTGATCATGATTGATAGTGGGATGAATAACTATAAAGAATTAAAAAATAAACAATAAATTACAAAGGCTTAACTAATTAGAAATTAAATAATAAAAATAATAATTAAAAATTAAATCCTAAAAAAAGGTTATTTTTATTTAATCCTCATAGCCCATGTTATTTTAAAAACCACTATGGCTATAAAAAAAATTTCAACAAAGAAACAATAAATCAATACTGTCACTTAAAAATCAAAAACAGTTAACTGAAGCAATTCCTCAGCTAAATAAGAGAATAAACTTTGCCAACTATGCATTATTAAGGTAGAAGCAAAAAGTTATTTGCACATTTAAAAAGCATTAGGGTGGCTGTCTAGGCCCCAGTAAAAATTCTTGATTGTAATCCCAAGATTTTTTGCCCTCCCCCAATTAAGTTTTGCACCCCATAAGAATCCCTGCTCTAGAGTCATCTACTTAAAGCTTGAATAATATTCCCAAACTGGTTTTTGGTGAAAACTAGGATCCAAATCTAGAAATGGTATACTTGTGTGCCTAGCAGCCATTTCTTATTTATTTGTATGGTTTATGCTAATAGACTAAAATTCTATAAAATCAAAAGATTTTTGGATCCAAGTTAATTTTCTTGCACAGTTATATGTATTTTAAAATCTATTTTATTCAAGCTCTAACTTCATATCCTTTGGCTATAATACAATACTTTTTAGCATTCATTGATAACACAAATTTAAATTAAATGATTTAGCCCTCAATCTATAGGCTATGATACACATTTAGCCAGCCAGTAGATTTTATTCATTCCACAAAATACAACACAACGTGCATTTGATCTGTAGAAAAGTTTTTTAAATTGCTACATATATAATATATCAATAATATTCTTAATATATTTGTCTTATAATTTTGCAATATTATTGACAGTATAATTGAGCATGGCTTCCACTTGGCAGACATGTTTTTTGTGATGTTATTGGTAATTCTAAAAGTTTGAGTGTCACTATTATCAGATGTTATCATTATTACTAAACTAAATATTATTCAGGTAAATATTAGTAAACAGATTAAAATCTAGTTAATTTCTGAAATTTACTATCCAACACAAAAGTTTTGAAGTATAATCCTGTATTAAAAACTTTTTTTTGTAGATTAAATATAATTATGTCAAGAACTAAAATATTAGTATAATTTTGTATATGTGTAGCCTTCAGTTGGAATTTAATTTCTAAAAAGATCTAAATTATTTTTATAACAGTTAATATTTTAAATATTAGTAAATATATTTAAAACAAATGAAATAATTAAAAAAATTATTTCATTTTAATTTCTAATAAACAAAAAAATTACACTTGTGGTTTCAATTTATGTTTATTCACTATATGTGATTTGTTTTAGTCCTTTAAAATAATAAAAATTAAATATATTTTATTTTTGTTAATAAAATATCCATGAAATATATATATATCAGCAATGCAGAAATAAACTTTCAAATTAAAAGAAAACTTAACTTTTTCTTATGAAGTGTAATTGAAAAAATACTACTACTGTGTGTGAGGAGAAAGTGATTCTCAGAGCTTTGTTTATTGCTCAGTTAGACCTGAAATCTATCAGTGAAATAAAAAATAAAATATAAATTTATTATTTTTATAAATAAACTGTAATCTGTAAGAAAAGTAGTCTGACCCAAAATAACTTAGTCTGGAAGAGTACTGGAATGTACAAAATGAGCAAGCAGAACCATTCTGGCTAATTTCAAGAACAAAAAATGAAAAGGTTAATACTAATTTTATAAAATTCATATAATTTTCTTTTGTATTAAAATTAAAATTTTTAATTTAGCAATCAAAAAATCAAATATTGATTCAGAAGATTGTATTTTCAATAAAACTTGGTTCTTTAATTAATTTTTTTTATAAATGACTGTCTGCTAAACTTATCTTACATTTAAAGAAACAATTCTAGTATTAAAAGAATATAATTTAAAATATCATTATTTGTCAAAACATGCTCCTCCTTATGAAGCTTTTCAAGAAGAGTTATATAAAAAAAATTTACAAGAACTAGTACTGAATAACAGCAAAAAAATTAAATGTTTCAGAAATCAGAATTTTAATATAATTAAAATTACTTTATCAGCATTTTATGAAGAGATAAAAAGTTTCATGAGATGCTAAGTAAAATGATTTTAAATAGTAATTGGTTATGGAAGATAAAAAAGAGTATATGAAGTCTTGATGGAAATTTTTTTTATAATAAAAAAATTGTATATAAATTAACATATCCAGGACCAAACTATAATCTAACAGGTAGATAATTATATAATTTGTTTAAGGAAAACAAATACAAAAGTTAATAATAAATTCAAGAGTTTATTCACTCTTAATAACAATAATATTAGTAGAATAGGATTAGTAAATCAATTGGATAATTGCTAGTTGAACACAGAGATCAAATGACATCAGTAACAGTTCATATCCCTCTAGATAATTCATATATATATATATATATTGAAACGAACTGGTGGTTCTCACAAAAAGAGGCAAATGCATCTAACTACAATCAGTCCTAGGATCTTTGGGTAGAATGCTGGCAAGGATGTGATGAAATACTCAATCCATGATCACATTTACCTCCCCAGTGGGTTAGCTCTATATTCATACATTAAATGTAGATATGATTTGGGTTAGTTCATCCTCATCTCCCCCCCTTTATGGCTCCAATATGCCTCAGGATTCGCACTCAGGGAGAATTGTACTCGACTCTCTTCAGGGATGGGCCTACTCAGGTCAATGATTACTGCACCTCTATATAAGCAAGGATCCTTTACAGACATTTTCTAGAACATTTCCAATATCAATATACATATAAATAAAGGTGTGTGTGTGTAATGGAGTTTAGCATATATATTTAGTGCTATGAATGTACAACGATGGGAACAAGACAGAGACCAAATGGATTGAAACAACTTAATAACATTTTGTAAATAATGATACTAGAAGTTTAAAATATTAAAAAATTCTATCACCTTAAGAGTTAAATGCGATTAATATCCTAATCCCCAAATCCTATAATAGAAATCCATACCCCGGTGATTTTTATTTGAAAAAGTTTAAAATAATAAAAAAAATGTTTAAGAACATCGTGAATCTGACTTACTAATTATTCTTATGTACAGTCATATTATAGAGTAATGCTTGCTGTCTGATTTGCGATGAGATCCCCTTCTATACATATATGTGATTCCTAACATTGATAGGAGAGACCATTTACTCAAGGACATTGGTCATCATATCTACCAAAAAAACAAATATACAATGAATGTTAGTAAAACATTTAACAAACAATGAAAAGTCTGTTCTGTCACTATTGTATGCTTTTAATGTGAAACAACATCAAGATCTTATTTTATTCCACACTTAGTCAGATAATGTCAAGCTATTGGAGGGGTGTGTAGACCTAAAGTTTATTTAATGCCATAAAATTTTTATGAAATCTAAGACTTTCCCCCTCTATGCTTAAAATAAACTTTCCCTGTTTTCTAAAATAAAAGCTTCCAAACATGGAAATGGAAAGAAAAAAATATGAAAAGTAAAAATAAAATGATAAGAAATAAAAATACAAATACAAATCAATTGGATAAAATAAAAATAAAATCAATTTCTGAGTCTGGAAAGCACTGTCCAGCAAGTTCAAAGTCTATTCCTCCTGGTGATAGATCTTCTTGAGTGATGTACTATCCATAAGTTCAATTGATGTGCACTCATTCTGGGACCATAGATCATCAATGCTGTCTGGTTTGTTTCCTTTGAAGATGCAGGGGATCCACAGAAGATTGTCATACTTGATCAGTATTTAAGAAAGAAAGGCATCTCATATATCATAACACTTCTATGGGCTTGAAGAGCTCCATTTGGTCTCCTACGGCATAGTTCTTTTAGCCAGACTACATTGTAGTATCCTCATTAGTATGTGTAGTTTTTCTAGGGTTATTTTTATGCAAAGGGAAATGGCGCAAAAAAAAAAACTGTCCTTGCTGATTGTTAGTGGTTATTTACTTATTCTCTTGCAATGATTTGATGTAAATTTGTTTTATTTTTTAACAAGTAGATCACTTTATTTGGTTTGCTTCCATATTTTGGAGGTATTTTAAGCTTTGGTTTACTTTTTTTTTTTTTAACTTTATTAGTAACAAAATATTTACAAGAATTAGTATATTTACATTAAGAGCTTTTTACATTTTTTTTTTTAATTTTTAATTTCTTAGGATGTTTTTAGAATATAATGATTTAAAACAAGATTATTACTATCATGGCATTAATGAGCAACTAAGGAATACATTGCTTTGCCATATTTTTCTTGTGACATTACTAGGTATATATTTCTGAGCATAAAGATAAATGTTATACCATTCTTTATTTTTTTAAGTACATTGTATTTTTGTTATCAAATATTACAGCACAACGGGCAAGCCATATTGTTCTTAGAGTGTGAACGGTTACAAGGGCATTGAATGGTTTTAATTTCTTTATATTATTTATTAGGATATTTTTTAAATTAATTGTGTCTTTGTGGAATACAAAGCAGCATAAGGTTGAAAAGAATGGACATGTCTCAAAGATATGTGATGAATTTTCCGGGAACAAATTGCATAGTATACAAGTAGGATCAATGTTTAGTTTAAATCGATTTATGAGAAATAACTTTGTTGGTATTATATCAAGTAGCAGATTATACAGGAATTTTAACCATGAGTGAGGCACATACAAATTTTGAAATTTAGTCAGTGTTCTTGCAGTAGATAGTGTTGACCCAAGTTGTCTATCGGGATAATTAATTTTTTTTAGGTCTTTGTATGACAAACCAATTAGAGTATTAATGTTATAATTGTCCAGTAAATCAGCATGCTCAATGGCATGATCAGTGAAAAAGTGGTGATTCACATATGGAGTAATAGCAAGGAGAAGTAGAGGTGGAGGAGTTGTCCTTAAAAAGGGAGTAGTAGTGGTAACGATGTACATCTTAGCTCTAATGTAGGAGGTGAATGATTGAGGAACTATTAGGTTAAGCCCACCCTTGCAAATTGGAAAACAGGTATCTTCTATTGATAGAAGATGTGATGTTAATCCCCATATATATTTTTTGCTATACTCATAAAATATTTAATAGTTTTTTTTTTGAAGAAGCATCCAAGGGCTGTAATAGGCAAGAATACCTCCTAGAATGGCATTGATGATACGAACTTTCATTATAGGGTACAGTAATCTTGAGTTGAAGCACTTTATTTTTTTATTAAATGAGTTGAAGCACTTTATTTTTTTATTAAATTTGTCTATGATAAGAAGATTTAAGTGATGACTTAGTTGTGTTTTTGAGAGATTAATAGGTATGCCAAGAAATGAAGAAAATGAACCTGTAAAGTGTGAGGGAAGACTGCGACTGGTAGCAATTTGCCATAAGGATGATTTGTGTATTTGTATTGTGGATCCTGTTATAGTTTCAAATTTCTTAAGTTTATGAAGTAGCATAGGTATATTTTGCAGGTCCCTGAATATTATCAAAATGTCATCAACATATGAAATGATCTTAACAGTTGTGCCTAGGTGTGGAAGAAAAATACCATCTATGCATTGCTCTATGTCCTTAATCAAGGGGTCTATGTATATTACAAAAAGTAATGATGCAAGTGGGGAGCCTTGTGGGATACCTCTACTTGGCTTAAAGGGTTGAGAGAGTCTCATGTAATTTTTTAGTCTAATCATTCTATTGTTAAGATAGTTTTTAATAGCTGTAACAAGGTGTGTATGATTTACAAGCATTTGATTAAGTACAGAGAATAAGAAGTTCCAATTTACAATGTCAAAGGCAGACTTAAAGTCTACCTGGCATGCCACATAGTTTGTTAGTTTGTTTTGTTTAATATAAAGTATTGCTTCTTGTGCTAATAATATTGCTTGAGATGCTTTTTGCCCTTTGACTGCAAAGTGTGAAGGGGAAATTTTAGGTAAAGCATAGATATTTAACTGTTTAAGTATAATTCTAGCAAACATTTTCTGATCAATGTTTTCTAAGGTAATGAGACGCAAATCATTTACTGTTGGATGTGGATTTTTAGAGTTTTTTCTTATACAGAATACTATATTTGTTGATAAGTTAGGGATGTGATATTTTTTCGAACAAAGTTGATTGTAGTATTTCTGTAGGAATGGAGATATAATGTATTCCATTTGCTTATATATTTTAGCTGGAATGAAGTCATTTGCTAGCAAGATATGTTGTTTTAAATACACTATTTCATCAAAAACTTGTTGTTTAGATATGTAGTAATTTTGTGTACAGTTTGTCTCATTTGTAAATAACTGTGAAGAGCTATGAGATTTTTTAAGGGAAATATTCAAGTGGTGCAGAAGTGCCTCATCAACATAAGTACCAGAGAGAAGAGAATTATCTTTTGATAGAATGGAAATGCCACAAGCATATGGGATTGGAAATTTTGCATAATTTATTGTGGTTTTTGTTAGTGCTGATAGATTTGGTAAAATTTTTCTCAGCCTAAAAACCATGTTGTTCTGGTTATATAACTGAGTTAAATGTTTGTTTTCACATTGGAGCTTATAGATAAGATCTTTTGCCTCATCAAACCTTGTTATAGCTTTAAGGGTTGAATGTATGTCTTCAATACATTGTTTTATAAGGTTATTAGAGTTATAGTGCGATAGGCGATCTGAACAGCACATGTTTAGTATTTTTTTGAGTTGAGACCATTTTTCAATTGGAGAGAGATTTTTCATCTGATGTAGGTGGTTTCTTACTATTAATATATTACAGAAATCATCTATGGTAAGTTTGAATTGTCTAGGGAGTTGTTTCTTATATGAAAATTTATATATAGTTTGTCTGTTATGCGGGCATTTTTGCATGAGTGTTACACAGATGTGGTCAGAAAATGAGACTGCAGTTAGATGAATTGAGGCTTTTAGGTTTATAGAAGAACTAAAAAAATAGATCTATGAGAGAGGATCCTTGTGCACCCATGAATGTAACAGCATTTGTTGGATATAGGTGTGCTAATGGCAGCAGGGCAACTTGTGAAAGTTTGGCTTTCAAGGAGAGTGGCAAACCATTGTAGCTGCAGTTAAAGTCACCGCACATGATAACTGTACCGGGCTTATGTAGTATTTTGTTATGCACAACCAGTAGGGTATCTACAACATCCTTTGCCTTTTGACATGAATATATTCCTATAATATAGTAAAGCTGTGAATGGAACAAAAAAGAGATAATTATTGAATTAACTGATAAAAGTATTATTTTAAGTTTTGTTACTGGAAATTGATTGTTTATTAGAATTGCAACACCTTGAGCTGGTCTGATGTTTGGCTTGTATGTAAAAATGTTTACATACACAGATGAAGTAAATTACTGTTTATTCTTACATGTTGACATTGTTTTCAAAATAAAACACATACATCCATCTTGCTTTGTTAAGAAAAAATAATACAGTTATCAAGATGTTGACTTTCTCATGCTTACTCTATTTGTCTATTATTGTGTAAGTGTACATCAATGTAATATTATTAAAATAAATATTTATTGCGATTATCTTTTGATTTCTTAGTCTGGTTGATTAGGTCCTTCATTATCTTGTGTAATTTATTTAAGTTTATGTCATAATGTTGGTTAGTTAATGACTTACAGTACTCTTGGTTAGTCATATGTGTATATATATATATATATATATATATATATATATATATATATATATATATATATATATATATATATATATATATATATATATATATATATATATATATTGTGACCATCTGAATGGGCACAAGGGTTTAAGATACTTTGTATCTTAAATAAACAGTTATATTATATTAAAAAAAATGAAATAGCCTTAGAATTTTAAATTTTTTTGCTGGAGATTGTTTAAAGCTTAGGTATGGGTTGCTTGTGCAGTTTACTGACCACTTTATAAGTATTTATTGGTATTATTGTGGTTAATGAGATATTTAATGTAAGGAAGGGGGATTGTTTATTAATGGAATTGATACATCTTGTTGGAAAGATACAAAGTTATCCTGTGTTAGTATAATATTATTTGAATGGTTTCAAAATCCTTTATTCATTAATTCTTATCCTTTTGTCAACAGTTAATAGCAGTTTCAATTATATTTAGTTAAGATAGTTCAAGATTTAGGTTGTAGTACATGTGTATGCATGTATGACTCTGCATTATGTTTCATTTCATTTTCATCTTTAATAACAGCAAACAATAGTACATTCACAATAAAAACATTTAAATTACAGTAGTTATCTTAAATAGTTTAACAAATATATATTTCTTTCCAATGATTAATAGATAGTTAGATCAATGAATTATTTTATAAATTGAATAAATTATTAATCATTTTTATTTGATAGTTAATTAATATTCATTTTTCTTTCAAGTTTGTAAAAGCTATTTATTTTATTATTTGTATTTTTTTTCTTGTCTTCATTTAGTTTTAAAAATCAAAGTGATTTTTTTTTTGAAAAGATTTGTTTTTGCATATGTAATTAGTTAGTTAGCAAGATGCATGGAAGTAACCTTGGGGAAAGGCAAATGAACTTTGCTAAAAAGAGTTTTTTAACAAAGATCTCCAGTAGAAAATTGGCTCTTTGTAATGTAATTGTAACCAGAAAACAGTGGTTCATGTATTGTAAAAATTAAAGACAGTTGCTGAAGTCAAATTGACTTTGAAAAGACTTTAGAGTAAAAAACTTCCAAAGGAGCTTCAGAACTTTATTATGAAAAAAATTAATTAAAAATCCAATTCTAAGGTTTTAAAAAGTTACGTCGGTTGATTTACTCTCTTCGATTTAAACATTTCTGAATTAATCCCTTTTATAACTATTACTCTTTTAAAAATGTGTGTTAATAACATCCAGTCTACAGTATGTCACTTAATTGCCATTTTAAATAAGAATGGTTTACATAAATGTTATTGTTGTATCATTAAGCAACGTGTTTTTTTTATATATATGGAAAATGCATGCGGAACTATACTACGGAATATATTCTAATTTCTCACTATTTTTCACATTGTGTTTTTGTGAAGATTATACATAGACTTAAGGATAAGGATATGTCTATTTTGATAGATCATACTATGTTTAAGTTCATCGTAAGGAGATAACAGTATTCATTTATTTGATATTTCTGAAACTAATACGTATTTTTAAATTGAGGAAATAAAATGTAAGCTACTTCTGTTTAAATTGAATAGAAGGACAGAAATGTGGGTAATTTTTGTTCTCTTCAATAAGGACAGAATATAAAACAAAGCATTATTAATTATGGAATTACTAAGGACAATTTAAAAAGTTAAATGATATTCAGAAAATACTAAGGATAATTGCATATTTAATCCAGAACTACAACGGAGAATTTGGTATATTTTCAGTATAATAAAGGAGAAATTAACTGCTTGTGTGTGATTTGGTACCTCAAATAAATATGCTATGAACACTGAAAGGTGCTGGGCATATTTAAGTTATGCTTATATTGTTTTTTTTAAGTTATACTGCAGAAGTGCATTTTAGTTTAAATTCAGTTTTGAATGTGTCCCATATTGTTTCGTAAACCTGGAACCGCGCGTTGCAAGTGAACTTTTATTTTAAGTTATAAAACTAATAACCTTTGTATCTTTATTTTTTTTATTGCTTGTCATAATTAATGTATATGATAGGTAGATAGGCTTTATTTATTATTATGTTATTTATAATTTGGGTATGTTGACCATCAAGAACGTTTCTGAAGTGTATTTAAATGAGGAGTAAGCCGGTAAAAATTGATTGTGTTTAAATAGGTCTTATTGTTTCCTTATGAAGGTGAAAGAAATATTTTTTAAAAATATATTATTAGAAAGGTTTACATTTATTTTGTATACTTTATTATCTCAAAGTGAAAATTTTGTTCTTTGTTTAAATCAACAAACTTATAATAGAAATAGTTTGTTAGATATGAAAAAAGTTCATTCGTAATAATTAGAACCGTTAAATTTTAAAAAGTAACTTAAAGTTTATTAAATTAAAAGTTATGCCTTAATGCAATATTTAATTATCATGTTACCTGCTTAGTGTGTAATTTAGAGTTAATATTATATATACTTTTTATTCGCGGGTGTGTGTTTGTTTTGCACAATTATAATATTTGTTTGATAAAGTATAGTTTGTGAATAAATTTATGCATAAATTTCATACATTGTCGTATTCTACTGAGTTGAATGGATTGGTATATTATCTATATGTATTTATCTGCCATCGTGTATTTATAATGTTCGATATTTAGAGAAGCTATGAGAATAGAAAGAAATCTTTGCGTTATAATGTCTGTAGGAATAAAAGATCTTGCTTATTTAGTATATATTAATAATTTTCCATGAGTAGAGCCTAGTTTATTTTATATGCATATGATTAATGATATTTTTTTGAAGTGATGTTCTTAGGGCCCTGGTGATGAGGAATTAAATCCCCACCAATAATGTATTTAGAAATAAATGAGTTATTGTTGAAATATGATTAAATGATGTTTAGGAAGTTATGTGATGTTTTTCTTAGATTCTTGGTAATGAGGAATTGTAAAAGTGTTCAGTAAGAGTTATTTGCTCCTCATGTAGATTCCCCTTGTAACGTATAGTATATATAATCATAAAAATATAGCTTTGTGTTAATTAATATGTGGCTAGATAAATTGTTAGATTAACTCTTGATGTAGTATTAGTGTCATATTTTATTGATGAATTACGACATTGTTCGAAATAAAATAATTGTATGATATTTTCTTAATGAATGGAGAGTTTATAGAAAAGATTATTTTACATTATTGCTGCTTAAACATGCACACACACGTGTAATATAAATAATATTGTGTATATAAAGTATAGAATTATTGAAATTAAAATGAGAAATAAATGCTTTTGAAATATACTACATTCATTTAATAGAAGTATAAAATATTAAGATTAAAACGGGAAATAAATATTTTAAAATACAGTGTATTTATTTAAATAAATGTTACAAGTCATCAAATCATCAGAATAAACATGATTTTGTTGCTATAAATGAAAGGTATACATAATTGAAAGTGATTATTAATCAATTAGAGAAAGTTGCTTTGCTGAAAGCCAAATATAAGTAATTTGATTTATTTGGTTAATCAAGAGTAATATCCTCTCAAAAGTATTTTTTTTTGTGCTAATAATATAACATGTTATTTATTTATTGTCATATAGATGAAACCTGTAGGCAAAGCCTGTGTTCAAAGTCAGGATATTTAAACTTTGTTATTAATTTGCTTTGATAGTAGGGATAATCCCAAACTGATGCTAAAAAAAAAAAATTATTTGATAATCTAAAAATATGTAAAACAAATAGTCCATTTGTAAATATTATGTTAAACCAAGTTTATTTGTTATAATAAATGATTTGTTTAGTTATTTAAAATCTTAAGAACTGTGTCTTGAGTTATTCTTGTGTACATTTGTGTTTCCATTTCCACATCTCCACATTTCATAAATCTATTATAAAGCAGATATATTATTTTAGAGTTATAATATTAAATTTGCTAGTGCCTGACAATATTGTATTTCTTAATCCAAACATTATAAAGAGTATTTGCCACTTGATAAACGTATTAGAAAGGTTGCCAGGTCAGTATATTTGTGAGATGATGATATGAGATTAAAATACCCTATCTCTGTCATTATCTTATTATTGAAACACAGTAAAATATTTAGTCAATTTGTTTCATTATATTTTATCATACTTTATAATTATAACTTATGGGCCAATGTAGTTCATTTAATTCAACAGTGTTTGTTAAATTCCCTGAGATCTTATTGTTTATTTCTTGATTGGCATTAAAGTAGATATTTAGATTATAATATGCCAAGTCATAGAATTAATTAACAAAGGAATTTACATTATATTGAATATTTTATATTTCTTCTTTTATTCATTTATTATCATATATCTTATGAACTGCCTATAGCCTCCCACTGAGCTGAGCTGAACATAAACTTAAATATAGAGTCTCAGTAATAATTTTATTATATCTTTTGTTATATTGTTCTATTCATTAATAGAAATGGCGCCTGGGCATTTCGCTCATGTAATGTATATGAGCGGTGTTGGGAGTGTAGGTTATAATATATATATATATATATGTGTGTGTGTGTGTGTGTGTGAGTGTATTTATTTTCTTAGTGTCTATCTTGAAACTTTATCTTTCTTTATAACAAAAAAATATATAACTTGCTGCTCACAGTGTTTAGGTATATATGCGTGTTTGAAAAAGAATAAGCAATTGTTTAAAAATTGCTTGGTTATGCTTAGTATGGTAGAGCTTAATGCAGGTTGGTTGTAGTCTGTAAGTTTTCTTACAGCTCCCCTTCCCTTACACAGTATAAATTTTAATTTGTATTCAAATTTAACACCCATAGGTGTTTTGCTATGTTTCTAATGTAAGGCTTTTTTTTCATTTGAATTGGATGAAAGGTTGCTAAACCTATTTCTTGATTATTTAATATCTTTATAGCTGATTTTGAGTAGTTTACAATTTTTCTTATTGCTAAGTCATATCATTTGTGAGGTGATCTAGACTTAGGGGTTTTGATGGCATTATGGCCAAAACTTAACTGGTGATATGCCTCTGTCCCAGATGGCATGTGGTTTTATTTGCTAGCCTTCTTCCTGCTCCCTTTTGAGACTTACTGGATTTATTAAGGTCTAGTCAAATATTAAAGTAACCATTTGTTGGAATGGATTGACTCCTATGTCTTGGCTAGTCACAAAGTATCCCAGTGATCATGTTTGAGCATTAGCAGGGGAATATCCACATCAAACTTAATATCCCTAGTCTTGCACATTTTTTCTTTTATTTTTGATCACCTGCTGTTTTTACTTTCCTCTGATATGATTTATACCATTTTTATACCTTGTTCAATGGTTATTTTCATTTTTTAGCTGCATGATTGATTTGGTGGGTCATCATAGTTTTATTTGGGGCAGCCAAAGAAAGGTTTTAAGATGGGTGTTATATATGCCTCAAATCTCAACTTTCTAGTCTATCCAAAATGTGTTGGGACCTGTGGGCTTAATGATGGTATATGGTTCTTCATATGTATTGTAAGACTTACGGTACTTATTATTTGTCTGAAGGTTTGTAATGATGGTATATTATAAGATGTAATATGTTGGACTATTTCCATCATTTATGAGTGAATGTTGAATGTATAGAAAATTTTAAACTTTATTTAAACTTTTCAAATACAAACAACTTGTTAGTAATAACACACAAATAGAACCTGTATTGTCGATTTGTGTGTTATTACTAACAAGTTGTTTGTATTTGAAAAGTTTAAATAAAGTTTAAAATTTTCTATACATTCAACATTCACTCATAAATGATGGAAATAGTCCAACATATTACATCTTTTATGGTACTTATTTTCCTGGAGTTTATTTGAGTAGGGAGTATTTATTAGAACTTTATCATCAACCTTAAATTTGTGTAGGGTTATTTTTGTATTTTGGTTCCTGTGACTTGCCATTTTGGTGAGTCACTCACAAGCCTTTAGTCTATCTTTTTCCGCATCTATTTTGGTTTAAGTAGTGATCTGTTTGACCCCAGGAGATAGAGTTTTGTCCAAGTATCTTATTAGACCAGTATTACTATTAATCAATCCAAAAGGCACTTTATTAAATTGATAGGTAAAACCCTAATATTGGTAACAGTGTATTGGTAATCTGGATGGAGTTTCAGTCTGTCAATAGCTGAAGGTCAAGTTGAAAGTGAAGAATACTTATCTTATTTACAAATCTCATGAACAATTCATGTATGGGCAGTGGGATATTTCTATCAGAGACTGTAATTTTGTTTAGTTGCTGAGCATCTAAAAAAAATCTCATTAGACCAGTACCACTATTAATCAATCCAAAAGGCACTTATTAAATTGATAGGTAAAACCCTAATATTGGTAATCTGGATGGAATTTCAGTCTGTCAATAGCTGGAGGTCAAGTTGAAAGTGAAGAATACTTTCTTATTTTAAAATCTCATGAACAATTCATGTATGGGCAGTGGGATATTTCTATCAGGGACTGTAATTTTGTTTAGTTGCTGAGCATCTAAAACATCTCATTGACTCATATTTCTTTTTCATGGTATCCCCCAATCCAGCATTTAATTAATCTGTTTGAATATCTCTTCCCAATACTGATACATAATAGGGTGGGATTTGGATTGAAATGGTTGATCATGGACTAGTTTTACACTTTGTTGGAAACCTCTGTTATTCCTGGTATCTCTGAGAAAATCAGGCTGAATTCATCAATAACTAATAACAATTTTACTGTATTATCACTCCCGACTATATTAGATTCTGCAATCTTACTGTCTATGAGTGCTTCTGGGATGGTAGATGCTATACAGTCAACCTTGAATAGGTTATATCTCAGAAAACAATAGTACAATGGCTCATGTGTAGGAAGTCTGCCCCTAAAAAGACATCATGCATTAGGCCTTTCAGTATGAGGAAAACATGATAGAGGAACATTTGGTCAATTTTCATTTGAACCCATATTTGTTTTTGTGCTAGTTTAGTCTTTCTATTGTTAGACATGATAACTAACCTGTATAGATTTCAGTGGCAGGGGTTTTGACATTGGGGTTCTAGTCAGAATTTCATAGTAGGGCCTATCTGACACCACTGATATCTGGCTACCAGAGTCTAACAAAGCCTTAACTAGCAAACCCTCAAATGATATCTCTATCATGGAGCAGTTATGACCATAAAATTAAGTGCTTAATATCCCCACAAACACATTCCTCATCATCTTTTTGGCTTATTGAGGTGAGGAACATGGCCTTAAGTACCATTTTAGTTTGGTTTTTGCAGCATTTTTGGCATATAGTTGCTGCACCCTGGAATAGGTTTTTTTTCCTAGGCTACTGGGGGGACTGATTTTGGGTTTAAAAATTTTTTTGTTTTATTGCTTGTCCATGTATATGGGGAGGTTTGTTGTATGGAATTTCCTTTCCAATGATATGGGTCATTATTATTCTTTGATCATTTATAGTGTATGGTGTTGATAGCCACATCTTATTTTACATTTTTGGCACCCTGTTAGTTACATTGTTTGCATTTTAATCCATGCTGCTTAGAAACTCAGCTATTTGCTCAATATTTTTTATGTTTGTGCTAAGAAGAGACTGTTTGTTCCTAATGGGTAGATTTCTTTTGATTATCATTATTATCTCATTTTTGCTCAAATGATACATGTTGAAAATACTTAATTTGGTAACCTGGCAGCGAAAGAATATTATCAAAGCTTCCCCTGGTGATTGTCTGTATTTCTTCTGGAGCAATTGGTATAGCATGGCTTCTTGTCTATCACAGTTCCAGAAATTCTTTACCAATAATGTCTGATAGTCTTCAAAAGTAGACAGAGTATGAATAATGACTCCTACCACATCAGTGCATCTTGGAGGTGGCTGTAGTCAATGATCAATTTCTTACCCTCAGTCAAATTGTGGTTTATGGAAAAATACAGGTTAAGGTTCCTTGGGTGTTCTATTGGGGCCTCATTAGCAGTTTCCATGAAGGTTTTTAGCCTTACAAATTGTTTGAAGGCATTGATTTATGTCACATTGTTGCACATACTGGACATCTTCCTGGAGTTCATGTGTAAAGTGGGTACCTGTGTGCCCTGGTCAACATGGCATGTGCTAGTTATGATTTCTTCTAGGTTGAAATTGAAAGAAAGAATTTCTATTCCTGATGGTTCTTGCTGTGGAAGACTGGCTGCTTGCACTGGTCACTCATTCTATCGAGGGCCTTCAGGGTGATTTCCAGGCCATACATCACTTTATCCAGCTTCTCTTTGCCAGTCAGAGCCATTATCATTCCTAGTTGGTAGTATCCCAAATTCATTTATTCTTAGGCATAGCTCGGACTCAAGGGCCTCAAACCTCTGATTGTTCACTCCACTCAGTTGGTTGACTTTGTCATGCATTTTGTTTATACTTTCATCCATCCCAGGTTTGCCTTGACTGAGAGGTTTTCTATTTCACTTGCAGATAGTTTATCTTCCAAATACTTTATGTTGTGGCCCATTGATTCAGTGGCTTTGTTATACACTTCTGTTTTGACATTGTGCCATAAATGGGGTTGTTCTATTTCATTTGTATGCCTTCAAATTTTTTTCTTAATTTGTTCTAATATTTCTTTTAGCCTTTGTATAATTCATTCTTGAAGTCTTGATGGCCTTGAGTCAACTTGTAAAACTTAAGGTGTATCTGACTTGAGATGGCAAATCTTTGGTGGCATCATGTGTCCTTTTTTTCCATCTCCCTTCTTATTTTTCCTAATTCTTGTCTCAATTCTCTGTTCTCTCTCTGAACATTATTGACATTCAGAGACAGCCTTTTCATATCAGCAGATAATTTGTTTCACATTGCCATCATTGTAATTTTCAAATATTCTTTGATGATATCCATGTAAGTGTTTATTTTATCCATTTTTGCATTCATACTGGTGGTGAGTTCTGCTTTCATCATCATGATTATCTGGAATATTCAATCCATGGTCATTACATCTCCTTATCTTGTGCTATTTCAATCCTGGGCACTTGATTCATTTCACTGGCATGTATCTCATGAGTTTGAGATACCATTTGGATCACACCTGGTACCTGTGGAAATTGACCATTTTTTGTTATGGATCTCCAGGTAACTATACCAATGCATACTCTTCTCCACTTTTAGAAGTAGAGCTTTCCAACTCACTACTACTACTATGTATAGTTTCTTATAAAATTTTATTGTCCATTCTTATACTATGTATAGTTTCTTATAAAATTTTCTTGTCCATTCTTATTAATTTTCTTTCACTCCTTGCTATCTTTGACTTTTTTTCTGTATATAGTTATAAAGTTTTTATTTGCTTATATATGTAAAGATAGTATACTGTAGGGTTTTTTGTCACCCCAAGCCATTTCACATTTATTCATGATTTCTCCCCTTTTTAGTGTGCATGTGTGGGTGCATGTTTTATTGCCTATATTTAAGTTTGCATTTTACTTGCATGACTCACCTATTTTAAACACAATTTATTAGTCAGTTAGTCATTCAGTTATTGGTCTCTGATTATCATGCTGTTTGCATCACCATATGTGCATTCACCATTTTTAATCATTTTCTTTTAATGTGCATGTTCAAACTAAAAAATGTCTCATTTATACATTCTCATTGTGGTTGAACATATTGGTCCTTTTTCTGAGTAAATCCATGACCAATGTTATAATTTGAAAATAAATGACCATTCCAAAACATATTTTTTTACTTAAAAAAATATCTGAAGCTAACTATTCTTGTAAGCTCATTGTTTCAAGCCCCTAAAGTTAGGTGCCAGATGTAATGGAGTGTGGTTCTTGCAAAAAGAGGAAAATGCATCTAATTACAATCAGATCTAGGATCTTTCAGTAGGATGCTGGCATGGTCATGATGAAATAGTTAACTCATGATCACATTCATCTCCAATGATTGAGCTCTATATTCACACTATAACGATCGAAATGGAAGTGGAGATCGAATCTAACCGCAAAAACAATATCTGCACTACCAGGGCGCCATCTAGGCTTTTGAGCCTAGAAAAATTTATAAAGTAGGCAGATACGCGCTGTTAAGATTCCACTTTATTTAAATATTCCGACCGTTAGCCCAAGTCACTACCTCAGCGGAGACGCAGAGATAAAAATCTATATCTTAAATATAAAAGACTAAAAGCCACTGCCAGAAATTAACACATAAAAATATTTATTTACGCACATATAAAATCATTCTAAATTCGAGGAATAGGTTTAACATTTTTAGATTTTTATATTACTCTTTAATTGTACATTTATATAAATTTCAATGAGTTTAATATTTTATTTAGATGGTCAAGTATGAATAGACTACATAGATCTGCATTTGAAAAGAAAATATTCTTCCCTGATTTAACCTTAGGCAACAAATTTCGCAATCAACTGGCGCCAATCCATCTGATACATTCATGTATTCAATGTAGCATGATACGACAACACAAAATACTATACTGTCAGGAATTTCATCTGAACAATAAGTAGAAATAGAAAAGACATTGAGTCTCCACCAACAGGAATGTGACATCTGTTGGCAAGTAGAACAATAAACAAAAAACTCCATAGGAATGGACTGCGGTCTTCTGCCGACTTACAAACCCATCCATAGGCAAACAGAGGGTGTGTGGCATATATCTATAATCCTGCCCATAGCGGATCTCATACTACATCTACTATTACACAAATATATCCAATCCATTGAACCAATTCAACTACGAAATGAATAACCTAAGATTACCCTCCCTTAATATAACTTTACAAACTATATAGCCATTCACGCCCGACTTAAATTTAACATTTAAATACGTTCGCACAAATGCATTTTATAAAATTTGTTTTAAAATGTTGAGTACAGATCAGCTGCACAGATTCCATGGTCCAAAAACATTCCAAATTAAACACAACCGATCAAAATACAAAGTTATCGATAAACGTCACTTGCATAGGGAATATACAAATCCCATTAGCATTCATCGTAAGATGCTTGCAGTGATATCGTTGACATATATTCTAATCGAATGTGAAAACCGCAACATTATCAACCGCTAACGAATCTATGCAACGTCTATACCCAACCTAAATTTCATCATTTAAAATTTAAACAATAAACAATTTATACAATAAGAAAGAAAAAAAATGGAAATGATTTTTATCAATCGGAAAACATATAAAATTAAACATTATTAATTTGATTTAAAAACTTACAAAAGTCAGATAAGAGTCCGTTTTAACATTTAAGTTGGCTTGTTTATTAATTTGTAAAACTTGACGAAAATTCTTAATTGATTTCAATAATTGTTTATTTCATATAGCTTATGGTAGAAGAGTCCATGTTCCCGTTGGCAATTCCCACGGAGACTTTCCTGGAAGACCGGTCTGATATTTTGGAGGTAGCATTAGCTGGTTCTGTTCTGGTATCACAGTCTTTGCATTTTTAAAATAAATGAGTGAGGATGGCAAGTGCGTCTTGTCGCTCAACTCACCAAAATCAAGTTGGAAAACTGACTGGAACTCAATATTTTTTTTTTATAATCCTCCTATGGATTCCATGAACAAAAACGTCACTGTTCTATTTTTTTTTTCCGTTATGGTCCAGGCCTTTATTTGCTTCCATTGGTCAAGCGAAAATCTCTTTCTTCTCTTATCTAACTTTTCATCTGACTTTTTAATTAAACAGCTTTTAGATAATTAATAAACAATCATTTCCATTTATAGATTACAGGAATTAATTAATACCTGTTTTTATTTTAACTTACGTTATTTTTTTATTAAAATATTTTTATATTTCAATCTTGTATTTTTTTATTAAAAAAAATACGTTCAAATACTTTTTTTTTTGTTTATGAAAAAAAATATTTTTAAAGTTTAGCATCTGTGCGAATATATATATGTTTAACAAACATTTTAATTTTAGCGTTTCGTTTTTTTCCTTTTATTTGCGAACTTTTAAGTTTTTATTTTAAATTAATGTAACAACATATTTATATATTGTTACAACACATTAAATCTAGATATGATTTGGGCTAGTTCATCCTCATCTCACCCCCATTTCTGGCTCCATTGTGCCTCAATATTCAAATACAGGAAGAATTTGTACTCAGCTCTCTTCTGGGATGGGATTATTCAGGTCAATGACTACTGTACCTCTATATAAGCAAGGATCAACTACAGTACTTACAAGAATATTTTGAATATTATTATACATATAAATAAAGGTGAGTGTGTGTTGAAGTTTAGCATATGTATTTAGAAGTATGAATGCACAACAATGGGAACAAGGCAGAGACTAAATGGATTGAAACAACTTAATAACATTTATTAAATAATGAAGCTATTTTAACAATATTTACATATATAATAATATGAGTCAAGGATGGTTTTCTATCCTTAAGAGTTTAATGCAATTAATATCACTTGCAAATCTCTTTCAAGTAAAGGAAAATTGCAAGAATTGGAAGTATCTCATATTAAATGGGACATTATTGGACTTTGTAAAGTTAGAAGAAAAGATGAAGAAACAATTAGTTTAAAACTACAAATGTACAAACATTGGAAGTTATAAGTGAAGTAGGATTCATTATAAATAAAAAGTAGAACATTGTGGAGATTGATAGTGTATCTGATAAAGTGACAAGATTAGTTATTCAGTTTAATAGCAAATATCAAATGCAGATAATTATCAAATGCAGATAATTCAGGTTTATGCCCCATCAAGTTCTCCTTGTGATGATGAAGCAGAAGACTTTTATATGGATGTGCAAAAGACTTTTGATCAGACAAAACACCATTTTAAAATTGTCCTGGGGGATTTTAATGCTAGAATTGGTAAACAATTGAAAGATGAAAATGCTGTAGATAAATTCATTTATGGTAAGAGAAATGAGAGAGGTCATGGGCTTGTGAGTTTGCAGAAAAAGAAAAAGTTTTTATTATGAATTTTTTGTTTTTTGAGAAAAATCTTAAACAAAAATAAACATGGAAACATGCAAATAAAGATACAGCAGAATTGGATTATATTTTGACTAACAGAAAATATATATTTCAAGATTGTAGTGTTCTTAAGAAATTCAACACAGGAAGTGATTATCAATTAATGAGATATAAGATACATGTTAATGCAAAACTAGAGAGTTAAAAATTATTAAGAAAAACAATGTTTGCTATTGATATTCCTAATCTTTAGAAACACTCCAATGAATTTAAATTAAAACTTGGAAATCACTTTCAAATATTAAGATTCTGAACTGATTCAGATCTGAACAAAATCAATAGAAAGATAATTGATACACTTTTAACTGCAAAAAAGGTAACTGGTACAAAAAAATGAACAATTGACAAGTAAAATTTCTACTGAGATGATAATTTATGAAAAAAAGAAGGAATATAAAAATATATAAAAATGATGTATTAAGAAGGATTGAATATGTCAAATTTTGTAAAATGGTGCAAAAAAAGAGTTGATAATGACATAAGAAAGTATAATTATTAAATATCAAGGAAATTTATAGAAGAGAATAAAAGTCTCAAGAGTCTAAAACAACATTTTGATATTGATAGAAAACTTATTTCTGCAATAAGAAAAGAAGATGTAACTATCACTAAAAAGAGAGATGGCATCATGAAATGTGTAGAAAAGTTTTATCAAGAATTATATAGCAATAAAAAACAAGAAAAATTATCTCCTACAACTACTACACTTTCTGAATTACCCAGGATTTTAAATGAAGAAGTCAAATATGCAATTTAATTTATGAAGAAAAGAAAAGTTCCAGATAATGATGGAATTATAATCGATATTTTAAAAGAAGCAGGTGAAGAAATAGAATTTTTATTAGCAAAATGATATATTAAATGTTTAAATGATAAAGATGTAGCAGATAATTGGAAGAATGCAGGATTAATATTAATGTTTATAAAAAATGATAATATCAGAAATTATATTAGTCTTTTATCAGTTCTATACAAATTTTTTACCAAAATAATTAAAACTTCTCTACAGCAAACTTTGGATTTAACCAGTCAAAAAAACAAGCTGCATTTAAAAGTAGTTTTAGTATAGTAGATCATATCCAATTATTAAGAGAAATTATAGAAAGAGCCAATGAATGCAAGTTGCCATTATTCTTTGGATTTATAGATTATGAAAAGGCATTTGATTCTATAAGCATTTTTTCAGTGATTAAAACATTAGATCATCAAGGAATAGATCCAGAATATTGTCATATTCTGAAAAATATTTATAAATATGCAACAGGAACAGTTGGATTACATAATGATACTAGGAAGACTAACATTGAGAAAGTTGTAAGACAGACTGATTCCATACCTCCAAAGATTTTTACAGCATTGCTGCAAGAAGTATTTTGTGGATTAAAATGGGAAGCTAAGGGAATAAAAGTAAATGAAAATTATTTAAGTCATTTAGATTTTGCAGATGATGTAGTTGGTTTTGCAGATAATGTTTTAGATGTTCAGGAAATCTGCACAAATTATCAGATAAAAGTAAAAAAGTAGGATTAAAGGTAAATGTTAAAAAGACTAACGTAATGTTCAATGGATTTTCTCAAAATAATAAAATGAAGACTGATAATGATGAGTTGGAAGAAGTTAACAACTACAAATATCTTGTTCAGATTATTATTACAGATGGAACCATAATGGATAAAATTAATCATAGAATTACATTTGTTTGAAATGCTTTTGATAGAAATAATTTAATAATAATAAAAAATATGTCTATGTGTTTGCAAAGGATAGTAAATGTGTGACACTTCAACACTTAACAGAAGAGCAATACAAAAACTTCTTGTTACTCCTAACATACATCTTTCCACGAGATCGAAAATGAAATACATGGGTGAGAGAACAAACAGGTGTTATTGATATCATTGAAAGAATTAAAAGATTGGAGTGGAATTGGATTGGACATATTTCTAGAAGAGATAATAATAGATGGTCAGTTAAATCTTAAACGGAATTCCAAGAGATTATAAAAGATCCCAAAAGAGCCTACATGTGAGATTGATGAATAAAATAAGGAAGTGTGCTGGGGTGATGTGGAAAAGTGAGGCTAGAGATCGAAGAATATGGACTGAACTTGGAGAAACTTCTGCATTGGATTCATAGTGGTTGAAAATAATGATGATATTATGATTTTAAAATATTTTATTTTATTTGCACATGAATTAGTGCAGAGGATAGCAAAATTGTATATAAACTAATCAGAGTTGATATTTTAAATTTTATAAATCATAAAAATATTATAAAATTAAGAATAAGTAAGGATACACTGAACAATATACATATATATATATATGTCTTAGGGGTAGGTACAGGATCATTGTCTTGTAAAGTTTACTACAGTGGTCTCAAACCAAAAGTTCCTAGATTGATTTTCAAATGATTAAAAAAAAAACTTATTTTGATCAAATGATGAAACTATTGGTTCAACCCGTGCCTTGAATGCTAAAATCTTAATGATCTAATTAGAAATTAACTCTACAGTTATTTATTTATAACAAATTTACTAAAAAATAATATTTGTGTCTATCATATATATAAATTTTTTGTTTTCAATATTTTTTATTTTTTATGTATTCATAAGTACAATTGTTTTTTAATTTCAAATCCACTATTTATATAAAATCAAAATACAATGTCTGATTTTGAGCATCAGTAGTTTTCTTATCACAGATATAATGAAAAAACAGGATATCCCTTTATTAGCCCCTCCCACTTCTACTAATTTTTTTATGTACTGTATATATTTTTTCTCAAGAAATGCGTACCTTAAAGCGGACAGACGTACAGATTTGGCTTTTTAAATCGCAGTATTTTCTCATTCTCTTCAAATTATTTATACATGTTACTATAACTGATTTCCATTTTAAATTAATTGTTTTGTAGATTAAATTTGAAACTGCTTCCGTTTCTCAATTAAATAAATAAAAAAAATGTTTCTTTACCATAATATTATTTTTTTCTTAATTTCTTTGTTTAAATTAAGAAAGAAATCATTTTAAACATTTGATGTATCATAATTATTAATTCTGTTTTATCATACAGTTTATTGAATAGATTTTTTATATATATAAAGAAGTACATAAAAAAAATGAAACTAGTTATATTGTATTAAGTAATTAAATAGTGATAAGCAAAAAAAAAATTAAAAATGTTTAGCATCATTGAGTGTTAATTTAATTGATGTACTTTTATGTAATTGAAATATAATTATTTTAGTCAAATATAGCTATATATCGCTGTAAATTTTATTCTCCATATTACTCTTCTTCAAACAAAAGAATTACCCCCAAATAAATGATCCCCAAGGTGCATTTTTGTTTAACTAAATTCGTCAGCTGGTCCAGATCAACAAATATTCTTAAATACCCGAATCATTATTCACCCATCATATTTTATTCATCTTTTGAATAAATATATCAATAATATTAATAAATATTTATTAGGCTTAACCTGTTATATTAGTAATAGACCAATTGCAGTAAATTTACAAATATGCCTATGTTTAATAATAATACTCACGTGAAAAGGAGATGAAATTAAAGTAATATCATGCATGATTGGTTTGAAATCTATATTTGGGTTATTATTAATATAATAATCTCGGTATAATAAATAGTTATTAATAATAGTGATATATTTATACAAAAGATAATAAATTCGTTTTACAAACGTGGTTCATATGTAAATTGTCCTAATAAAATAACTGTTAATAAAATAATATTATAGTAAAGTATTTTAAATATTAAGATAAAATAATTTTTGACCCATGCACTTTTATATATATATCATTGTCACAAAATTAAAATTCCTTTTTTTTTTTACATTTTAAATTAAGTGGAACTACAATATTTGAACTGAATTTATTTTAACAGCTGATTCTATCAAGCTAAAGCAAACTTATAACTGCACATCATTGAGAATTCTATAGTTACACCAATCATGGAGTGCAAAAACCCAAAAAGTGATAAATAATTAAGATTAATTAATAAAATTATGCAGATACCAATTCAGGCAATAGATAATTTGTAATTATTAAAACCTATATAAAATTCCAGCAGCTGCCGTTATATAAAGAAGATATGCAAAAACTATAATTTGTGTAGGATATGTAATACAAAGTATTATTTGCATTAGCAAACATATATTGTATTTTTTAGAAATACAGTATAATAAAATGTCATGACTTTATGCTTATTACACATTTAAATTATAGTTATAGATTGTAATCTAAATGTCAGTATAGCAATGGTACCAAATATAAATTAGCCATATCTGTCCAAGAAAAAAATAAATTGTTAGATGGTTTGACTTTAAAAATTAGATTTTTCATTTATGAATCTTAATACTAATATTTTTACAAGTATATCTTTTTTAAAAAAAAAAAATTTGTGAATGTTACTTCATGAAAGTCTTCACAAATTTTTTTAAATAAATCTTTTAATTTTATTATTCTTTAGAAGGAAACTTTTTTTTACAAGAATAATTATTTTTCTAAATATGTATAAACATGATAATTATATTTATAATTGTGGATGATTTTCATTATCTAGTTTAATTGTTAAATGTTTTTTTTTAATTTAAACTTTATTTAAATTTTTCAAACACATTCAACTGTTAATAATAACTCACGTTAGTTACTATAAAAATTGAATATATTTGAAAGACTTAATATTTAAATACAACTTATTTTCTCTATACTGAACTTAATGTAATTAGAAAGGATTTGAACTCAGACTTTCAAGTTCCCCACAGCTATCCATTCCCTTTTATATAACCAATGCACATGACTGGATATATGTGAAAAAGATAAATGATCTCCGATATATATATCTTTTTCACATGTATGTGATCATGTGTATCGGTTGTATAAGATGGAGTGGATAGCTGTGGGGAGTTTAAGGTCTGAGTTCAAATCCCATCTAATTGAAAGATTTAGGTAAAATGCACTTCTAAAAACATTTAACAATTAAACTAGATGATGAAAATAGTTCAACATATAATAATAAGTAAAATATCAGCATCACAAACTTTCAGACAACTTTCTCTTTATATATATTATAATACTTGAAGTGAAAAGTAAATGTTCAAAAAGTTATATATTAATTTTTTATTTGATGCAAGAAAAATTATTCTAAGAGAAAAGGGAAGTAGATTTGTTTCAGTAAAATGTTTAAACTTATGACAAATAAGCAGCATTTTTTATAAACTGAAGAAAGTAATAAATTTAATTTTTATCTTTATTAATTTTTATTTTTATTAATTTTTAATAATCTTTTTAAATAATGTTTAAAATAAATTACCATTAAATATTTATTTAACAAAAACATTTTTGTTTGTAATACTTTTTAAATGTTTATAATTTATTTTGTTATTATTATTATTCAATGAAATATTCAGGTCTAAAATATTGTCAATTCTTAAGGGCTGATATCAAAGGCATTGAATTAATTGTACTACATCTGTAATTTTTGTATCATTAGTTATCTGATATCTCAAACAATTATCATTTTAGATATTACTATTTTTTAAAATGTGATTTCTATAACCATTCACACAAATATATTTCATCATGAGTTATTTGCATTAAGTCATGATATATTAGCAGGCATAAATCTCATTTATTTAATTCTTTTTGCAGTAATAAAAAAAAGGTACATCATAAGACCAGTCTCTATCTATAGTGTTTCCACAACTAGTGGTGAAAGTTGTATGATATTACAATCATTCTTTGTTTTATATCCAGTGCATTAGAACACTTTTAACCAATTTATATTAATCTAGGGTCTTTATTTTCTAACTAATTTTGGAAAAATATTTATTTACTAACTAATATTGGATGGCTAGTTAGATTGGCTACTAGCAAAAAAATTTCAAGTCTTCCTATGACCTGAAAAATTTCCAATGACTCTTAATTAAATTCTAGATCATATAACATATCAGATAGATGGACTAATTATTATGTCATGAAACTATTCTGAAAATAATAAATAAAATTAAATGTACAATATTAACTAAAGCTAAAAGAGAATTTATAAGTATTTTTTTCATTTGTTTTCCAAATTCTAGAGATTTTCTAGTAAGATTGTAAAAATTGTCATACTTTTTGGATTAAGTTTATTTTATTTATGCTCAAATTGTTTGTTAATTTTTCAAAAATGTATATATTGAAGTCAGATTGCCTATATGTTTATATTTAACTCGAGATGTTATTTATAAACTTTAGTTACAAACTTTTTATATATTTTTTTTAATTGCTAGTGGTCATTGTACTTATACAAATAATGATCAAATAACCATTCAAATAAGTGCTCCAGATATATAAATTGAAAAATAATTTTAAAAACTTGCACTCTGTTGTATAAATAATGAATAATAAATATAATGGTTTTATTAGCTTGCTTGGGAATTCATTTATTCCATGCTTTCAAGATAAAATAATCTCACATCTTTTTAGAAAAAAATTAAATCCTTCCTAGCAAAAATGTTTTTCTGACATAATAGTCATTTTTAAAAATAATTTTGACTATCATTAAGGAAATTATTGCTCAGAAATTGATTGTAATTTTCACTTTATTTTATAAATTATTATAATGAATATTATTGCTTTATATTTTGTGGTTGTGATTTAAATGTTCATATCATATAACCATTCAGAAATACATTAATGTAACTTTGTTGTATTAATAGCAATAATCCATTGTATATAACTCTTCCAGAATCATCAATGTAAGCATGAATAATCAATGAATAATAAATATAGCACCAACCACAGACTAGTTTTCACCTATTAGCCTTCGAAATTATTCAGACAGTCTCCGATAATGCACTATTTCTTAAATATTATAAATTTCCATGCACTCGCCCGCCAGTAAGAGTTTAAAAAACTTAAGTAAATCACTTAAGTTTAGAGCGCATGTACTTACCGATGGGCAAGTGCATGGAAACTTAAATGATGTATGCTCTAAACTTAAGTGATTCACTTAAGTTTTTTAAACTCTTACTGGCGGGCGAGTGCGTGGGAATTTATAATATTTAAGAAATAGTGCATTATTGGAGATTGACTTCCGTTTGATTTCAAAGTATATCTATTAGCCTTTGTTATATATACTTATACAATAGCCATTTTTACTTATATTATTCAAGCAAATAATTGAAATTTTCAACATTCTAATCTTTTAAACCAAGCATCTCTAGCTACACAAATCCGATAATAGGTTAGTAACTATAAAAATATTTAAATGACTTCAATTTAATCCTTGTTTATAAAATGCTTCATAATTTGTTACAAGTTTTTTTTAGGAAAGATTGGTACCAAAATTTTGATTGGTCCTTACATATTTATTCATAGATTTCTTTTACTTTTTTGTTAAGATCAATGAACTCACATAAATGACTCTCTTGACTCACAATTAAGGCAATAAATCCACACCCTTTTCACTGCTCTACTACTAATTAATGTTCAGTAGTTTATCAATATTGCTATTAACTCAAAGATATATGCTGTATATTTACACATATACCAAACTGAAAATCATAAAATATGCATATAATGTTTTAATTCAAAACTTCATTCATTATCATTGGTTCTTCAATCCAAAGATTGATTAAACTTCTAATGAGAAAACTCCTTGACCTCTAATATTTTGCTGCTTACTTTAATTTGCCTTAATTCTGAACTCTTCCCTCAGACTGCTTTCTAAGTATTTTTCCTTTACTAGCTCCTAAGTAAATAGAGACATCTCAGTATACAATTCAACCAATTAAATTTATTGGTTCTATCTTGAGAAACACTTATTTTCTATCCTTAATATTAGGCTTATAATCTCAACATTTGATTTTTCTTCATTCATTTTTTCATTCTTTATCTCTATCTCAAATGCTTTCAGTTTTTTTATATATCATTAGCTAATGTTTTTTTCTCTCTGTAAAGAAATTGGCTGGTATAACTTCATAATTCTTTGGTGGAAGTAATTGATTTTGATATCTAAGTTACCACTTACTATAGAAAACTAATTCTGCCATAATGTTCTTTCTTTTTGAAGTTCATACTTTAGTATTTATTTGACCTAGATATTCAAAATTGTTGGTTTATTTCTCTAATTTATATCTTAATATAGATATTTTTATAAATTCTGGATATTCTCATTGCCTCAATCTTTTTAACGTTGACTTTCAAGAAAAATTGAATGGCAAATTCTATAAAAGTTTTTCCGTTATTTTAATTAATTTTGGAATTTCTGCAATATTGCCTGATCATTTGCTATTTTAATTGTTCAATAGATTTATCCACCTATTTTTATTCCAAAATTTAAATTGCTTTGAGCCTTTTCTATTATAATTTCTGAAAATATATTAAATAACTCAGAAGAACAGGCAGTTTTGTCTAGCTTCTTTGTTAATGTTACTTTCCCTGCATAAACATTTCTTTAGTTGATCTCTTTTTCATCCTTTGTACTTGTTGAAAATAATATGACTTTGTAAAACTTTTTTATTTCAAAATTGGGAGAGAGGTGATCAGAGATAGAAAGGTTTATTAAATTTAGCATTTTTTGCCTAGAAATTTTAATACCTCCATAGCATGATCTAAAAGATATATTATAAATACAAACTGAAAGTTTGTCAAGATATTGCTCAATACATTAATTTAATTATTATATATATATTCAAAGAATAATTTTTTTTATTAAAATTTTGTTTTAAAATTATTGCAATCTGTTGCATGGGATACTTTGCTATTGATATGACAAAATGCACATGATATTCTTCTGACCATTATTTTTTATTATACATGAGTGCTATAAGATCATATAGTTGAATATTAAAAAGATTTTCAATCTGTCTTTTAGAATTCAGCTGGTATTTCTACTTGTAGTACAGTCAACAATGTTTTTTTTATTCTTTTTTGAATAACTAAGTGAACATCATTTTGTCAAACTTAATTCATTTTTTTGAGTCCAAGTTCCCTATACAAATTGTCCAAATAGTTCTTTTAATTTGCATTGATCTTGATCATAAAAAAATCCAATCATTTAATTACAAATTTATTGCACAGGGACATATTCAAAAAATTATATATGTAGAAAAAAAAAAGAACATATATTAGATAATAGCCAAAAAATACAAAGATATTGTAATAGTATTTATATATATATATATATGTTTTATTTCTAATAACTCTAAACATTATATATAGTTGGAATCAGAATTTTAATCATTTTTATGCTAAATAATTTATTTAACTTCTCCACAATTTACTTCAAAACACAGTAATATGTCAATTTGAAAATATTTTTTTAAAGAAGGAAAACATCAGATAAGTAAACAAAAGAAGAAGATGTTAATGGATTTTTATAATTCAAATTATATCATCATTATCATATTTACTCTAATGGGAAACCATCATTAGTATATACATTTTTATGAAAGTTACATGTTTTCAAACAAATGAGCAGATAAAGAAGATATTGGATCTTAAATTTAGGATTAAATTAAATAATTGACCAATAGTGATCAACAGTATTTTTTTATTCCAGATAAGTATCTTTAGCAAAATCAACTGCAATTATGTTAATCATATTATGTATGTATGGTGTATGATGCACAAACATTTTTATCCTATTATATGATACAAGATTTACTATATTGATCATCATCAATTTGTATGCATTACTTCAATTCACTACAGTACTGTCTAAAAAATGTCAAACATTTAAAAAAAATCATTCTTTTTTAATATTGACTATTTTGTAATATTACTGATGTAACAGAATATCAAAATCATAAAAATAATAACTTCCTTTTAAAATAAAATAGTAAGATTCATGCCAATATAAAAAATACAAATTTCATTCACTACAAATTTCCAAAGCAAACTTTAATGATATACAGAAATAAAATGCATTAAAAATAAATTTAAAAATGCATACATCAGCTAAAATGAAATTTACTTATTTAATTTTAATTCAATACTCTATCCTCAAAATAGTATAATTATTGACTTAAGACAAAAAAAGCTTTAATCATAACATAAACAATCTTAACAAAAAAATGTAAAAGTTTTATTCAATATATAATTAAAAATACTCTGATCATATGCAGTAATAAAGTGCTATAAAAATAAACTAAAAATGTATACATGAGTTAAATATGAATTATTTGCCTAATTTTTATTTAATATCCCAATAATAGAATTGTTGATTCATCCAAATGCTTTATTATTGAAACATAAATAATCTAAAAAAAAAAAAAACAATTATTATAAGAAAAAAAAACCTTTGATCACATACAGTAATCAATTGTAACAAAAACAAGTGGAAAAATGTCTACTTCACATTATATTTATTAATTTAATTTAATGCAACTGCATCTTTGTAATAAACAAAATGATAACTATTAAAAAACTGTGACATCTATTTGCAGCAAAATGTAATTACATAAAAAAAAGAAGCATTGATTGCATAATACATCAAATATACCAAAAATAAATCATAAAACATATTTTAAACTCCTTTTTTTTTTTACATGTTTTACTTTAATCTAAGAAATCATAATCAATAGGATATCATTTTTATGATATAACTTTTAATGACAGGCATAATTGTAAAATATACAAAAGTATTGTTTTAAAAAAGCTTAGCATCTGCACTGTGATTATTCACAAGTAGTGTATTCATTATATCTGCATATACAATACTGTTATTTTTACTAATAATATGATTAATAAATGTTTATACATTAATTATCACTTTTTTTTAATTATTTTTTATTTCTCAGATTCAAAATTTATGGCATATTTTGAATCTATGATAAAGAAAAATAAATATTTTATCATAGAAAATTATTATAGTTGCTTATTTTTAACATAAGATTCTTGGGTTTATGATAAGTTTTGTGGATCCAATTGATCTCATTATCAATTTAATCATGTTATTTAGTTTACTATGTATATAAAATGAGGATGTGATTGTATTTTTGCAACTCAGGAATAAGTAAAAAAAATTAGAAGTTTTTTTTTTTTCTTTTACATACAGCACAAATCTTTAGATTTTAGGCTATTTAATTTGTTGACTTTACCAGTAAGGCAGTTCTAGGACCATATTCTATTGTGCATAAAGTCATATTTATTAATGTGGCATGATTCTATTTTTCATATGAATAGCAAAGGGCATTCATTCTTAATTTTTTTTTACTTTTGTCATTTTTTCCTAAAGTAAATTGATTTTTTTTTAAAATTTTACTTTTTTAAAATAAAATATCACAGTTTATTTGTACTGGAATTAAAATTTTTGTTTCATCCTAATTTTTTTAAATAAATAAATATGGCTCAGTCAAGCATTGGTGGTCAAGAGGTCAGTGACAGCTGCTTTACAAGCAGTTGTCCCGGGTTAGTGGGTTTGTTTTCCAGCTGATGTTGTGACACATGAGAAAAATAAATAAATATGGCTCATTGCAAAGTTCTAAAGATATAATCTATAAAAAATTCAAATGTTATTAGAAGAGTTATAAAAATGGATCTTCATATAATTAATTTTCATACAACACATTGCTTTTAACACTTTTTTAAACATCTCCAAAGCAAGTTGATTTTTTTTCTTTTACTTGTTTTGCTGATTTGCAATTTATATTTTTGTTTTTATGTTTTGTTTGAAAAATGTAATTTTTTAACAAAATTAAAGTCGACATTGTTATAGCAAATAAATAAAATATCTATAATTATCTAATCACTTTACATTAGCACCATTTTTTTTACACAATCAGTATATATCTATACATATATAATATAAAATAGATTTATTATTTTATATAGTATATCAATTTTAGTGAGTTTTTTGTTTGTTTTTATAGATAGCAGCGTTATTTTGAAGAGAGCAATGCACGGACAATTTTAAATTGCAGTGAAAATATATTTAATACAGCTTTGATGAGTTAACAATATCAGATATTATTTAATATGGATAGAATAACATTGATCTGGATCTGTATTTTTGCACCTTCTAATATTCTGACAAAATTATGAAGTTAATATTTAACCTTCTGTGCTGTTGGGTTTCATTATATTATCACGAGTTCTGATTCATTTAAATAATATTTTCTTTTTTATCCTGAATACACACACTTTCTAAAAAAGATAATAGAAACCATATAATAAATAAATTAATGTAAATATAATATGTATTTTGAAATAAAATTAAGCAAAAAAAAACAACATCAATTAATACTTCTAAAAATGTAAAATATCAAAATCTAAAAGTTTGTAAAATAATAATAAATACCATATTTTTACTATTTTTTTACACTTTTTGTATAAAAAAAAAAAAAAAAACAGTAAAAGGTAAAAAAAAAAAAAAAGATAGAGGAAGGTGAGAACTTATCTCTAAATCAGCTTACACACATCTTTCCAAAATTAAAATACTATTAATGGAAGAAAAACTTTTTAATCAGCTAGTATTAAAAAACCATAAAAAATAAAGGTTGGATGAAAGTGAAAATCTTCTAAATTATTTTTCAAAATGAAGTTTGAAATACTTTTTGAAATTTTTTTTTTAAAAATTAAGTAAAAAAATTGATTATATAAAAACAGATATATAGAATTATGCATATGCAAGATATATGTAAATTTCCAATAATATAGAAGCATTTTAAAGGCACCTAAGGCTTATAATGGAAGTAAAGTAAGAATTGTATTGTTGAATTATATTAAAACCAAAAAAAAGGATTCTCAGGAATAATTTAAATTCTGTATATGTATATCATTGTCATATGATTGAATAAAAAAATTTACAAAAAATATATTTATTTTCAATATTAGAGGAAAGAAAAATTATTTTATTTCAGACATTATTTAATCACTACAAAAATAAATCATATACTTACACATTATAGTGCACATTGATTTTAGAAATTCTAAAGTATTATTATCATTAATATTATGTATCACTAATCATTATTAATGAAAATATAACTGTTAATAGTCAGAATGACTTATATTTGAATGATTTTTCAGGTTCCTCAATAGCTTATTCATGATTGTGATAAAAATCCAGTCATCTCATTCACTATTAAGCTTTTGAAGCATAATAATTTTTAAATATCACCTAATATGGTCAAAATAAGACAATTTTAATTTAGTTATTTATATTTCAAGTACAAATTAGATATAATGTGATTAGTATAATGTTAATGTCAAACTTTCAAAATCACAAAAATGTCATTGCTTAAACAATTTTGATCTTCATTTTTAAAGTTATGACTTTATATTTTAAAAAATCTTTTCATGCTTTTTATTGCAATTTTGCCTAATGGCAATCCACTATGAATCTCCAATTCCTAGATCATTTGCTATTTTGATTAACAGTTCAAAGAAGCAAAATTCTCAGTGATTTCTATGTCTTAACTATCAACATTAAAATAGCTGCTATTGCATTATTATTATAATAGTCTTTATTTAATTTTTCTTATTTAACTTTCTTAATAAATATATGCAGATATATTTTTTTCATTTTTCATTATAATTGAGGTCTTGTTAGCTTAATAAAAAGTGATACATCTTTCTTTACTTCTGAATCTAACAATTGTCAATTAGACTTCCCTTGTTACACATTCAATACTCCAGAACAAAAAAATATCAATAAACATTAGATAGTAATACCATTATATTCACACCCTTAAACTTATTCAATGTACAAGTTTTTTTGCTAAGCAAAAACGAATTTGTTTCACCCATAACTTAATTTAACATAACTTTCACTTAAGATCAATAATGTTTTTTATATACATTAAAAAAGCAATATAAAATCATAAAAAGAAATGCTAATAACATATAATTTTAATGGCTAACTGATATTAATTGTATTGTGTATGATCTTCCTATTCGTATTTCATGATATTTTATTTATTAAATATATGTTGATGTTTCTTATTATTAACCTCTTCTGAAACCATTTTGTAAATATAAAACTTCTTTTTTTATTTAAGTCTATAATAAGTGTTGAATAGTATTCAGTGTAATCTTCTATGCATAGGATATGGTATATTGTATAATAGTTTTTTTTTCTCATGTGTCTGTCACCGACCTCTTGACCACCAATGCTTGACGCATTGTATAATAGTTTGTATGTTCTGTGATGATTATTGTTTGATATAGAAATATATACTTTCTTCTAATTAAATGCGTTTTTTTAAAAAAGAACAATCATTTCTAATAATATGTAATATTATTTTTAAAATGTCATTCTAGATTAATTGTAAATTTAAGAAGAACTGCTGTTTATTATTTTAATATTTCAGATAATGTTTTATTATATTAAAGCAGTACATTGTTTTTTTTAGCTTTCAAGATCTGAACAAAAGTATCCATAATGTATTCTAGAAATTTTTATGTGTTCATGGATAACTGATAATTATCAAATTATGGGTCTTACCAGATTATTAGATAAGTTCTATTATTTTAATTCATCTACATCTATTAACTATGTTTGCTATTTTTACAATCTTTAAACTTTGATTATTTATCTTTTAAATACACATTGATGAAGGCCAATAGTTAGAAATTAGTCTACAGTATGATAATTACTTGCACTTCCCATACATGAATATAAAGTAAAATTATAATACAAAGTGATTTACTGTAACTAATTTAGATGGTAAGTGTGAGAAAGTACAAGATCTTTATTGCTATAGAAGTGACTTGGTTTGAATTAAAAACCTTAGAATATTGAAAGGAAAGTCATCAACTTAAATAGTGTAAAAGAAGCAAAGGTTGCTACTGCTGGTTATTCAGAATCTAATACTCATTGCTCATAAAAACCACTATCCTGAAACTGATATATGGATTTCATTGACATTACATATTTGTTATTCATTAACTATTTTTGTTTCATAAATATCTCTATATACCATGATAATTAGATTACTGATATTACTGTATAAACTTTTACAACAAAAAAAATATAGTTTTCATTAAAAAAATTTCACATTAAATATTTTACTAAAGTATAAAATAAAATTAAAAGGTATTGTTTAATTCATAAATGATTCTTTCTCCCCCAAAAGAATATATAAAACTCTTAGCTGTCTTAATTTGAATTAGTACTTTTAAATATCTTACCATATTCCAAATTTGCATAGTTTGTTTGACTGCATAATGAAGTATTTTCTTTTATTTCTGAGTGCACTTTTGGTAGTTATGATAAAATTCACTGAAGGTGCACACTGACAAACAAATGTTATATAATGAACGTAATACAAGCTTATTAAATTAAGCTCTTTAATATATGACTTGACTTCCTTGCAATTATGAAAATTTGAATTACAAATAAAAACAAAACAAAAAATCAAGATATCTTATTATATATTTGCTAAAATAAGTTGTAAAATATCAAGAAAAATTCATTAAAGAAGCAATCCTTGTAGAGTTATCATTAACATATTATATAGTAAGTTTACTAGATATTAGATAAAAAAACATGATGATTTTCATTTTCACATGCTTAATAGTTTCTGAGACATTAGTTGTTTTCCTCTCATCAGAAGGTGTGTGAGTATTTGATAAAAATGCTGTTTATATATATATTCACACTTATGAGAGATAAAACAAATTATGATTCTCATATTTTGTAGGTTCCAAAATGTTGGCCAGAGCAGAGAATGCTAATAATGCCAGATTATCTGACCTAAACTGTCATTCAATAAAATGTTTTTATTTGGCCACTTAAAACCATATATCACTTTTTAGTTAAGAAATATGACAAAAAAATGGAAAAACTAATGTTAAATAGGATGAAGTGTGAGTGAGGAAGAAAAATAATAGTTTTTGAAAAATGTGAATATATTTATTTTTGAAAAATATATATGTATTTATTTTAGTATGAAATATAAATTATTAGAAACAGGATGGAATGAAATTCATTATAAATAAAAGGTGGTAAAATAATATTGGGAAATTAATGGAATATCAGTGAAGAAAAATGGAATAATTAGCATTCAATTTAATGGAGCAACCAAGTGAAAATAATTCAGATTTATGCCCCTCCCCCCCCAAAAAAAATAATTTTGATTCTGCTGACATTAATTTAAGCCAAATATTGACATAGATGACATTGGAGTTAATTCAATTGTCTAAATTGGATTCTAAGAGATTATAATAATTATATATGAAATAATAGTGAGATAAAGAAGTTTTCTACTATAATGTATAGAAAAAAATCTAATGGTTCAGAGTACTAGATTAAATGCATGAAGATATTCAGCCTTTAGTATATTAAAACAATGGTTGAAAATAATAAGAAAGTTTTAGCTTAAATAGTAATTAGCTTTAGAATGGATATTTAGTTAATAACTTAATGGCTCTTTGGGCATAAAAACAAAGTAAGATGTGGTGCACATAGATGCAAATTAAACAGAATAACTACTCTAAGTAAATTAATTGCACATAGGATCTTTATTTTTCTAAATGTTTTATATAATTTAACAGTAAGGATTTTTATCCTAGCATGTGCTGTATTGTTTTTTTTATAAATATATTATCACAATGATGTCTTGTTGAGTATTGAGTAAACTCTCGAACTCAACAAGATATCATTGAAGTATTATTAAAAAAACAGCACAGCGAATGTGTTAAAATGAAAAATCATAATTGTTTAGATTACATACTATCTCTGCACTTGCAAATAAAATCAAATGTTAAATGTGTTATAGTAAAGTAAAACATAACACAAAAGTTCTGGGGAAAATTTTCATTTAAGAATACTTTATAATATTCAGAAAATATAATGTCAATACCATATGAATAATCAATCTGTTCTTTATTTTCCTATATATCAGGGATGGGAGGAAACCTCAATCCTGTGGACTAACTCGGAGCTTTGAAAGCTATCAATCAGGCTAACAGACATTTATAAAACTTTTATTTAAATATGCACATTGTGCGAATATTGAATTAAGATTTTAGTAAAATAAAATATTTATTTTCTCAGCTACATCTTTTTCTCTCTGCAACTTAATAATTCTAATTCATTCTATTAGAGGTACAATATTCTTAAATTATCTATATTATGTGATCTATATCAGAGTTGCCTCGAAGGTACAACAAAGCAAGCAACTGCTTGGAGCAACAATATTTAAGGGCGGCATTTTGATTTTAAATATGGGTTTCCATCACTGGTTACTTATGATTTTTATTTTTTTCTAATAATAAAACAGTTTATTTTTAAATCATAATAGTATATTATCCTTTCAAAAGAATCAGGTTTAGTTAATTAAATGCTGTGTAATGTATCTTTTGTTTGTCAAAAATAAATTTATACATTGTGAGTAAATTGTTACGAGTCATAATAGATTAACTCGTAAATTCACCAGATAGTTTATTATTAGATTACATTTCAATTATTTTAGGAAATAAACAATGATAACAGATATGCTTGCAGAAAATTTAAATATAGAGCCAAAATTTCAGGCACATCAAAATATCAGGCCAAGAAAAAATAAAAAGCAATTTAATTATGAATCTGATTTATCTGAAGATAATGTTATTATTAATCTGAATGAGAAAATTCAAAATAGAATGTTCGTTTTAAGTATTGGATATTGTTAAATCACTAAAAGAACATACTGATAACTTCATATTTTTATATGACATTGGGAATTTAAACCAAAGCTTTATAAAACAACAACTTCTCCAACACTGCCATGATTTATATTTAACTTTGAAGTGATACAGATGCTAATATTGATAGTATTGTACTCTACAAAGAATGGTTGGCTTTATCCGACATTCTCAGACCAAACATCCACCAATAGAAATACTGGAATTTATTCTAAAAAAATAATTTACCACTGAATGTTGCTGTGACCCTGAGAATTCTTTTAATAATACCTATGTTAGTAGCAATAGGAGAAAGAAGTTTCTCCAAAGTGAAACTAATAAAAAGTTATTTGAGAAGCACCATTTCTCAGTCAGTTGTCAGGACTAGCTACAATTTTAGTAGAGAGCAAAATGGCTAAAACTCTCAATTTTGCGCAGCCGTTGGAAGATTTTATATCAAAGAAAACTAGATGTTTTAAAAAGCTTTATTTTACTTTTTTGTTGTTGTTAATATATATTTATACTTTATTCTTAAATAATATAAACAGTATTTTTTTTTAAATAAAAATTTTGGAATCTACTTTATTTTATTTTCATCTCCAATACAGATTTGTTTCGGATAAATTTAGATAAAAATTTTCAAATTTTAATAATCCGATATGAATACCAAAATATGGAATGGCAACAAAAAGCTTGCTTGGAGTAGCAAACAAACTCAGGCCAGCCCTGATCTATATAAGTATGGATTTAATTTATGATGTTGCTGAAGACAGACAAAAATATATTAGCAAAAAATAAAATTCAAATTTTACTTCATTTTATAATTATTATTATTATTTTGCCTTTCAATTTTCGCAATTCATCAAAAAATAACCGGACACCAGTGTGAACCTCAAGATGTCAGCCTGGTCTGCAAAGAGAGGCACGATTTAAAAAGAAAAGTGAAGGAGGACTGCTACATAGCGATGGATTGCAACGCCATCAACCGCAAGGACACATGCTTCACGATTTCAAGAAAATGGAGCAATTAACCTGAACTTTGCATAATTGCATATAATTAATTCACTTAGAGCTATGAAGATGAGAGCACGTCTCTTTAAAGCGCTCGCAGAATAGTTTAATTTTATTTTGTTTTAAGCATAAAATAGCTTTGCGTTCACGTGCAATAGCGCCTATATTATTTTTACAAGTAGATTTTTCACGCAAAGTTTTTGAATTATTTTTGAATTACAACGTTATATTATTATTAAGATGACTATTCTGAATAAGATTTTAAAAAATTGACATAGAAAATCACGCATTTATAAAAATAAAAAAACCGATCAATGCACATCTTTTTTTATATAAAAAGTAGTAAATCGATGTGCCTGATATGTCGGAAAATATTTCAGTTAATAAAAAATACAATACTAAAACACTATTTATCAAACACTGCTGGAGAATAAAGAAATATTAAAATAAAAAATTTGAAAAGGAATTTCAACAAGTGATTGATATGTTCCATAAAAAATACAAACAAATCAGAAAATTCTGTAAAAGCAAGTTAATAAGAGTACCAAACTCACCATACAGTAGTGTGACTAAGTGCAAGCCTTCATAATCAATTGTTGCAGAAATGTTTGTGCATAAAAGCCATATCTAGTGTCTATTAGGGATTTTATGCACAAACCTTTCTGCATTCATTGATTACGAAGGCTTGCACTTGGGGGGGCACTACTGTACAAAGAATTTGGTTTTTATGCTGGATTTGGGAAAAGATAAAGGGGATTTAGATATAAAGGTTATAGAGTTGACAAAGATTATGTTGTGGAAATGGGATGGAGCAGAATATGGGAAAATTTAGAGTGGGGAATGGAAAATAAAGTGGCTAACAGGTTTATCTGGGCATAATTGCTGAGATATTTTTGACTTCGTTTAAGGAGAAGCCACAATACATCACACCACATCACATATTCTAATAGTGATCATAATTTTTTTTATAATAAAAATGATTAGTAATGTGATGGAAAATAGTAATAAAGTAGAAAGGATAGTGAAAGATGTGAATAGAGATTGCATGGTAAGAATAGGTTAGAAGAATATAAAAGTAGAAAAAATTATGGAACAGTTTATTGGGGATAAATATAAGAACTGGTGTAGTGAAGTAGAAAAAGTGGCAAATAGGGTTTAGATGAGAATATTCAGAAGAATAAAAGTAATAGAAAAGTGAGAATTAGTAAAAGTGTAAAAGAGAGAAAGAAGCATGCAGAGAATATAAATGTGCTATTAAAAACAAAGAAAGTGAAAAAGAAGTTAATATTAAAAGGGAAAACTTTTTTTAAAAGAAAGAAGTTGGTTAAAATAAATAATTTTAGAGAGAGAATGCAATTAAATATTAAATTATTGGAAGATATTAATAAAAGTGGAAGATATGGGAGTAAAAAGTTTTGGAAACATATTGAAAAAAGGAATGCAGGGAGAACAGAAATAGTATTATTAAATGATGGGGAAAAAAGAGTAGTTCTAAAGAAGAATTAGAGATAATCTTAAATAAGTATGTAATGGATTTAGAAAATATGTTAGATGTGAAGGACAGAATGATAGCAGACATAAAAGCACAGTAATGGAAATATTAGTTTTACAAAAAAGGAATTGAATGAGGAAGGGAAGAAGTTGGAAAGTGGAAAGGTAAGAGGTTTAGATGGATGGGCAGCAGTGATGGTTATAAATTTGGGAAATAGGGCAAAATTAAATATATTATCATGTTTTAGTAACATGTCACATAAGACAGAATTTCCAGATAGCTGGAATAATACAAGAATAAGGCTATTATTTAAAGGAAAGGGTAAGGACATTAGAAAATAAACAATTATAAACCAGTAGTGGTAACATTGGTGTTATATAAAGTTTTTGCATATATGATGGCTGCAAGAGTGGAAAAATGGATGGAAAGTTTTAGAACAGATAGGCATTTAAAAGATAGTTTATTTGAATTATAAATATAAATAGGAATACAGATAGGTAGTTATATATGGTCTTTATAGATATAGAGAAGGCATATGATAGAGTAAATAGAAATAGATTATGGGTAAGTTTAGTAAATTTGGGAATGAATGAAGTTTTAGTGGATCTTATTTAGAAATTGTATGAAAATAATTACTATATGTATCAATTAGGAAATATAGAATCAGTGGTAAAAATGAGATGGGACTAAGGCAAGAATGCCCTATGTCACTTATTTTGTTTTTGTTATATTTGAGAGAAATGGAGAGAGCAATAGACAGACTAGAAAGAGGGGCAGAGATACTATTAATAGATGGCAAGGGATTGTATACATTGTCAGGTCTTTTATTTGCTGATGATATCTTCAATGTTGAAGACTTGCACATAGATGGGTAAAAAGATGAGGATTAAATTTAGTGAAGTAAAATCAAAAATAATGATGATAAATGCTGGGGAAAAAGAAGAGAAAGAATTTTTATTGGGAGATATAAAGTTAAATGTGGTGAATAGGTATAACTATTTGGGAATTGTTTTAAATAATCAGATGAATGGAAAAAAAAATCATATATGAAGCAAAGAAAAGAAAAGGACTAATAAAGAAATTAACAGTATTTTCATATAACAAATATAATGTAGCAAGAATTGTATGGAAAGGAGTGGCAGTAGCAGGGTTAACTTAGAGTAACAATGTACTATGTGTTAGCAAATGGGTGTTAGATTACTTAGAAATAGTACAAAGAGAAGTATGAAGACATGCATTACATGTAGATGTGTGGATGGCAAAGGAGGTAATTCAATGAGAAATGGGATGGTCAAGTTTTTATATGACAGATGCAAAAAGCAAAATAAAAATATTCAGTAGATTGCAATTTTATAGATAGTAAGTAAAGTATAGACAACAAAATGAATGATAAAGGTAGTATGATATGCAAAAGGTTTAGATAAAAGCTTTATGTTAGTGTACTTGTAAAAAAAGATGAGATGATTGTGTTAGGAGGATTTTTATTATAGTGGCAAAGAATGGGATAAAAGAATAGATGCAGTAATAAAAAATAGGGAGCTGGAAATATGGAGAACTGGTATGGAGAGTAAAAAGAGATTAGATGTATATATAGAAGTAAACAGAATATTGGGTATAGTTAATTTACGATAATAGCAAGGAAAGTAGTTTACTGTTTAAGGCTCGAACAGGATCATCAACAACAAGAGAATTTACACATAAAGGGAGAAATGTGGGTGACTTAGCTGCAAGTGATGTAAGAAAAGCATGGAAAATATTAGGCATCTTCTAACTGAATGTAAATGCTTACAAGCATATAGTGTACAAATAATGAAGTTGTGGTAGAATAGATATAAACAAAGTGGTTATGCAGAAAGTGTGGTCTTGGTCTTTATGCTGAGTTTGGAAAAAAGGCCAAAGAGTGGACAAAGATGATGTTATGGAAATGGGATAAAGCAGAATAGAGAAGAATATGGTAAAAACTTAGGGTGAGAATGGAAAGAGAAAGTAAGATGGTTAACATGTTTCTCTGGGCATAGTGCTGAGTGATTTCTGACTTCAATTAAGGAGTAGCCACGTTACATCACATCATCACATTACATACTCTTATTAACAGCATGTGTAAGCATATGAAATGGTAATCATGTGATGTTTTGAAAGCAAGTTACATTATTTAAAAAAAAATATTCAAAACCATTTTCTGAAAGGGAGTTTATAAATGACAGCACTGTAGAATTATAATTATTTATTAAGCACACAGAAAGTATATGTAGATACTTTTAAGGCAGGTTATAACTTGTATCAAATGTACCTTGAAATTTATAATAATCAAGCAATATCTTTATTTTGCCAATAGAGGGACTTCACAAACCACAGCACAAGATAGCGAGCGACTTTATAAAGAGTGGCCATCTTATCTTTAACCTAACTTTTCACTTATATAGGCCAATCTGAAGCATCTTGATTTGGAAGCATGAAGCTGTTGATCTCTCCACTGTTTAAGTCCACTATTTTCTATACAAATTAACATTTGCGATTTACAACAAGTTAATATTATGATCTTTATATTGAAAATATATAAACTATTGTAGAGTTATAATTATTTATTAAGTGCACAGGAAGTATATGTAAATACTTTTAAGACAAGCTATAACCTGTATCAAATGTGCCTTGAAATTTCTAATAGTCAAGCAATATCTTTATTTTGCCGATAGTTTATATATTTTCAGTATAAAGATCGTAATATTAACTCATTGCAGATCGCAAGATTTCACAAATGGTAATTTGTATAGAAAATAGTGGACTTAAACAGTGAAGAGAACAAACACTTTATGCTTCCAAATCAAGAAGCTTCAGATTGGCCTATATAATTGGAAAAATGGGTTAAAGATAAGACAGCCACTCTTATCTTTATAAAAGTCACTATCTTGTGTCGTGGTTTGAGAGGTATCTCTATCAGCAAAAGTCTGCATTCTAAGTACTGTAGAATTAATGTGTCTAGAACATGAAATTTAAAAACATATCATAAAGTATACTTACAAGGCAAATTGAAAAAATTGTCATTAAATGTGGAACAATCATTAATAATAATGATATTACTTTATTTTTAATTTGCACAAAAATTATGGATCTTATTTAAAAAGTGAAAGTTTAAATTGGCCTGCCAGTTGAATTGGTTGTTCACCCTTAATAGTTAGGGGTAAATTAATTTACATATTTGATGGACATAGTGAGTTATTGTTTAAGCTATAATTTTGTATGACCCACAAATGATGTAAATATCAAATGGCCCTTGACAGAAAAAAAGGTTTCTCACCTCTGCTGTATATGATAATGTTGAATTTACAGTTATCATCTTCTACATCTGAATTAATGTGGTTTATTTATGGTATAGGGGGATCTAATTACATTATAAAGATAATCTCAAAGACACTATGAAAAGAATACAATGGAGATTTACAATGAAATACTCATTTTTAATTCAATCTCCAGCTTAATATTAACTAGCATAACTACTGTTTTTATATTTGATGTTAAAAAAGATTTGTAACATTAATTCTTATTGCTATTACATTGCTATGGAATACAATAGAAGTTGTATAAAAAATATATTTCTGCTTTTAAATTTAATATTAATTTGACTTTTGATAAGGATTTAAAAAATTAATAAATGGATTAGACCTAAACTTTCACTTAAATCTACAAATAAGACATCTAATTTTAATAGAAAAATGTATAATGCTTGAGTATCTTGAAATTATTAAAAGAAAAAGTGATAGATAGATTTCATCATTACAATAATAAATATTTCTTTGGGCAGCTTGAAAATCCAGAGATGAAAGAAAAAAAAGTTCATCGTGCAGATACCAGGAGCTGATTTCGATTTAATTGCAATTAAATTCCTAACTCATAAAAATAAAAAAAGGATTTATGTAAGTACCTAATAATTCTTATTTACAATTTTTTTTTTTCTATTATAAACATCCAATTAAATACAGCTATTTTAATGATTTGAAAATATTTATATACAAATAAAATTAAAAAACATTCTTTAAAGTTTAATCATTTCATGTAAATTAAACTTCAATAGGCATTTTGTAGAAAATGAAGCAATAATTTAGTTGTGCATTTTTATATACCGTATACTGACTATTAATTTATCATAGGGAATTTTTAAAAACGATTAATTTATTATTCGTAACTAAAATAAGAAATGTAATAAAATGATATATAAATTAATTCGTGAGCAAAAGTATTTGTTTTATTTCCTGATTGGAAAAAAAAAAACAAAAGAAAAAATATGTAATGCATTTATTATAAATATATAATTTATATGAGTAGTTCTCATGGATTTAAATTAATAAATCTTTTTTTTTACTGGAAACACTATATATTTTTATGGCTAGTTGAATTGCTACGAGTAGATGTTTATGAAAAAATAATTCCATACAGTTTAGTGCAGTGATAAAGTGACACACTTTAGAGACTGGATAAAAGTTCACCTGCTACTTCTCTGATACTTGAACATCAATCATTTGATCATTATATTAAACAGAACTCTACGCATTTCCTTTTAGAATCATAAACATTAAAACTTTACTAATACTATAAATATATTTTTCCAATTTTTATAATTATTAATATTATTTCACTAGTTCAAAATGTCAGGATGTTTAAATATTCAAGCCATTAGTTTGAATAGCATAATAGGAATAAAACTGTTTTCTGGATGTCTGGTATAGATAATGTTCCCTGTTGGGTTAACCTAATAACTAAACTGGTTGGGGATCTGTTTTTCACAATTTCTAGTATCATTACACTCATATTTTTATGAACAGTTATCAGATAGTTTGTTGTAGAAATGTCATGGAAAACATTCTGACTTCACATAATTTTGTTCTACTTGATCCATACTTTTAAAAAAATGTTCAAGTATATTAATGATTTAGGATCTTCACTCATTATGCCATCTAGTCATTTCACTTTATATTCTTTATTTAATACATTGTTGCTTTTATTTTTTACAAAAATGTGATATATTCCTATTAGTCTGAAATAACTGAAAGCTTATAGATCAGCATTGTGCTTCCATTTAACATATGTTTATAAGAACAATTTTTTTAAACTCTACTCCTATTATATAAACATTCCCAGATTAGTTTTTGGTTTCCAGCCTTCATCAGTGAGATGTTTGGATCTAAAGCACTTTTACATCCTGTAGCCATTTTTAATTATTTTTTTTTGCATTATCAAACTAATAGCTTGAAATTTAAAACATTAAAAGTATTTTATTATTGATTCTTCAAGCTTACAATAGAGGACTCTGGAGTAGATAAAGAGAGCTAGATCTCAAATCACAGTCAGTATTGTAAACTTATCTAAAATTCTGTTTTCTTACCAAAAGAAAATGCAATATTTATTGAGTTCATTATTTTTATTTTAATATCCTGCACAATGTTAAGTTTAAGAAGTGAAGCATTATTGCATTATATACAGTAATTTATAATTACAGGTCATGCATTAGTAGTGATTACTGATCATTTTAGCAGTGGTTAAATGTTTTAGTTTAATTTTGGGACATTGCATTATTCATATTTGTTATTGATTTGAATAAACTTTTTTTTTTTTACATTTTCTAGAAGTGAAGATGTTATTAATCAGAAATACTGATATTAATATTTTAAAAAATAATTTAATAATGAGAAAGTAAATATCACAACTTCCTATTTAGTCTTATAAAAATAACTGAATAGTTGTTACTTAGGAGATCATGTGATTTCCGAGTCCAAAGCAATAGGAACTGTCAGCTTCTGAATCTGTCAAGTGCAGTTAGCACAGTTAGAACTCTGTTAATTGTACAAAGCCTGTTTTACCATAAATATGGAGATAGAGCTTTTTTTTTATCTATCTCTCCATTAAATTCATTCATTTATTCTAAAAAAGAATAATGACAATACACTGAAATCAGACAAGGTTGATAATTCCTGCCTAAGAATAGCTATATATATATATACTCATTACTGCTCAGCATTGAATGGCTAATTAAATAGTCACTAACCCCCCCAAATTCACTTGGAATTTTTCCAACTGTTCAAAAAATTTTCTACTTTACTCATATTTGAATAAAATATTTAAATACGATTCACCTTTTTTTTAATAAGCTGCTAAACAAATATTATTTTGCTACAAACTGGGCTTTTTTTGTGTGTGTGTGTGTGTGATCTGAATTAATATCTCGGTATATATCCTCTTAATTTCAAATTTATTCTAAAGTAATGAAGAAAACTAATATATAATAATAAATAAACCAGCTGTAAAACAGCCACTGCGGACCAAAGCTTCTTAAATATTTTTCTACAGAGAAACAATGTAGAAAATTATTCACCCAGATTAAACAACTGTTGGCTGGTGATGATTATTATGATTTTAACCTTCATCTTAGAATAGCTAGATATCTATTTAGCACGCAAACAATTATGCCAGGTTGGCTATGAGTCAGCTATTTGGAAAATATTTTAAACTTGCTTGAAAATTCTCAATTACCTGAAAATTACCTGAAAATGTTAATTGATATTTTGAAAAATGTTTTATATGTCTCTGAATGAGAATTGAATTTAAAAAAATGTGAAATTTTTTTTATCATTTTCAGAAATTCTTAAAATTAGGTTATTAAAAGAATGTATTTTCAAAATTTAGTTCAAAAGTACTTTATTTCAATTGTTCAGGAAAACAAATAACCAAAATAGCAAAGTGAGAACAAGAATTTTATTCAATTATCAAAACTGACTTTTTATTTATTTTTTCCTTAGTTGCAAATTAATTCTGAAATCTTTTTTGTCTGCTGTTGAGATAAAGTATTCAGAGCAACAAATTTGCATTGTAAAGTGTAATCTTTAGTTCAGAAGTGCGTCCCATCAGATCTTAACATAGTGTCTTGATATAAATCATGAATAAATAATCTGATAAGATTTCTGTAACACCACTATAAGGTGCTCAATAAATAATCTGATAAATAATATTAATCACTGTGAAGTTAAATTATTAGCTATATTGAATGACACCACGTTTGCATTTGGGTGTGATAAGGTTTTTTGTAATTAATATCATTTGTTAGATTGATTACTCTTATAAGAATTGGGAAAGAAAATGTAAACTGATTTATTTTACATTTATAAAACTAGTTTATAATAAATAGTGATGCATTGCTACAATTAATGGTTTAAAAATTTATTGATCCAATGATTACATAATTGCTAGAGCTGTTTTAATTAGTATCTATTATTTTTGTGTACTGATTTTAGTCACAGTAATCAATGTAAATTAATCAGAACATCAATAAGAACAATTATTACTCTCTAGTAGAGATAGTTCACTGTTTAAAACAATTTGAGTTAAATTTCAAATGTGGAACATATAAATATATAGAGTCATTTTGTTATTTTAATAGGAATGAAAATATGAAGTGGGTGGGTGGGGATTCTAAAATATTATTTTATATTACAGCAGTAAAATGATAGTTTTATTAATGTCTGCAAGTTATTAATAGTCTATTTTAAAAATGAAGATTAAACTCAGACAAATTGACTACTGAGATAAAATATCCTTATTCTATTTCAAATATAAAAAATATTAAATCATCAAAGGAAGCTATTAATAATAATTATTTTTATTATAGGTGTATAGATGTACTAAAGATATCATGTTGTTTATAAAGTACGTTAAAATATTTAAAATACATTAATTTATAATTTGTTGATAAAAAGTAGTAAATAAATGGGATTTAAAAATTGCTGAGATTATCAATAACACTGTCATAATGCTTGATCTTTATTTCAATACATATACCATAATAGTGCAAAAATGTCTTCTCAAAAAAAAAATGTTTTAAATAATTATTACACTTCTTTTCTGCTTCTTTCTATTCTTACTAATTTCTAACTTTTGTTTTTTCCTTGATTCAAAATTTATAATTTTGTTCAAGAATATTTTAGCAAAGATAAATTGTCATTTGATTGGAGCTAAAGTAATTATTGTATTATAAACATTCTGAAAATTTAGATATAATATTGCAGAATGGTCTGTTAGCTATTGGTAAAAATATATATATATATATATCGCAATGCATATGAGATAATAATAACAATAAAATGCTTATATAGTTCACACAATATATAATAAAACAAGAACAATTCCCTATCCTAGTGCACCTATAATAAGCTTGAGTAATTAGCGATTATTTAATATATATATATATATATAAAGTCTTATATTAATATTATAATAAGAACTAAAGATTGTACTGAACAATGAGAGGATGGGGGTTAAACTTTTTATAGATATTAGTTAAATAATGAAGCATTTTAAATATTAATGATCATCATTGAAGTATTTTTAATAAAATAAAAAATGCTAAAACTTTAGGCAGTTTTTTTTTTTTATTACTCTATATAAAATCAGATATATGTTTTAAAATAATAAAAAAAGATTCACTAATATATTAATTATTCACATATTGGTCATTCTTGTCATTCATGACACTATTTTCTGATTGCATCTATATATTCTCTATTCAAAATTATGTAGAGGACTTAGTTAGACTAGGGCATTATGATAAGCCATACCACATAATCTTTATCAGTGGTAGTTTGCCGATTTTTTAACTCTGTTTATTCCAGTATATTGATTTTAGTGTTACGTCACAAGCTTTAATGAGTTCTTACATTATTAGGACACATAGGACTAAAACAAAATTCTTTATTATCATAAGTATTGAAACATATCTTCTTTGAATAAACAAAGATTATTCGAAATGTTTTTAGAAAGTGCTTATTAATGTAAACTGTTTTTATCATTCATTAGTAAAACATTTTAAAAGGTGAGTAATAATACATGGTTTATTATTAAGAAGTTTGGAATTAGTAAAAGTTTTATTTGGTAATGATTAAAAGGAGAGTTTAATTTTTTATATCATTCAAAATTAATTAAATAAATTAAAAATAATGGCCGGAGATTATATCACTCATAAAATGACAGGAAATGTAATTTTATTTTTAATTATTATCATTTGTAATTTTTAAAACATCATATTTTTTCTGTTTACAAATATAAGAGAATTTAAAATGTAAGGGAGTAAATCACACTCTTCCAAGCTATGACCTAAAAGCATTTTAAATGTTGAACAAAGGATCAAGAATAGAATGAATCCTACTATTCTTGATATGTTTTATTTTGACTTGTTTCTAGATTCATTTATAAAGTTTTATTCAATATTAAATTATTTTTATTTAAATTTGTTTTGTTCAGTACTTCAATTTTATAAAATATATTTTAAGCTTTAACCATTTTGCATAAATGAGCATTCCTTTAAATATGTTGCCTGTAAAAATCAATTCTTTTTTATAATGCATTATATTTCTAAATACACTTTTATTTAGAATAAAAGGTAGTTGCAGATTGAAAAATGCATTAAATGTAAAATCCAGGTTTACTACATCCAGTTAAAAAACTTCTCACTGATGGAGACCATTAACCAATAATTAATCTGAGAATACAATATTGGATAGAAATTTAATAAGCATAGTAATCTAGAGCCTATTCATTTATAAAGTTTACAATAAAAGCCAGATCTAGAATAGAATAAAGAAAATTTGTTTAAGATAAAAATTAAATAGCTTTTAAATAGCCAATGTCTCTCACTAATCTATTTTCCTCTTCCATCAAAGAAACTCTAATGAAAAAATTATTTACTAGCTTTGAAACTACTGGGTGATAAGATTTTTAAGTCATTTTCTATTCTTGTTTTTTTCCTATTTAAGAATAGCTAGATACCCATTTCTTAAACAATACTGAACGGATACTAGATTCGTCATAGGTCAGCTAGCTAGAAGAAAATGCCTACATCTGATTAAATCTTGAAAAATATTAAGTTTACCTGATCCAACTTTGAAGTTAAGCCATAATATGACAGGCAGAAAAAAAACACCATTATATCATAAGACTCTCACTTATGTATATTTTATTATAAAAATTGTTTTTGAGTAATATTTAATAAATTAAAATAGACTTAAAATTTTATAATTAACTAATTGGTCTATTTGTTTGTTTTCAAAATTACAGAACAGTAATTAAGACAATGTTTAAAACTCATGTAATTATTTTTCCAAATTAATAAGATCATTTAACTTGAAAAAAAATCTGATTTTATCCCAACTTTTGATCTTTTCTAGTTGTAATACTTCCAAAATAAAATTTACTATAGTAGAATCATTACATTTGATGTATCAATATCCACTGATTGACTTATATGCTATCTTAAAAAATGGTAAAAAAAACATGTATGAATATTATTAACCAGTATGGTAGTAATATTTTCTTATTTTGCCATGCCTGCTGCAAGACAGCTTGTTTCAATAAGTCACACAGATTCATTTATGTTTTTGCAATCAAATTAGAACAAGACATATATTTTATTATAAATGTTTTTTTATTTTAAATTTGATTTTAAAAAAATTGGAAATCTATTAAAAGAAGGAATGTAGAGGAGTGAGAAATAGTATTACTAAATGGTCAGGAGAAAGAGAGAAGAATTAGAGTCAGTCTTAAATGAGTATGTAACGTATATAGAAATGATGTTAGATGTGAAGGACAGAGTGATATCAAACATAAAGGCACATAGTAATGAAAATATTAGTTTTACAGAAAATGAATTGAATGAGATAAGGAAGAAGTTAAAAAGTGGAAAGGCAAGAGGTTTAGATGAATAGGTAGTAGAGGTGGTGATGAATTTGGGAAATAGGGCAAAATTAAATCTATTACCATGTTTTAATAAGATGCGCACAGAAGACAGAATTTCCAGATAGCTGAAATAATACAAAGAGTGAGGCTATTATTTAAAGGAAGGAGTAAGGACCATAGAAAAGTAAACATTTATAGACTGGTAGTAATAATGTCAGTGTTGTATAAAGATTTGCATATATGACAGCTGGAAAAATGGATGGAAAAAAATAATATAGTGGAAGAAATGCAAAGAGATTTTGGAATGGATAGGCATATAGGAGATAATTTATTTGTAGTCACACAACTTATAGACATGAGCAGGAATATAAGTAGGCAATTATATATAGTCTTTATAGATATAGAGGGGGCATATGGTAGAGTAAATAGAAATACATTATGGGGAAGTTTAGTAAATTTGGGAATGGAGCTTTAGTGGATCTTATTAAGAAATTGTACAAAAATAATTACTATACATATAAATTAGGAAATATAGAATCAGTTAAAATTAAAAATGGGATGGGACTAAAACAAGGATGCTCTATGTCACCTATTTTGTTTTTGTTATATTTGAGAGAAATGGGGGGGGGGCAATAGAAAATTTAGGAAGAGAGGTAGAGATACCATTAGTTGATGGCAAGGAAGTGTATACATTATCAGTTCTTTTATTTGCTGATGATATTGTCTTGTACACAGAAAGTAGGGAAGATATAGAAGTTGTGCTGAAGTCTTGCACAGGAGTAGATAAAGAGATGGGGATCAAATTTAGTGAAGAAAAGTCAAAAGTAATAGTGATAAATTCTGGGGGGAAAAAAGAGAGAATTTTTACTGGGGGATATAAAGTTAAATGTGGTGAATAGGTATAACTATTTGAGAATTGTCTTAAGTAATCAGAGAAATTGCTTGGATGAATGGAAGAAAAAGTTGATAAATGAAGCAAAGAAAAGAAAAGGACTGATCAAGGAAATAACAATGTTTTCATATAATAAATATAATGTAACAAAAATTGTATGGAAGGAAGTCGCAGTAGCAGGGTTAATTTATGATAATGATGGATTATGTGTTAGTAAAGGGGTGTTAGATTACTTAGAAAAAGTACAAAGAGAAGTAGGAAGATATGCATTTGATGCAGATGTATGGATGGATGGTAAAGGAGGCAATTCAAGTAGAAATAGAATAGTTAAGTTTTTATATAAGAGGTGCAAAATAAAAATGTTTAGTAGATTGCAATTTATGGATAGTAAGAGAAAAGCAAATACAGTATTTAATTGGATTATGAGTAAAGGACAGGCAACTAGATGGGTTAGAAAAGTAGTAAAATAAACATAATATTTGGATAAAGACTTTATGTCAGTATACTTGTACAAAAGATGGAATGATTGGGTTAGGAGAATTGTTGAATGCTATAATGGCAAAGAATGAGATTGAGGAATAGATGCATTAATAAAAAAATAGGGAACTAGAGAGATGGAGAACTAGTATGGAGAATAAAGTCTACATATATATAAAAGTAAACAGAATATTGGGTAAGACTTAATTTATGATAGTAGCAAGTAAAGTAATCTACTGTTTAAGGCTTGAAAAGAATTATTAGAAACAAGGAAATATACATATAAATGGGGAAATGTTGATGATTTAATCTACAAGTTATATAAGGAAGACATGGAAAATATTAAGCACCTGCTAATTGAATGTAAATGCTTACCAACAGAAAGGTACAAATAATAAAATTGTGGAGAATAAATATAAACTAAGTGACTATACAGAAAATGGATTTTTGGTTTTTATGCTGGGTTTGCAAAAAGATAAGGGGGATTTAGATATAAAGGCCATGAAGTGGACAAAGGTGATGTTGTGGAAAGAGGAGGAAGCAGGATAGAGAAGGATATGGGGAAAACTTAGGGTGTGAAATGGAAAGGGAAAGCAAGGTGGATAACAGGTTTTGAGAGATTCCTGACGTTGATAAAGGAGTAGCCATATCACATCACCTCAATATAATAAAGAATATCTTACTTCGTATTAATTGGATAATTAGTTATATATTTATATACTTTTTATTGTAAAAAGCACATAGCATCATCAAAATATTTTTCTGTTTTTTATTTATATTAATTAGTAATTTCTTAGATATATAATCATATATATATATGGATATTTGTTTAGTTAAACAATAAATTCTTAAATTTTGATAACAAATAGCACTCAGCAGTTTGTAACCTTCTCTTTCTTCCACTTCAATCTAATCCTTAGCACAGCTCAAACATCAAAGTATATAATAACATATAGAAAAGCCACTCTATGAGATTCAATAATTAACTAGAAACTTATAATACTAAAAAACAGAAATTAGATTTGAGACAGTCACAATATACTGTTTTTTATATTGAGAGGAATATAGAATATGTTCCCCAATGGCATTACTATTGTAGAAATTTTCAACTATTATCCTAGTATAATCATTAGGAAAATCCCCACAACAGACAATGACTAATATAATCTTTCATTAAAAATAATGATTCTTTCACCTTTCACTTATTCAATATACTCTATAAAAAATAGTGGAATTAAATGTATACTAAAATACTTTATAATAATTACTGCTAGCCTATGGGTATCTCAAAGATAACAATTATTCTCTTATAACATAATAACAATTACTAAGTAATTAAATAATAGAAGGGATTTTACTAAGATCCAATCATCTTAATAACAATCACACCTACAATTCTAAACAAATTAAATTCTCTTCTAAAAATTAATATATTTCTAATAATAATAATAATAATACAATAAGATTAACATTTATTACTTACTACCTTACTTCAAATTAAATAATTTAATAGCATTTAGATATCTAATATTTTCATTATACAAATTATTAATTATAAAACAGAATAATAATTTTACTATAATCAAAAGGTTTACAGTACAACTATAACATTCTCCCCTTTAACCGTACAACTATAACATTCTCCCCTTTCACTCACTTCACTATGTAAATTAATACACCGTACAGGTTTACACACACCCGCACATATATAATTGAATAGATAAGGGATTCGAACTCAGATTTTCACACGACCCTCAGCTCTCCATGACATCTCATATTGTTGACCCACCTGGTCATACACATCTTGAAAAGATAAATAATCACTAATATATATATTTCATGCTAAACCAGCAATCATCAGTTGGTCCAGATTACTATCTCCACACATATCTTCACTATAATTTAATTAACAATTTTATTCTTTTTAATTATATCTTTTAAAACATGAAAATATATTCTATCAACAACATCTTTTTTTGATATAATAGAGTATTTTAAAATTTAATCTAAAAATAAATTTTACTTATTTTAAATAATGATAACGTGACTCTTTGAAAATATTATGACTTTCGGTGAATGCTCCATTTAGATAATATTATTAAATAGCACTTCTTAAATAATTATATTTTCAAGTAATGAATCATTAATTTATCAAGTTCTTCTTTTTTATAACATCTTAGGCATAAATTATCCCATAATTATATCTTTGATTGTAATCATTTTATATAATTTCTGTGTTTTGATATGACTGTGATAAAAATAATTCTGAGTAGAAATAAAGCCACCAGTCTAAGATTTATATTAAAATAACTGTTTATTGTAACAATAGATAACAACTTATCAAATATTAAATAGCATAGTTAAACTCTAAAATAATTAATATGTATGTACAATTATTTACATAGAAAAATAATTAAAGTGAATAAATATACTTCTTTTCAATTTAACATTGATATTATATAATTATTTTATTCCTCAAATATCAAATTCACTATGGTCAACATCTATATTTTCTTTCATGTTTATAATTAATTTTACTACCCATGAGTTCTTCTTGTGGGTTCAACTTTTTAATCCTCTTTTATCTAATGATATAATACATTACCTTTTGCAATATTTACATAAAGATACAATACTTTATTACCTTTCATAACGTAAATCTGCATAAACTCTATTCATAAAATTTAAATATGAAAATTTGGTTTATGTTATTATAATTTTCAATATCATATTGATATGATATTGAAATAATTAATTGAATCAAGATCTCTTATTAATAAATGGTCATTCATCCTGCTTATTCTTTACTTCTTTTCATTCACTTTTTCATTTTTATTTTTGATCTCATATTTTTTAGCATTAAATCAGTCGGATTTTACTTAACTACAAAATATTTGTTTTGTTCTTTTAAAATTAACCTTCTACTACCTAGGAAGAAAATTATAATATTTCTAAAGAATAACTAGTCTACATACATGCTCATTATATGTCTTTCTTTACCCTATCCAAAAACTCTATAGATAACAAACTGATTTTTAATTACCTATTATTTCTAAATATAGGAATGGAGGTCTCCTTTCTGAATGGAATTCTATAATTTGGCAAGTAGTCATTTTATGTTAATGATTCTACCCCAGTATCCAAGCTTGGAAAATAACATTCATGTCATATGGAAATTTCTCTCATCTACTCATACTAAAGTACATATATGAATGTCACATAGATCAATCTAATTATAATATTTTAATCAGTTCTTCAGGAGTGTATTTCATCCTATTCTGGAATTATAACTTATCTTACAGTACTGTATATTTTAGTATCAATGATCATAAGCTATCTCACAACTAATATTACAATCTCATCTCCTTTTCAAGTATTTTTATATAATATTAACCATTATATTATTTAAAAAAATCATGTCTTATGACAGATGTCAACATTATACTTTTTATCACACAAAATTGAAATTATAATTATTTTATTTTTACCATTCATTCTCTTGCATCTCTTCATATTTTTATTTGAGATCCAGATAACATAGATATTTTTATTTCCATTAATCCCATCTCTTGATTCATTGTTATAACATCAATTTACTCATTAAATATATTTTTATATTTAAAAATATTACTAAATTAATTTAAATAAATTTACCTTATAACATAACTATAAAGTGTTGTTTTTACCCATACTCTCTTTTTCTCAACACTCACATATACTATATTAACATTTCTTATTATCATCATTTTTAAAAAATTCATTAAACATATAAAATATATTAATACATCAGAATATCCAAATCAAATATATCTAATATTATTACTTCATCACTAAGCTTAACATTTAATATTACATTCACATTAATATTAACAATAATAACCAAATTAAAAAATATTATTATTATTTTCTTTTTTCTTATTCTTTTCCTAGTTCTATATGATTATAGTCTTCAGCACAACACTTCTCACCTCCTCATGAATTACTAATTTTATTTCTCCACTTGCCAGCAACTTCCACGATCCTGTGTAAGATATTAAAAATCACTAATAACAGCAACTTGATAAAACTCTTTAAAAATTGGATGCATCTTTGTTTAAGTTTTCAGATCTGATTATGTTCTAATATTAATATTAATAACTATCATAGAAGTTTAATAAAACTATAGTTAAATAACTATTTCAATACACATTTGTGTATTAATTTCTCCACTATTAAACTTTACTATATGTAATATTAATTCATAGGTCATTCCTAATTCAACTTTTTCTTCTCATTATATTTTATTTAATAATTATTTCTTTCTGAAACAAACATAAATAAGTTCACTTAACTTTATCATCTAAAAATATACTATTTTATCAAAATTTGTCATAATCAAAATTAATAGCTTTCCTTGCTAAATTTTTATTCTTTTAGTATTTTATACTATAGGACAATCTTATTTGCTAAAAAAAAGTTATTTCTTGAAATAAGCTTTTATTTAATATAATCTATAATAAACATTTATTTTCATATTTATTTACTTAATATTTCTTAATTATTAAATATACAACAAATGTCTATTCTTTTTTATAGTTTTAAAAAATTAATTCGAGTAATACAAGTCACTTTAATTTAAAAGATAATTAGTTTTATTTGAAGTCTCATTTCTATTAATAAACTATTTTAAAGTTCAGTAAACTAATTTAATTATTTTATATAAGTTATCACTTTGTATTTATTTTTGCTTCTCTTCATAATTAAGTTTTTATTTAAATTAATCAACAGAGATAAATAAAACATATTTTCTTATGTGGCAGTATTTGAAGTTGAGAATCCTTATTCTTCATGGTTTTTCCAATCACTACTACTACTACTACTACTACTACTACTACTACTACTACTACTACTACTACTAATAATAATAATAATAATAATAATAATAATAATAATAATAATAATAATAATAATAATAATAATAATAATAATAATAATAATAATAATAATAATAATAATAATAATAATAATAATAATAATAATAATAATAATAATAATAATAATAATAATAATAATAATAATAATAATAATAATAATAATTTATCCTTGCACTTATTCTTCATTAGCATTTTTAATTGTGAATTGAAGTTTCAGGCTATAATTATATCGCAAACAAAGAAACTTAATTTAACTTACTCCATCATTTTTAAACTACTATTAATCTTTTCATAGTTCAAAATACATATTGGCTGAGTGAATTAAAGTTCTAAACTTTTAATTAGTCAATTACAGAATCAGCAGTAAAAATATATTTATCTTTTAATATAAGATTCATTTTAGTTTCGTTTGTAAAAAGCAAATTAATAATTTTTCAGATTATTGAAAGTGAACAAAAATTTTTTAAAAAATAAATTTCTACTTATAATTATAAAAATATTCTATGGCAGTGAACCTAAAAAGAACGTTCATAACCTATTAGAAAATGCTCCGTATGTCATTGATTTATTTTTCAATTTATGTTTGTGTAAAAGTAAAGAATTTTTACAAAAATCTTAACCATTTTTCTAAAATAATTATATTTTCAGCATATTTTATCAAAATAATTTATAATATGTAAACAAATACTTAAAAATTACTGTAAAACATTCAATTTCATTTTGAAAATCAAAACAAAGAATTTCATTTTGAAAATCAAAACAAAGAACTTGGAGCAGTGAAAATTGTCGAAAAGCACTTCCTTTTCTTCAAAATGAGAAACAATCAATCAGTGTCTTCAAAAGTCTGCCTTCTCCCATTGTTAAAACTTTAAATTTAAATATTATTGGTTTTTTTACTTGTAAAATAATTCTAGAGAGGGAAACATCTTATGGTACATTTTAAGCTTTAAAATGAGCATAAATTTGTTATGATAATACAAAAATTATCATTTCTTCTAACCAATTCTTTAATCAGTTTTATTAAAATCAAACCTGACAGTAAAAGAGTTGTTAAAGATATTATAGTCCTTTCAACATAATTAATTTATTTATTTTTACTGTTTACAAAATAAAATATATTAAATTTTATAATTTTTACAAACTTTTATGTGAAACAATTGTTCTCTTTATTTTTATGATTTATATTTCTTCTTTCTCCTCTTTCTCTCCCTAGTTCATCTGTTTTTTTTTCTTTTTATACATCCAGACAGCATGATGTCAAAAAGCCAACTAATTACATTTCATTGGTCAATGAATTGAAAATTAACTAGTAGTTTCTGCACAATTAATTTGCTGTCTATAATTTAATAATAATAAAATCAATAAATATTTTTTAACACTGATGAAGTTTAAATAATTTTAAATTAAAATTTAAAATACATTATATTTTTAATTGATTTATACTAAAATATTTTAATAACAATATTTATTCCTGAAATATTATTATCTTTATAATCTTTAAAAATATATCATTATTTTTATAGAAATTAAATTATTTTACTTTCATTTATTTATCAGAATTCAATGCAGAAAATAACACACTTATCTTTTAAAGGATCACTGTAATATAAAATACTAAGATTGAATTTCTTCCTATTATAACTTTTATTTAAATCTGACATATTTATACAAGTAAATGGGTTTGCATTAATTAAAATCACTTATATTAAAATTACATCACTGTTAAAAAGATAATTACAAATAAAAGATGTGTATTCATTATTCCCACTGACTTATCTCTTTAAGTCTTATATATGAAATTATTTGTGCAAGTTATATTTCTGAAATTTAAAACTTTGGACTCTAAATACATTTTTATATACTCAATCAGCATAATCAACTACCTAAAAGGTTACAATATATATATATAATAGAAAATCATTTAACATTACAATACTAACCAAAAAAGCAAAATTTTACTAAAATTCTTTCATGATCATGGTTTCATCTATTAACAAATAGACCTTCTTAAGTATTTAATATATGTTTAATTAATTATTTTTTAACTTATGTGAAAGATTAAGTTTCAGAAACAAAAACTATTATTTTTCTTTGTATTATTTTTCTTTGTATGTTTATTTATTATTTTGAGAGGCAATCAATATATAACTATATAGGCTATATAAGTTGGAACATTATCAGCTTGCAAGATAGTTAAGGTTGTCAGAAAACAATTGCAAGAAAAATAAACAAGTAGAGAAAAATAACTCATTTAGAAAAAGACAGCTGTTTGATACATTTATTTGTTTGTTGTTGTGATTGCCAAAAAAATAGTAGGAAAAAGTGTATGATAATTCATCACAACATATTTTTAATGATCCATCAATCAATTCTTCAATATTATATTTTTGAAATGGCAAATTTGACATAAATGTTCTACTTTAAAATCTCAAAACAGAATGCTTTACTAGCTACTGGAAAATTCAGATACATTTTTAAGTCAAATAGATTTTTCCACCGTTTTTTTTAATGGAATCCTTCATAATGTCTATCGAACCTTTTAATAGGCAATATACAATTACATGTTAATTGATTGGAAGAACTATGCAGTGACATATTGAACACAACAATTTTAAATAATTAATCACAATGAGATTTTTTTGTTACTTTATTCAACTCAATATTGATTTTAAAACTTTTAGCTCTTGAGTCTGTGACTATCACTGCACTAAACTTCATAGGGCTTGATAAACATTGATTCAAATCACAGCCAGTTCCTGTAAGTTTCTTGCTTCCATCTTTAAAAAGTATATTAATCACTCTTGAAATGTTTAACAGTTCACAATTTTGGAAACAGTTGATTCTGACTAAGTTCTAATACATTTTAACCTTAAACTGATGCAACATTTTTTTAACGGGCTTATGAAACTGATATTAATTTTTGCTATATACATTTTACTAATCTTCTTAAGAGTTTTTTTTATAAAAGAAATATTATTTTGCACTGGTAACTATTTTTATTTAAGTATTAATATCAAAAATATAAATATGACAACTGTTTCTATTCTTTTATCTTGTATCATATAAATTTTAAACAAATTTCTGAGTTAGATAGAAATAATTAGCAATAGGATATTATGTCTAGGCAAAAAGCTTTTAATTTTTAATCTTATAGTTTAAAATATAAAGATTAGAACTTTTTTCTGTTTGTAATTTTTTATATCTAATATCTATTTACAATATTATTAAAATATTAATATTTGCAATAATGTACTATTGAATGATTATATATATATATGTGTGTGTGTGTGTATTTGTTAAAATAAAGTTTTTATGGGTAAATATGTAAATAAAGTTGTTGTTTTTTTTTTTGCAGATTATGGAATCTAAAATATTGACCATTGACTGTTATTGTGTACTTCATTTAATTCTTTCCAGAGACTACAATTTTAGACATTTTATTTTGTGTGAAAGTTATTTTGTAAGATATCACCCAAATGTATAATAAAGTCTTGATTTTATATGAAAAAATTTATAGCAGTTATCTTATAGTTAGACTTTGGAGAAATTTTTTTTGTGAAGAACAACATTGAGATCACCTGTATAATTTATTATATAAAAATATAATAACAAATTTAATTATTATTTGTTTTATCTAATAGACATATAAGTTTTATTTTTAAAAACAAAATATTTTCTCAATACATGATAAAAAATTACCCAAGTACTGCACTAAAAGAAGTGACTAGGAAGAAAATTTTGAATTGATTAAATTATGCAACTTTCTCTCTAAATAAATAAATTATTTATTTATAAATAAATTATTCATTTATTCCAATATAAAAAAAAATTTGGAATTATCAAAACTTTCTAAATTTAAAATCATAATTTTGAAATAGTCAAGATATGAGAAAAATTATTTATGTATAAATAACAGAGGCAAAACTCTCAATACAGTGAATGCCATTGAATGCAAACCAGAGTAATCAATGGCTTGCACTGAGTGTCATTACTGTATGGAGAGTTTTGCCTTTATGATAACATATTGTGTACACATAAAAAATGGTGATGACATGATGTTTAGTGGTTTAGTATAAATAATCAAACTATTTATTTGTAAATGAATAAATTAGTGATATATTTATTATAAACATTTACAGTTTTAAAATGATTTAATTTTAAAAGGAATAAATAAATTTAATGTCATATTCTTTTTAATCAAATAACAAATAAAATTTTTAACTATAAGTCAATAGTTCATTCATGAAATATACAGTTTATTTTTGTATTCCTAAATTTGTCTTATTTATTTTCTAATGTTATACTACGTAAATTAACACAGTGATAGAGTGAAGATTTATGGATCAATGATTAATCTGTCATTCAAACATCTCATCAATTTTCAAATAACTAGCCTGTCGTATTGCATCTATCCAACTAAAAGATAACTCATTGTGAACATCAAATTTTAAACAATGAATTATTTTACAATAGTCAGTCATTAAAGTATAGTTTAGTATAATGATAGAGTAATGGACTTCGAAGTTTAAGGTCTATAAATCATGATTCCAATTCTGTCATTTCCATTGCTCAAACTTTTTTATTAACTTTCAAGTGAAGAATCATTCAATTATTTATTTATTTTATTATATATTTTTATTAAAAAATTGATATGTAAGTAATAAATATTGGAATAATTACCAATAATAAAAAAACAATATTGTATAAAAATATAAGATGTTGCTTTTTTATTTGTGCATGTAAACAATTTAATAAAACCAAATTAACATATCAATTTTTTAATTCACTGATATTTACACTATTAATATGTATAATTATCAAACTTCATTTGCTGTGACATTTTAAACATAATTAAAGGATGATTAATAATTATAGGATCTTTCAAAAAATGCTTAAATTACAACAAATAGCTAAATGAATAATTAAAATCTAAATGCAATTTTAATTATTTGAAAAGAATGATTCTACTACACATATGCAAATAATTAACACTTACTAATCAGTAGTTTATATGCAAAATAATTTATGACAAACATTTTTTGTGTCATTTTTTAATATTGTTTACAGTTTTTGAAGCTTATATATTATTTGTAACACTATTTTTTTCGAAAATAATTTTTTTTATTAGCACACAACAAATCCAACTTACAAAAATTGTTTTTCTTCTTATTTTGAATTTTAGTTGAATTTTAATAACTACATATTATGTTAAAATAATATTTGTTATAAATTTATAAAATGTTTACTGAAAGCATTAATAAAAGGAGATTAGATATGTTCTTAAAAATAAGATGAGCTAGTCTCAGGGTAGGATGCACATATTTGACTTGAATGCAATAAATCCATTTTCTATTGCAACTCTGGGATGGGATTGAAAAGACTTGGCTTACACTGGAGTTCTCCATACAATATTGCCATCTAGTGCAAGCCATGGTAATCAATGAATGCTACAAAATTAATGTATCAAAATTCCTATCTAGTGCATACTTATCCAATAAGCCCAGATTAGTTTCTACCTTATGGCTTTCATCACTGGGGAATCTTAGATCTGAGAGTACTGCTCTTATATCTTTGGATCTCATGCATCCTTCCTGCAGCCACATTTTATCTTTTTAGTTAACTATAAAATTATAACACAATAATGTTTTCAGTCCAAGCTAATTGACTCATATAGTCTCATACAGATATGAATCCAGTTCAATATGTATTTATTTTGGTATCTTTGTTTTTTTAATAACAATAGTCACTAATATCCTTTGAGTAGGATTGGATTAATCTATTATAACATCATATGATCACCATTTCTTATGCTTATACAATGTGTTAACATAGTAGCACCTTTCTCCATACAAAATTGCCCCCTAGTGCAAGCCATAGTAATCAATGAATGATAGGTCAATGCATCAAAATCTCTATCTAGTACTTATTTATTCAATATCGTCAGACTAATTTTTTTTAACTTGGATTGAAAACATTATTGGGTTTTTATTTTGAGCTCATGGCTTTATAATTAACTAAAAGATAAAAGGTGACTCCAGGAGAGATTCATTAAATCTAAAATTTAGGTGCAGTGTTTCAGGTCCAAGACTCACTCTGATGAAGGCCATAAGTGAGAAACTAGTCTGGGGATATTGGATAAGTAGGCTCTAGCTAGAAATTTTGATGCACTAGCATTCCAGCATTCATTGATTATTATTGCTTGCATTAGATGGTAATATTGCATCAAGAAAGTTGCTATATGATGGAAGCAAAAAAAAATAATGATCATGTAACTTTTTGGTAAACATGTAATGATTATTACTAATCATATGGGAGAAAGAGAAATGATCATGTACTATTAAAAGTCTTGGCTTATGAAAACATTCTATTGAAATGAGACAATGGAACTAAATTGTTTATGATTATTGAATAGTTATTTTTGAAACTGTAGAAATATTCTCCAAAAGATAAATATTAGCTATATAAATCTCTATCTCTAAAAATTATGCCAGAAGTTAATTACAATGTTCTGAAGTACTTTAAAACGAAAGAAAAAAAGAATAAAAATAGACATTTATAAACAATAAAAACCACTTCAGAATAAATTGAATGTGTAAATAATATTTAGTGCAGTGATAGAGTGGCAGACTGAAATTCATGGTGTATGTATCACGATTCTAGCTGTTATTCCTGGTATTTGAACTAAGCAATGAATCCATTCGATTATTATTATAAAATAAGAATTTGTATTTTTTTTAGATGATTTAATAAAAGAGTATAGTAGTAATTATGAGAGTTTAAAAAATAAAAAGGGAAGTTTGTGAAAATGGTTTGGAGCAGAAATTCATAATATATTTTCAATAATAACCTACTTTTGATATCACTTATCTTTATAACTTTTTTATCTCTGAGACAAACAGAACTTTATTGCTTAGTTATATTTTCAATTTTTAAATACTGGTCTATAATATAACTAGCATGGATCAATACTTAAAAATGAAAAATAATTTTTATAGATTTTTATATATACATACTATTATTGCCCACAATTTGCCCATGTATATCATGCCATATATGACTTTATTGCGCAATAATTAGCATATTTACCATATATTGCTACAATATTAGTTCAAATCCAGGTCAAGTTAAGAGATTTTTTTTCAGATTGCTGAAACTTTTAAAACTTTCTTTGTTATCTACCCTATAATCAATTTATTTAGATATCCAATTACTGATTGGTGAAAGAGTTCTAGCCATTATCTAAATAGCAAAAATGAAGAAAAATTTCATTACCTGCTAGTAGACTATCCTGGTATTATCTTTTTTTTTTCTCAATTAAGATATTTCCTTGAGCGAAGGTGGAGAAGCCTTGATATTGCAATATGCAATTTAAAGTTGTTTTATTTTCTAACTGTACAGTATTTTATTAAGTATATATATATACAAGTACGAGTTTTATTATCCCTCTCAAAAGATCCAAGGCCTCTCAATTTGATTTCTTTTACACATAATCTCCTCTTAAGAATGATGCCATTGACTTTTTGGTTAGACTTAATATCTCTTTTACATTTAATTTTACAATGTGATAGATTGTTCTCAAAAAAAATTTTTTTTTTTAAATGAAATCTTTTACTGAATATTAAAATGCCATTCACAGTGATAAAATCTTTTATTTTGTAGGCAAAAAAAAAGTTTTAAGTACTGATTTTTTTTTTCATCAATGTTTTGAAATAAATTTTATTGAATCACTTGAACTACATTTAGTTTCAAAATTTCTTACACTTATACAATTATAAATTCTTCTCAAAATCAATTTCACTTATGATATATATTTTCCATTTTTTTGATAATCTTGCAATTTTAATAACTTGGATAATATAACAAAAATAATGGTGACTAATAGACATGTGAATGCTAATCCTGTTACTTATCAAAGTTAGTTAATAGCCAGAAACTAATTGGGGATACAGATATAGTAGTATTCAAGTTTACAATAGATGTCTCTGGAGTAAAATAAATAAGAAAAATTACTGCTTCTAATACCGATGTCATGTCGAAAGTGGCTACAAAATGTCATATGATGTTTTGTTTGGTATATAGCACACTTTGCCAAAGAATGAAAAATATCTGCAGTTAACATAAACTTAGATCAATTAAAAATGTTAGAGATTTCTGGACTTAGTGTTATTGTATGAGAGTTAACTTTAATTCAGATTCTTAGAATAAAAAATATTAACGATTTCTAGTAAAATTCTGCTTCTCTTTGAAAGCAGCCAATAGACAGAAAAACAATCTGGTGATGTAGTATAGCAATACAATATAATGTCTGTTGAGTATTCAAATTTACAATAGATGACTTTTATATAGAGTAAATTACTTCTCTGAATGCAAAATTTGAAAGTTAATAGAGGAAGATATTTAATGCTTTGATTAATATTAGATATACCTACATACATTTAAATGTTAACATTAAGTTATTAATTATTACAATATATTATTTAACAAGGTTGAAATAAACTGAAATTGATCTTGCTATCAAATTATCAAAAAATGTGGAATGTCTGTGCGTATATAACTGTGCATATATAACTGAAATAATTAAAGTGCATTTTTTGTATATATGTATAGATTATTTTCACTCATAAACATTCTTTGTAATTATTCTAGAAAATCAAAAAAGAGAGTACTACAATAGGAAATTTAAATTAAACAACATATATATGTAAATCAAGACAAATAGTGTAAATTGTACAAAAGGTGTGAGGACATAATTCATATTGCAGTAACAAGATGGAGAATGCTTGAATCATCATAAATGTTAATATGAAAAGAAGTCCTCACAGTCGGATAAAATGTTTTCCAAAGAAAGTATAAATAAATAAAAATTTACCAAATTACACATGAGGAATTAATAGCAATTATGGTGGTGAAGATAAAATATAAATTGTTTGCACTAAGAAAGTGTGTAAATGAAGAACTGTAAAAAGTTATTTTAATATAAGAAATAATTACTATCTGTTAAAGATTTTTAATTATTAAAGCTAGTTATACATTAAAAGGATTATAAATACTTTTCCTGATATTAATACAAGTGCTAATGATTACTAAGAATAAAACTACATATGTAAATCTGATTTATTCCTGGAAATAAGATATTTCCACTCGAGAATAAAATTAAATTGAGAGACACAAAACCTCTCGCGCTCATTACTATAACAGCCAATCAGATCGTAAATACAAGACAGAATTTAACAAAAATAGGGTGGTCCACCCTATTCTTTACTTGTCTTTCTATATATCCAAGACATTCTAAAGTACTTAGATCTGAAAGTGTGAATATTAAATATCTTCACACTTAGCTCACTGAGTTTAAATTACTGAGAATAAATTGAAATCATATAATCTGGATGAATATTTCCATAGTCTTACATGATTGTTATTCTTGTTAATAAATATTGTAATAATATATGCCTAAATATACTATTTTTTAATTCCGACATGACTGATCTTAAGAATTGTCAGGACATAGCACATTGGTGCAGATCAACAGTTAGTAGACCCTGAAGAGAAAAAGTAAAACAGCATATGATACAAATTAACATGAATAGAAGAAATAACACAAAATGGCAGGTTTAATACTATGATTTATGAATTCGACATAAATGATGTGAACTCATGAAAAAGTTATATAGAACAAAGTAGAAGATGAGCATCTCAGGTTATCAATACTTGTCTACTTTGCAGGCCAAGATGTCATACAACCTGAAAATAGTTTAACACATTCCAAACAACTGGAGGAACTTCCATATAAATAAATTATTAAAATATTAAATGGATATTTTATTCTGGAAATATCTAAATAAATAGAGATTGTGAAATAGAAAGCAATTACCACATGAAAAAAATGTGAATTATGATCTCATTTTAAGGAAGTTGGCTAAAGGATGCAAGTTTGTTTCTGAAATAAATTATTTATTATTAGAACAATTTTTATATGGCATGATGGATAAGAATTTTAAGAAAATATTGATGAATGATCATGACTTAAATTATAAACAGGCTATGGACAAATGCATCATGCAAGACTAAGCTAAACAATGCATCCAAGTATGTATTTATGTCAACAGTTTGAAAATTTTTTGTTTAGTAATCATAAAGTAGAAAAAAGTCCCAACCCCTAATAGAGAGAAAGAAAAAAAAATGTGTGATTATTATAGTAAATATGAACATTTGAGGAATAACTGCACACATAAAGGTAAAACATGTAGAAATTGTGAAACAAAAGAACATTTGGCAGCTGTCTTTTGTTTCAAAGAGTGTAGAGCTATAAATAAGAAAAAGATGGACTACAAATAATGGGAAGGAATAGCTTATAAGAAAATATACTAAATAAAAGTAAAATGAATCACATATTAGTGAATGTGAAGATTTGCTGTTAATAAGTAATCATGGAAGTAAGTGACAGACAAGCCAGATTGTTACTGATATTATGTAAAAAATGCATAAAAATGAGTGAAAAGCATAAAAAAAATTAACACTACAAAAACCAGATATGATGGCTACATTCATCAGCAGAAACAAAATCGATATATGCAGAAGAGTGGTAATACAAGTAAAGCTGAATTCGGGATTAAATTTCTTACACTACACATAGTGAATAAAGATTTCAGTCCATTGTTAAGGATAAACTAGCTTTGACTCTGGGTGTATATAATTGTGATAAAGACTGTCCAAGTGGAAATCCTTATGCAAAAGAGATATATGGGATTGTTCAAATCCATTCCCAACTATATACAAAGTACTAGCATTATTACATGAAAGTTGATTGCTTTACAAATATAAACTTAAAAGTTGCATTATATCAATTACCAGTAAGTGAAAAAATAGCTGAAAATGTTAACACTAATTACTCATAGGTGACTATACAAGTATAATAAATTGCCTTATGGAATTTTAGTAGTGCCAAACATTTTCCAGGTGAAAATGGACACACATTTTAGAGCAAAGGATGGCATAATTTCCTACCTATATGACATTTTGGTTACTACAACAATGGAAGTAGAATTGGAAGAGTAGATATAGCCTGTTAATAGCTAGAGAAAATAAAGATTAAATTAAATACTAATAAATGCATTTGTTTCTGGAAAAAAATAGTTTCTTAGATACATAATAAATTCAAGTGGCTGATACTCAAACCTTGATAAGGTTAAGGCAATAAAAAATGCTGAGAAGATCAGACATGTAAAAGAATTGCAGATTTTTTAGGACTTAAATTTTTAAGACAGTTTTTTAAAGAAGAAATCACACTGGTTGTTATTATACCAACTTTTGAAAAAAGGCAACATTGGACATGGATCAAAGAATGTGATTTGGCTTTTAAAAAAGCTAAAGACTTGTTAACATTAGAAAACTGTTGGTGCATTACTGTAGTGATTTAGATATCATAATAGCAAGTGATGCATTAGTATACAGTGTGTCTCATCTGCGTTATGGAGAAAAATGGCCAATTACCTATACCTCAAGATTTTAAGTGCTTCTAAAAAAATTACAGTCAAATTTATAAAGAAGTAATATTCATGATTTTCATAATTATGAAATTCCACCAATACATTTGCAGGCAAAGATTACAGATTTATAGGGACTATTGCTCCCTAATGGAAATTTTTGACATGATGGGGGAATATTTAGACCATGTTATTAACCAACACATGTATGTTAGATAGATATTTTATCAAGTTATGACAAATTAGTTTATAAACCTAGGGGATAAATTGGACATGTTTGATGCTCTATCCATTTACCTGATAAAATGGAAAAGGAATATATAGTTAAAGAAACTACATTGACATGATGAACTCTGAAACTTTAACAGTGAAGTTATAGCCAAGTGGACTAAGCAAGGTAAATAGTATGTCCAACTCATAAATCTGGCTAGCCTAAAACATGTCCTATGGAAGCTATAAAAATAAATATGGAATGGTCAGATGGGTTTTCAGTTTACAATGGGTACGTGCTTACCACAGTTTTCACATTTGCTCCTCCCTAAGGCAGAATGCATGTGTTGAATCTTTTACATTAAGGTCATCCTGGAATTGTTGGGATGAAAGCTTTAGCTTTATCATATGTATGGTAGCCAAAGTTAACAGGTGACATCAAGCAGGCAGTTAAAAAATGCTCAATATCAATAAATTGCAAAACTGCTGGATAAACAATTGGAAATGTGAAAAAGACCTACACTCCTTTGGATTCATATTCATTTAAATCATACTGGACTGTTAAATGGATAAATAATATTAATAATAGAATGTGCATACTTATAATAGACTGAATATAAGATGGTAAAGAAATATAATTCACTACTTATGAAATATTCACTATTTATGGTTTTTCAGAACTAATAGTAGCAGATAACAAGACATGCTTTACTTTGTGAAAGTTTAAGGGCTAAATTGCAGAATAAAAAGATTATATAGTTCCTTATTTTACCTTATTATTCTGAAATTAATGGAATTGTGGAGGCCATTCAACATGTAAAAAACTTGTTGAGAGAAACCAAAATAGAAGGAATGTATAGAGGAAGCTTTAGAGAATGCCATGTTTAACCATCATTTTATGCCTAGTAGAGTAACAAATAAAAATCCAGCAAAGTTAGTGATGTATCACCTTTTCCACATTTTTTTGTCTAAGTTATTACCAAACACTAATAAAAGAGTTAGAAATCAGAATAGAAAAAAATTTCTAGTAGGAGAAAACATATGGATATAACCTATTAAAATATAAGTGAATGTCAGGTATAATAGAGAAAGTATGATCAAAGCTGTAAGAAATTTACAAAATGGAGGGAAATAAGAAGAAACATATTTCATTTCCACCATTTATGAGGATACTTTGGCAGACATTCATGGAACTAAAGAAGGAAGTAGCAAAAAAAAAGATGTGATCAATAACAATTAAAGAAAAATAAGGCGAAGATTGTACAGAAAGAACAAAATTTAACTACTCTAATAGGCTAAGCTGAGATAGTTACTCTTAAAGCCATCTGTTAGGTTAAAAGATTATGTCTACCAGTAAGTAGTCTATTATTTCTAAAATAGAGGGAGGAGTGGAATGCCTGAGCATATATAATTTTGGTATAACTAAGGATGCATTTATTTTGTAATATACACTCACTCATAAATATTCTCTCTAATTACTCCAGAAAATCAAAAAAAGAGAGCACTACTATTGGAAATTGAAATTAAACAACATATATATGTAAATCAGGCTAATTAGCATAAATTGTACAAAAGATATGGAGGATAACTCATACAGCAGTAACAATATAGAGAGTGCTTGAATCATCATAAATATTAATATGGAAGAAGCAGTCATAGTTGTATAAAAAGTTTTGCAAAGAAAATATATATTAATATAAATTTACCAAACCACTCCTGAGGGATTAATAGAAGTTATGGTGATGAAGCTAAAGTATAAATTGTTTGCATTAAGAAAGTGGGTAAATGAAGAACTGTAAATGATTATTTTAATATAGAAATAGTTATTGTACGTTAAAGGCTTTAACAATTAAAGCTAGTTATATTTTTAAATGATTATAAATACTTTTCCCAATATTAATATGTGTTAATGGTTACTAAGCATAAAATTATAAATGCAAATCTAATTTGTTTCTGGAGATATTTTCACTCAAGGATAAATTGTAGTTATATAATCTGGATCCTTACGGTCTTATATCATTGTTATTCTTGTTAATAAATGTTATTATATAATATATATCACTATATTGTTTTTTATTGCTATCTGACAAGTTTTAGAGACCTCCAGGACATAGCAGATATGTAAACTTTAAAAAGCAGTTATTTTCAATCTACTCCAAAAATCATTTATTGTAAACTTAAACCAAAACAGTTTTTAAGTAGCTCACTGTTGGATAAAAGAATATTCAACTTTCACCCAAGAGGAACAGTGAAGGAGACAATAATATCCCCACTCTGCTGAGTTATAAAAATGTTAATGTTATCATTTTTACTTTCAATAATATATATTTATTTATAATGGAAACTTTTACATATAATCAATCATTAAACAAGGTTTAGCACCTCTCATTCTATTGGGAGTTGTAATTATGAATAAGACAATCAATAAAGGCCAGAATATATTAGTCCAAGACTGCAATGTTCAAGTATGACCATGTGTCTTCAATCATTTTTTTTTGATGAATAGCCTTTGTCCATTTTCTTGATTTTCTCCAAGCTGTTAAAAACAATTGAACTGCTTCTGATTTTCCAATAACTATCTTACATCTGATTTTCTATAATGAGAATATGGTGAAGATTGCAATTTTGATCAGTCCAAATATTTTGTAATTTATACAGTCTCGTATTGAGGTGATACAATTCACTCCCATTTGGGAGAGGTTATGGATGAATTTCCTGACTTTGTAAAATCGTGTACATACTCCAATTAGGTGTTTAATTGTTTCATCTTCTCACCCAACCAATTGGCATATAGGATAAAGTTTTTTTGAAACCCCTTTTATATATAAGAAACCAATTGGTGGGCAAAGCATCATGATTTAATTTGATTACAAAATCAATGAATTTCAGCTCCAATGCCCAGAATTTAGTTCTTGATAAGAGCTTATTGTTAATTAGATTTAGTTTACTTAGCAAACATTGTAACTTTGGATTCATCAGGTGGCATGTTTTCCATAGTCTGATAGTATTTGTGAATGGTAGTTGTTCTGGTGTAGAGAATTTCCTTAGGTATTTATTCAGCTTCATTATCCAATCCTCCTTTGGTGGTAGCCAGTCAGTGGGCAAGATGATTTATGTGATCTTGTGATAGCTGTATAAAAGTGTCCAATTAACAATTAGATTATAGGCCTTTTGGGAATAGATGGCTGGGATTGAAGAGAAGCTGTTAAGTTTCTTAGGCCATTGTATTTTACTTAAACCTATGGCTACCGCTCCTCTACCCCAAAGTAGCCTGGAGCACATAGAGCTAATTTTGTTTATAAAGTTTTTATTCAGCTTTATGATGGGGAGAAAGTAAATGATCTTTGTAAATATTTTAATGTTCAGCAGTGTCACCTTTTCCTGGAGGGAAAGGTAAACTTTGGACAATGCATTGGTTAAACTTTCTATTGATTCCAATATTGCATTTTGTATTTCTTTTGTCATTGCTGTTGACAATCTGGATATGGGAAAGCCAAGAAATTTTTGGGGTTCTGCTATAAATTTGGCTGTAACTTTCCTTCCAGTAGCAATTTTTCAGGCTGCTGATTTATGAATATTAAAAATGAGTCCACAATCAGCTGTAGGTTTGTCCAGTATTTCATACAGCAGGTTTAGATATTTGATTGATGGCAAAATTACTAATATGTCATCCATATATGCTATTACATTAATTGATTTTTTAATCCTAGGGATATAAGTACCAGGGAGCCTTCTCTCTATGTCTATCAAAAGGAGGTTAATGTATACTACAAAGCATAGGGCACTTAGGGGAAAACCCTGTGTAACCGAGAGTGAAAGTTTGAAGCCATAAGTTATTTTACCATTCAAGGCGATGAAAATCTCTCGGTTCCTCAATAGGTTGCCTATTATTTGAATATATGCATCTGAGGTGAAGTACTCAGCCAGTACCTCCAAAAGCTTGTCAGTCCTGACTGAATTGAAAGCTGCTGCAATATCCAGCTGTATTGAGATAGCCTTTGAATTTTTTTTGATATTTCATGGTCGACCAACAGCCTTTCTTGGCCCGTTGCATTAATCATTGATGTCCCCTTTTTACAAATTGAGAGTCAGAAATAAGTTATAGAATTTTCTCTTGAATATTGTCCTTAATCACAGATTCAATGATTTTGATTAACAAAGAGGTCATCGAGATGGGCCTTAGACTGGATAGTTCTGTTGGTGGTTTGTTTTTCTTAAAGAAGGGTACAAGAGCAATGGGATATAGATCAGCTATATCTTTTCATTCATTTTCTGGGATGTTAATTATGTTCAACATAATAGGAATGGCAAATTGACAGAGATGCATGAGGAGAAACCTGGGGATCCCAAAAAACCCCGGACCTGGTCAGGGAGTGATGTCAACTTATTCTTCAACACTGAATCCATTATCCCATGATCCATTCAATTCCTGCAGGACCCTCAAGCATCCTCCCTCACCTGCATTTGTCTTTTGCAAGTTCTTCCAAAAGTACTCTCGAATTCTCTCAAGCATCGATGTTCCAGCATAAGTTCTTCCTTCAATCATTACAGCTGTTGGTGTTACCTGCTTACATACCACCCCCAGCACCCATCTAAGATATCCTCTTGTCCAGCAGTTTTGTGCTGTGAGGTAAATCTTAGCCCTCTTGACAGATATGTATTCTGCAAAGGATTTTTGTTTTAATTTGTATTGTAATTTAAGCCTGATAATTTCATCAATGCTTGCTGTATTGGATGATGTCATTTTCAACTTTTTATTTTATCCTTTTTGTAAGATGTCTAGACCATTGTCATTAAAAAATGCTAGCTAAAAATATAACCATTCTATCTCCAGATAAAAAAAAATATATAAAAGGATGGAAAAAAAATATCAGAATGAGTTTTGTGATGATTATATATATATATCAATCTGGAAAACACAGTTATGTATAACTGCTAATCCTTTAATATGCTTATCTTGTGAAGCTGCTTTTGACTATTTCAAAAGTGAACTTTACTTTTAGTATACATTATGATGTTAATTGTAGCTCTTAATTGTATTCTATCATTATCTATATTCTGCAATAAAAAGCAACCATCTTGTATTTCTTTACAATGTTTTTGAGATACTTCTAAAATGTAAGTGGGATCTATAGCTCCAACAAAACTACACTTAAATTCATTATAAAATAATTTTTAGGAAATATTTGCTATTCATTTACTCTACATTTCAGATCAATGAAAATGTAACTTTACAATAGTAAATGCTATAGTACCATATCTAGATAGTTGAAGAACATACTGACTTGTTTTAAGCTATTGTATTTTTAAAATCTTATGAAAAATCTTTAAAATAATTTTTTCTAATACATTTATATTACATTGATAAAAAGACTAGCTTTCATTTTCATATAATAATTTCAGCAAGACCTTGTATGATTTAATATAGTAATAAACTCAGCTCCACTTTGCCCTTCCTAATGTTAAAAAAACATTGCAAGATTCCTAAATAATGAATCATTTGATTAAATTTTTTACAATTTTAATTCAGTGAAGAGCAATAGTTATACCATTATAATGAAATAGCTTCTGTTTTAATTTTTTAATACAATTGCAATACATTGAATTCTGTGCTGTATACAGCATTCAAGTTCCCATCCTCTTTAAAATAATTGGTGTCATCAAAGATAAATATCAAAACATCATCTTACAAGATATTTCACCTTCTCAATATGCCAGGAAAGGTTCATCCCCTCTACAGGCAATGGGCGAAGACACACAAAACCGATTGCCATCCAATTAGACATTGTGGAAGCATTCGATTCTGTGGATGTAAGCATCCTCCTTAACATCCTAGCAGATTCTGAAATCCCTATTCAAGTCACACAAATTCTAGACAACCTGCTCAACAACTGATTCATCCATATTTCAGCTAATGGATCGTACTCAGAAGGATTCGCCCCTGCAAGATCCATCCCTCAGGGATCTCCACTGAGTGGTTTATTATTTATTAAGTACATTAATCCATTGCTGCTAGAGCTCGAAAAGCTTCCAGGAGTATTCGTCCCCTGTCTTGGTAAGAGCATCAACTCTTTTGCCTACATGGATGATATTCTTGTCATCCTAACATCGCGTAAGTGCCTTTCTGCCTTATACAACATAATTACCAATTACACTAACAAATTTAAACTCTCAATAAACCTACAAAAATCCTCAGCTTGGTGCATTAATACAGGCAAATGCATCAAGTCAGCCTTCCTCGCACAACCCCAACCTTACCTGGGATTCCCGATTCATCTATCATTCAATGCCATGTCCTCTACACTTCGCAAATCTCTACTGGAAGAAGCTACCAAATTTGCCAAATCAATAGCCAAAACATACCTTTCATTTCAAGGAAAAATAGCCCTAATTAATTCAAAAATAATGGGCAAGATCAATTACTACCTACCCATAATCTCCCTTACCAAGATTTTCAATACCCAAATACAAAGAATATGCAATCAAGTCATCTGGAGAGGAAGAACACCTGTAATCAGCTCAGCTCGCCTTTATCAGCACAGGAAACTCAATGGGCTGTCCCTCCATTCACTGAACATGATTATGCACCAGAAACAACACACCCTGGTGCATAGCCTGATTAAAAAATACTCCACAACAGTCATAATCAACCCTGTAATACCCACAGATAGACCGCCACCTCCACGCACTGCCTGGATAAACTCCATCATAAGCAAAATTCTCAGAATCAATGGCAATTCCAGCTTGACCCTCCAGAACAAGATAAACATCTGGGAAGCACACGCACTACTAAATCCGGAGCCAATAACAATCCAAATACAATTGGGCTGAACTAATCACAAAATAATGAAAACCTTTAAACACCTTGCAATGGAACCAAAACTGTTGGATCACATTATAAAAATAAATCTTGGTGCAATTCCAACAAGCTGGTTCCTACATTTCAGAAGATTCATGACAAAGATAGACCCAATATGCCATCTCTGCCAAAGAGGTGAAGAAACATTTGAACACATCATTTCCCTCTGCCCAGGATATCAGGACATCAGGAGAGCCATCAATGAGGAATGCAGCATTCCTCTCCTAAAGATCCTAGACCTTAAAAGCTGCTTGCACTCTGGTGACTTCCCGGTCATATGCATGGCTATATTTATCTAATATGCCCTATGGATGGCCAGGTGCGATTCCAAATTCACAATACCCAGACCAGACCCATTTGAAGTATTTAACATCCAGCTAAAAACCTTGCAGGCAAAGGACTTAATACTGGCCTCAAAATTCTTATTCAACAACACATGGGGCTTATATAGAAGGTTGTCCCCATAAAAATGAGACACTCACTAACTTAGATGACAATCCTTTGATTTGTACGCAAAAGAATCCCACTTGAAACAGCAGACTTCTACCTTTAGCCTTGCATGGCATAAACCAAATGTATATAAGTTACAATAAAATTTATTTAAACTACAACATACAAGTTCATACTTTCTATTTAAAAAATTACTAAGATATTTATATTGATTAAAATTTATTTCCTATCATTGGCAGGTAAAGAACTTGAGTTTTTTGAACATGAATTATTAAATCAAAGTTTTATAGCTTGTATTTAAAGCATTCTGTAAATAATTTTTTAAATTTCCAACAATAGCACAGTCATAAGCATATTGATAATTTTAGAGCCCCCACCCCCCTAAACAAAAGAAGTTTCTATTTTTGTTTTTAAAAGATTAAAATTAAAGAATTTACTATCATATTTATTTACATTTTCATGAAGTTTACATAAACAATTCCAAAGACTATTATAATAAAAATTAAAGTTAGTACACATTCTTGTTTAATACCAATTTTCATTTCAATGCCTCACATTTTCCAACACTAATGAATGATAACATTTCTCTCATTTCATAATCTACAGAGGGGTACCCAAAAGTAACTGGAAATTTTATAATAAAAAATTGCTTATTTATTTTTAAGTGTTATAAATTTAATCCCTTTCAAATTACTATCCATTTGATGCAATACATCAGTCTAAATGTGTTTTTTATTTTTCAAAATATTTCAGAAGCACTTGGAAAGAGATGTCTTTTAATATCTGTATCATTTTTTCCATCACTTCCAAGTCTGCAAAAAAAGGCATTTTTTCATTCAAGAGATTAAAAAAATTGCAGAAAGTGAGATTTAGCAAATGTGGCCAATAGATAAACTGGGTCTTGCTAAATTTAAATTAAAAGTATTTCACATTCAAGGCTTTGAGAGATTACACTTTGTCAGGATAGAGTTTGCACTCTTTTCTTTGCCACGAAACAGGATGTTTACATTTTACTCATCATGTAAATGATTCACAACTTGCAGATAAAATTCCTGATCTTTATGAACTAAATCTCAAAGAAAAATATTATTTGCATCCAAAAAAAGTAAGTTTTCTTTTGACTTTAGACTTCACTTGCGACACCTTTTAGGGATGTGGTGAATTTAATATTTCAATTAAATCATTCATAAACTTGTGTTTTTATGATATCAGCTTGCTTGTAATCTATTTCAAGTATTACAACTGTTTTCTCTGCCATTTTCTGTAAATGAAAACAGAATTTTACATTGTTTAAATTTTTTAGTCATTATATAAATCAATAAATATGCAAATGCATCTCATAAAAAATGTGTTATGTGGCATACCCTAATTTCACATGGCAATGTCAATCAAAAGACTGATGCAAAAGGCTTCCTGGAAGAAGTGTGTAATGGCAGAACCATACATGATAATAGGTGTGCAAACCAGAGAACAATTCTGGTTATTTTTGGGACCCTCCTTGTAGAAACTGCATAATAGTGAATTTTGATAGACAATTACTTTTAAATATTTTTACATAATTGATCAATTAATTGCATCAAATAATTTGATTCAAATTAAAAAAGTAATATATAATTATTTTTTCTTTTCTTGTCTTTTTATGTCTCTAATGCTTTTTGGTTCACTAAAACCATACTGAGTTTATGGTAGATATTTCTTCAATCAAAGAAGCAAACTATTAAACAATATATTGGAAAATAATTTTGCTACAGTTTTTGTTTTACCTTTTCATTTTTATAAATTGAAACAATAGAAGTAAACTTAAATTCAGGTGACATCAGTTCATTGGTTCAAATATTTCTAAAAAAAATTAACAATTTTGAAGCTAATATACCATTACCATATATATTAGTTTATCTGTAGACATTCTAATTTTATGATGAGAAAAAATATGTTTTAACTTCACTAAAATTGAATATATAAATATTTAATATTTGCCTAAAGGTTTGTGATAATGGTATTTTAGATGTAATAATATGTTGGACTATTTCCATCATCTATCAGTAAATGGTGAATGTATAGAAAATTTTAAACTTTACTTAAACTTTTTAAATACAAACATTTGTATTTGAAAAGTTTAAATAAAGTTTAAAATTTTACAATCGTTCAACATTTAATGATAGATGATGGAAATAATCCAACATATTATCACATAAATAAACATTTGCTTTAATAATATTGGAGCTAGCTATGAACTGATTATTTGGGGAGGGGGGGGATCTGAACTTCAATTTGAACTCCATGTTGTGGTCATGGCAAATAGATGTGCTAATTATTATTACATTAAGTTTTTGGTATATATATACACACATTTAAAATTCATTAAAATAAAATAAAAAGAAATTACTAATATTTTAGAAATTTTACTATTTTTATAAAAATAATAAATCAGAAAATTACCTGAATCACAAGTTATTATTATCAACAAAACGTGCCATGATATAAATAGCTTTGGAATAGAATGAATAATGATCACATTACTTTAATTTCACTAATATCTATGATGGAGCTATTTTATGATTTTTGGGTTACTTAAATAAGCTGAAAGGCTATTTTGAAAAATTATTGAGATAGCATAATTTAAATTATTATAATAAATTTTATATTATTCTAAAGCTTTTGTTTTATGCATGATTGATTCATATACTATCGTTGTATCATATATATCATAATGTTATTCAAATTATTTAGTCAACAAGCAAACAAAAAATTTTGATAGTAAGTTAATTAGGTTACACATGTGATATAGTTAACTTTAAACATCAAGAAGTTAACGAGATGATGCATTACTTTAAAATTTAGTAATAATACATAAAAGAAAGTGGTACAAATTTAAATAATTTTCTAGTTACAACAAATATGACTATCAATGTTAGAATGTATTTCCAACTTATAAACTAGACAAGAAATCTAACAATAGATTTGGTGATTATTTATCTTTTCGACATATATGTGTTCAAATGTATCAGTGTTATGAGATAGAGTGGAGAGCGGTGGGTCGTGTGAAAGTCTGTGCTCATATATCCTATATATTACATATATAGACACAGGTGTATAATAAGCCTGTGTTTCAGTTATTACAATAAATAAAATAAAAACAACTTTAAATTTTCTAAAACTATTTGAATTCAAACCAGATGAAATAAACAATTTTTAATTATCTTTATGGAAACCTATATCATTTAAATTTAATGAAATTTATCAAATATTTCTTTTTTAAAGCTTCGCTTTTCGTAAAATTCTGATAAAGTATTGAAAATTAATAGGATTTGTATAATTATTGAAATGTAAATTTGATGATTTTGAATTAAAATTTATTTGGCATCTCTAATGTTTTAGTGCTGTTTTATTTTAAATGTAAACTTTTATATATACATCCTTTCATATAACTTTCAATAACATATAAAATATAGCTTTTAAGTAAATTTTATTTCCTGATGTAATCTTGAATTTTCTGCTTATTACTTTTTATCATTTTAACTATGAACATTTCTACTCTACAGTTATTAGTTAATTATAACTCCTATGAATCCCACTTTTTCCCAGTTTTTATTTGTGATTTTTTTATTTTTAAATTTTCATGCTTGAATTGCAATTCTACAGTAATACTAAGAGTTGACCAAATTTAGTATACATTTTATTTTGAAAAATAATATAGTTTGTAAAAATTTGGACTGTTATTACATGACTTTATTGTTATCTTCTATACATGTTGGGGTAATATAACCTACTGGAAAGCAGATTTAAAAAAAAAATATTTTTACAAAATAAAAAAAAATTGCTGCAATCAAGAAATAAAAAATATATTTAATCCTCATCAATACTAATATGATTTTCACTATTTCTTGACAAAATTAGGATATTGCATATGTTTTCTGGCCTATCAACTAGAGAATAAAACTAAGTTAAAAATCATAACCTCACTATCCAGCATTTGATTAACCTTATGAATTTTTTATTGCTGTTTGATGTTATTATTATTACAATGCTGTTGTTTCTGCTGCTGCTACTGCTGCTGCTGCTGCTACTACTACTACTACTACTACTACTACTACCACCATTACCACCACCACCACTACTATCACTACTACTATTACTACTACTACTACTACTACTACTACTACTACTACCCCAATTACCACCACTACTACTATTGCTGCTCTACTACTACTACTACTACTACTACTACTACTACTACTACTACTACTACTACTACTACTACTACTACTACTACTACTACTACTACTATTATTATTATTATTATTATTATTATTATTTATTGAAGGTGTGAAGAGAAAGAAAATTTTTCCCCAAAGTAGACTATTAGCCTGTTTAAATATTTTATATTTGTATAAAAAATAAAACAGCTTTTAAATAGTTCTTCAGAACAGAGATATTTCTAAGAATAAAAAAAAAACCCAACAATGATTTACAACGTTATTCTGGCCCAACAATGATTTACAACGTTTTTTAAACTTTATAATAAAGAATAATTAGATTTGTATTTTTCAGTCAGTTTTGATGAATATGTAATATTGGCTATAGATCTGTTGTATGGAAAAAAAATTAAGTTTGTTTAAAACTTAAAAAAAAAAAATCAAATCTGAACTCAAGTTGTGATCATAACAGTCATTTGTATTAACCACTATTCAGTAAGGTTCTTCAATATATAAATAAAATAAACATTAAAGTCATTAATATTTTAATGCTGGACAATTTTGTTTTCATTTTATAATAAAATATATATTAAAAAATTAATAACCTTTTGCAACTAAATTTTTTAAAAATATGTATTTTAAACCACACATTGTTTGTTTTATAATTGAAAATTTTTAATTTATATTTTGAAAATAAATACCATCTAAGAAATACAAAAATTTGTTTTTATTACTTTCCAACTCTTATTTAAATATTATTACAAAAATCAATATTGTCTTTACAAGTTAAACATGAAAAATGCAAATGATGCAATATAACTTTAAAAATTTTTCACCCACACAGATATATATATCGGCATTTACATTTTCTATTAGGATAAATAATTTCGTTACATTTTAACTAATATAGAAGAATACATATTAATGTATTTGTTATTGATGGTGAAAAAATATTTTCATCAATGTTTTATTAGTTCTTAGGACCTCAAACTTCTAAACATCACATGATCACCATTTCTTATACTTGCACATAACTGTTATTAAAACAGGCAAAACTCTCCAAAATAGTAGTGCCACTCAGTGCTAGCCAGAGTAATCAATGAATGCCAGAAGACTTATGCATAAAATCCCCACCTAGTGCCTACTCATCCAATATCCCCAGACTAGTTTCTGGTTTGTGGCCTTTGTCAGTGAGGAACCTTGCACTGCACCTAGATCTTAGAATCTAATGCAACCCTCCAACAGCCACCTTTTATCTCTACTTAACTACAAAACTATGATAATAAAATTGAAAACACAATAATATTTTCAATCTAAGCTCAATAGCTTATATAGTCATATAGGTCTGAACTCAGTTTACTACCCATACATTTTGGGGTCTTTGGCTCTTTAATAACCATAGTCACCACTATCCTATTAGGCAGGATTGGTGTTATTCCACTAAACATCACATGATCACCATTTCTCATGTGTGCACATAATTGGTATTAAAACAGGCAAAACTCTCTATACAGTAGTGCCATTCAGTGCTATCCAGAATAATCAATGGATTCCAGAAGGCTTGTGCATAAAATCCCCATCTAGTGCCTAGATTTACATGCAGTCCTCTTAGATCCAAGGCTCCTCACTGATGAAGGCTACAAGCCAGAAACTAGTCTAAGGATATTGGATGAGTAGGCACTAGATGGGGATTTTATGCATAAGCTTTCTGGCATCCATTGATTACTCTGGCTAGCACTGAGTGGCACTACTGTATGGAGAGTTTTGCTCATTTTAATAACAGTTATGTGCAAGCATAAGAAATGGTAATCATGTGATGTTTAATGATTTAATACCAATCCTGCCTAATAGAATAGTGGTGGCTATGTTGTTAAAAAACCAAAGACACCAAAATGTATGGGTACTGAACTGAGTTCAGACCCATATGACTCTATAAGCTATTGAGTTTAGATTGAAAATATGTTTTTAATTTTATTCTCATAGTTTTGTAGTTAACTAGATATAAAATGTGGCTGCTGGAGGGTTGCATTAGATGCTAAGATCTAGGTGCAGTGCTCTCAGATTCAAGGCTCCTCACTGACAAAGCCATAATCCAAAAATTACTCTGGGAATATTGGATGAGTAGCACTAGATAGAGATTTTATACACAAGCCTTCTGGAACCCATTGATTACTCTGGCTAGCACTGATTGGCACTGCTGTATGGAGAGTTTTGCCTGTTTTGACATCAAACTTATCTGATATGTATCAGACTATTCTGGAATTAACTTTCACCATATACTAAGAATATCTTTATACTAATTTACTGAACAATATTGAATTAGTTGCTGTGTTAGCTAGGGTTGTTTGCCTAAAAATATTCTGAACTTCTTAACAACTCTTCAGCTAGCACATACTATTTAAAAACATTTTATGAAAGCTTCTTTCTATATGTTCTTCATATATCTATTATTACATTTTGGTCTGAGTTAAAGTTATAATTTTATAGTTATTAAATTTTAAAAAAATCTCTGAACTCAAATTTCAATTTTTAAACCCAGTTTATAAGCTAGCGCTATTTACTTCAAAATAGGTTATAATATTAGAAAAAATGTGACAAAATTTCATAAAAAGGTAAGTTTGCAGCAATTTATGATTCAAAAAATGATCAGAGTAAAAATGATTTTACAATAACCATATCACAGTGTGGATGTGATATGTTTTCTAGTAAGAATATTTTTTAAAAATTTAAAATTTTGGGGAGGGATTTGATTTTTCATGGGAGAAACAAAATTTTTCCATCTTCATTTTAATATATAAAAATTTTAAAAGGGGGGTTTTTATTTCTTTTTTTTACCATTTTTTTAAATCTTCACCTTTTAAAAAAAATTAAAAAAAAAAAATCAAAATAAATATAAGAAGCAAGAAGAATCCAATAATAGGCTGGCTTTTTAAATAGACTTTGAAAGAAGTAGGTTGAAATTATTAAGATGGACTGAGTTTTTTTCCTCATGCATAAAAATTTGAAAGTTATTCAGAAGCTAAACTTTTAAATATACATTTACTGAAGATAAACAAGCCATATTTACTTGAAAAATATTTCTTCTGGAAAATAATAGCTAGATATCCATTTACTGATCATTTGTGAATAGTTAACTGGATTGGGTATGGGTGATTACCTAAAAGAAAAATCATATGTTTGTCTATCATCTGGAAATATTTTTAAAGTTTATTCAGCTTGGACTCAAAATCCAAATCATGAGCATGGGGAATGATAAATTATAACTTTGTCACGTGGCCATAAAATAATCATTTATATTAATAGAAGTAAAGCATCAATAAAGATATTAAATTTGTAATTTCTTGAATTCTATCAGTTTATTATGAATAATATATAAATTTTTCAATAAAAGTATTTCAAAAACTAATTGATTGTCCCAATCAAAAGATCAATCAGAATTTAGAAGCAGTCTATATCAATAACTATTTACAACAACAAAAGAGGTAATTCAAAAGTTGCAATGAATGTGAACTAAGATATTTGTTAGGGGTATTAAACAATAGTATAGTCAGTTGCCTAGAGATCATGTGACATTTAAGCAATCTATTTACTGATTGAGCATTTAACAATTCCTTATTTAGTTGTTCAGACTCTACTGTTTCACTAAATCACAGAGGCATTATTATGTCTGAGAAACACTGTTACTGATTATGAGAATATTTCTCATCCTACTAAGATTAATGCCATTTTTCATTATAAACATATTTCCCCACCTCTCTAAATGATTAATTTACCCTAAAAAATATTAAATTATTTTGCATTTTTTAAAAATCAAGGCAATAGTTAAGAAATTTAAAGGCAAACTGGTTGGTGAAAGTGCAAAACAATATAGCAGCAGATAGAACAAAACACATATAAATATAACTAAAAGCTTGTCTATTTTTTATTAACTTTCTTTTCTAAAATTCCATAAACTATAGTAATGAGTTTCTTGCTATTATAAAAGAAAAAAATCTATAATTATGTAATAATAGTTATTTAGGTCACTTTTTAAAATTTTCTTTTATTAAAGTTCTAGGCAATATTTTTGTAGATCATATTACTTCATTATATTTTAATAACCAAAATGCAAAGTTTAATATTTTATTGAATATAACATAACATAAATATGAAGCAATGCAATAAATATAGCTTACTATTTTTCAATATATATTTTTGCTGTGTTCACTTTGATTATTTTTCTCCTCCTTTCTACTTTTAATATGTTCTGTAATGGAATGATTTTTGGAGGATAAAACAGAAAGGAAGACTACACTTCCAGAAAACATTTCCAGAAGTGAAGCCTTTTCAACAAATTTTTATCTCTTCAGTTTGTTTGTGCATTCTTTTATTGCAAGACAATGGATATCTTTGCAAAAATAAAACCTGGATAAAATAGACTGATGTTTCTTTTTGCTTTCATTTCATCTTTAAAATGTAGAACAGTTAATGCACATTATTCTTTAATAAACTTAAAGTTTTTATCTTAGAAGACATTATCATAATTTTTATGTTCTTGTTTTATCATTAATTATATTTAACTTTTTTATACTCCTACAATTCAATTCATTCTAAATGTCCATCTGTATGTATGTACTAAAATCAAATGCCCTAAAATCTCAACCAAATAATTCATTATACCTCTATCTTTTTGATATTTATAGCTTCTTTAAGTGCAATAATAAATCATTAATATACTTAATTTTTATATTTAAGAATGTGCGAGAGAATTAGAAATGTGTAACTTTCTTTGATTTTGTTAAATCTTTAATTAAATAAAATATTGTAGTCTTGCGTTGTTAGCGTCCCGGCCGATGCTATGACATATGAAAAAAAAAAAAAAATATTGTAGAAGATATTTACCTATCTCTAAATTTGCATATACAACTAAAACTATATTATACTTCCTCATGTTATTAAGTGGCCAGATTTTAAAAATGTTAATGGTAAAAAAACATTTATATTAATTTCTCATCCATAATTTATATTTTGTACGGAACAATTTATCAGAAGTAATCAATGAAAAATTGCAAGCTCAAACTAAATAAAGAATGTTAGAACAAAAACAATAGACTTTATATTTTTTTGCAATATGAATCATGAATTATTAAGTAAAAGTTGCAAATAGAATATAAACATAAACGACTTTCAACACAACATTTAAATAAAATACATATCTGATTTTTAACTTGAAAAATTCACTTATAAATAAGCATAATCAGAGTTTGTATAAGATTGTTGCGACATTAGTATTTATTAACACAATACTTTATAAAAACTTATTACAGATGAAAATCTTACTCATATGCATGAGGGAAATAGTTTTTGTATGTGCAGTCAAGACATCATTAATGTCATGAAGTTTAGCTAATAAATCAATACTATATGTATATATATTTTTGCTAATGAAGATTTTTAAATGAGAGCATAGTGATTAAGCAAAAATCTTACTTTTTGTATGTTTATTATTTGAGTTAATTATTTGATAAAATATGACCTATTATCTTGGGTAATGTTTTGTCAAAATTATTTTAAGTCAATTACTGTCTAAAATATTAATAGTATTGTCCAAATGTGTTGTGCATTTAAAGGGGGAAAAAACCATGCATACAGCACTAAAGGTTCAATATACAGTTCTGAATTTAGAAGAGAAAAATATAGCAAATTATATATCTCAACGTTAATGATAATTGAATACATGATTATATTAACTAGCCATTAAAATACTAAAATAAGTATTAAAAATTGTTGATGCATAGTGCAGACCATTTTTATTTATACAAATGTGACAATAGTAGTAGTCTTTACTTAGATCCATGTGAAACAAGTTATAAATGATATATGTTAAACCAGGTGGGGGTCATAGATCGAATAGAAAACCAAAATCTAGCACAAAATTTATTCTTCAATAAAAACAGAAATTGTGAAAAGCAATATTGTAAGACTTACTTTTATATATAAAAATATGATATAATTATTTATTGTAAATTTGATCTATTCCATTACAATTTAGATCTTGCTCTACACTGGTCCCTTAGGCAGAGAAGCATAATATCCAGAGGGTATGTATGACCAGGCCAAAGCTATTTAAGATATATATTTGCAACCATCTTTGCAGGCCATAGATCTTCTCGACTGCTGGATTCAACACCTGTCATACAGAGCACTTTTTTGTTTCGAAGTAACTTCAGGCATCAGTTAATTACAATAAGCAACTAACATGCCCTGAATGATGGCAAACTAATTCAGCACCTGAGAAATCCCAACTAGCTCAATCAAAAGAATAATATAATAAATTGATGAATTAACTTCTCTGCTAAATTGTTTTTTTAGTAGTATAATTAAAAAAATTGACCAACAAATACTAATACCTTATTTTAAATAAAATATTTAATATAATTTGTAAACTAATTCTATAAATTTTTTAATTAATATAAACAATGATTTTGTAATATCTTGGACACACACATTATAATAAACATACAATAGTAATGTAATATAAACATAAAGCACCAAGCATTAACACATGCACATATATTTTATCATAAGCTATTTGAATGTTTATGAAAGTTCTACCAACATCTGTTCATTACACTAATCCTGCACATCAATAGTTCATTTTATGTTGGCTATAGAGTTCATTTATTATACTGACTCTGGGAATACTCAAAAATTGCAATGGCTACATTAATTAATATCAGGAATTGGAATAAGATAATGCTATTATTATCTATAAGATTTTTAAACGTGGTGGCTTCTCGCTCTTTACTGCTGTGTGTGTATTTTACCAATCAGTTGGATTTCAGGCTTCTATTGCAGTTCTGGGCAACTTCTATTTAGGAAGTTAGACACTGGTAGCTTCAAATTATTGGATGAACAGACTGCTGAGGTTCTTGCAGATGGAAGTTAGAGTTCATCACATGCTTCTAATTGCTTAGCACTGCATCGTATTTATTGAAAAAAAGTCTAATAGGTGTTTGACTTTAGATATGTGAATGACTGCCTGATGAAATTTTTGGCCCTATTTATGTGATGACCTTGTTGTTATCCTCCTTTAATTATCTTTTTGTTCATTAAATTCTTAAGATGTGTTTAATTAATCCTGTTGTTTATGGATTTTAATTAGTAGCCATAGCTAATCCATTCTTATGTAGCTTATCAGTATCTGCAATGTTTGAAGAAATTTTTTACTTATAAACTTTCATTTATTTTTAATATTTAACTTTCATGATTATTTTTTTAACATGCACACATCTTATTATTTCATTATGTTTACAATTAACATTATTTATGCACACATATATTTTATTTTAACTAAATGGAAAGAGAGAATTTTTTTCATTTAGTTTTAAGATTTCTCTTTTTTTCTTTAATAGTTTAAATTTTAAATTCCCCCTCTTCCTGAATTACTCTTTAATTAATTTTTAAAACTTTACAAATTGACTTTTAACAAACTGTTTTAAACTAATAATAAAAAAACTCTTTAAACTTTTATCAATTTCTTTTTTTTTTTAATCAAATGAGATATTTTAATTTCAAACTCTTTTCATTATTTAAGTATACGATTTTATTTTAATGATTGCAAACAACAATTTTACCTGTAGTGCTATTCATTAGCAATACAATATATATGAAAATAATCACAGTGCTTAATGTTAAACTGAAATAAATATCCAAATATTAAATCACCCCTCATAATACAAAAATTCAGCCTTGACCTTTGTGAAATAATTATATAAATATATTTGGTTATTTATTTCAGTTTAGCATTAATCAACAGGATTATTTTCATATATAATTGTGTTAGGTGGTTTAACGATTAAAATGACTAATGTTTCATATGACTTTATATAACACTAGTAAACATATTTGTTTAGTTGAAAGTAAAGATTATTGCTTATTTTAATTCGAGCTCTTTGTTTGAATTAGTTTATATTTCAATATTTAAGATTCAACAGCATACAGTTTCAAAGTAGTATCATTTTGATGCTGGCTATTTTTAAATATGGACTATAATATATTTATATATTTATTTCATAGAGGGCAGGGCTGAATTTCTATACCATGTGAGGTGATTTAATATTTGGATATATATATATATATAACCATTAGAATCCAGTTAACACTTAGACAATCCCAATGTAGATAACAATTAACAATCTCAAATTGTTGTCAAGGCAACTTCCTTTTAGCAATAAAATTGTAATCCTCTTTATATATTGTACCAGACGAAAGATTTTGGATTCGCATATCCTGAGCATGAGGGCGCCACTAGACATTTATTTTAAGGGTGGGATGCGAATCAAATGCGCCGGACTAGCTCAATCAAGCAAATGAGATCTATGTTTTGTTCAGAGAGATGGAAAGGTAGCAACAGAAAACAAAATCAACTAAGTAAATAAATAATTTTATTATGAGTATGATTAAATAAACATTCTAAATAAAACACACTTAAAATGTACTAGTCACACATTTGTCAAAATTAAACTGAAATATTTTATATGGCTTAGAGAGTGATATCCTGTGCGTGAAAGAGTGCAAAATACTGGCAGTAGTGGAAGTATTAGTAAGTATATAGTGATCTCATGCCAGACAAGGGAGGTTAGCTTCCTGCTTATAATCCATAGTTAGGAAAAGAGATTTATGTCGAAACAGAAGAAATGCGAAGGTAGCTTCCAAAACATTAATAATAATAAAAAGAGTGTTGAAAGTTATTACTTTCAATCGATTGACCTCCCTCTGAGTGAGACAGGCTAGGAGCTCATGATCTACCTATTGAGTGGGTTAAAATGATCGTATGTGCCCCTAATAAATGAATTGGAAGCTTGAAGAAATAAAACTAAAAACTATTATATTTCATAATAGTCTATTATAAATAGTTACAGTTTCTCGACATAAGTAGAAATAATAATAAAATGGGTCACGAGCCAGAAGTTAATTAAAATAGTCTGTAATATTCAGACTGCTTTCTATAATAAAAAGGAATGTGAGATTATAAATAAAACTATACTATTTTACTTACTAAGACTTAAATAGAACTGACAGTAATAGGTTTAAAACTAGCACTCATTAAAAAGAAAAAAAAATATCAAGCACACAGAAAATGAATTACATAAGATACAACTTGAAAAACATTTATATTTAAAAAAGAAAACAAATCTAAGACAACAAAATTATTTAAATTGTGGAACATAAGGTACCTTAATAATTTAGTTAAATGCTAGTGCACTAGACTTCTTGAATATGAACTGTTAATCTGGATTTCCTGATGGCAGGCTTGAGTGAGTCGGTTAATGGTTTCTTTGTAGCCAGTTCTTGTGACATTATAGGCAGTTAATGGAGATACAAGGCATCCAAACCTGTCCTGGTGAGAAGCTTAGCACATCATGGTAAAGAAAATATTCTTGCTGTAGGTTTAATGTTCATTCTAGGTAGAATAATTACCGGATCAGCTTTCAGAATATGTAGGAATCGTTCTTTCCAAGTATTTTTGGCAGGAATAGTTTGTGCAAGTATCTCCGAGTTGGTGGAAGTATCTCAGAGTTCATGAAAAGATAATACAATGGCCTGATTAAGCCTTTTATAGCTGAATCATATATCAACCAATTACAAAACTTTTTCATTTTAATTAAAATTTATAAAGTTCTCCATCTAGTTAACAATAGTTATCTAATTAATGAAAATAAATTGCCCTTTACAGATCTAGGAATTAACTAATGAAAAATTATTTTCTTTTTGTTTTCTTTCTTTTTAATTATTTTTATCAATCTAAATCCCCAAATCTGAAAAGCAATTTATTTATACAATTTACTTTTACATAAATTTAAAAAAAAAAAAAGTATTCTTAGTTTTCTTTTTTTAAAATCAAAATTAAAAACCAAATATAACTGTGGTATTAAAATACAATTCCCACATATATATATATTTGTACAAGCATTAAAAGAAAAACTTTTAATCAAGTTTTACAAATAAAATCTTATAAAAATTTATTTTGTTTTTTTCACCCCTATAGAACTTCAATTTTGTAATGGTGTTTTGAAGCATCCATTACAATATATATATATATAATCATTAACTTACAAATTGTAAATTGTGACAATAAATAACCTAAGATCAGTTTAAAAAGTTATCTGCTGTGCTCAAGACTTTAAACATCATTAATTATAAATCAGAATGAGTTAGAATCTTATTTTATACAAATCATATTTTACTTGCTTTATTTGAATCACAGTGTAAAAGATGCAATGCACACAATTATTAAATATATTTTAATAAAGACCAAAACATCTATAAAGAACTACACGATAAATATAAAATTATATAATCGACTTTTCATGTATAAGATCTCTAAAGATAAATATTTTGAATAATAATTGTCAGAATATCTAATTACTATATCCCTTGGACAAAAAAAAATGTATAATTGGATACATGTTGGTCATATATCCTATCTACTTTACTTATCAATAAATTATTATAGGATTTTGTATGCATATTATAAAAGGTCTTTTCATGTTATTTGTACAGAGTCAAGAATATTTTAATTCCATATTTATCTATAATATTAATCATTCAAAATCAAGATATTATTTCTATGTGATAGAACTGATTGTCTTAGAAATATACAAAAGTTGATTCTAATTTAAGCTTATTAATAAATTCTTTATATAAAATCATCAAGAAGTCTTTAATAGCACCAGTATCAACTTAAAATATTTAATGTAAGTATTTAAGAAGTTTAAACAATTTGGTTTTTGACTTTTTAAAATGTGTCATGTCTTCCAATATGAATTTATAATACATTAAAGATCAGTCTTTCCAAGCTATTGTGCATGCGCTTTTTACAAGTGTTAATAATAAATGAATACTTTTACTCCCAACACAAGATATATTATTTATGAAGGAATAAAATGAATCCACTTATTCTTTCTGACACAAATGCTTATATATGGGCAAATCTTAAGTACTGGAAGTGAAAGCATGAGGATAGACCACTCACTTTAAATTACTGTCTACGATGTCTGAATGAATGACGTCAGCGAAATTATCTAGAATTTACTAAACGTCATTCTCAAGTGAAACTTAAACATATGTAAATAAGCATTTATTTTTATAGTGCTATGCTTTCATTTATTATTAACACTTGTAAAAAGCGCATGCACAATAGCTTGAAAAGGCTGATCTTTAATGTATTACAATTTATAAAGCATAGCGCTATAAAAATAAATGCTTATTTAAATATGAATTTATGTATAAATATTAGATACTGCCTGACACTATACCAATAATGATAAATGAAATAGAAAATCATATTACATTACAATATTAGCCAAAAAACAAAATTTTACTGGAATTCTCTCATGACCATGGTTTCATTAATCAACAAATAGACCTTTTTAGGTGAAATTCAACATGAAACATACAACATATATATTCAAACAAAATAGTCTTCCCATTATTCACTTCAAAAACCAATGACCATTAACATCAAAAAACATCTTCATGAGATTGATGGCCTCAGATTAAAAAAAAAATTATCATCAGTAATTCTAAAGTTGTAATTATAAATTTATTAAATGCACATTGATTACGTAAATAATATTTACTGAGGCTATAACCTCGATAATAAAACACCTGTAGAGGTCCCTACTATCACATTTTATATGCATATTATCGAGGTTATAGCCTCAGTAAATATTTCATCAGTTATTCTTTGATTTTTTTTTTAATTCTTTTTTCCCATAAAAGATACCCATGAGTTATCAAATAATACTTTGTGACTGAATTCAGTTCACGAATATACAAAGCTGAGTTATGATACCTATTTTTAACTCTACTTCTATGAACTTTAACTATTTCATTAAGACTTAATTTACTTTGACATGCGTAAATTTTAAGACAACTGCAAGGAAATAGATTTTCTATCAATTTATGTTTTATACTATTTAATACTGAATTTAAATCAAAACCTTTCTTCCATGACATTTTCATACCATCTAACAATAATTATTCTTACAAACCATTCTATAAATAGATGATTTGAATGGAAAAGAAATAAATTCTTTAGTCTCACAATTAAATTTTTATTATTATCAAATCTATAGATATTTTTATTAAATATAATATTTCTAATAAATTCATCATTATAACTTAAAAATCAACACAAGGAAGCAAATTGACTCCTTTGAATATAAGCGTTATTTTAAAAAAATTTAAGCCTTCTATTTCTATAACAAAAATTCAATAAAGAAATTTTCTTATGAGTGAAAGATTGATAACTGTCTTGTCTTACCATATTTCTTAATTTTTTTTGTTGTTGTATGCAAAATAAAACATTATCAATACTTAAATTTAGAATTTTAATTTAACAAACTCAAAAGTATCCTCCTCAATGGTAAAATTAATAATAGAATCAAAAGCATTTAATCTATCAAAAAAATCCTTCAATTTATCTTTTTGAATAAAAAGAAACAATTATCAACATGCTTAACAAATAATTTTAAAAGAAAAATGATTACTAACACTATTCTCTAAAAAAAAATTAATATAAACAGAGTACATCAAAGGAAAAATAACATAACCAAAAATTCACCCCTCTCTAATCTTATAAAACACATTATTACAATATTTTTTGTGAAATCCTATAATGTTAGGTTAGATTAAAAAATTGGCTTTCTTTCCTACATATGATTTTGTTTTAAATTTTAACTTACTGATTTTAAATAAATTTATTAGTGAAAATATTTTATCTAATTTAATTGGTAGATTTAAATTATTATGAAGGACTCAGGATTTTAGAAGTAATTCTAATTGTTCTATTTTAAATTCTTTCTTATAGTGTTTTAGATCAAAATATCAATTTGTTCTAATAAAAAATATATTAACAAGTCTAATTGGTTATTTAAAAAGTTTGGGAAAAGAAATATTGTTAATAAAAGAAACTTAAGTATAAAATATAGTAACACAAGACTTGATGCTTCATCTGTTTTAAGTTTCTTTAATTTTGTTTTAAATAATTATGATTTAACAAATTTAAGTAAAGGCCCTTCCTTTGTCCCTTTCAGCAATAGGAATGTGATAATTGATTTTATTTCTGCTATTAAATTTGTAGAAATATTCCACATAATATAATATTTAGAAGAGAGTAAACCTCTGGTCATATGCTTTTTATGAATTTACATACACTCACTCATAAGCATCAGTTTAAAAAGCATAAGTGGACTACTTATGCTTTGAGCTTATCGTTATTGTACCAGTCGGTTTTGTAAGTTCACATAACAAGATCTAGCATCTAGGCAAAAGTACTTTGAATCCAATCATGCGCAAGATACATAAGTCAGGAACACTCATGAATTCTACCCTATTTGCCTATTCCCCAGATCTATCAACTTATGAGCAACAATCCTGATGATATCGATATCATTTTATTTCTCACTGCCGGCATCACTCATCGGAGACACAAAAAGACTCTAAGCTAACTTTAATGATAGGTTAACTTAAAAACAAACTATACTTTAGGAGCAATAAAGGCTCATGACTTTGCATATTAATGATGTATTTAGTGGAGATCATCTAGTCATTATGAGCATAACTTATAAATTAATAATAACTTAAATAAAAGAAAGCAATGATTTAAGAAAGTATATATTTTAAGATTTATTATATTAATAAACAGAAATAAAGTGTCTGATTATTTGTCAGACACTAGCCTCGTAAATATTATATAATAACAAATTTCATTAATAAGATTCTCTTTGATTTACACATTAGGATTCAGATTTTATAATAACATTACTTATTTTGCGGCAATGCCAATAATAAATACCTTACAGAAGGAGCGCTATGAGAAAAGTATTATTAAGATACTATTCCACCCCCAGAGAAACAAAAATAGCATTTAACCAATTTGAAAGAGAATAGTTTAACAAAGGAATATTATATTATTTTTATAGAATATAATTATTAATTTGATTTATAAAGTGGCAGACATGTAAAACAGCTAATGAATATTTATATTAATAATAAGTTTGTCACAATGATGCGTATATTAAATAATGGGAATAAATGTCGGTTTTAGCAAAGTTACACTACTACGGCTTATGGATATTCATGGGTTTACTAGAAATATAATGAAAGGCAGTATGTGCATGATGGCAGTTTGGGTGGTTCAATTATGGATCCTGGAATGTGCTTCATGAAGTTTATTGAATGAGAATTACTGATTTTCTCTGCAAACATTGGCAGGATCGGTTTAGAAATGAAGGGTGGTCGGCGATGCATTTATTGGGCTGGTTTTTCCAGAGCGATTCCCATATAAAGCATGCACATATGACCAAATATGTCCCCAAGGTGGTTTTACAGCCTGGTTCAAGGACATTGAGAATGACGATGAGGCTCGACTTAATGAATACCTCCATGTAAGAGAGAAGCATGAATATATATGAAACGAAGTGGTCTATATGCATGCAATGCTTGAGAATAATGAAGCATAAATAACTTTATAGACTATCTTACTTATTTAATACCCATAAATTATAGAATACCCCCCGTAATAGTGTGAATTAATTACTAAACAGGCATGGATGATAGATTTAACTAAATATATAATTTTAAGATATAAAGGGGACTTCCTTTTACTTTAAGTTATTCATAACTCCCCACACATTTCATAAATATCAATCTCGGTTAATAAATGCTTTATGAAAGTAAATAAAATTGATACATAAATAACTGGGATGGTGGTAATAGTTGGGATAAAATATAGATTTTATATATATATAAGATACATTAAAGTTAAAATAGCGCATTATTATTTAGAAAGAAAAAAAATAAACATTTTAGGAAAACAGATGCTGATCTGTTTTCTATAGCAAATTTTTATAATTTAATGACTTTATTTTCCAAAATTGCGAACAGTTGCACAAGTTGGCTTAAGACTTGTTTTTAATTAATTTATGTTCTTAATTACCCCATAAGTAAAGGGTAGGAAAAATAGAAATAAAATGTGTTAGCGATTTTGGAAATTATTATTGGCATTTTAAAGAAAACATAAATACATAAATATATTAAATTAGAATTATTTGCTGCATAGAAATAAAGAAAGAAAATATATTAAAAGAGGCTTAATGATGATCAGTTATATAGAGTTATATTATAAAAGTTATACAATAGGAAAACATTTAAGTATAGTATCAGAACAGAGAGTCAGGATTATAAAGAAGGCTGAATTTGATAATCAAGAATGGCTAAAGTTCTTTTACCTTGATATTTGGAGTAGCAGTCCTTGATAAGAATAATGTTCATCATCACTAGTTCACTAGATCTAGGGTTTAAATACGACATGATAGTAGCATTTACTTTATCGGCATACACTTAGAGTTCATTAGTATGGGATCCAGAGCTTCGTTATGGGAAAAGCATATTGGAATGTAGGGGATGGTGAAATTTCCCCTACTCACGGCACATTGGATGAAAATTAAAATTGACGTGGATTTGGTTTGGCATCATCATAATTTTGGTTGTCTCTCCTCCTTTTGGATTCAAATCCAGCAGTATTTATACTTCTATTTTGGTGATGTAGCATAGCAACTACTGCTGGACCTAAGGTATTTTAAGCACTTAACGTACAGCTAAAATCAGCCGACCGGATCCTTTCTTATCTTGTAAGACTTTTGAAACAATGCATTTCTGTTATCAGTTTCTCGAACGATTGTTTTAAATTAAGTCTTATGATTTTAAAACAAGCTGGCATGGACAAAATTTCCACTAATGGGTTTATTTACTATTACAAAATTGTAATCTTTTACTTTTAGCAAATGGTCTTTTCCGGGTAATTGTTTTCGAGAAACTTTTTAAAAGAATTGCATCATTTCTGACTGCTAAATTAAATATGAAAAATAATACATTTCATATATGATTTTAAATACAATTTATATATAACATAACTTTTAATGATTTGTCAGCAATCTCCTACACTGAAATATATATATTTATCATTTACACACGTATACAGATAAAAATAATATTAAGTATTTATTTATTAAGTGTTTTTAGATTAAGATATATAAATATCTACATGATTTATGTTACAGTACTAAAGCAAAAGAAATATACGTATTAATAAACATATATATACACGCGTAAGGACAGGTTTGAACATAGTTAGATGGTAGGAGATTGGATGTGGGATATGAAGTAGGATCTGAGCATCAGATCATCTGCTTCATTATATAAGTCAACAATTGCTTATCATACTAAATTCAGGGGTTTAATCTACTGTGTGCCTGATATACAATTTAACAAAAAAAATTGCATAAGCTTATTAATTTTATAGCAGGTAAGAGATAAAATCTCATTTTTAGCAAACTGCCATTACATTTTGAATTTACTTTAATAAACAGTGTATTTATGTAGTGCTTGACTACGTATGTAATATAGAGAAGGATATAAACATCTGATCATACACTTTTTATAAATTTAAACATACTCACCTGTAAATATCACTTTAAAAACTATGCACTAGACACGGATTTTATGCAAAAATCTTCTTGCATCCATTGATTTCTCTGGCTTGCACTGGGTAACATTACTGTATGGAGAGTTTTGTCTCTGCCTTAACAGCTTGTGCAAGCATAGAAAATGGTGATTGTATCATACTATTAATACAAATGAAAATATTATAGATGAAATTATACATAGAATTAAATTCAGATGTTTTGTTTTCATAAAAATAATTCAATACTAAAAGGACAATTGCCTATGTGTTTGAAAATAAAAGTTTTTAATGTAGGTGTTTTACCAGTTTTTACTTATAGACTGAGACTTGGAGATTCAATGGAAGAGCAATAAAGCTACTTCTACTCAATGAAGCATGGAGAATTAGGAGTAACAAAAAAAAAAATGAAAATGAAATACATGGATAAGAGAACAATTATGTATCACTGATATATAAGAAATGACTGAAATAAAAATGGGATGGATATATTGGTAGAAGAGAAGATAATAGATTAATAATTCAAGTTTTAAAGTGGATCTCAAGAAATTGTAAAAGATCTAAAACAAACCACATATGATATGGATGGTTGAAATAAGGGGTTGCTGGAGTATTGTGGACAAGAGAGTCTAGATATCAGAGAAACTAGATTAATCATAGAAGAGGCCTTCATCCTATAGTAAAGTGATAACAGTAAAAAATGATAATGATGAATTGACTGACAAATATTATTTTCATAAAAGTGACTTTTCTCAATCTTGAATTTATATAAAATTAATTTGTTTCTTTTCTATTATACTTAATGTTTTTTAAATATTTTATCACCAGATCTAATTTTATATCACTAAATCACATATTCTAATTCTCTCAGTTTTGATTCTTTTTGTTGGATGCTGAATTCAGGGTATTAATGAAGTCTATAGATGATGAATATTAGACTAATCTTCAGATAAGTAAGTTAATTGATAATCAGTAACATAGAAGATATTGTTGGCTTGTCAATTATTGGCTACTATTTATGAAGCAAGCATTATTTATTGTTTTCTGTTTTTTTTTCCTTTTTTTTACTGTATAAAACATTTAGATTGATATAAATCTGTTTCATTATATAAATGAAATTATGAGTTCATGAAATCATATCTCTATTCTCCAATTAAATACAAAAGAATTATGATTCTAATCATTGTGTGTGTGTGTGTGTGTGCCCAGAGCATTGAAAAAACCCTAATAAATAAAGGTTCAGAATTTAATAAATTCTTAATTGTAATTTTTTATGAGCATTACACACAACAATGAGTCTTGTGAATGACACTGCTTTTCAGACAGAAGTTTTTCTTATCAACTGATCATTTTTCATACTTTATTCTCAAACATTTGGATGACTTGTAAAAAGTTCTCTAAAAGTCACCTGTTTTATAAATTACAGGCAGCTATGTTGCCAGAACAACTATTACTTTAAATGATAACAGTGGGAAATTAGATGTTAAATAGAATATGGGAACTATACTTAAGTTCTGAATGAAAAAACAGCAGTGATTAAAAGAATATATGAGATTTAAGATAGTTAAATCTGCTCTTAGAGAATTCACTTCCCAAAAAAATGAAGTTTAATTGTAGATGGTTATTAGTTGGTTTTGGGAAAGATAGTTGAGTATTATTGCTAAGATTTTTATGGAAAAAAATCAGCTGATAGTATGGGAGCTGCCTGTACTTGTAAGATGTTGCAGGCCTGAGATCCGATGACAGTGGCTAATTTTAAGTCAAACTTAGATTGTATATAGAAAAATATTTGATCTTTGTGGGTTGGCTAATTATGAGAATAGACTGAATCAAATTCTTCTAATGAGTCAATTTTAGCCATTTTGATTTTTCTTTTTCTGCCATGAGAATAATGACAAAAAATTTAACAACTCACATGGGCAAGACCTTGTTGTATTAAACTTTTTTTTCCAGCTACAGGAGAAAAAAAATTATGATTTTGTCAACTGCACCACTGTTATGTTTACTGCATGATTTATATATAAATACAAACTCATGAAATATGATTAATATTTATTTATTACAACAAATATACAATTGTATATTTACACTATATATTATCTATACTTTCACTTAATACTATTGGTTTGGTATAGCATTAGTTGTGATGCAACTATAAAAGAAAGAAACTTCAGATGCCCTTATAAGTTTACCTATCATTTTCAGCTATACCATGATATCTTGCCTTATGAGTAGTTACAGTCATACTTCCAGTTATTTTATGACAACTTGCTTCATATCTGGTTTATGTCTCTAGAAGCCTCCAGTTTTAATGTGAACTAACCTCACTGCTCAGTCTTATAATGGATGTGTATACTGCTGTTCAGTTTTGATAGTTGTTATCAGATCTTATCTTCAAATCAATTGACTATTTATGGCCTGATCCCCATCCATAATGAAAACATTCACTGAGCATCATCACCCACTGGCCTGTTACTGGTGTTGGATATATATCTCATCTATTTGTATATATTGGTCCATGGCAATGAATACTCAGTCTGATTAAGATAAGATAGAATCTAGACTAGTTCATTATTTGAAGGCAAGATGAGATATAACAATAATATTGTCTTTTATTGCAACTTCACTTTTAATTGTATAATCTATGAGATGTTATTTTCTTAAATGTGGATGCATCTCCATATTTTATCAAAACAATTTTGATCAAAACAAGGTCCTGATTTAGTTTGCATTCATGGCCATTTTGAAATCTACAAACCACTGCTGACACATCCAACTGATAAATGATATGCTTTATTTTATTAGAGATTTTTTTCCATATGTCATAGCATCGGCCGGGAGGCAAACTCGCAACAACTGTCTGCAAACAACTACTTGTTTGTAAGGCAGCTGCACTGATCTCTCAGCTAGCAATACTTGACTATTAGAGATTTTTTTTTAAAAAAATTACCTTCATAAAATATTTGAAATATGATGATGCTTGGCACCAGAATTTGAGGGGAGGGGGAAGGATGGTTTGGATAATACTTCGTAAGTATCATCCAAAAGTTGCAGAAGTCTGATCAAACCAAGCTTATAATTTCCAAATATGGAAATATTATACTATATGCTTATATGAAATAAAGTATATTATTTTTACTAGCTTATAATTTTTAAAAATATGCATTTAAAGTACTTTTATTCAATATGTATATATCATTTATCATTTGGATGTATCAGTGGTAGTTTTGACTGGTCTTTAGATTTCAAAGGCCCTGGGCACAAACTAAATCAGCACCACAAAATGTTTGTGTTAATCGGTTTACATGCTGTGCAAAAATTTAGTACTAATAGACCATTTGAGTTCACAGAGCCATTCTCATAATTTCTAATAAATTCTTTGTCTACCAAGAAGTTCATTAAAATATCCAAGAAAAAAAGTTAAATTTTTATTATTTTGATATAGTAATTATTATCCAACAATAAATTAAAGTTTATCTTTTTTTTTAACCAATGGAGCATAAATAATAATAACATGATTATAGGAAACATTCCAAAATAAAAGTATAGCAAAATTAGATTACATATAGTAGTATATATATTTCAAGATTATAATAATGTTAATAAATTCAGTATAGGAACTGATCTTTGATTAGTGAGATGTATGCATATTAAGACAAAATTTAGAGACAAAAGTCAATACTAGCAGTTAATATTTCTAACCTTCAGACATTTCTCAAAAAAAATTTAAATAAGTACTTGCAAATCATTTTAAAGTATTAACAGATTTTGAAGATGATTCAGACTTGTGAAATCAATAAAAATTTAACTGATACACTATTAAGAACTGCAAAAAAAGATACCTGATACAAAAAAAAAGCCGCAATTTATCAGTAATTTTTCTCTGAAACAAGAAAAGGTATAAAGAAAAAATGATTGACAAAAGATAACTCAAAACTATTGCTATTTTTTTTTATATATAGGAATAAATTTGTATGGATCATTCAAACTGTGCTGATGTTGAAAACAAAAGACAAACAGAAAAAAACAAAAGACTGCCATAGTTAGTGAAGAATATTATCGTTATCAATTACAGCAAAAGCACTTTAAAAGATTTTATTGAATAAGTTGCTTTCAGCCATAGATGAGTAGCTAATAGCGATTTAGGTGATTTTAGAGAATGTAGAAGCCCCAAGGATTTGTTTTTGTTTCCAAGAAAATGCAAAAAAAAAGGCATATATTAGATTTTATTAGTTTCGTCAATGCATTTGACTTATTAATTTAACAGATTTATGGCTTACATTTTCTATAATTTTATATAAAAGCGAAAGTTAGCCCCTTAAGATGAATAGTATGAAAATGATTAATGTGATAATATGGTGTAGTATTTCCATAATCTATCAGAAAATGTTGAATGTATAGAATTTTTTTTAAACTTTATTTAAACTTTTCAAATACAAACAATTTATTAGTAATAACACACAAATAGACAACACAGGTTAGTAATGATCCAATGTTTCAAATAGTACTATTTTCCACTCTTCAGGGGATGCTGGCCTGGCCAGTGACAATATTAGCATAGGAATTGAACTTACATGAACTTACGCGAAGGTGTAAGTTCAACTCGTATGCTAATATTGTCACTGGTCAGGCCAGAAACATCAAAAGAAGAGTAGAAAATAGTACTATTCAAAACATTGTGTCATTGCTGACCTGTGTTGTCTATTTGTGTGTTATTACTAACAAGTTGTTTATATTTAAAAAATTTAAATAAAGTTTAAAATTTTCTATACATTCAACATTTACTGATAGATGATGGAAATAGTCCAACATATTATCACATGAAATTGCTTTATTTGGGTTATTCTTAAACATGGTCATTTAAGATTCGTGTGAATGGGTAGGTTTAATCAGATCCCAAATTCACTTGTTCATTTCTTGTTATTAGCCAACACACAATTTTATCCTATTTTGATCATATTATGAGATAATCTAATTCATTAAAAAAATGTATAATAATATATCTCTATTAGTAAAAATTTTTAGTCTTCATTAAAATCATTATGATTATGTTGTTTGGTAAATATTCGATAGTGCATTTTATTTAATTAAGTAAATAAATATAACTTTCAAAGATAAGTTATTGAATATCTCTTTATGTGCATATATAAATGGGTGTATAATTGATTTATTATTATTCAGTTTTTTAAAAAATATATATGTACATTAAAACATACAACTAAACAAAATCACATTTAACCTTCTTTTAAAAGCATAGTAGGTCAGTCGGAGATAAAAGTTAATAAACAATGTATAGTAGATATAAAAATACTCCAGAAATTTTCAATAATTTATCTTTGAAAGTTAAATTTATTTAATTTATTAAATAAAATATATTATCAAATCTTTAGCAATCATAGATAATCAATGATTTTCATGATGATAAAATTTCATCGCTCTACGTAAGTACCAATGGACAAATCTAACTCACAATAATGAATATATCTCTAACTAGAAATCAAGTGATGTGTTTTTCAGAGGAAATACTATTCATAAATTATGGAGATCCAACCTTAAAAGTCGATACTTTAATTCGCTAAAGATTGTAACCGATATATATAATCATACATGCCTTAACAATTCTATATTTAAAAGATAATTTTTTATTATAAAATAGTTGATTTTTTTTCTCGTATATTAATTGTTATTTAATCAATAACAGACGTCTCATGATAGCTGAGATTTTACTAGAAGTAATTATTGAATGTTCAGAAAAATATTTTTTTAACTTATTGATTATATAATTATTATATAAAGTTTTCATTTTGTTTTTTGTTTTTTAACACAAAATAAAGTCAAAGAGAATTTATAAAAAGGAATATGTTTATATAATTATTTAAAAGATTTTTCAACAAAAATAATGTTAAACAGTAAACAAATATTTTTATGAATATTTTTGTTTTTCCAATTTACTACGAATCCACCTGCCCCTCCGTTTACTATGGAGAATTTCGGGTAAACCTGTCTACACACACACATACATCCTATATAATATAGCTAGAACAACTACAGACACATTCAATATTTTTTGAACATTTTTGTACAACTAGTCATCTTTTTGTTCCTTTATCTGTTAACATCGCGTGCACTGAATGCAGCGATATTAAACGAAAACTTAAGAGGCATGACATACCTCAGGTGACAAAAACTTTTATTATCAATTTGAGAATATAAGTCAAGCTTTGTTAGTCGAGAGGTCATCGCAGCCATCTTGCAAGCAAGTAGTTGGTTGCAGACGGTTGTGGGTTCGCCTCCTGGCCGATGCTATGACATATGAAAAAAAAAAAACTTGAGAATATAAACCAGTTGAAATATCTTAGTAGTTTGATAATTAGAAGTTAGGTGTTGAGATACAATACAGACTCCAATCTGTTCTGCTTTTAACAAATTAAAAGATAATTTAATCACAGCAAAATAATTATTGCAGCTAAATTAGCTGTATATGGTGCTATTATTGTGTCTAATTTATTATAGGGAAAGGACATTTGGATACTTCATCAATACAATATAAAGGCTTAAAAGGTTTAATTTAAGGATGCTTCTTAAAACTAAAAAAATGCAAATGGTAAGTCTATAAAACCAATCAATATACTTACTGATTCCATTATTGTAAATTAATGTACTTTCATTGGATTGGACATGTAATATGAATGAATAGTGAAAGACTTCCTGAAACGGTGTTTTATAGTAAACTTGAATATGGGTTTCATATGAGAGGTAGATAGATCCTGTCTACATTAGGAGGATCATCTCAAAGACATTCTAAAGAAGTGCAATATCATTGAGAAAATTGGAAAGCTACAATTAACATAGTGTTGAAGTATTTTAAAAAGAAAAGTTTTCTGCTGAGAAACTAAAAGGCATCATCAAATGTCAATTAAACAGGAAAATGAATTAGTCTATGTGTTTCACAGATTGATTTGTATAGTCACTGCAAAGCTCAATTCTAAATCAGTTTTTTTCCCTCTCTTTTTTTCCTTTTTGAGTTTTTAAAATGATCATACTCCTTTACCAGTGGTGTTTATGACAGTTAGAAAGACCACTTATGTCCAAAGTATATCTTGTACAAAGATTGATCAACTTTTTCATCAATAGTGGTAATTAAAATATTTAGTTTACACGTGAAATTTGCAGAATTTATTTTGCTGTTATTTGTTGTAACAAAAGAATCTGTCTATCTTTTAACTTATAAGTTTATTGCTTTAAAAAAAGAGAGAGAAAAAAAAGAATTCTAAACATAATAAGAATAAATAATGCTTCTTATAAGTAATTACAATTTAAACATTTGTTATCTTAAAAGAAGTTTAAAGTTAATTAGTTCATAATTATTTCAGGCAATTTTCATTAAATTAAAGAAGGGGAGAAAAAAGATTATTTAATCGAATTGATTTGTATTTTCTCCCAAACAAATCAATTGTAATTTAAAAAGTTCAGTGTTAAATAAAAATGCAATAAATCAATAGTTTTTAATCTGCTGAGCAGTCTAAACCCTGTCAGTAGTAATTTATTTTAATGTAGTGGAAATCAGTTATCATTTATCAATAAATTCAACACATATATAGGCTTACAAAACAACATTCCTTAGCAATTTGGCTCAATGTCTTTGAGTAATTTCCGGATAGCTTCTCTTTGAAAAATAAATTCAGTTGTTTAAATTCTTTTACAGATTAATATACAGTACTGTATATTAAATTGTGTGTATGAATGAATGGAAAATAAAGTGATTTTTATACTATCTCTGCTAAAATAAAATAAATCAAAGCAACTAAGCATATTTAAAAAAAGAAGAAGAGGATAATGCATTTAGGCAATTTATAATTGGACTTTAATTTCAAAAAGATTATTGGTCTGTACTATTTAGCGCAATGGTGAAGTGATGGATTCAATAATCAAACTTGGAGAGAAATCAATCTTCAAATCTACTGCTTGAATACCACTTGATCACTTAAGCAACAAATCAGTTATTATTATTGGAGTCTAAAAGTTTTTTTTAAAAAAGTTCTGTCATGAAATCCCCCCCTCCCATCCTTTTTTTTTTAAATAAAAAAAAAAGGCTTGCTGAAAAAAAAATGGAGGTGATATATTTTGTCTTATTGTTGTCTGATCTGGGATACTTAAATAATTGAATGCTTAGTTGCTTAGATAGTGATGTTCAAAAGCAGATGTGATAGATTAAGACTTCCATCCATCATCACTCTACCATTACACTAAAATACACAGAATGACATATAAATACTGTATATTACTCATAAATTATATAAGAATGTATTACTGTAATATTTATGAGATGTTAAAGCTCTCACTGCAATTATAATATTAGGATCTCATCTATGATTAAGCAAGATTGTCCAATATTTTGATAATGTGTTCTATATAACATATAAGTCTTGGAAAAATTTTCTGCATTGCTAATCCATATTTTGAGTAGTCATTTAAATTATGCATTTCATAGTTTATCTATTATCAAATATGGTATATGTGATATCTTAACCAATCACAGTTAACTTATAGTGGCAGTGTAATAGTCTAGCCAAATATTCTGCTTTTCTATTCAAAGTAAATTACCAAACCAATGGGGATTTTCCTAATATTTTAAATATGTCTCACATTCATAAGAAGAGAATTTATTAAGTTTCAATTTTTGAATATTAACATGTAGAGTGCATTTTCAAATTAGTGTCATGGCTAAGTATCTAATTAGAGACAAAAATTCTGGATCAAGTCATATCAGAGCAAAGCAAATTTATTAGTTGTATGAACAGCTCAAGTAACTCATCATTAAGATTATTTTAAACACATAGGAGTTCTTTTTTTTTTTTAAATTCAAGTGCTTTTATTTTATTTTTAAATGTTTGTTAACAAAACGAAATTAATTTCTTATAGTTTAAGCTTTCAATTCAAATTCATAATTAAAAAAATTATTATTTATTTAACATGGATATGCTTTAATATATTTTTAAGACATTATATTCATTATTCAAATATGCTACCATGTCTGACATTTACCATTCAGAAGCTGTTTTAGGTTAGGAATGAATCACATGAATCTAAAAAATTCTTAATCAATAAGTATGCTCACTTAATAAATACAAAATAATTATTCTTAAAAAAGCATAAACAGGAAAATGTATTTTTAAAATGCCTAAATATCTATCACCTAAACTTTTACAATTTATTTGTGCAAAATCATGAAGGTAGAGCAGAGTCTAAATATCAAACTTGTAAAAAAAAATAATTCTCCAACAACCAGGTAAAGATAAACAGAAGAAAAAAAGGTATCCATTCATCCGATAAATATTTATTAGTGGATGAGAATGTAGGATTTTCTCTCTTTGTTTTACATAAAAATATCTAAACATCATTCAATGACTAATAATTTGATAACTATGCTGATTATGGATTGATTATCTTAAAAAAAAATTCTAAATCTGCTTGTAATCTGAAAAAAAATATCACAATTATTTTTAACGTGAATTTGAATCTCAGATTATGGATATGGCAGTCAGATTCATTAATCACTATATCATGAAGCCATGTTTGAAGAAAATAAGTTGAATTATTTTATTATTAAATAGTTTTTGTAAAATTTATTAATAATAATTTTAGAAAGTTCAGCATACTACAATAATAATAGCACACTTAAAAGTTAAAGAATTCCATACTTTTACATCCAATTAAGAAGACGGAAGATAAAAATTAAACTTTTATTTTTGCATTTTAATTTATTATTACATCCATCTATATTCCTCTGTATTTCCAACTATTATCTCTACTAAAATCTTACAATCCACACAAAGAACATTTTTTCATGATGTCCTATTATCTGTTTGATTTTTAAAGGTTGGTTATAGATACATTCATTATTTGAAGTTACTTCATTGCCTGCCTTTTTTTGTATCTACATAAATATTTGTAAATATTTATACACATTTTATGTTTACATTAGCTTGCTTTGTAAAATGATGAAGAAGAACAATAGATATGTATGAATTATAGTGTTGGGGAAAATATTTGAAAATTCCAGAATAGTAGGAAAATGAATGTGAGTTCTTGTTCAGATTAGACTTGGAACTCTTGTTTAAAGCAAAAATGATCAGATTGAATTCTTTTAATTTTTAAAAAAGTATATAAAAATCAAAAAGATTAGTGATAAAAGAAAAAAAAATCAACAATGTGGTAGATGAACTGCAAACAATAAATATATTTATGAGCACCCTTTAAAAAATCAAACAGATGATAGGTCACTATGGAGAAAGTTGGAAATACAAATAAAGATTGATTTACGGTGGAATATAAATATGTATAAGAATAAATACCTCAACAAGAAAAGATGGTTGACTATAAGTAGAGAGTGAAACTAATTGATTAAATAAAATAGGATAAGCTTGCTAGGCAGGACAATCATAAATTAACTGCTTGATACTAAAGTTGTATAAACTGGAATAGGTACTATGGACTGTTTAACATTTATAACTGTTGAGTGAGATAACAATTACTTTTTAAAAAAAAAAAGTATTATTCCTTCTATCATTATAATTTTTTTTCTAATTGTTTGTTTTCTTTAATCTGAATGTGTGCATTCTTGGAAATCTAATGTCTTTCACTATTAAGTTTTTAAGATTTATTTTAGAAAAATTGCTAAAAAAAAATTTTTTTATTTTTTTATATTTAAGTTGAAGAAAATTAAGAAGTCAGTCCTAATAAATTTTCCAGCTAATGTGGCAGAGTATAGACTAGTGAGAATAAAGACAAGAATTATTTGGAATGTACTGAACATAAATAAACCTAGCATAAGTCATTGATCAGCTAATACTTTTAAATATTTAAAGAGTTGATTAACTAAAGATAGGGTAGTTTTAAAATGGCAGTAGAATAAGAATTGTGATAAGCTAATAAAAGATAATTATTTTGTGAGTCATGAAAGTAAAAGTTATAAGATTCACTAAACAAGTAATTTTATATGAATAAAAAGTTGTAAATAAGAAAGATGGAAAATAGAGGATTTGTTATGATGGTTTAAAGAATAAAAAAAGTTGAATAGAAAAGTAATAAAAAAAATATTGAAGAAACTAACATTGAAAAAAAAAAATTAAGTCTTTCTTAAACATAGAAAAATTATGAAAAGTTTGTTAAAGAATTGTCAGAGAATGATAGGAAAAGAGGAAGAACAAAAAAAAGTTGAAGATTTATCTTAATAAATAAATACTTTATTTATAAAATAAGACTAAAGATAAGAAATTGAGCAAAAATAATGTTGTAGGGAACTTGATTGAAGAAGATGGATGATCAATAAATCACACCAGTAATATTTTATTTTTTAGAAAAATCCATAGGAGTATATTGTTTTACCATTCCGTTATTTTAAAACTCATTTAATGACATTTTATAATTTATTAAAAAAATAAATAAATTATGATGACTGCCCATCCCTTGTACATGTATTAAATGGATTTTGTCCTGTACACGAGGGTCAGATTGACTTTAGGTCAACATGGGTGTGATGAGAATCTCGGCCTCAGGATGGCCTTTGAGAGTTCCATCATCAGATTTTCAATTGGATGGACAGTTGAAGAGTTGGAGTGTAGAGTAGATTGAAGCCTGTCCATTAAAGTATGAAGATTGGCTATCTTAATATACATCTGAGCACTTATTGCATATATGTGTAGAAATGGTAATCTGGACCAACTGATGATTGCTGGTTTAGCATGAAATACATATATTGGTGATTATTTATCTTTTCGACATATATGTGTTCAAGTGTATCAGTGTTATGAGATAGAGTGGATGGAGAGTGGTGGGTTGTGTGAAAGTCTGTGCTCATATACCCTATATAATACAGTAGTAAGTGACTTTTTTTTTTAAACATAGTAGCATATAAATAATAAAAATGACTATTGGAAGAATACAGTGAAAATGTCTTCTGCCAGAATGCCAACTAGCTATAACCCAATCATAGAAATCTAATCTTACTGCTATTTAGTCTTTCTTAATTTTACTCATTGTTTATATTTTGGAATTTAAAATAGAGAGAATCAAAGATCACCACTGCTTAATTAATTGGAATTAGAGAAAGAACTGTTACGTTTTGAATTAGATTATGTTTGTTCAAAATGTAATATTTAGGGTGAAATTTTTTTGACATCTTATTATTAGTATCATGTAGAGAAAATGTTCTGCAGAATACTTCATTCAATTTTTTTTATCAATTACAAACCATATAGAAAAGTTTTTATCAAAGTAAAAAACTTATGGTCAAAATAAATCAACCTTTTCATTAAAATTTTTACATTTATTATCTATTGAAGTTAGGATGTATTATGATAGTGATTTTTATTTAAATATGTATTTTGATAGTGATTTTTATTTAAATATATATTGACCCCCCCCCATTGTACATCACCAATATGCGTATTTCGTGCTAAACCAGCACTCATTAAAGTATGAAGATTGGTTATCTTAATATAAAGCTGAGTACTAATTGTATATATGTGTGGAGATGGTAATCTGAACCAACTGATGAGTGATGGTTTAGCACGAAATATGAATATTGGTGATTATTTATCTTTTCAACATGTGTGTGATCAGGTGAGTCAGCAATATAAGATGACACTGAGAGTTGTAGGTCGTGTGAAAGTCTGAGTTCGAATCCCGCGTATATTACATATATAAATGCAGGTGTAAGCCTGTACAATGTATTAAAATAGATTATGCAGAATATGCACGTGCAAACACACACTCAATTTGATTTAAACACGCATTTTAACTATTCTTCACATTAATGCTTTTCGTATTTTTTTTGTTAAATTGTTGTTGTTTTTTTTAATGTAGATTTTAAAATATGTTTTTGATTTAATAACCTAATTAATTTAATGATTAAACGATTATAATTCTTCATGTCGCTGCTCTAATACCACAGTATCAACATTCTCTAATATATTTTTCTTAAGATGATCAAATTATGGTATCTAACAATTGATAAAATATATATAAAAGCCACAACCATATTTGCTGATTACTTTTAAACTCCTGTTTTGGCTAGAAATCGTTAAACTGTGTTTGAACAATAATTACGCCAATCTATAGATATCTTATATAATGGATGCCAGTATTAACATAAGATTTATTACACGCTGCTTTAGTAAATGAGAGAAATGATTTAACATTTGTAATTAATATTTCCATTAGCCTATTTGTCGTATATTTAAAGGCAATTATTAAATTATTAAGTAGTATAGAGTTATTGAGAAAGGCAATTATTAAATTATTAAGTAGTATAGAGTTATGGAAACAAGCTGTTGAGATTTTTCTTTGTTTTAAAAAAAAAATAGATTTAATAATACATAAAAATAAAAAAAAGCTCATTGTTAAACTCGTTTTTGCATCTCGACACAACACACTCATGAATTAAAAAGTTAACTAACAATAACAAAAATAGTTTTTCTTATTAAAGATCAAATAATGTTACGTGAATGCATTAAAAAATATTAACTAATATAAAGTATTTTATAAGACAGAAAAATCTAAAAGACGGAAAACTAATTCTAATTCAACGTTCAACAGTATTATAAAAGACCTTTTTAAAAGTAATTTACTTATTATTAGGGGAAAATATAAATGCCTTACTGATCAGATTTGAGTTATAGATACTTATTTTCTATTTGTTTCTGATATTCTTTGAATGGTAATGTCCATTTTTTATTTTCTTATTAATCCACTATAGTTGGATTGGTTTGTTAATGATTTTATAAATAAATATTAAGTCTATGGTTCAACAACTACAACAAAGTAGGAGTAAGCGCATATCAGCTGATCAGAGCTCCGTTTTCAGTAACATAGCATTAGACTAGCGATGGTGACGGATGTATTACATCTTTAAGCTGCTATTGACAATATTTTATCATTACTTCTGTAGGCTTCCATAATGTTAGGTCTTCTCAGGGTTTGAAATCAGTTACTTTGCTTATTTCAGCTTTTAACACTACTGGTAATTCCAGGCTTTAAATATCCCGAGCCCTTGTTAAACTTTTTTACGGCAAACAAAAGAAAGGAAGAAAGAATGAATGAATCAATTAAAAACTGACTTAAATGAAACTGACTCTGCTATGTATACATTCTAATTAGTCACCACTGTTTTTCAATAAGAGCCATTTCTTTCATTTAATTTTCTTTTTTACTTTTAGATCTACTTTATGCACGGGACAAATTTTCACACCTATCTTCATCGCAGCTTTCAAATTTTATCTTTATTACCTAACAACAAAGTCCGGTCTTAAATTTTTATTTCAAATGAACCATTAATTTTGACAAGTAAAATATATATATAATTTAAGAATAAAATACATTTTAGAATCTTTATAAATGGATTTACTATCAAAAATGCACTTTTTACTTTTAGAATCTCTCTTTTGAAATTATTTTAATAATTACATTTTTGGGGGATTAAACTTTTAATCAACTGAAGGGATAAAAATAATAAAGGTTAACAAATAGTTAATAAGACTAATTTTTTATTTATTAATAATATACTTTATATGCCTAAGTAGACTTTGTACCGTTGGGTAATACAATATACTGTATATAACTTGTAAATATGGCTACAAATATTTTGATTATTTTCAGATATGTAGGGAATAAAGTGTTTGTTAATGATTGAAAGGAGACTGTTTGATTTCTCATTGAAGTCTTAAAAAATGAGCAGGGTAAACTTCTAATATCCACATCATATGATCATGTTGATAATAGTTGGTTTTATCATATGGATAGCCAGCTCACCAAATTTGCATGGACTATCGCAATGAGTTTACTGTTTTTTTATCTCTGAGTTTAAAATAAAGAAAACTTTCTATGTATTAACAAAGATCCAAGTTTGATTTCCTTAAAAACAGTATCTATGTTTGCAGGTATTAATGATCTTATATATATATAAATTAATCATAGCATTCATAATTGGGAGTTGTAAATTCATAAGCTAAGGCATCAACTAGCAACTGAAGGCAGAGAGTGTTAAGAATTATTGGATTCTGAAATTATACTATCATTTGATAATAATCATTTATTTGGCCAACTGCAACTTTTCACATCACTTTCAAATGAAGGAAAGTCACGTGAATTGGGGATGGGGAGATGGACTGTGTAATATTAAATGGAACATTATCAAACAATGTGAAGTTAGAAGAAAAAATGAAGAAATCATTGTTTTGAAAAGTGTTGGCATTCTTTACTATATATTGGAAGCACAGTTGGTCTGGGATTCTTTATAAATTAAACTTGGAATAACAACATTGTAGATAATGATGATATAATACATAGGGCGGGAAGATTAGTTATGCAATTTAATAGAAGATATCAAACACAGATGATTTAATGTTTTATTTAAAGAAGTTTTTATTTTGATGAAGAAATTGAGGATTATTTTTACATAGATGTGTAGAATGTTTTGAATCAGACTAAAAACATTTTAACTTTGTCATAGAAAGTTTTAATGCTTAAATTGAAAAGCAATTGAAATATCAAATGTTTATGAAAAAATTTAAATTATTTAGGCAGAAATAAGAAAAAACATAAACTTGTGATATTTGCATAAAAAATAAAACTTGTATATTGGAAAGTGGAAATGATGGAAAATATCCACAAAAGCATAGCGAGATTGAATTTATTTTTACTATTAGAAAATATGTTTTCAAGACTGTAATGTGCTTCATAGATTCAACACAGAAATATTGAGATGTAAGATTCATGTGTCAATACTAAATTTGATAGACAAAAGCTATCAAAAAAGTAGTAACAACCGCTGATAATACTAACCTCCAAAAATATTTCAGTGAATTTAAAATAAAATTTACAAATTGTTTTAAAATTTTAACAGACTTTGAAGATGACTCAGATTTGAATGAGATCAACATGAAGATGACAGATGCTCTAGTGAAAATAGCTATAATGATATCAGGGGGGGGGGAAGCAGTACTTTCCAGTATAATTTCAATGACAACAAAGCAATGCACACACATGCACATAAAAGAAATATCAAAATATTTAAAAATGATCTAATTGAAATACTTGAATATTTTAAGTACTGTAAAATGACATAAAAAGTGATATGCAAATGTAAATTGACAAAAAAAAAAAAAGTCGCAAAAATATAACAATGTTTTGATATTTGAAGAAAAGTTATTTTAATAATAAGATAACAAGATAATGATATTATTAAATAAAGAAATGATATGATTAAAAAAAATTTTCTGCAATTATAATAATGTCTTTTCAAATACCAAATATTTTAAGTAAAAAGTTGAAACATACAATTAAATCTACGGAGAAGTGAAAAACTTTTGAAAATGATAGCAACATTATATATATATCAGATGGAGAAATAAAAAAATTGCCTGAAAAGCTATATAGAAAAGGTTTAAATAACAAAAAACATATGTATAAAATAAGAAAAGATGAAATAGGACTAAAAATTAGTCTGTAAAAATAAAATGTTAAAAAAAATTTCAAAAATATAATTAACTACTTTATAAGATTGCTGATGAAATTGTATTAATTGAAAAACTGTAAACTATCTATGGAGATCATTTAGATGAATCTGAACAGATTAAGATTAAGGCAAATGTAAAAATCAATTAATTAAAGATATTAAAATTCATTAAAAGACAGATTCAGATTCCAGTCAAGATAAAATAAAATAATGAGAGAGTCAAGATATAAAAGTTACATCTTGGTTATTGTTCTTCAATCTGGTTTACGATATACAGTCTGGTCTGCATTTTGTGATCAGGTTATATTCCAATCATCAATTTGTTATTAGTCAGGTCCTGTTATTGCTATGCAGTCAGGGCTGCAATCTTCTAGATCATTCATCAGTTCGATTATTCAGTTCAGACAAATGCGGAATCCAAATAACCAGAGATCCAAATATTTGGAAGCTGTAAACACAGTAGTAAGCCAGTCAATTTCTGCTGCAGTCAACATCTGTGCAAAAGCTGCAGATCTAGCAATATGCATTGATAAACAACTTTAGGATATTCAGCTGAACTTCAGGCCCCAAAAACCCTCAACAAAAAGAAAATCAACTGAACCTTGCCTGAACCAATGCCTAGATTGTAAGTAAGTGCTGCTGCAACTCTCTCCCATTGTCAATACAACAAATGGAAAATAAGCCCTGGAACTACTGATGGAGACCAAAAACCAACTGGTTGGAAACTGACAATCATGAAAAGCTAGATAAAGATATTTTAAAATATATTTTGATCACAGTCTAAACTCTTTATTTTAAATGAACAAACTTTAATTAATGGACTATTATAACTACAGCCTAAAGTCATTTATATTTTTCTTACTTAAAATTTATTATTTTATATTATATTAAATATATGTGTGTGTGTAAATAATTAAATATTAATGTTTGCCTTAATTGTTATTTTGTCTATTTCTCTTTCTGTCTTGTCACTGCATCATCAGTAAATTAGTATAGAGTTATTTTATGTGTTAAGTAAATACACTGGACTCCGAGACAGAGTGTGAGTTAGTCATGGGATATTTCAAGCACTGGATTGTGGGCCTGTTGTCCAGGCATGCTAATTATGATGAGCTGCCATCTGAGGTTTACCTCTAAACAAGTAAAATGCTTTGGATGGCAGGGTTTTGAATCTAGCAGTCAAGGTGGGCCACAGTCCGGAAATGTGATAGTGTTAGACTTTGCATAGCTTGCTCTGACTGTTGGTATTGTTGATGGCTCTGCTATCGATGATATTCTCCTCTTTGCTTGAAGGGCTGATCCGTTCATGTAATATTAAAAATATAAAATTTAAAATTATGTTAAATAAGGTTTAAGCTCAATTAAACAATTTCTAGGTGAGCAGATGCAGTTCAATATATAAAATCTATATGAATGAGCTTGTTGAAAAATTGGCAATGCTCATTGTTTATATCTCACAAGCTTAAGAGAATTGGGTCATGTGATCTATGACTTATTTTGACTATTTATAGTCTCTGCCTTAAGTCTTATGCAATGTTATATTGCTAAGACTACTAATATATAGTATGGCTGAAGATCTCTCAGCCCCATATAGCTATTTGAGTTGGATAGCTGGGTTTGAAGACATGTAAGTGTCTGAAAATTTTAGATTTTCCACTCAATAGATAACTTTTAGATAAATGCTGCTTTTGGGTTGGTATTTTTAGATCTAGTATCTGAAGCTATCCTAGCATTTCTCTGAGGAGTGCCAAAGCAGGAAACCATGGTCAGATGTTAAGGGGGGTTTCCTGACAGAGATATTTTAAATGCTTTCTCTGGATAAGCATTTATCACAAAGCTTGTTGAGCAATTGGCAATGCTCATTGTTTATATCTCACAAGGTTAAGAGGATTGGGTCATATGATCTATGACTCTTATTTTGACTAAAAACTATTATGTTTGTTCATAATGCTGTCAAATTCACAATTAAAACAGCTAAATAAATAACCATATCTAACTAAACTGTAATTTATATTATGATCATTTTCTGCAAAGGAAGTAATTCCACCCTTTATATTTAATAATCTGTAATTTTTATTAGGAAGGATATTTTATGCAAAGTAAGTAATTCTGCCATTAATAATCATAATTTTTTTTATCAAGCATTTTATGCAAAGAAAGTAATTCCTTTCTTATATTTAAGAGACTTAATTTGATTACAAGCATTTTATTCAAAGTAAGTAATTCCGCAAAGCAAAAAACAAAAATTGTTACAGCAACCAATTAAAAAAGACTATTAGAAAAATGACAGTCTTTCAGGCTGGGTATATTTTTAACATTTATTTATATATTATCAAAATCTTATGTTTAATTTACATTGAAGCTTAAAAAAAATTGTTAAAGCAAACTATTAAAAAAACATGATCTTTTCATAGATCAGGTACATCTGGTGTTGATATAAAAGATGAAGATATCAATAAATACAAATTTATCAATCTTTCTCCTTTTTATAAGTAATATTTTTATTTATATCAAGTAAAAAAACAAATCAGTTTTAAAAGTGGCCAAAACATAGTAGAATTTATCCAAGTATTAAGAGACATTATTGAAAAGACCAATGACTAAGAGTTCAGTTTGCAATGGATTTATAGATTATGAAAAAAGTGTGTCTTACTTCATAAACATTTCTGCTGTATTCAAAACTTTGGAATATCAACACAGATTCAAAATATTGACAAATTTTGAAAAACATCAAAATGCAATAATTTTTCTACTTATTGATATTGAGAACAATAATATTAATAAAACGATGTTATAGGCTGATTCTGGCTTTCCAAAACAGTTTTATGGAAATATTTTATGGATTAAAATGAAAAGCTAAAAAATTCAAGGTAAATTTTGCAACTGATGTAATTTTTGCAAATAATGCTTTATGTCTTCAGGAAACACAAGTGCAACTAGATAAAAAAAAAAAATAGAGCTAAAAGTAAATGCAAAGACAAAATATTTAAAAAAATAAAAATAAAGATTGGTAGTAATGATTTAAAATTTAAACTACAAGTACTTAGGTCAGATTATTATTAATATGGATGGAAATATAGTGAATGATATTCTTTGTAGAAATAAACTTGGATAGATTGCTTTTGATAGAAATGAATTAATATTAAAAGAAAATATCTACATATTGGGGGGAAAAGTGTTTAGTAAGTATACTGCAGACCATACAGTGGCACATGAAGAGAAATATGTTCTATTAAATTTATCAATGGCACTCACTCTCCTGTATGATGCCATTGACCCTTCAGACAGATAGAAGGACCAAGTTAGTAAATTTAAAACAATTTTTTTTATTCTTAAAAATAAAAACTTTGCACTTTTGGATAAGATATCTAGAGAAGTTTTAAAATACATGTTACTTTTAAAAATATTAGAATTTTTCATAAATTAGAATTTTTCATAAATATATAAGGAGGCTTCTATTGTTCCAATTCTAAAAATAAGAGAAATGGACAAGACTGCCATAATTATCATGGAATATCATTATTATTCACTGAAGCAAAAGTAGATTGTTTTCAATCATATATAAATGGTTACCAAAAATTCAATACAAATTTTAAAGAATTAAGAAGTTCTACAGACATGTTTTTTTTTGTTGTTGTTGTCAGGCAAATGCAAAAAAGTGCCTGGAATTAAAAAAGGGTTTTATATATTGCTTTTATTGATTTAGTTTAGACAATTGGTTTAATTAATTGAATGGTTATATTGTTCTATTTGAAATTAATCATTTGTTTCCCCCTTATTTATTCATACTATACAGCTTCTATATAATAGAATGAAAGAAAGTAGGAAGATGAAACATCTACAATAAAAATTGGCATTAAACAAGGATATATACTAGTTCCAACATTACTTTGATTGCTATAAAAATGTTTTTTGACATTATTTATGGTCTGCTTAATAAGTCAAAGTTCAATATATTATATGGTATTATAAAAGGACTTTTTAATTTGAATTAATTAAAAGCAAAGGTAAAAACTTTACCTTTTTAACATCAGGATTTACAATATGCTAGATGACTATTTTTTGCCAAACCAAATGGTGATTTAAATAATATATTTAAAGTTTGAAAGTAACATATTGTATCGATTGAAATGCAAGTGAAGATCGAATCTAATCGCAAACTACGATATCTGCTCTACAGGACGCCATCTAGGCATTTAAACCTAGAAAATTTATAGAGTAGGCAGATACGCACTGTTAAGATTCCACTTTATTTAAATATTCCAATTGTTAGCCCAAGTCACTAGCTTAGGGAGTAGCAGAGATGATAAAATATAACTTTAATTTATATCTTAAATACAAATAAATAAAAGCCACTGCCAGAAATTAACACATAAAAATATTTATTTACGCACATATAAAATCATTCTAAATTCGAAGAATAAGTTTAACATTTTAGATTTTTATATTAATCTTTAATTTTACATTTAAATAAATTTCAATGAGTTTAATATTTTATTTAGATGGTCAAGTATGAATAGACTACATAGATCTGCATTTGAAAAGAAAATATTCTATCCCTTATTTAACCTTAGGCCAAAAAGTTCGCAGACAAACTGACGTCAATCCATCTGATACATTTATGTATTCAATATAGCATGAAAATACGACAACACAAAATACTATACTGTCAGGAATGTACGTCTGAACAGTAAGTAGAGTTAGAGAAGACATTGTCTCTCCACCAACAGGAATGCTGCATCTGTTGGTGAGTAGAACAATAAACATAAAACTCCATAGGAATGGATTGCAGTCCTTTGCCGTCTTACAACCCATCCATAGGCAAACAGAAGGTGTGTGGCGTATATGTGCAATCCTGCCCGTAGCGGATCTCATACATCTACTAATTACACAAATATATCCAATCCATTGAGCCAATTCAACTACGAAACGAATAACCTAAGATTACCCTCCCTTAAACTATATATAACTTTACAAATCTATACAGCCATTCACGCCGGACTTAAATTTAACATTTATTATGTTCGCACAGATGAATTTTATAAAATTTGTTTTAAAATGTTGAGTATAGATCGGCTGCACAGATTCCATGGTTAAAAACATTTCAAAATAAACATAACCGATCAAAATACAAAGTCATCGATAATGTCAATTGCATAGGGAATACAAAAAAACCCAATGGTGTTCATCATAAGACACCGCAGTGACATGATGACTTATATATTCCAATCGACTATGAAACAGCAACATAATTAACCGCTAACGAATCTATGCAACGTCTATACCCAACTTTAAATTTCATGCATTTAAATAATTTATACGATAAGTATTAATACAATAAATAATTTATACAATAAGAAAAAAATGGAAATGATGTTTATCAACGCAAAACATATAAATTTAAACATTTTCAATTGATTTTAAACTTAAAAGTCAGATATAAGTTCATAAGCTTGAACGAAAGTTCTTAATTATTTTTAAATTTTAGAGTTCATGTCAATAGCTTACAGTAGAAGAAATCACAGCTCTTGATATAAATTTCCACGGAGTCTTTATTTGAAAACCTGGTCAGATGTTCCGGAGGTAGCATTAGCTGGTTCATTTTGGTATCACAGTCAGTTCATTTTTTAAAATAGAGAGAGAGAGTGTGATATGTGCGTCCTATCACCAACCCTAAACTCAATATTTTTCTTTTTATAGTCCTCCTATGGATTCCATGAACAAAGACGTCACTGTTCCATTTTTTCGTTATGGTCCAGGCCTTTATTTGCTGCTTTTATATTGGACAAGCTAATTCTTTATTCCTTATCTAATTTTGATCTGACTTTTTAATTACGCAGCTTTTGGATAATTAATAAACAATCATTTCCATTTACAAAAATATTTTATCTGTAAGTCTTGTACTTTTTTTTATAAAAAAAGTACGTTCAAATACTTATTTATTTGTTTTTTTAAAAAAAATATTTTTAAAGTTTTGAATCTGTGCGAATATATACGTTTAACAAACATTTTAATTTTAGCGTTTAGTTTTTTTTCTTTAATAGATTTTATTTTTATTTGCGAACTTTAAGATTTTATTTAAATTAATGTAATGACATATTTATATATCGTTACAATATGAAGATTTGAAATTTGTAATTGAAGTTTAAAAATCTTGAGTTTTTTTTATCAGTCAGCAATGGAAAAAAATATTCAGCAAGATTTAACTTGAATGGTTATTAACTCAAAAATGTAAACTCATTTAAATAACTTAGTAGCTTTTTATTTAGAATGTGCACAGATTCTAGTGCGCTGCTGCAACTTATTAACAAAATAAAAGATGTTTCATGAAAGTGAAATAAGTTCTGCAAGTTAATTAGCTATATATAGAGCTGTTATTACTTAATGTATTGTATAGAAGTAAGACTTGAATCCTTATCAATGTAATATAAAAGCATTAGAAAATTTCACCCAAGGATACTCCATAAAATTTAAAAAAAATACGATGGCAAGATCATAAAACCAACCAATATATTTTCCAAACCACTGGATGTGATGCTATAACATTCATTATTATAAAATCACACTTTTATTTGATAGCATATGTACATCAGCATTATCTGAAAGACATGATCAAAACGTGCAATATTGACTTTTTTTCATTGAGAAGGTATAGATGAAGTTAGAAGACAGCATCAAAAAATATAAAATAAGGAGATAAGTGTGTTCTATATGTGCATATATATTTGTGGTACACAGATTGTTTTGTGTAGTTATTGCAAAACTAATCTCTAGTGTATTTTTTTATTTGACCTTGTATTTGTTTTCCTCTTGAAGTAGGAATAGCCATACTTGTTTGTGAGTGGGTACACTGGTAGTATAATGCAAGAATCTTCTAAGCAGTTATTTGCTGAATATAAATTATAGTATGTATTTTTGAAATTATAAAATGTAAAAGGTTGGTATTATAACTGAAAGAACTAAACACTTTGATACCACAAGCAATTCTGCTAAAGTATAAGATAGAAATTAATTTTGATTTGTAATTTATAGCTAATCTGTGAGAATTCCAATATACACTTAAGTCAGTGGACTGATATTCCGTAGATTCTAGACCCACTTGCTTTTAAATTGTCAATTTACATCAGTTTACATTCCTAGATTGCCAATTTATATCAGTTTGCATTCCTGTGTTTAAATTTAGCTGATTAAGAGTCTCATATTTATGATTGTTTTTTGGCATTGTTATACGGCTCTTATCTCATAATTACCTCTTATTTCAATATATCATTTAGATATATTATGTTTCTACATACATATTCATAGTTAAGTAGCATAACAATATGGACAAAAAAACTACCGAGTTTTAAATTTAACAAAAATTCAATACAGTTAACAAATACAAAAGCATACGAATAAGCAAGTTAGAATTGACATTTTATATATATATATATTATACACTTCATTGTTATTACATATAGCATATATATGTGTGTAATTGGATTGGCATATAATGAATTCATACTGATCTCTCCTATTACTAAAAAAAATACTAAAGTCATAATATTTTATTTGTTACATTTCAAATCATAGCATTAATTGAAATACTCTTTAACATATACATAAGCTATTATTTGTATTAATGCATATTCAGTTCACATAAATAATTATAAAGACTCTCGAGATGGTTCATGGATGTTTTTCCAGCCTCAATTTGGAATATTTTGATCCTCAAGAATTTATCTACAGCATCTTAATGTGTATCATAACTACTTGTATTTCCATCTCTGTTTTCTCTAGTTCAAGCCTTTCATTGGTTTTGATCTCAGGTTTCTCTTTAATTATTAGTTTTGGATCATTTTTCAATACTTTCACTTTATTTGTTTTTCTCATTCTTTTACTTTTTGGATCAATTATAGTCATTCTTTAACTTTATTCCAATGAATTATCATCAGATCTTTATTTCTCATTCAATCAACTTCTTTATCATTTTCAGCAATTTTACTGATTTGTAATTTTTAATTTCATTTAGCATTTTTTCATTTCTGTTTAATCTTTCTTCTGTCTGTCTTAGCTTATTCATTTTTTTAATTTTTTTTTTACTTTTTTCCACAGTAACTTTGTTTTTCTCTGATGGCTTTTCCATTCTATTTTCAATTTGATATCTTTCTTCACTTTAAATTATAAGATTTGCAATACTATATCTTCTTTATTATTATATATCTATTCTTCTATCTTGTTATTTATTTCTTAGATCATTATATTTGGTTGCTCTTTTCAATTTTCAAGACCAGCTTTCAGTAATCCTGAACCATACTTTTTTTTCATTCTTTTCATTTCATTGGATATATTTTAATTTTTTAGAGCCATGCTTTCTTTCATTTTTTCATTTATGATCTTTTTTTCCCCATATATTCTCACATTATTTTCATTTTCTCACACTTTCTCTCTGTTAAATTATTTATTTATTCATTTGCTATACTGGTAACTGCTGTTTTGGTTTTCATAAGCTTGTTACTTCATATTTACTTGATTTTTCTTCTGCTGAAGATAATTTTTTTTTTGCTTGATTCATTTGTTTACTTTGTTTCTTGTTATCATTTATTGTCTTAAAAGTACTTTTTAATTTGTAATCAATCTATGTTAAATGCATTACATGTTCATCTTTCTTGTATGCACCAAGTCTTTCTTCCAAGGTGCTTTTAAATTTTTACCCATTTTTTAATGCCTTCTCTCCTAAACTAACCTATACCTGCTTTATTCTAGCCAGTCTACCTTATTATTTTATTTTATCTTATCCTTTTAAAAATTATCTTTCCATACTGTGTGCTCAAACATGTATGTAAAATAACTAGGTATAAAGGTTAACTAAATAACAAACAACCTGCACCCAAATAAGATGATCAATTAAGCTTTGTAGAATCTGATTCATCAAATGATAAGTAATATTTCCAATTTGAATGGCCTTTTCAGTTTTCTTTTGTTGCCTTTCTTTGATTTTCTCATCATTTTCTCCCCCTCCCTTTTGTTTTACAGATTTTTGCTATCTTTCTATATTAATTATAACAACAGGATTGTGTGTTTGTGCATTCACTACATTCCATATTTTAATTTCATGTACAGCAAATGTGATTCAATTTTTATATCTTTTCTCTTTGTATTCAAGTAAATGTTCATGTGCAGTATGTATTGGAAACACTGAATGGTAATCTTACAGGGGATAATACAAGAACTAATAAACCATTTTTCAATTGAATTTGAGAAATAAGTTTCACTTTGCTAAACGATTTTATGTTAGGAAATATGAAATATCCCTGCCTTTTATAAATCTAAATGAATCTAAAAAAGTTTTCCAAAATTGAATTCCAATAAAAGATATTGCTAACTTGTATATTATAAATAATTGTAATATCAGTAATGGTAATAATAATTTATTTATTATTTTAAATGTAGATACATGCAATGTAAAAACGTTTTGGAAAATCTTCAAGACAGGATATTCCTCCATGGTCAAGAAATTGTCAAACTTTAAAATTATTATGGCAGACTTATTAGAACTCATATTCTAGAAGCTTAAAGTTAAAATAAATAGGTATTGGTGTCTATATGTTATATGAAAGGATAAACACTCAATTAAAAAAAATTGCATCATATATCAGTGAAAAGTTTATAATATTACAAATTATTTTTCATACACTGGCTTATACACTAACATCCTCTAAATATTCAGAATCTAATGTTTAGAGAAATATTTTATTTAATTAAAATAGAAATATAGCATCAATATCAATTAAAAAAATAGGATTTTTTTAAAAGATTTTTATATATTTATTGACGTAAATTATACATATATAAGGATTTTAAAATCTCAACTCTAAGAACTAGATTGGTCTTTTATCAGTTAATTTTGCACGTCTCATGGAATAATTATCACAAATCTTTGTTTTAGGCATAATCGCATTAAAAAAAACGATTGTATCTTATGACTTATGTTGTAGTTCAAAATATTTATATGTGTAAATTGTATTTGATTCATAGATAATAAATTAGCACAACTCAAGATTTAAAAAAAAGAGTTGCATTAAAATAGTGATAAAATTTTTTTAAAAAGCAGATGCTCTTCATAATCTTTACTGTTATTATGTATATTCCGTATTTCTATTTAACCATATATATTATACTTTATATTCTTGATATTTATGGATGTAATCTTTATTTTTAAATGTTCACTCCCTTTTACTCAAGCGATACATTTCATATTTTTTTAGGAATTACAGTCAACCTCATTCTTATATTTTAAAACATGCAGAAATAATGGTTAAATTCCTGAAAATACACACATACATGACGATCATATTCATGTAAGTCGATTTTCACTCACTTATTTTTTTATACTGGATTAAAAGAAAATAAACGCAAGCATTAGAAAAAATCATAAGATTAAATCACCTTTTAATAGTTATACTTTAATAAAGTGGATTATTTTTAAATATTAATTAAAATTGCAAAACAGAAGAAAAGTTAATTTTCTAAATATTATTTTAAGTTATTTTTAGCATTATTTTTAAGAATACCTTAGCAACTAATTTAAAAGTAATATCGATTGTAAACGCAAACTTTATTAAATAACATTGCATAAATATGCTATATATAATAAGATAGTAGTTCAGATAGAGAAGTTTTTAAAGAAAAACGGAGAATTGTGCAATGGAATAATAATCTTGATGATAATTCAGAATGCGCAACGCGTATATTTAAATATTTCATAAATTAATAAAAATTGTATGCATATACTTTTACATTAAAAAATAGATCAATATTAATTTTTATTAAAAAAAATACAAACTAAAAAAAATCTAGTGAAGAATGGAATCCAGATCGCTTCTAGTTTCTCCCTCCCCCTTCCCTGTTTTATTTCTATATGACCAGTTTATACACCTCGATATAGATAAAAGATGAAAAAAATAGTCCTATGCAGAGCAAAAGTATCCCAATTCCACGCAGAGGAATAGTAAAGAGAAGATATGACTCACTAGTCTTTCTTTGAATTGTTGATGCTCTTTTAATCCTTTATTTTAAGCTTTAATTAATAACATTTAGATACTCAAATAACAACCAATACTGGACTGTTAGCTGATTGGATATGGACAAATTACCTAGAAAAAAATTCCAAGCCACATTTTAACCTAAATTTCCCCCCCAAATTTTAACTAGTCTGGATTTAATGGGCTAAGTCATGGACAAGAAAGTGATGCATCACCATGGTTTTGCAAAACCTTTATTTTTCTAATTGCATAGTGGAGGTGTGTCTGCCTGTCATTCTCATGACCTAATATTTAAATTTCATATTTCTATGTATTTATCTAAATATATTTAAGCTATGACATAACCTGGTAAATAATTCATTAAAAACTGGTATTGCAAATGGAAATTATGTTATTTAAAAATAGAATTTCTGTCGAACTCATCTTTAAACCAAAAATGGACTTACTTTTAATATGTACTCTAGATCAGTGGAACACAATTCTTTATATTTGCAATCACCTTCCTCAGACTAAAATTTGGTGTGACCTATTATTAGTTTTTACTATGATTAAATTTTAAGTATGAATATGTAAGGGTATTCATAGTATTCATAATAAATCAATAATAGTTTTAATTGAGATACACATTTATATTTCATAATATTCTAGTATGAAGAACATATGATTTGAAGTAACATTTTTGAAACAGATCATATACTTACAAAAACACTGCAATATATGGAAAACTATTTATTCTCACACGATTTTTTATCTTATAAAAAAAAACCCACATATCTTATCAAATAAATGAAAATAAAAAAAATTAACACCTTAGTAAGATTTGATGTGGAAAGTTTAAATGTACTCCATGACAAAACATTGCATATTAGAAGAAAAAGACTAATCTCTTGATAATAAAAAGGAAGTTTTAACATTCTCTACAACAACAATATTCTTTCAATACTGCACAAAATTTTTCCAACAAAACATTACTCTTGATTAATAATCTTTACACGAAAAAGCTTAAAACTGCAGCCCATAAACACTATTCCAACCTCCCAAATACTAGACTTTGTTATGAAGATTATTGCAAGCATTGTGTATATCTATCAACAGTATATTTACTTCAGTTAAATTCATAGGAAAATTAAAACAGAAATAAAAATTTTCATTCTTAGATATTCTTGTAGCTAAACAAATTCATGGTAAAATCAAAATTACTATTTACAGATCATTTATTTCTGCAAAAAATATATTTAGTATATATTCAGTCATGACTAACAAAAAAAGTAAAAATTTATAGTTATTACAGAATAGAAGAAGTTTTTTTTCAGAAGCCAATGACTTAGAAAAAGAAAACTACCAAATTCCCAAACTCGTTAACCAACATTCATAGTAGAGATGGTAGACAAGCTAAAAAACTTCTGCAGTCATTACAATATCATAAGTTTTGTTGGAGCTATAGCACACTATAAGAAATTATAACTTCAACAAAACATAATTTGAAATGCTGAAAAACAAGAAGTGCATCTAGAAATATGTGAAAGTGGAAGGGCATATCTCAATGGAACTAGCCACACTATTGAAAAATAATTAAAAGAATACACACAACACATAATGAACTTATATTTAATTGAAAAACACTATAATTTTTGGTAACTAAAAAAGAAGAAAAAGGAAATTTAAAAAAATTGCTTGGTAATTATAACGTAATCGGGCTTGGCCACTTGATGGCATGTTGGCAGTCAAAAACAATATAATACAATGTTCGGGGTCATGTTATATTTTTAAATCAAATTGCTGTTTGTTTTTTTTGGTTATTAATTTATTGATTGCTATAACTTTTTTTTCATGCCTTTTTATTAAAAAAGTTGTTTAATTTTAATTTTGTATTTAGTAAATGACAATCTTTTTTTTATTTTTAAATCGCTGTTTTTGGACAAAGCTGCTACTCTGTGATGTCTATTTAGTGATGTCTTTCGCTTAATTATTGGTAAACAACAACCTTTTTTTTAATTTTTAAATCGCTGTTTTTGGACAAAGCTGCGACTCTGCGATGTCTATTTAGCGATGTCTTTCGCTTAATTATTGCTTTCTACATAACAAAACAACTGTGCAGGATTAGGGTTAGTTAGGGTTAGTTTTAGGGTTAGGTTTAGGGTTAGTTTTAGGGTTAATGTTCTGTTGTTTGTAATGCTAAAATAAAAGATATCAAAATCGTAACCGTAGGACAAAAGAAAGAAACTCAAACTTTTTTAAACAACAACAAACACATATAAATGTCTTATTTACTTATTAAACATGTTAATCGTGTATATTTTTATTGGACAGCAGAAATACTTGGCTTCTGTTGTCGGCAACTGCGGAAAAATTTGATTGCCATCCATTTTATCAACTACATGGTATTTCATGTGAAAACGAGATTTCGCATGCAATATCGGCCGAATTCTTTTTTACCTACCCTCGGCAAGCTTTTACACCTTACACATTCTCTAAACAAGGGTATGGCCATTTAGAAAATTACTATAAATTCATGTTTATTAAATGAATTATAAATACAAATATTGTGTAATGTATATTGTAAAAATTTGACTAATCTAACTAAACACACATATATATCAAACTGTAAACGAAAGATAGTGTGTGGATTCACAATAACTGTCGCAAAGCAGAAATAGGCTGTATTATTTCTGCATTACACATCATAAATGACCTTCTAATGGTTAAGACAAACATAGATGTTTTCTATAGCCGTAAGTCAGGCCTTGTAAACGGCATTTGTTAGGTGTTTTGGTGAGCCAGAACGCCATCAAGTGGCCAAGCCCAATTACGTTATAAGTACCAATTGCTTATATGACAAAGGCAGAACAATCTAGTAGATTAGAGCATCATCTTAAATTCAGTATTCATGAATCTAATGATTACTGTTTCAATTGCCATGCTTAAATTGTCACTAGTCATGCCAGTTGTGCATGAAGAAGAGAAATCCCAATCAAAATATTGGATTTTATCTAAACTGTTTGTTATTACTAACAGCTGAATGTATTTGAAAAGTACAAACAAAGTTTGATTATTTCTAAACACATTTAACAATTCAATCAGATTTATGGAAATAATGCAAAATTATAAACATTCATATAAACAAATAATAAATGATTTTTTTGTTTTCCTTTTCAAGAGAAGAATAAGATTATATAAAGACAAATAATTGTTTTTGTTTTCTGTGCTTATTTTAATCATCATTATATCTGTAATTTAATGTAAAAAACTAATGATTTTAACAAATTACATTGAAAGAATATAAAAAAACAAAAGAATCTCACAGATTGTTATTGTTGGAATGCTTAGTGTTATTATATATTATATTACTTTTTACCAAAAAGATTAACAGACTAAAATAAGATTTATTATTGTATACTTTTAATTTGGTTAACCATTAATATTATCAACTCTTTATGCTAGTCTACTTACTCTAAAATATTGTGTGTTTGCATAGCATAAAGTGCACATCTATATTTATCATAATCTATTTTCTAAAAAAATTGATATATGTTATACATTATTGTTCTAATTTATAGGTCAAACCTTGATCATGTATCTTGAGTAATAAAATACTGATGCCTTATCAGGGGTTGTATCCCTCATGGCAGGAATAATGTATATTGTTTGAGAGGATATGGAGATCTATTACATGTTACCCATTAAGTGAAATAAAATTATTGTTCTTATATATTTTTGTCTTTATTCTCTTTTCATTTATGTATTTCACCAAGTTAGCTGAATGGTGCTATATCATGAATGAGATTCATGAACTCAAGATAAGGTTTGGTACTAATTAGATGTCCACAAATGGACATAAATTTAATCCTGGGGTACTAGAGTTGCTATTATGGGAATTTAATAGTATAATCATCTCATGTATCATAAACTATATTCATATGATGAGCAGAAAATATTGCTGTTGTGGAGTCAACACCAGCAATAGGCTTTAAACTGATGTCTCTCAGTAACATCATCATAAATTATGATTGTATCTTTATGGATCAATTATCATCATATATATTTGTCATACCACAGAGTCCTATTTGGCACAACATGTACCATTTGGCATTCTTCATGGAACATCTGTTATAGTATATACATATATGTATTTAAATTTGTAAGCCTTAAACATTCCCCCCAATGGTGGCATTCAGTTTTAGATAGGATAAAAGCAATATCTTGCTTAGAGAAAAAAAGTTCTTAAATATATTTTGTTTTAATAAAATATAACAAATATTTTTTTTACAATTATGGAATTATTTATCAAAATAATTTAACGCCAGTTTAGTGCCGAAAAATATTGGCACAAAAAATAACAAGCTGTTGGCAATAAGGCCTGCAATTCAACACACTTAACATACATGAAGTTTCAAGTGTTAAGTGTATGTTGTTTTTAAAATAATGCTTGGCTAAGGAAACCTTTTTGGATAGGTTATGAATATTGCTTACTTTAATATGCTATCTACCATTTCTATTGTATTAGTTATCTGTATTTGAATTGAAAGCTTCAACAAAAATTTACATGAAATGCTATTAGAAAAGTAAATATTTTGTTAATTACCTGTAATAAAACTCTGGATTATTGTAAAAGATGTTACCAGTAAATTATATTCAGAGAGAAGTAATTGATGAAAAACAAGGAAATTAACTAAATCTCTTTACCAAAATGAAAAAAAAACAGCTTTAAAGTTTGAACTACAAATAAAAGTGATAAATAATTAAGTTTGTTAACTTTCAGTTAAATAATTTATTTAATTTCCATTATAATTTTTGCATTGTTTAAAAGCTGAATTTTAACATCTATTACAAATTTTTCATTGTTTAGAAATCTGAATAAGATATATGGTCTTTATTTTTACTTTCATTAATTATGATTTTCTTAACTAATTTTTAATACATTAAAGATCAGCCTGTCAAGCTATTGTGTATGTGCTTTTTACGAATGTTAATAATAAATGAATACTTTTACTCCCAACACAAGATATAGTATTTAGGAAAGAATAAAATAAATCCACCCAAATGCTTATATATGGGCAAATCTTAAGTACTGGAAGTGAAAGCGTGAGGATAGACCACTCACTTTAAATTACTGTTTACGATGTCTGAATGAATGACATCGGCAAAATTATCTAGAATTTACTAAACGTCATTCTCAAATGAAACTTAAACATATGTAAATAAGCATTTATTTTATATAGCACATGCTTATTAACTAATTTTTATATAAATGCTTATCAATTATGATATTAATTATTATATATAAATATCATTACAATTATGTCTGCTATTATTTTGCTATTATTAAAAACCTTAAACCACAATGCAAGGGAAAACAATTTGAATCATATCAATGACTATTAATTAATATTCTAATGATAATATTAATTCCTATTTAAAAAAATGTAGTTTTTTTTCTATTTATATATAAAATGCTAATGATAACTATGAATCATATATATATATTAAATACCCCAATCTAAACTCATCATAGAAATATGATTCATATATATATATATATAAAATGAAAACAATCAGTAAAAAACAGTAAATACTATTATAATAAGTGAGACACACACTCTCTATTTAATGTTATATAATTTCATTTAGTAGTTGTTTTCATTATTTTTAAAGGTTTATTACAAAGTTTAAAAAATAAGTATTAATTTCTTTGTTTTATTATATAAAAATCAATATGTTAATGAATAATTTACAATAAATTGCATTGATTTATTCTCTCACCTCCTTCTGTAGTTGAAAAGAACAATCTTCTTAATATATAAAGAGAACTAATTTAAAAGTGGCTGCCACTTTTTTATTACCATATGGTCAGATGACTAGAGGATGTATGTGCCTTTTATTACAATATCATTTCTTGTTAGACAGTCTATTTAACATTATATATATATATATGTGTGTATGCATAGTTAGTTATTTTCCACATATCACAAGTAATTGTTGTTACACTATATCATTGTGTGAAACAGATTGTTATTTCTATGATATAAAATAAAGCTAATGATAATAATTATGAATGATAACTATATCACAATATTTTGAAATGTAAATCATCTATTTATATTATACAAAATTGGCAGCCCAATATGAAGTCCAATAGTGATAAAATTGCTTAATTATCACTATCATTTCCATTAGAATATGAGTATTTAATTAATTGCAGTCACCTATCGATTTAGTATAATCATGGCATTTTTTAGGTTCATATGTTCAAGATCATAATCGTTAAATAATTAAATTTCCTCAGTGGTTTTATGCAATCATTTATTTTTAAATCATCTTAAATTTGCCTTTAAATTTTAATATTACATAGGAAATTTTGCATTATTATTCAACTGAGCAAAGAATGATGCATGTTTCTGTTCAGCTATATGCTATTAATATAGTCATTGTCAGAAAAAAATAGTAAATCAATCTTGAACCATATAGTTATAAATAGAATCATATGTTCACATCTAAAGTATTCACATCAAGCAAAGTTTTCACATTCTGTGTGTCTATATTTGGTCAAAAATGGACATATTTACTTTTATTACCATTACTATCTTTAACTTGCCTACCATTACCAATTTCTTATCATATCATAACCATTCATATTACTTAAATGAGGATTCTTCCATAACAGCAATTACATTTAATTGCTATATTATCAAGAATAGATTATACTTTTGCTGGTAGCCCATGTTTTTATATAAAAAACTAACTTAGTGTGACTGTGTGGATAAAATTCACTTTGTAGTAGATTTTAACAATGCCTAATTATGTTTAGCTCAAATTCAAATTCACAATGTAGGGTTTCTAAATATCCATTTTAATAACCTTATGAAAGATCCAATTCTTTGTTTATATGTATTATTAAACACTTTTACAGCATGAAACATTATATAAACATTTTCAGAGTAAAGAGATCTCCAAATGTCATATCTAAATAAAGTCTTAAATCACTTGTGTCTAAATTTCATGCTGACAAGAATGGACTCATTATCTTTGCCTGCAGCCTAAATTGTTATATAATAACATAGACAATGCTAAGAGCGACAACAAAATTAACTTTTATAATATGTATTAAATTTAACTTCCTATATAACAAATTAGGCTCAGGAAAGAGTAAAATTCATTTTTGTCAGCATGAAAATTAAAGGTAATGGCTATAAGATTTTACACATTATTTAGATACATCCTTTAGAGATTTCTTCACTTTGAATATTTTTATACACATGTATAAGATTAAATCCAGAATTACTGAGTATGTAATTGAAGGATGGAAACATATAATCCCATTTTCAAAATTAATAAAAAAGATATCAGTGGCATAAATTCATGCATGTGAAGTCTACATTAACCTGAAAGACTAAAGATAGCAAATTAAAAAATAAAGAGGAGAGGGAATGAGAGAAAGAATAAGCAAAAAGAGAAAAGTCCTCTTATAGTGGAAACAATACCTTTGATAAATTAACCAAGACAGCAGAATCGAGTATTGCTTATTAATTATTTACAATTATATCTCATATTTGAAAGTCATGCCATTACCTATCTACTGGTAGCCTATTGTAACAATAATTTTTATTAATATTTTATAATTATAATTGTTATCAAGCAGCAATTTACACTATTGAATGATATCTGATTTCAGCAATTCTCGGAGTCCTAAGCAACAATCAATGATATATATATAGTCAAGCACTTTTATGGTTTAGTCATAAACCTTCCCTTTTGGTAAATATTTATAGAAATTATTGTAACATTTAATCCAGAATAAGATATCTTTTGACATTTTTCAAAAATCATCAAGTTTCAGCACATTAATGGATATATTTATAGTTAGTAGCAAAATAATGTTAAATAAAACAAACAAACAATAATTAAAAATCCAACTTTGATTTGTATATATATATAAAATTTTAAATAATAAACTTTAAGATTATTTTTTATTTTTGTAATTATTCAAAATTATTGCTCCCCACTTTTTCTTTGCTGTTTTAAAAATTTTTAATTCCCAGATTTACAGCATTCCTTCAAATGTATTTCGGAATATATTACGTGAAAAAGTAATTTTCATTTTTATTAGAATAGTGACAGATTGAAAGACCACTAAATTTTGACGATTTATTATAAGCTTTATATTTCTAAAAAGTTAAAAGGGAATTAGTCGATGCAGCTGTTTGCAAAATTTTCATATATTCAGCGATGCATATTGGATAAAGATGTTTTTTTTTTTTTTTCTAAACCACAGTTAAGCGTGATAATTAATCACTTTTGAGAGAATGAAAAAAGAAGATTCATAACATTGCAAAAAAATGACAAAAATCATTAGACTAAACAATTCTGATAAGCGACTTCTATACCTATTTTTCTTATTGAAGATGTATGTAATTAAATATATTAGATAGGGAGAAATAATTGAAGGGTAAAGAAAAAAAATTTTTTTTTCAGGAATTAAAAATGCTCCACTCTTTTTTGGAATAACAGTTGATCTTTGCAATATATACATATAAAGTAAAAAAAAAAAAAGGATGAAGATAGCTATTGGTTCATTGAATTAGGAATATGACATCTCTCCGTTATCAATAGTGAAGGTTGTATATATTATGATCATATTTTTGTAATTTAAGTAATATACTAATATTTATTTGAATAAGCCAGATTAATTTGATACCTTTGCTCTCTATATAAAAAATGGTTAGTCATTTGCTGACTACTATTGAAAAGCTATCAGGGTTATCCGTGGTTTGTCTATTTGAAACATTCCAAGCTAGTTTATAAACTAGAATAAATCTAAAGGTCTCAGGTTTAAATTCAGGTGGATGCACTAAAAACTACACCATTTAATTATTATGAGAAATGGTTAAATTTATATTAATTTGATTAGAGAATGTTGCTAGTTTTTATAATTCAGAATTTTTCAAAAAAATAGAAATAATTTTTGTTTGTATTATTTACAAAACAGTTACCAATTATGAGATGATATTCAGCATACAGTAGAAAAATTGATTACAAAGCCTTGAAACATATATTTAGTTATTTGCGATGATAAGTTGACATAAGACTGATAGTGATGAGAAAGCATCCAAGAAGACTCTTCACTATTGTTTCAAGAAAGGCACATTTAGAAAGGCTGAACAATTGCAATTTGCGACTAGGTTATATAATATTAATGGAGCTTTCTAATCTACCAAGATAGAATGGATAGGGTCCTTATTAAGTGAATATCACCCCCCCCCCCCAAAAAAAAAAACCCCACATAAGTGGAAATTTAATTCTATGATTTTATTTATTGGTGGCCAATTAAAAAAATTATTGTAAAGTTTAAAAAATAATCCCAACAAGTATGAAAATTTTAAGCTAAAAAAAAAAAAGAGGGTTAAAAAATTGCCAAGTTTTTAAAGTAATGCTTTTTAGAAAAACAAGTAGGCTTCTATAGCGAGGTACAATATAGATTGCAATTTATTTAACAATTTAAAAAAGATAAGGAATTTCATCAAAAGGATATAATTGCATCAATTAAATTATTTGTATCAAATTTAGTATGTGAAAGTTTGACATTATTTATATTTGTTACATAATAATCTGAAAATATGAAGTCAAAATCATAATATTAATTAATAAATAATGGAATAAATAAAAATCAAATAACAGATAAAACGAATAAACCATTTAACATATATTTATTATCCCATAAGTTATATAATATATTCCAATAATTCCAGAACTAAAATGAATAATTTGCTTGCTCATGTTGGTAGAAACAAAGTTAAAATTAATAAGTTGACAAATGGGATGAGTTCTCATGATGCAATCTATTAAATTATAAAGATACCTCAAATCATATTGGATTATTATAGTAAAACTTTTATGAGAAATACTTTTAGTTATCTTGTTATGGTGACTTTACTACCAATTGAATGAATGCCAATATAATATTATTATTTCAATACACATTATAATTTGTAGTAATGAAACATTTATTGCACATTTGCTTTGCAATATATAAAATATATTAATGAAACAAACAGTGAAAAATGCATATTGTTATTTAGCATTATATTAAGAATACCACATTTGCTTCTATACTTATTTAGAATAAGAGAAGTGATATTACATCTAATATAAAATATAATTGTTGATGAAATCCTTATTGCAAACTTTCAATAACTTAACACATTTATGCCTGTATTAATATTGAATATATATGAAAATAATATTAAATACAAGCATGTCTCAAGCTCATCATTTTTATTAATAAACAACAGAGTTTAACAGGATGACTCATCCGAGTGGAGGGTCAACTAGCACTGACTCCACACATTTGAAATACTGAAATTGCAATATTATTTTACGATAAATTTCAGTAAGTTATAGAAATATTTATCAAGTATAAAATGAAATTCAAATCATATGCATTGACTCTACATTTATGTTTTATTATGAATTTATGTAAGATTATTGTGATATTCAAGGTAAATTGTTTATATTTTTAACTTGAATTTTGATATTCATTAATTTAATTAGTAAATCATTTATTCTTGTAACAGTGTTAACCATAAATAATCTATATAAAAATTTTATCATCTCAAAATAAATCTAAATTATTTATAAACTTATTAAAAAATAATTCTTCACATATAAAACACTTTAAAAAATAAATATTCTCTATACAATTGAAAATCTTAAACTGGATCCCAAGAGATTGTAAAAGACCAGAAAGATACCACATGTGAGATGGATGGATAAAATAAGAAAGTGTGCAAGGGTGATGTAGAGAAGAGAAGCTAAAGATCGGAGATGGATTGAACTTGGAGAGACCTTCATGCTGCAGTGGATTGATAATGGTTGATGATTCTTCTCCATCCTAAAAAAATCATCCATAATTTATCAATTCATATCATAGTTTACAAATATATATGAATGAAATGTTAATGGTGTCTAACTTTAATTTAAATTTAAACAAGTTTGTAGTCATAAATATAAGGTATCCTTTAGTTATTTATTTCAGAGCTCTGATATTTATACCCCAGCTGATGATTGCAAATTCTTTTTTATTTTTTAGAATTACATATGACATTTAATGCTGATGATTCCTTTTGAACATTATAATTTGCTTCATATATTCCACTATAGAGAGTAAAGAAATTCACAATATTTCACTAAAGCATTTTTCAAGAAACCTATCATGAATTTTAAGATTGGCAATGAAGCTAAAATTATGCTAGACATTAGTTAAACTTAAATTTTAGTTATCAGTGATTTTAAAATGCTGCAGAGAATTGATTCCATCTAGAAATTTTTAAAACATCAAACTATTGAATTCTCCTGTGACACTGCTTTAAATTTTTCTCTTTTAACATAATGTCAGTCATAACACATGGCCCATGTGCATTTAGGAATAAACAAATCTTTTGTTAAGTGTTTTGTAAGTTTTGAAACATTAATTAAACATTAATACTCCTATTACTTTTTAATAATGAAACTTAAAATTATTTTACTTAATATTTTAAAGAATCCTTACAATATATATTTATATATTATTGTACAAATAAATAGCAAATATTATACACATACATAATGCATATATACAACACAATGCATGCCTATTTGTTAGTGTTATTAGTTAGCTATTTGCTTAATAAATGTATGTATATTTTTACTATTATATTCAAATGACCTTAATTATTTTCTTACTTTGTTTAACTTGTTTCTAAAGAATGGTTGCCCTACGTTGTATTATACCATCCTATTTCTGCCTTTGTGAAATGATAGTTGACTATAATAATGTGAAATTATTATATCATTTCATATTCCCATACATCCAGCAAAAAAAAAAAAATGAAATAAATAAAATAGTCTAGCAAATATTTTTAGCAATATAAATAAATAAATAGTAATAATACATAATATTTCCTTTTACTTGAGCATTTTCATGTTACTTACATCATTTCCTCAAGCCTTGTTGGAGGGAACTTTCCAACAGTCTTCCCTATTCTCACATGTATTTGGAACAGTGTATACATTGCTTATTCAGATTTCATATACAGATCATTCATCTATTTTGTATGAGTAACCCAATGTTTTGACTAGCTTTCTTCTGTCATGTTTTATTATCCTTGTCTTTGAAAGTTGCATCAATTTTTCCAACAGGTTGCATGCATCCAACTTCCATGGTAAGCCACCCTTTTGAGATTTATTTATCCTTTTACCAGATCTTTTTATTAATTGGACCCATAATCTTTCTAGAAATGTATTTTTATATTAAGAGTCCTGCAGAACTTAACCATTTCTTTCAAAATTCCATTAAATCTTTACAAATTATGCTTGCTCAAATCACTCTTTCTAAATTTAATTTTTTTCCTATGTTCTGTTTTCTATATCATCTGGGCACCAGAATTCACTTTCTAAATTAACCATTTATTTACTTTTGTACCCATCTACATATTATCTATAACATTTTCATTAACATTAATGTCAATGGTATATCTCCTTAATTCATCTTCACCATCTTCTATATTTATGATTGCATCAAAATAATCTAAATCAATGATATTCATTCTTTTTGAATATATCTTCAAAATCCATACTATCATTATTCAGGGATTCTATCTTCACACTATGTTGATTTGCATCAATATTATTATCTGCTTTATTTGTCTTGCATATTTATTTTTATCTTCTTCATTATACATTACATCAAAATTTTATTTTAGCATAATTAGTGAAGTTTTTCAATAACCTACATAATGTATTCTGGGAATTATCTGCAATATTATTGGTCTCATTCACATTAGTAAAATCAAGTTTCAGTATTCCATTAAATGGACATTTATCCATTTTTTCATTCAGTGTAGCTTCATCAAATGTTTCCTCTTAAAGTTGTTGATCATTATCTTCATTATTCACTTCACACTTTCATCTATAAGATCAATCATATTCTCAGCTTTACAATCCTCTAACATTTCATGGGGTAATTTCTCTTCTACCTCCATTTTCTGTTTCATGTATGTTTAAATTTGAGTATTCTTCATTATAATGTCACATAAAATTTGACCTTTTAAATTATCCACTCTACGCTCTTCCATTCTAATCTCTAATTTATCTTCTATCCTCTCAAATAGTTGATTTATTTTTATAAGTGTATGCAATCAATACCATAGGTTATTTTTTATTTGGAAATTTAAAATAGCAAACCTGTCATTGAAAACAGCAAATATAAAATGATGATGGTGATGGAGAATGTTTCCTTTACATTAACATCATTCTCATATAGAATACTGATTAATTGCCAGAAAATTACTTGACATATAATAATAAAACATTAAATATTACAGAAGACATAAATAATACTAAAAATAAAGTGGACTTTTAATAGTACATATTCTTATTCTTTGTAACCATTTTTTATAATTTTTAAAAAATAATTTTAAGCAAATACTATCTTTAGTTTGTTTGATTAAATATATGATTTTGTAACGTTTTTAAAGTTTCTTATTTGATTTTAAAGATAATTCTTAATATTGAATATTGTAATTTTAAATGTTTGTTTCTTTTCATTCAAATGAATACAGCAATATTATTATATAGATCAGAACCAGATAAAGTTATCTTCTGAAGTAAAAAAAAAAATTCCAAAAAATTGATCACTTTATTCTTTGAAAATATTTTTCCCGCATATTTTATTCGGTGACGTAATCTATAGTTTTAACTTTAACTTTAACCTATTTTAAATGTCTATATAATCGAACAATTTATATTTAGTAAACATAAACATTTTATATTTAGTGATTAAAAACACAAGCTTAATTAATATCCAAAATATTACCAAATAAAATAATAATTAATCTTTTTTTTCGTCACACTATTTAACTATTAATATTTAGCCTCTAAATTTGATACATAATCATTTATTAAATCTATTTACTGTAGATATATTGCTTTTTTAAATAATTAACTGTTTTGGGTTTTTTTTTTAATATGTCAAAGCGTTGACCGAAAAGCGAACCCGGGTCAGCTGCTTGGAAGATAGCTATGCTTTGACAAGAATTAACTTTTTAAATCTATTTTTTAATTTTATTAGAATTATAGAAAATTTGTTCCCTATAGCTGGAATAAAATTTGTAAAAAAAAAAAAATCTACAAAAGATAAGTATAATAATAAAAAAGTTGTTAGACTTCTGTTGCTTCTTCCAAACTGATTTGAAACTAAGTTCAATGCACTATCAGCTGAAATATATCATCATCATCATCATCAACCATTATCAATCCACTGCAGGATGAAGATCTCTCCAATCCAACTTCTCTGATCTTTAGCTTCTCTTCTCCACATCACCCCTGCATACTTTTTTATTTCATCCATCCATCTCACATGTGGTCTCTTTCTGGATCTTTTACAATCTCTTGGAATCTTGTATAATATTTCAATTGTCCATCTATTATCATCTTTTCTAGCAATATGTCCAGACCAACTCCACTTCAGTATCTTTTAATTTTTTCAATGAGGTCAGTAACACCCGTTTGTTCTCTTACTTATATATTATTTTCAAATTCTTCTTGTTACCCCTAACAACCATCTCTCCATACTTCTTTGAGTGATCTGAAGTCTCTGTATTGCTCTTCTATTAAGTGCCCAAGTCTCAGATCCATAAGTAAGAACTGGTAAAACATATTTATTAAAAACTTTCATTTTCAAACACATAGACATATTTCCTTGATAGTATCAAGTTATTTCTTTCAAAAGCACTCCAACCAAGTTTAATTCTATGATTAATTTCATCCATTATGTTTCCATCTGTATTAATAATCTGACTAAGGTATTTGTAGCTGTTAACTTCTTCTAACTCATCATAATCAATCCTTTTTCATATTTTGAGAAAATCCATTGAACATTATTTTAGTCTTTTTAACATTTATCTTTAATCCTACTTTCATCTGATAACTCCTGCAACATTTCCGGCAGCTCTAAAGCATTATTTGCAAAAACAACTACATCATCTTCAAAATCTAAATGACTTAAATAATCTCCATTTATTTTCATTCCTTTAGTTTCCCATTTTAATCCACAAAATACTTCTTGCAGCACTGCTGTAAAAAGTATTGGAGCTATGGAGTCACCCTGTCTTACATCCATCTCAATATTGACTTTCCTAGTATCATTCTGTAATCTAATTGTTGCTGTTGCATTTTTATAAATATTCTTCAAAATATGACAATATCCTGGATCTATAACTTGCTGATCCATTGCTTTAATCACTGAAGAAATGTTTATAGAATCAAATGCCTTTTCATAATCTACAAATCCAAAGCATAATAGCAACTCATATTCATTTGTTCTTTCTATAACTTCTTTCAATACCTGGATAAGATCTACTGTACTAAAACCACCAGCTTTTCTTGATTGGTAGAAATCCAATGTTCTCTGTAGACGATTTGTAATTATCTTGGTAAAATTTTGGTACAAAACTGATAAAAGGCAGATATGTCTGTAATTTCTAATATCTTCTTTATCACCTTTTTAAAATATTAATACTGCATTCTTCCAATCATCTGGTACATTTTTATCATTTAGACATTTGGTATATAACTTTGCTAAAATTATTTCTATTTCTTCACCTGCTTCTTTTAATATATCAATTATAATTCCATCATTACCTGGAGCTTTTCCTTTCTTCATAAATTTAATTGCATATCTCACTTCTTCAATTAAAATTCTGGGCAATTCGGAAGATATAATAGATATAGGAGATACTTATTCTTTATTACTATAGAATTCTTAATAGAAGTCTTCTACTCATTTCATGATGTCATCTCTCTTTTTAGTAATAATTCCATCTTTTTTTCTTATTGCAGATATAATTTCCTACCAATACCAAAATATTGTTTTACACTCTTAAGACTTTTATTCTCTTCTACAGCTTTCCTTGCTAGTTCACAGTTATACTTTCTTATATCATTTTCAATTCTTTTCCACATCATTTTACAAAATTCAAGGTATTCAATCCCTTTTAATGCATCATTTTTGTATGTTTTCAAATTCCTTCTTTTCTTTATAAATTCTCTAGTCTCAGTAGAAATTTTATAGGTCAATTGCTGCTTCTTTCTACCAGCTATTTTTATTGCAGTTTTTTAAAGTGAAGTTATTTTCTTATTAATTTCATTCAAATCTGAATCATATTCAAAATTTACTAACAGTTGAAACCGATTTGTAAGTTCTAATTTAAATTCATTGGAATGTTTGAAGATTAGGAATATCAACTGTAGGTATTGTTTTTCTTAATAATTTTTGTCTCTCTAGTTTTGCATTAACACGTATCTTACATCTTACTAATCGATGATCATTTCCTGTGTTAAATTTATTAAGAACATTACAATCTTGAAATATGTATTTTCTGTTAGTCAAAATATAATCCAATTCTGCGGTACCTTCATTCGGATGCTTCCATGTCCATTTAACATTTTTCTCAAAATCATAATATAAAGTTTCTTTTTTTCTGCAAACTCCACATGTCTATGTCCTCTCTCATTTCTATTATCATAACCAAACTTACCTAAAGCATTTTCATCTGTTTACCAATTCTAGCATTAAACTCTCCCATAACAATTTTAAAATGTTGTTTACAATGATCAAAAGCCTTTTGTACATACACATAAAAATCTACTACTTCATTACTATGAGAACTTGTTGGGACATAAACCTGAATTATCTGTATTTGGTATCTGCTATTAAGTTGTATAACTAATCTTGCCACTCTGTCCAATACACCATCAATCTCCATAATGTTGTTTTTTCACTTTTTATTTATAATGAATCCTACTCCACTTGTATTTTCAATATTTGTGCTTTTATTGTAGAGTACATGTTCACTTTTTAAATCGTCTCTTCACAAGCATATATATATATAAACTTGTAATCTATTCCATAATTTTGTCCTGTAAATATTCTAAAACTTTTCTGAATAATTTTTATTTTAATTAAAACTAAAAATCTTTCACCTCACTTTTTGTACTACAGTATAATTATAATCAATTTTTACATTCTTCATTATTTTAAGCAAGGCCACCCTTAGTACTGGATAGAATATTTACGATAGAAATCAAATTGAAAAAAAAGATAAATGCTATAAAATTTAATTTCTGACAAAGATTTGAATATCATACCATTTACACTTTTTTAAACACTTTAACAATACTATTTTTATATCAAAACTTTATTCTAACAGTTTCGACTGCGTTTTTATAATTATACAATATTTTGTTTATTTATCACCAAAAAATTCACGTTTACTGGTCATAAATTTTTGCTTCAAACCAACGTGTTAAATTTATTATCAAATTTTATAAATGACAATACAAAGCACAATATATTTTGTACAATAAAAATTAATTTTGTTTGCTATTATAAAATTAAATAATGCAAAATGGAGTTCATATATTAATAAATGGTACAGTCATGTACATAATAAAATAATGTCATATATAACAAAAATAGGTAGTTGTTTTATAGACATCCATGCTGTGTGATGGCGCGATTTGTGCTAAAACACATAAAAGTGCCATTTACGTGGCCAACAGTATATTTCGCAGCCGTATTTACATGTAATTCAATAATTCTGTTGTAATACACATTACAGACCGCTTTGTCGCATTGCAGTAAATTATTTATGCCGAATCACACACTTCATACTTTTTTACGGTGTAGTGTGAGGATGTGTTTAATTAAAGTAATCAAATGTTATTTTTACTTGAATTTTTTTTATATATTTATTGAAATCATGTGCTTTTGATTTCAATAAATATATAAAAAAAATTCAAGTAAAAATAACATTTGATTACTTTAATTAAACACATACTCACACTACACCGTAAAAAAGTATGAAGTGTGTGATTTTACTGCGATGCGACAAAGCGGTCTGTAATGTGTATTACAACAGAATTGTTGAATTACATGTAAATACGGCTGCGAAATATACTGTTGGCCACGTAAACGGCACTTTTGTGTTTTAGCACAAATCGCGCCATCACACAGCATGGATGTCTATAAAACAACTACCTATTTTTGTTATGTATGATATTATTTTATTATGTACATGACTGTACCATTTATTAATATATGAACTCCATTTTGCACTATTTAATTTTATAATAGCAAACAAAATTAATTTTTATTGTACAAAATATATTGTGCTTTGTATTGTCTGTAGTGAAATTTTAATGTGCAAAACATTGTCCAAAGATATGATTTAACATACTCATAAATAGTGAACGCATCAAGCGGCATTTACTCGAGAACCTCCACAAGAAAATAATAATGGTGCAGGAAACCTGACGTTATTTTTTAAAAAAAGCGGCAAAATAAAAAAATGCTTACTAAGTTTTGAGTTTGTTTATGTTCTTTTATTGTGTATAAAACACTGTAATTTCATCATTTTGTTGAAGTTACTTTTTTAAAAAAGCTGCAAGCCAAAGCATAAATGTCATAATATACCGTAGAAATTTTACAAGATGTTGATTTTATTTTATGTTTATTTATTATTTGTTGATGTTAATAAAAATAAATGTTTACAAAAAATAAAATAAAATTTGTATTTAATTTATTTTAAATAAAAAAACAACAACTCAAAAACAAGGAATTCAAATTGAAAAAAAAAAGGCCTAGGAATGATCATAAGTTATATTTTTTCAAGAAAAACAACACCCTCACACAGCGTGGATGTCTGTAAAACAACTACCCAAAAATATACTTTCCAAATTGCAAATTTATTTATTTATTGGTTATTGTATATTACTTATTTACTATAAAAATTCAACTTGTACCATTTTAAGTCAATTGGTCGCATGCAGAAATATTTTCTCTAATTAAAAAAAGATAATCAGATTGTTTACAAATGCGATGCAAATTATCTGTCAATCTATTTCGCTTACAAATAATAAATTAGGAATGGAAATATTAAACTTATTGTTTCCCTTGTTCTTTAAAACACTGCCAAATACAAAACTTTCTCCTTTCAGAATGTAATATTATAGTGCAGTATTAAATTTTGAGAATAGAAAATAATAAATCACTTGATTTTTTCAAAACTTGAATGGTATAATGGAGTTAAAGATGATTGCTAGAATCCCAAGTTTTATTGATAAAAGATCATTCTAATAATTTAAATGTTCTGATAATTAAAGTTTATCATATATAGCAATAGAGAATTGCTCTTTATATTTAACAGCAAAAGAATGTATATCAAAAAATCTCCCCATCTTCATTCGTTTTTTATTAATAGCCTCTTTAAAAAAAGCTGCATATTTATGTTGCAAACAGTCTTTACCAATTATTATTATTTTTGTGAAAATATTAAAATTCAATGTTTCTGCTCTATATTTGTAAAAAAAAAAAAAAAGCACTGGTTAAAACTAGATGTGATATGTTGGACTATTTCCATCGTTTATGATGAATGTATTGAAAATTTTAAACTTTATTTAAACTTTCCAAATACAAACAACTTGGTGTTGTTTTTTTTTTTTGATAATTTTTAAACACAATGGAATCAGAACAAGAACAAAATTTGGCATTCTTGGATAGTTCTTGTGACAAGACTCCCTCAAGGCAAAGTAAAAACAATAGTGTATAGGAAACCAACACACACTGGCAAATATTTAGCATATACATCCAATCATACAAGAAGCATTAAACATGGATTTGTACTATCACTATGGAGCAGAGCAAAGGAGTTTTGTTCAGAAACCAGTGATTTGAAAAAAGAAGATTCACATAGAAGAAATGCTTATGAAGAATGGTTATCCATCAGCAGTCAAGAAAACCTACAATAGACAACACAAAGAGAAACCAAAAGAGAAAACAATTATTGGTATAGTAATGTATCCATACATAGGCAGGAATGGTGGAAAAATTAAAGAAAATCTGTAGTCAATATAACATAAAAACAGCTTTCCAAAGTCATACCATACTTCGAGGAATTCTTACTTCTACTAAACTGGAAATGTTGAAGAACAAAAACTGCATCTATGAAATACCATGTGAATGTGGAAGGAAATACATTCGTGAGGCCTGTCACCCTGTTGAACAGCCATTGAAAGAGCACAAACTAATGGTTAAGAGAAAAAACAGATGTGTCTACAGTAGCAGATCATGTATGTACTAATGGCCATATGTTTAATTGGAAAAGTACAAAGATATTGGATAAAGAGGGAAAATGCATAGAAGGAAGCTGCTCATATGACATTGGTAAATAATTCTAGAAGTCAACTCAGTGTGGCAATACACAATGTATGGAAGCCTCTAATTAATCTTGTTCTTAGGAAAAAATATTAAACAATAAAATAAAAAAATAATAATTAGCCTTGCTAAAAAACATTGAAGGACTCAGGAGGATTTGAACCGACACTCATATGTAAATATATCAAATTTCTACTATATGTTGTCTTTGACAGAATAGCTCAGTTGGTAAAGCGTTTGCCTTAAATTTGATATTCAAGAATCTAAAGATGCGAGTTCAACTTCTAAGTGAATAAGCCAGCAACACTTGAAGAATACTACTACTTGAAATGTATAATTACTAACCTGTGTTGTCTATTTGTGTGTCATTACTAACAAGTTGCTTGTAATTGGAAAGTTTAAATAAAGTTTAAAACTTTCAATACATTCAACATTAACTCATAGATGATGGAAATAGTCCAACATATCACCTCTAATAATATACCATCATTACAAACCTTCAAACACTGGTTAAAACTGTTTTCCATCATAACTTGTATAGATGTATTTTGCCATTTTTATAGCATTTTTCAATACTTCACTTTTAAAAGCAAGTATGATTTTATCTAGAAGAAAACTATTTACCATGTGTGACTGTGCCTGCCTTAATAATGCTATGAAGGAAGAAATGGACAGTGTAAGAATTATCCAAGATCTATTGATACTATATCCTATGTAATGTCAACAATACTGCTGGATTTCCTCTCTAACATCAATTTCCAAGAAAAAGAACTACCATCTTTGGAGAAATTAATGAAACAACTGTAAATATATTAAGAATGATATCTACAAAAAACCATAGTCTGGAACTGTTTAAATATTTCATGTACAAAGATTTTATCATTATAGATATTGTAAGATCTTAAATTAAAAATAACTTTTATTATATTTAATATTTTGTATACATATTAATAGTTGTGAAGATATACACTATTTTATATATTGATTGTTAATAAATTATTTTTATTAATCCATTCAGTTTGTTTGCTTATCGAACTTAATCCAAACACTGTTTTTAATATCAATATGCTATCTAATATCCTCAACCTTGAGAAGTCATTTAAACCCCTGGAGAACATACAGAGATGGCATTACTAAAAAATTGTAATGATGATGATCAGGTGTTAATAAGTTTTCTAAAAGTAAACTTTCTAGTTAGAAGGTTTATTTAAAGTGAAAAATAAATAAAATACTTTTGGGAGAACTTGTAATTACGCTGTATTGTTATTATTATATATTTGAATTAAATCATTTTATTCAAATTTTATTAACTATTTAACCTTAAACATATAAATATTTATTTGAATCAAAATATTTAATACATCATTGTATGTCTGAAAATCTAAGTTTACGGTACTGTTCTATTAGCTCGTGTCAGCTGCTTGATGGTGTTGATGCTATGCAAAAATACAGAAATATAATATTACCTGGCTGCCAGACTAAAAATTTATTTTTAATATCTTTATATATCAATACATGTAAGCGTATCTACAAAATCAACAAGTTTGTTGGTTTGTTATTTAGTTGATGATGTGGAAGATATGTATATAAACCAGAAGTTGGATGATAGAAATTAAAATAAGTTCAAAATAATATTTTCTTCAAATTTTACTATCACCCTGCTATGTAAGGTGGAATTCGTTTGTAAATAAATTAGACAAGTTATATTTATTATATATGTATACTTAATCAAACCAGATATATATATATTAATTACGCATTAGAAGGCCAATAGTTATATACACGTCTGCTAATATTTGGAATAGAGAGATACCATGATATCTTTTTTCTAGATTTATATATTCAATAAGAATCAGATTTGTGTGCATAAATAGTTCAATGATGATAGCTATTAATAATTACACATGCTAAGTATAAAATGCTGGTACAATATCTGCATCTAAATTAATTAAATGTCTTTAAGAAAAAAGGGCATTTTATTCATTTCATAATGGATTATTTTTTTTGTAGCATAGTAACATAAGGGATGGTATAACTATATATTAATATTAATGTTATTTGACTATATCTGCAATACTGTGTAATATTTAATATCATGTATGTATGTTCTTTTATTGTTTTCCGAAATACTTCATTGGCCAATCCTTAAATACTAGAGATGCCCAGAGTGAACTCCTCCTAAATAGGCAAATGAAAAAAATGGACATAAGTTACCGAAGCATGCTTCCTTCCTGAACCTGGCTCACACTAAGGTTCTCAAAACAAATGGGATTCTAAAGCCATCAAACTAGGTCTCCTTTTGAAGAGAACACTTTCGCTGACAGGAATGGGACTTGCATCTGAACTGCAAAATGGTGTTGGACATCTCTAGTCTCATCATTTTGCTGCACATACATCTCTTGACATGTAGGAGCATGTTGTTGTCCTGAAAAAACACCACCAAGCCAGCTTCTGTGGATGACAGTTGGCACTATTTGAATGGCTTGGTTTTGCAGTCAGCCATTTTATTTGTCATGGACATGTTCTCGTGCAAATGTGAGCTGATCAAAATCTTGCTTGGACATACCCTTTCCAAATTTTTTGAAGGTTCCGCATTGAGTAGGGAAGCACGGCAACAGGTTTACAATGGTTAGAAGGTAATAGTAGATCAGATGACTTGTAAGCTAATTACTTTGACATGCATATTTGAAAAGTTGTGGCAGGCTGAAATCCAGACATTCTTAGATGATACTGTAGTGAACCTTGAACTGTGAGCATTGGGATAAAGTGTGTAACACAAAGCAGCAAGCTGGCCACCAGAATGGCATGCAAAATGACCTCTTTCTGTGCTGTGACTTTGCATAGAAGTAAAGCTGGCAGCAGCCATGAAAACAGCATATTTATGTGTTTTTGCATATAAATAATGCCATCAAGTGGCTGACACGAGCTAATAGAACAGTACCGAGTTTACTATTACAATATGTTATATCAATTACATCTTATCCAAAAAGAAATGTAAATAAACAATAGTAAAAGCATTAAAATTCCTAAATTTAATAAATTTTATTATACAGCAGCAGTCATTTTTCCATCATGGAGTGTTGTATGCGATCACATTCAATAATAGAATTTCATAGACTTACAATGAAAATATCCAAACAATTAGATAAGCTAGTCTTCTGATAACATTTCTATTTCATGTCTATTGGAAGGAAAAAGTTATCAAAGAAAAAAGATACTGACCAGAGAATATATAATTGTGTTGAAATTTGATGTTTCATTATTCATTTTATTTAAAAATAAAATAAAAATATGATACAGTAAGTTTATTATTTTTTGAATGAATGTGAATGAGTAAAGTAAATAAATATATAGTTAAACTGTTCTCTCAATTTATTATTTAATAACTACATTAGTTTTTAAAATTGTTTCTATTATAATCTTAATTTACATGTGCAACTTATATATATAGAAAAATCTGTTTTATATGCAACTGTGCATGTTGAAAAGTACTGTACACATGAAGTTTGGTAAACAGTATTTATTCTATTATAATCAAAGCTTATCAACTAAATGTTATATGCAATGTACAATGAAGGTGGGGGATGGAACAAAATATAATGGATATTGTGGTTAATCTGTCCACTGAAAACAGGCAAAATGTCAGAATTTAAATAGAAAATATAATTTTTGAAACTTTTGGGTAATAGCAATCTACATTTTCATGAAGTTAAACACATAAATAGTTATGGAAGCTTTACAAGTACTGCAAAAATCTTTGAACTTAAGCACAAGTATCCAAAATGACAATAGCGCTAAAATATTCAATAGATTTGAAATAAAATGTAAATGGTCTTAAGGAAAAAACAATACTAGATAAATTATTATGTACTTTTTACATCAAAAGAAGTGTATACTAATTTTTTAAATGCTTCAGAACTAGATAAGACTGCATTTGAGTTCCCTGAAGAATAAATGGGATATGAGCAGCAGGTTAAGCAACTTCAGTCACAAGTGCATCTTGCCTTTAATTTCAAATGGTGACTTGTGATAAATCCAGAAAATTCAATATATTGAACTTTGAAATAAAATTGTTTATGAAGTCACTTATGATATGGAGTATTTTATTGCTCAAAACAATGCAAAAAAAAAAAAAAAGAAATGTTAAACAATCAAATATAAAAAAAAATTAACATTTGATGAAATTGATTTTATTCCTTTTTCCAGAATTTGTGAAAACAATACTCAGAAAAATTTCCCCCCCAAATTTTTTCATTGTCAATAATGAGAACCAAGAAGTAAATTCATTTCATGTGGGGGGATGGAGATTCTTAGTCTTATTCAAATGTGATTGCAGTGAGAATAGCCACAGTCTTTTTCAAAATTCCCCGTTGAATATACCAATTTAGCATGACTTGTTAAAACATTATATGATTATCATTTCCTATGCTTACACAAATTATTACTACAGTAGCAAACTCTCCATACAATAGTGCCAATCAGTATAAGCCATAGTAATCAATGGATGCAAGAAAGTTTGTGTATAAAATCCTTGACTGGTGCCTACTCATCCAATATCCCCAAACTAGTTTCTAATTTGTGCCTTTTATCAGTGAGGAGCCTTGGAACTGAGAGTACTGCACTTAGATTTTAAGATCAAATGCAATCCTCCAGAAGCCATCTTTTACTATTTAATTAACTGGGTTCAGATCTATATGACTATACAAATGAATGAGCTTGAAATTGAAAACACTGTCTTTTAATCTTGTGCTTATTGCTTTATACTTAACTAAGTAGGTAAAAGATAGCTTCTGGAGGGTTGCATTAGATCCTAAAATATAGGTAGAGTACTCTCAGATCCAAGACACCTCAAAGCAACAAATTTGGAGATATTGGATGAGTAGGTACTAGATAAGGATTTTATGTATAAAATTTCTTGCAGACATTGATTACAAATGCTTGCACTGTTTAGCATTACTGTATGGAGAGTTTGCTATTATTACTATTTCACCATTTTATCTTTTTTACTAAATTTTTAATTTTTTTTTCTTGAATATTTTGAGAAATATATTTACTTATATAATGTTTAGTTTGTTAAACTTTATTTTTTTAAAAATACCATCATTAATAAATGTAATACTTTAAACTATTTACTCATTAACATATAGTTACATTTTTAAAAATATATTTCTTTTTAAGGAATAAACTTTATTTATTATAATTTATTTAAACCATTAAAACATCATAGACCATTTTTTCTTATGCTTACATAACTGATAAGAGCAATAACAAATTTGTTCACACAATAATACCATCTGGTGTAACCTATAATAATCCATAGATGGTAAAAAATTGTGTTTTAATCCCAATTCAGTGCCTTTTCATCCAATATCACCAGACTAATTTCTAGCATATAGAGTTTATCAATAAGAAGCCTTGAATCTGTGAGTAGTGCATTGTGTTATGATAGTTTAACATCAATCATAGCCAAAGGATAATGATGACTATTATCATTAAAAAAAAAAAAAAAAAAAATCAAAGATACCAAAATGTATAGATACTGAAGTGGATGCTTGTATAAGCAAATTAGACTGGATTGAAAATATTATTTTGTTTTAATTTTGAGCTGATAGCTTTGTAGTTAACCAAAAAGGTAAAAGATGCATCCTGGAAATGTGCATTAGATCCAAAAATCCAGGTTCAATGCTCTCAGATCCAAACTCTTTACTTGTGAAAATCTTAATCTAGAACTTAGTCTGGGAACATTGGATGGGAAGGCACTTGATAGGTATTAAAATGCATAACTTTTTATAATCTACTGATTATTATAGCTTGCACTAGCTAGTACTATTGTGTGGAGACATTCGATTCTGTATAATTTATTTATAGAAAATTCATATTTTTTTCCCAGAGATTTTTAATTAAAAAAAAGAAAGATATGATTTGTTGTTGCTTATATAATAAGACCTATTAAAAAAAAAATCGGACTTCATGTTCAGAAACCTTGATTAAGAAAGATAGTATTGAATACTAATGTTTAGAAATATTTCTAAGAAATCAAGCCAAAATTTTCAAGTTATTTTACAATAAATGAAACAGCTACAAATTAGTAATTTCATCTCAGATAAAACAACATATATAAAAAATAAATATAAAAGTATTTTAAAATGATTCATTTTAAAGACTTGGACATTCAGGAACTCTTTAAAATACTATGAAAAAGAGTTTAAGATGATACAAGAAAATATAACTAAATTGGTAAAAAAAAAAAAATAGAAATGGAAAATAACATTATTATTGGAAAGTCATTTTGTAAATGATGCTACTATTCAAAAGAATGACAATATTATAAAATATATCAAAGAATTCAATTGAAGAACTACATAGTAATAACAAATAGGACAACTGAAGTGATCCTACAATTGGAATATTAAAATCAAATGTCAAGTATGTTAATAATGATATGACACATACAACTAAATCTATGAAGAATAGAAAAGCTCAGGAAATGACAGAATTATTATCAACTTCTTTAAAAACCAGTTGAAGAAATTATTGATAAAGTTATAAACTACATGTTTAAATGATAAAATCAAGTAAGATGATTGGAAGAATGCAGAAGAATAATGATACTTGAGAAAAAAAGAAGATATTACAAATTATAAACCTATCAGTCTTATTCAAGATTTTCACTAAGATAACTACAATTCATTTACAATAAACTTTGGACTTAACTCAATCAAAAGAACAAACTGAATTTAAAAGTGTTTTAGAGACTAGATCATATATGAGTGTTAAAAGAAGTTATTGAAAGAATGTATCGATATGAGTCATTATTTTGCAGTGGCTTTGTGAATTATAAAAAAGGAATTTTACTTTATAAATATTTCCACAGTGATTAAAACTTTGAAGTATCAAGTCATAGACTCAGGATATTACCAAATCCTGAAGAATATTTATCAAAATATTATGGTTATGATTGTATTTTATATCTCAAAGCTTTTTATAGCAGTTTTACAGAAAGTATTTTGCGGTCTAAAATAAAAAAAACAACAACAATTGACTGGATTTCTTTAAAATGGCTGGAAAAATCAATAAAACAGTAAAAGTATATGTATGTTCTTCTTTAAGTATATTGAATTTGACATTGTGCATTTTTAAAATAATTTTTCATTGCTTATTTCTGAAGAAGACAATGTTAAAGTCTAAGATAGTATTAATAAACACAAGCATGTGATTATATTTAATAAAAGTAATACATTGATATACGTTATATCAAGTCAGAAATACACAAATTTTTTAATTGTCTCCTGCTTTCATTAGAGCTATTTCAATATTTGTTACATAAATAAAAAAAAAAAAGGTTATAATATTAATAAACACACTTTTTATATAATGAGTATCTTATAATCACATTTTTCTGAATCAAGATACTAGTACAGATTAAAATGTCTGCTTCTGTAAAAAAAACAAAAAAACAGTTCCATCTCTAAATGAAATAGTGATGAAAAATTGATATTTTTAAGCATACTTTTGTATAATCTATTTATAAAATTTCATTCATTAATTAATATTATACTTCACTTAATTGGTGTAGATATTGAAGTTTATATAGAGATCATTTATTAGCCTTAAAAATATAGTGAAAGATACTTTTTGATGTTGTTTATCAGATAAAGAATGAAAAGATGATTTGGATTTATTGTTATAATAAGTAAAGATGGGAATCACCAAATCATAATCTGTTAATTTTCTGAAAAGTTCATTGTGTGAATCTAGTTTCCATAAATGTATGAACATTGAAAACTCAATCATGTGTTATTCAAACTGATAAATTTGCAGTGATTTTTTCCCCCCTTGATTTGAATAAAATTAGATCTCTTTTAATTCACATTATTGCCTATAAAAATATATCCTAAAGTATTAGATTTGCAAATCATCTTGATTGAATACATAAACAAAGATAGATGTGCTTATAGAGGGTAAGAAGATGGAAAAGAGAAAAAAAATCGAGAACTAACAATCATCTATCTGAAAACCGGTAATTAGAAAATAGGATTCTATGATAAAACAATAACACAAGATCATCATCAGTGATAAGTCACTCTCTTAACACAATTTATATTAGGATTTTATTTTCATCAAAGTTCTCATTCTCTTGTATATGTATGAATAAGTTAAATTCTCCAGTTATCTGTCTATAAGCAAAAAAAAAAAAGTAAACAGTATAATACTATGATAAAACAGTAACACATGATTATGACTGGTGCCACCATTTGTTATGTTAACATAATTTGAAAATATATAATGAATTTAATACATTTTTTGATATCAATTTAATCTTTACTTTGAATAATTCCATTTATTCATGAGAAAATAAGTAACTTTGTAAAAAAAAATAAGTTTTCTAATAATGATCAATTAAATTTTCATTAAATATCTATTTAATAATTTATTATTAGTTTTACCTTTTATTTGAAAAACATTTGTAAAATTCTAAATTAATTAAATAAATTCATTTGTACTTTTAATATGACAATTCTACACTTCATTGCTAATATAAATCTTCACATTTCAGTTTATTTTCTTTAGAAAGTATACCAAAATTAACAAATGTGTATATTTTAATTGCAATTGGAATAAGAAAAATATTTCTGTACTTTATAATGAATATTTTCATATAAATGGCGAAGAAAGATCATGGATACTAAAGTCTGCCAATACCTGACCTATTTACTTTTATGTCATTATGCCATAAATAATATTAATAAATTTTTCAAACTACCAAATTTTTTTGTTATTTTACATTTATTTAAAATTGATCAAAATACAATATTAACATTTTCTTTTTTTTTTTTTTAATTTTTATCTTTAAACCAATACTGGCTTAATAAAACATTACATTATCGAATGAGTATATAGAATCTTGAAAAATGATTATAGACATCTGAAATCACATAACAATCCATAAAATTATTTGCAATAAAAATAAAAATTTCTACAAAAATACACACATCTGATAAAGACCTATACATATAGAGCACCATTTAACTGGAACAAATGTTGCAGGCAAACAAAGGCTAGAAAACAATCAACTAGCGGCAATTCCTGAAGCTACTATATTAGAAATATAAACTTCAGGTTTTTAAATACAAATGTGCGTGTTTTCTATTATTAAAAAAAATATTTAATGAATAAACATATGTGTTAAATATTTATCAAAAATTTGTATTTATTTAAAATGCCTTCAAATTTTAAAACAAATAAATTCGGACATTAAAAGTGAAATTTAAATTATTTATAATAGAAAAATCTATTTCTTTACCAATAACATTTCAAAAAAAAAAAATCCTGTTTTTTTTTATACATATATTCCTCTTCTGCATTACCTTTGTAAAATTTAAAAATATTGTGTTAAATTTTAAAGCACATTATATCACTCTATTTAAATAAAATTGAAATAGGATTAACTTGACATAAAAATATTTCATGATTTTGTAACATTAGACTCAATTTATAAAAACAGAAACCGAATGTCTGTTCATAATAAAATACATTTAGACATTATGTATAATGTTAGATGTAATACATTTAAATTCAAGCCACACAGTCAAAAATTACATAAAGCAGATGTAAAAAAGACAGAAGCATAACAATATATTAAATAAATAAAAAAACAAGTTTTGACTATCAATTGCACAATTTTAACATTTGTAGAAAAAAAAAAATCTGTGTGGAATTATATATATTCAAAACATTATTGATGAAAAATTTATATTTAAAAATGCAGATATCAAAAATTTAATTATAGGAAAAAGTAAAATTTCCAAATCATTAGATATTCAAAAGACTGAAGATTACATTTCACAATAAAGATGCATCAAATTAAGAAAATCCTACATAACAAACCACCATTTCTTGCTTACAAAATTTCAAAATTTTCTTAACTAAATTTATTATTAATAATAAAAATATGTACTGATAAAAACATTTATTAAATTAAAAATATTTATTGAAAAACCTGATTCTTATAAAAAACAATATTTAATATTATTTTCCTCATAGTGAAAACAAAAGTAAAAATTAAATTTGTTCTTTAAAAAAAAAAAATCAGTTAAATACATACACATACACACATACATGTAAAAATCACATCTTAAAACTGCTAAACTCTCTCACTTCCACTCTTTTACTTATAAACTTTTAGAAATGGTAAAACTATTTAGTAGGTTTTCTGCAGTAAAGCTTATTAATCAACATTAAACAAATACCAAAGTTTAAAAACAAACAAACAAACAAAACAAAAAAAAGATGAAATCACATTCAATATTTGATTGCAACTTTAGCTCTTGACAATGCTAAAAAATATATATAAAGGGAGATTATCCTTTAAAATGTTTATCATATCTCCTTTCTAAATTGAAAATAAAAAAGTGCAAATTTTGCAAAATTAGAGTCTGGAATATAAACAGTGCAGGGATATTAAACAGACAATGAATGTTTGATAATACTTAATTAAAGAATCAACTAAACAATATAACCAATTTTTTATAAGTCCAATATTTTATATGTATCTATAGGCATGTTTTTAAAGATAAAATGTAAATTATAATAAATAAAAAAAGCTGAGATATATATTATAAATACATTTGTAATACTGTAAAATTTATCAAAAAAATATATATATATTAAATGTCTAAAGAATAAGCGCAACATATATATATATATATAACGCTAATGATTTTATCATAAACTATATCATTTTCCATATTATAAAATATACTCAGCATCTATAGAAAACAAACAAATAAATGTACTAATTATTTCAAAAATATCAAAATTCGAATACCATTAAACATTAGAAAAATATTTAATTATAATAGAAGAAAATAAACACCTTATAATAAATTTTCATGCCGATAAATTTACTAAATACAATCAAATAATTTGTATGTATAGTTGATTCCTGTTGGAAAATAACCCGTTCAAATATTTGAGAAAGACAATGGGAAAAATAGAAAATGCGAAAAACCACAATTCATCTATATAGAACTAGAACACCCAGAGACAGAAAGATAATAAATAAAAGAGCAACCATCTCTTCTTGTACTGTTTTTATACCAGACTGCTTATACAAATATCACTTTTAATGTTTTTTTCTCTTCAATTTTCAATCACTTTCAATTAAAAGTATTTAAATGACATTCTTAAATCTTTCTTCTAAACAATAATAATCTTTCCAATATATTCAGTGAGATTCTATATCTAGGACAGTATGATATAAAAATTTAAAATCAATTTAAAATATCAAAAGAGAAAATGAAAAAGTTATAAAAAAATATTTTTTTCTAAAGATGTAAACATTAATATAAAATTATTTAAAAAAAGAGATAAACTAATGTTTTCTACTTTCTCTCAAACATGATGACAATATGCCCATTCTAATTATTTTCATATAGTATGCTAGCATTCCTTACACATTTGTACATGTTTTTATGTACATAACAAGTGCAAGAGAAAGTTTATAAACATAAAATATCAAACAATCAAGTGAATGTGACAAAAATCTAAAAAAATAATTGCTAGTGACTTTTAAAAAATTTTAAATAAAAAGACAACTTTATAAAAATGGTTAAAAAATACAAAAACAGAGAGATAATAAAGTAGAGCGTTTATGTCTCTGTAATAACATAAATTACCATCTTGCAATAAGTAAAAAGTAATATTACATAGACTGTATAATAACTAAGAAGAGATGTACACAATGGTCAGAATTGCATACTATAATTCCGGCATGAAACACCAGGAAATAGGTTATTGAATTTTTATACCCTGTCTTGAAAACTACAATCCTTTGTAAGATTGCACAAACAACAAATGTCCAATTTTGTTCTCCGTGATTTTTAAACAGCTGAATGTCTGTACAAATCAACATAAGAAATAACACCATTTCAATAAAAAAAATATAAGCAGCACAGTGACGCACATATATAAGAAAAAATATTTGTTGTAAATAAATAATGAATCTAACAATCTCCAAGTAATTTTGTTAAAAGTCTGACAAATAATTACAGTATTTTAAAAAAGCAAAAAAAAAAAAAAAAACAACAACTTAAAATATATAAATATGTTTATCTACTTATTACTAAATTCACAGATCTACAACATTGTATACAAAAAAAATAAAAAAAATCATTAAATAAAAGACAATTTTGACATTAATAAAAAAAAAAGAGGCAATTTTATATAATTTAACAAATAAATATAAATATAATATTAATATAAAATTTATTGAAAAAATACATACACATTGCACCTAAAAAACACTGATAATAAAATCAAAGATTTTATGCAGACATTCAGAACTAATAGTTCAAATAATCCCCTCCCCCCTTATACTGTGTTATTAAATGATAAAAGTTCTTTCAATAAATATTCAACATATATACATGTACTGTACATAGTGAAATAATTTATATGATTAAGTGGAATGTTTCCACATATAAACTTTTGAAGAAAAAAAATGTACATATATACATAAAAAGATTAAAAAAAAAACTTAATGCAAATTCACGGTTAGAACACTGATCTATACTGCGTTGAAACATCTAATTAAACAACCTCTCAGAAACCTCGGAATGTGCTCTTTCTTTTGTCTACTAGATGATGTTCCTCATTTAAGTGAATAAAGCCCATATGCCAAAGTTAGCACTGGGCAGTGCCTTGCAGAAATAGACCAACTAAATGTAGTGGCCAGAAGTGCCATAGATAGAGGACTTCATTGACCCCAATGGGTGGTTAGATGTACTGATCAATCTCCAGGTAAAGCAGGTAGACTTTTTTCAAATAAACACAAAGCATGATGTACAAATTCATATTGTTCATTAGTTTGAATCATTCCACCCCTAAAAAAAAAAAAGAAAAACACACACATGTAACAGTCATTAATAAAATATTTTAGCAGAAATAAATTTAATAAGAAATATCTCTAATTAAAATAAATCTTTAAATATATTCACAAAATATTAAATCATTAATACAATTAGCACTCTCACAAAGTCAATCATTCTCAGAATATTTTTAGCAAATAGTCTATAGCATATTAAAATTAGAGTTTCCATAATATGTAAATAGGACCAAAAAAAACGTATAATATTATGATTACCTTCTCAGATAACAATTTTATGGTCTATTTAAAATTCATTTGTATTTGCTGAGATTTATGGAGAAGATGTAAAAAATGAAAAAAATATGCAGTGGAGTTTGTTTACTGACAGGAGAACAAGTATTTACAATGAGATGGATGAGCTGATAATAAATAGTTGAAATGCTTTGATGAAGAGATTGGAATGTTTGTTAGACATATGCTATAACAAGTGATTCAATGATATATGCAAGCAATAATTGTGTACAGAATTAACTAAAATTGTATAGTAAAATTATTTGCACTTTAGATGACTGATGTAGATTTCAAATATATAAAGTGACTTTTTATATATTGAATCCATTTAAAATTTAATTTTTAAATATGATCTTTGAAAACTAAGTTTAATAATACAATTTTATATATACATTACAAAATTCATTGCTACATGAGCAAGGGCATACTTAATATGTTAGAATGGAGTTGAGAATATATTTTCTTTTAAAAAATGACATTTTGTCATTTCTTATAATTACACAGTTCATAATAATTTTATGAATTAAAATTTGTTTCATTCTTCTTCTATTAGTAGGAAGGTTTAAAATTATATATATTTCTCTTAAAAGTATATCAAATAATTAGATAAATAAATAAAACAATTCCTATCAATACTCACTTTCTAAATTCCAAAATTAATTTTTGATAATAACATTTTTAAGCACATATATTTTTGAAAAATAAACAAGACAAATATTGTCCCATTAGTTTTCTGTACACAACTTATTTTTCATTGCAGTTAATAATGTTTGAGAAATGCAAAAATTATCACAATTTGATAATTTTCAAAGACACAATTTAAAATTAAAAGTCAAAACTATACTATCAATAATTTAAGTTCAACTTCTAAATTCAATCTGATGACAGAGAGACGTAAAGAAAAAAAATTATATGGATTATTTGGCAGAATATAAGTTGAAAATATCATTCTAATAATAAACTTAAAAAGTTTACTTGAAAAAATATGTATTAAATAATAAAATCTTTATCACAAAGTAATCAACTCAATAAAAAGTAAAATAAATTTATATATATATATAACAACAGATGCTAATAAATGTAGGAATAAATATAAAATACTATTTCTTGATAGTAACTAAAATAAAACATTTATTAAACAAATAGCTAATTTCAATTCATAATTTAATTCTAACATCAAAAAAGAGAATACATTATTATGAAGATAGAATATTCAATATTATGTAATTATAAAGAATGATTATAAAATATTAGATTATTATACATTGTCAGAAAGTTTTATTAAATTCAAAATATTATTATCCTTAGCATTAGAATTAATTATATTTTTCACAATAACAATTTTTACTTTGAAGAGATATAGAAATATTGTACATTTATTCAGTATTAAACATGTGAAACATTTAGAATATAAATTATAAGCAAATAAGTCAATAATTTAATGTAAAACTAATACCATTAATTTAGGAATTTCAAATTTTTAATATTAAAAAACTTTTGCAATAGACATATGACACAGCAAAGTTATGAACAAGGAGTACAACATGCATAGAGCACATTCATGATATAATAAGATTGCATCCACTATTTACATTATTTTCTTCCATAATTATTACAATTTAACATGTGTAATGTCTGTTTATTATAATATCTTTCTTATCTTATTATTCAGTGCAGAAAAAAATATATAATGTAATACAGATGCAAATACTAATGCTACTGTGAAATTAAAGCTGTGTAAACTATATAATATTGTTACAACATAAAACAGCAAACAAAAAAAAAAACTTTTTGCAATTATTAACAAGCTTAAATTGTTTACAAAAATTCAAAATAGTAATACATTTCTGCATATAACGAAAGATGGAATCACATATTTACACAAAAGAAGTTCCATCTGCAGAATGTATAAAGAAAAATGATCAGGTGTTATCAAATATCTGAAATGAATTTTCAAAGCTTATTGTTAATGAAAGCCTCAGTTCAAAATAAATATATAATTCAAATAAAATAACTTTATAGATTTAATGCACACCTAGAAAATCATTGGTAATAAAAATTGATTCCATATTTAAAAATCATTTAAATAATCTAAGCATAAAATTATTATCTTAATATACTTTAAAGCAGTAAGTATTGACAGATGTATCACAGATGTGATCTATGGAGTATCACAAAAATTAAACGTCTCAGAGCTCTGATAGTTATAAAAATTTTCTCCATGATATATTATTCAGTAATAGAGATTAAATTACTACCAGTATAACATTACATTAGTTTTTAAAAAAAATTTTAATTCCAAAATTAAATATTTGTGCAAGAATAATGTTTTTATAGAGTATTTACCACTATATATCTCTTTTCCATCTTCAAAAACAATAAATTGCTTCTTAAAGGTTAAGCATCACTTAATTTTCATGATGTGCTTGCTAGAAGCAATATTAGCTGGTCTATGCAGACATTTATTAAAAGGAATTTAGTATGACAGCGGTACTTTGATTTTTTGCTCAGGATAGAATCTTGAATACTAAAAGCATGATTGCAAAAGGTGTGCCCTGCCTGAGATCTGAATGAGAAATTGATGATTCACACAAAATATACTACAAATATGATTCAAAGATGTGACTAACTTTAATGAAGAAAATCTATATGAGTGGATAATAAAAGGCCTGTTGTGCATCAGCTTATTGGCTTGGAAATTACGAAAAAAATTTAAATACTGATAAAAAATGCTAAGAGCAATACAGATAGCAATGATGATTATAAATTGTAAAAAAAGAAATTTATTATGACCACCAAAGGATTAAAATAATGAGGTTTTATTTATTGCAAAAAAAAATTCTCAAAAACTATAACAAAGGGATAAGGAGTTTCACTGTGGCAAAATGTTTATCGTTAAAAAAGCAAAATTCTTCAAAAGCAAATAAATGTAAATATAATTTATTCTTTCACTAATTAATAATATTTAAAAAGCAATATTTAATAATAAATTATCATTTTATCATTATTAGCAGACACTCAACAAAAAGTATTACTATATTATAGATAGAAAGACAAAACAAAGGAAATAAAAAAATTTAAATATGAGTTCTGGATGATATACATATGCTAAATACAAATCACAAGCTGGTTCTACAGTTGGTTTCTTTGATATTTTGAAATAGTGCACTTTACTTCTGTAGCAAATTTTACTTTTTTGAAAGATTTCAAACCTTGCTAATTGTAGTTTTCCATTGTATTCACTCTTATTCATATCTTTCCAATGAAAGCAATTAGTATTGTACTTCTTTAGTGTCATCTTTGCACAGTAAATAGTCTAATTTTTCTATGAAAACAATATTACAGTTCACCATAATTTTTTTTAAAATAAAGTAATGTAATCAAAAACAACAACAAAAACTTAATAAGAGTTTTTAATTAAATTAATAGAAAAAAATCAATGTACTTTTAAATATAATTATTTATAATGCTATTAAAATTATATATATACACATATTTTCTACATAGGTGTGATGGAAATTGAAGATTAGTAAAATGCAAATAAAATTTTCATTTTTTTTTAAATTATATTTTCAAAATTATGGTTAAGTGATAATATGAATGGGCTGGTCACCTTATATGTACATTGATAGCAAATGAATACTGAGATTTTGTATATTGGAAGTTAGAGTATACTCCATTAGTGAAATTGTGCAGAAAATTTTCTGACTCAAGAATTCATATGCAAAAATGTTATGAGACAAGATTATTTTTAAAGACCACACTATATTATTATTAGTAATCGGACTGAGTTTTTTGCTTTTCTATAAAATATAATAAAGACTTTTTTCTTTTTCAATTATAATGAATTGATAAGTGAAATCCTGCTTCTGTTAATGGTTAATGTGAATGGTGATGACAATCTTTCTATCTTATTTGGGAACCTGATTGATTTTATTTTAGACTATAGAGTCATGAATAGATTATGTTACACTAAATATTTAAGAGTGGATAGTCAGTAGGGAAACGAATTGTCTTGTTCTGGATAAGAGATTTGTTTGTACTTTTGGTATATATGCAACAGGATGATCTATATGGGCAAGCATAGTTCTATGAGCAGAAGATAATAGTATATCTATTGTAAAGATATTGGGATGATTTGGTAAAGAGTGATTAATTATATGCAGGAATTTAAGATAATGCAAATGTTACAATACACCTTTATTCCAGACAGTAAGCTCAATTGGTTCTTCAAAATCCTCATAAATCAAAAATTTCACATAAAAAAAAAGCAATTATAATGAGTTCTTATGGAGAAGAAATTAAGGTATTACCTTAAATTCAAAATATATAAAAACTTGATTAAAAAAATAAAGTTTGAAATTGAAAAAAAAGAGAAGATAATTAATGAAAAAACAATTTATTAAGTATATTATTATTAATGATAATAAAAGTATTAATCTGTGGGTAGACGTATAAAACATTTCAATAATTATAATTTTTTTTAAATTTATAATTTCTTGATTGACAATCCATTATTCTGTTCCTTACATAGCATGTGAATGATATTCTCTGAATCATGATTAGTTAAATTAAAATTAAATATATGAAAAAAAAAAATTAACTCAACACAATGTGCATTTTAAAATTTATTTTTAGTGCACTTTATGTTCAACAATCAAAATTTTTAATATCTAAGCAATAAAATTTTGCTTTTTTTTTTCAATGCTATTAATTTTTTTTAAAAAATTAAAGCAGCAGTTTATGAATATACTTTATATAAATGCAATTGAAATTAAATAAATATTGGATAAAGAAATTTAATATATAAATGATTGATTTAATTTTAATAATGTAAATGATTAAATCTTTTTTGCTGATATTGTATTTTTTTATCATTACAATAAAAATTACCATTATCTTGAATATGCCAGAATTTAACTTATGAAATTAGTGATTAAAAATTGAGCAAATAAATAATAATTTTAATTTAGAAATTAGTAATTTTCAATCATACAGAGTTAATTATTAACTGTATAATGTACAAAATCATTTTTCTTTCTTTTTTAATTCAAATTAGTTTACAACTAAAAGGATCATATTTTTGTTGCAAGTAAAATTAAAGTTCATAGGAAATTTACTCCAAAAATTGATGGAGTGAATATATTTTAGCTAATGATATTTAATATCAATACATTTTGTTGTTATATACAATCAGAATTTATTTTATTTTTTATTTTGCCGATACTGCATTTTTTTTTTACAATTCCATAAAAATAGTCATTATCTTGAATATGTCCAAAAACAAATTATGAGAATGACTTAAAATTAACAAAATAAAATAATATTTTTAACTTTTGATCATATAATGTTGATTATTAACTATATAATACACAATATCATTTCTTTTTTTTTTACCCAAATTAATTTACAATTATAATAACTATTTTTCCTGCAAGTAAAATTAGAATTCATAACAATTTTAATCCAAAATTGATTGAGTGATTATATTTCTGCTAATGAGTACAATTTAAAATTTATTATTAATGCATTTTGTTATTATAAGTGATCAAAGTAAATTTTTGAGTATGTATTGTACTGAATGAAATTTACATTTTTTTTCTTTTGCTTTTGCAGTTGTTTATCATAAAATATTTACTTTGGATATATCATAAATGAAAACAGTATATTGGAAGAATATTAGTTGAAATTTAGGTATTAATGATATTTTAATTCTATAATGAAAACATGATATTATACTGTATAATGAATAAACTCTGTACTATATTTCTTATGCATGAATGTCATTATTTTATTCATGGCTGACATAGCTTTAATAAAGTAACTTTCCTAAGATGTCATCTATCTTGCAAAATGGTAGCCATTTTTAAAAAAATGGCAGATATTAAATAAAAAATTTGAAATTTTTTTTAAAGATTATAATAGCTAATAATCAATTGTAAATCAAAATAGTGACTACAAATTGATGACAATTATTATCACAAATCCTCACAATAAAGGTCAGTTGTATTCCAGGATAAAAGTGTATTTCATGTAAACAAAATTAAAAGTGATTGAATCTTATCTATAAACATCTGTAAAATAATGTCATTGTCAAACACAAAATTAATTTAGGATAAAACTTTTGGCATATAAAATATGTGATGGACTCATTTTATTAAAAACCTGATTAGAATAATAAATAATATATTTAAATTGTGTTTTTTAAATAATGTTCATAAATCAAAGTTCATATCAGAGAAAGGAATCCAAATTTTTTTTGTCTGCATTAATAAATTTCATTATTATTTTTTTGTTATAATAAAACTTTGTTATTTCTGTCCTGATAATTAATATATATATATACATATACATAATGCATGTCTATGTATAAATACTATGTGTATATTTTATATCCAAAATGAATATGTAAGTTATAATTGAGCATAAATTTTAATATTGTATTTAGTTTTTGAACCTGTTTTGCATACAGTTTGTTCCACTTTTTTTTTTGCATAAATTTAATAAATAGATAAAGTCTATTTATTTATTTTTTTATTTATGATATCAAGAGAAGTTTAATGCCCAATATTTATGATATATAATCTAAATGATATGATTATTTTTTTCTTGATGTCAATTACATGAGGTGGATGGATAATAGCCTTCACATGGCCTATCCTGAAAGTTGTTTGCCTTTGTAGCAAAGTCACTAATCTCCACATAGAAATCATATTTTGTCTTGATGAACTCCTGGTTGAAGTCAGCAAATAATGAAATTATATAGGAAAACTATTGACATGAATATTGGCCTTATTATGGTGAACAGATGCACCAGGGTTACATAGGTAAAGATCCTAAATTATCAAAATAAAAAAATGACTGCATAATGTTTGGAACTAAGGGCCATCTCAAATGCCTAGTGTATTTTCTACAAAGTATTAAAAATCAAAAATGTAGTTCTACAAGTTAATTATTCAGTACAATGTTGATGTAGTTGCACTTACCCATCATTCCGCTTATAATTCATATCTTGATTTACATTGATTATTAATAGATGCATTGTAAATATGATGTTGGCCACTTTTGTTTTAAGCCATCTTGTAAAACAAAACAACTTCTACTAAAAGAATTTATTTTATTTTATGTATACAATATTTACAAACCTCCCAAAACAAACTGACCCTACTCTCCTATTTCAGATCTTCCTATACCATCTGTATTTATAAAAGATTTAAGTTCTCATGGTATTCCATTTGGTATATATTAATGAGAATCAAGTAAGTTGATTTAAATGACATGCATTTACTTTATAATGCCTAGAAGGAGAAACAATTATTGACTTATATTTTGTTTTGACATAAAATAATTTATCATTACCCACAAAAGTACTGATATTGGATCATTTCTCCAATAATCAATATAAACCAAATCTACTCTTAGAATCCACATTCCAAAAGTTGAAAGGTAGTTCTGTTCTGAGATGGAATTTAAAAAAATCAATTTGGAGTTGATATACTGAATATCTTAAAAAGAATATTAATAGAATCTCTCCAATTTCCTCTTGCTACGGTAAGTTTAAAAAACTCAAAATAATAGCTACTAGTGAATTCATTCCTCATGGATATTGAAAGCAATTCATTTCATGATTGGAACAAAACCAGCAGTGATCTCTATGGCTAGTTTTTGTCTACTAAAGATCTGGAAATTGATAACAAACTTGTGAAATTACTGGTTAATGCCAGAAAAGTAGAAAGAGATTATGAAGAAACAAAACTTTACAAAATCTAGTCATAAGGCTTGGGAATTTTTATATAAGCTAAATAAATGTAAAAGTAACATTAAAAAACACTATTGCCACTGCTAATTAGGCTGTCAATTTCATATATCAGACTTCTAAACCCAAGACTGATAAAGTGATAAAAAGTATCATTAAAACAGAATTTCAAGTTTCTCTTTCACAATGTTTCTTTAAAATCAATCTGATAAAATTAATAGATGTTGGTGAACTTTGAAATTACAAAAATATTCAGTAAAAAAAAAAAAAAATTAGCATAAAAGTAAAACTGTCACAGTCTTAAAAACAAATAAACCTAGCAATATTCCAAAAAAATCAAGAAAAACCTGCTATGAACAAGTTTTATCTTTAGGAACAAATTTGAAAATAAATTAGAAACTGATATGAACTTTTTTGATACAATCTTAGCTTATGATTTTGTTTGAAAAAATAATCTTTGAAAAGTTTCTAAAATTCTTATATACACAAAATCAATTAATTTATTTGACAAAATGGTTTCCAATAGAAAAATTCAAATAACACTAAATAATTATAGCAAATACAAAATTTTACAAAATAACAGAGAGATATACATGGTTCAGTTTTTTCACCTATTATATTGAATATATTTGTCAGTGATTTTTCTGAAACAAAATGCAGAAAATTCATTTATACTGATATTGTTTTGACTTCTCAAAAAAGATCTCTCCTGATATAGAAAAGTTTCTCAAAAAGAATATAAAAAGATTGAAATTTTTTTTCAAAGACCAGAATCTTATTCCCAATACAATGAAGACTGTACACTTGATTTTTCATTTAAACAACAGGGAATCATCTCCTAATCTGAAATACAACTTTTTGCTGCATAATTCTATCCCTATTTTCTTCATTTAGCTAAAGTCAAATCAAAATTAACTTCAAGAAATAATTTCATTGGAAAACTGGTTATCATTACTTGGGATTATAATATAAATCCTTCATGGATAGTTTTATTAGTACTAGCACATTCTGTTGATGAAAACTGTGCCAATGTTTGGAGAAAAAAATCCCACACTAAATTTCTGAATACTCAAATATTATCAAGAGAAATATTACTGGCATGCTCAAATCTATTCCTTTGTAACTTTCATACATTTCTCCAACAAATATCAGAAGTTGCTTTACAAAAAATATATATAAAGCTGTTAAGTAGAATGGACTTTATCAATAATTCAAAATGTAGATTCACCACTAAGAATTGTTTCAAATCAAAATCTTTTTTTTTTTTTGATGTTTAATAAATAATCTACAATCAAAAAATTATGACATTGAAAAATGGAATTCTTACGATATTCCACGCAATTTTTTTTTCCACATCCAAAAATAAAAGCAGTTAAATTTGATCTTCCTAGACACAATTGAAATCTCATAACAGATTCAGAATAATCTGTAGCTGTTGCATTTATCTGCTTCATAAATAAAATTTATCAGTCACTGATTTAGTTGTGGGAAAACACAAATTATGAACATAATTAGTGTTACCATATTTATGACTATAATGATAGAATTGAAGGAGTTAATAAAGCCAGTGGTAGAATCTATCTCCTGATTGAATTCCTTTATTTATAATATTTTGTTAATAGCTAGTTGAGCTGTTAAAAAAAAAATCCAGATGCTAAATAAATGTCAACTCCATAAGCACTTGGGACAATCCTACATTTTCACTTATAGTGTATTTTTTTACTGCATTTGACTTAAAACTTATAACAAACTTACCTATCTTTTCTCATATTGCAGACTAATCCAAGAATATCTACCATACTTTCTTCTTGAAGCTGCCTCATTCCAATGCTTGTGGCAATAAAACAACCAGATCGACCAATACCAGCACTACAAAAAAAATTGAGTCATATTTTTAAAATATGTAGACTAATTCAATTTTTTTTTTTTTTTTTTGCAAAGCATAATATATGAATTATTTGAAAAAGAACCCCAACAAATTTAAAATTTATCTGCTACTCAAAAATAATAAATTCTCTTTTTTAATACAGGACTTAAATCTTAAAACAGGGTGCAATGATTAAGTTATGAAATAATCAATATCAGCAATAGTTTTCTTTGCATTACATCTCTAAAAATTTAATTTAGCAACTCATATTTAGAACTGCTGTATAAATTTTAGTGTGACTAATGGTAAAATTATATTATACAATAATCAACCTTACATAATTAAAAAGAATATCTTAATCTTATCTATTATATAAGAATTCATAATATGAACAAAGCAAAACTCTCCATACAGTATTACCACCCTGTGCCAACCAGAGTAATCAATGAATGCCAGAAGGCTTGTGCATAAAATCCCTATCTAATGCTTACTCATCCAATATCCCCAGACTAGTTTCTGGTTTGTGGCCATCGTCAGTGAGGGGCTTTGGATCTGAGAGCACTGCACCTAGATCTTAGGATCTAATGCAACCCTCCAGCACCCACCTTTTAACTCTACTTAACTACAAAACTATGAGAATGAAATTTAAAACACAAAAATATTTTCAATCTAAGCTTGGGGTCTTTGGCTCTTTAACAACCATAGCCACTACTATCCTATTAGGCAGGATTGGTGTTAAACCATTAAGCATCACATGATCACTATCTTACACTAGCACACAATTGTTTATAAACAAAGCAAAACTCTCCATACAATATTGCCACTCTGTGCCAACCAGAGTAATCAATGAATGCCAGAAGGCTTGTGCACAGGGTGGCAATACTGTATGGAGAGTTTTGCTTTGTTTATAAACAATTATGTGCTAGTATAAGATAGTGATCATGTGATGCTTAATGGCTTAACACCAATCCTGCCTAATAGGATAGTAGTGGCTATGGTTGTTAAAGAGCCAAAAACACCAAAATGTATAGGTGCTGAACTGAGTTCAGACCCATATGACTATATAAGCTATTGAGCTTAGATTGAAAATATTTTTGTGTTTTCAATTTCATTCTCATAGTTTTGTAGTTAAGTAGAGATAAAGGTGGGTGCTGGAGGGTTGCATTAGATCCTAAGATCTAGGTGCAGTGCTCTCAGATCCAAAGCTCCTCACTGACGATAGCCACAAGCCAGAAACTAGTCTGGGGATATTGGATGAGTAGGCATTAGATAGGGATTTTATGCACAAGCCTTCTGGCATTCATTGATTACTCTGGTTGGCACAGGGTGGCAATACTGTATGGAAAGTTTTGCTTTGTTTATAAACAATTATGTGCTAGTATAAGATAGTGATCATGTGATTCTTAATGGTAATTCATAATATGTTGAATTTAATTTGCTATAATAAATTAATTTAACTAACTATACAATTATAAATACACATAACATATTAAAACAATATTAATTACATGAACAAAATCAAAATTAATAATTATAATTCCATCTTTGATATTATTTAGATTTAAAAATATATAAAAACGTTATTTAAATTAAAATAAAACATCATATTTTTTTATACACATTTAAAAACATAATGTTTATACTGAAGTATAATTTTTATATACTAATATTTATAAATATAATATTATAAAATTTTTCAAAGATAATACTGTGAAAATTAATTGTTAAAAATAAATTAAAACTTTCTATTATTGACCTGATAAATTTAATATTCTTTTCAATCTAGATATATATAAAAATATATATACAAATTTTCTCAAAGAACATTTAATATTGCAATCAATTAAGTCACTAATACTAAACTTACCAAGCTTAAGCATCATATTAAAATAGCTGATCATAAACTCTCCAGATTATGTTATGGCTTAAACATTACACCTGTGGATTGCAAATGTAATGTTTGCATTCTTATGCACAGTACAAACCCCAATTTCTTTAAATGGCAAATCAAAGGCTGCACAGATTTTAAAGTATGAAATATTCATAATAAAGTCTAACATTATTATATATTCAAAATATCTTAAAATAATTCACCATAACGTTTGAAATGTAATAAGAATGCAGCATACTTATGTCATGCCTAAAATTTAAACAGTTTTAAATTTGATATTTAAAGTGATTAGGATTTACATCCTGCATTTAGAAGCAAACATTAAGTTTGCGATCAGATGAAAACTAGTATTGCAAGTCATGATATGATATTACTAAAGAGCTTATGCTGGTTTATTTAAGGTGATGTCAAAACTTGGTAAGTTTAGTATTGTACCAGTCGAAAAACCCACCACCTGAACGCAAGTCGGATCCAAACTCAGCTGAACCAAAACTGAATTCAAACCCAACTCACCAGCTCAGATTAGCATAAATCGACGGCACAGTTCTATGCGCCAAGAAACTAGCTCAACGGTTGGTGAGGATCAGAGACCCCTAAACTGACATTAATATCTGATAATAAACTGACTAAAATAATTTTAAATCGAATCATATGTATATGTTCGGGTTGCCAACACAGACAGCGAGTATTAACATTAAAATAAGCATAAAAGAATTAAGAACTAAGAAACCAAGTGTGTTTAGAAAATATTTAATAATAATAATTTGTTTTGTTTGAATTTTAAATAATGATTATATTAATTAATTCTAGTCCTTAAAGTTTATAATCATAATAAGAGTGGCGGTCCTTATTATATGCCAATGAGAATTACGCAATATTGGAATTCTATGTCTATGCTCCCAACAAGTAATAAAAGGCAGATAAAGGTATTCATTAGTAAAGGGAATTATTAATTTAATTTTATACGAAAGAATGTGATATTTATTTCACATTCGCAAATCCATTCGTGAAGAGCAAAATACATATTTTAGGGCATAACTTTAATCTTTATTGGAAACTTATTTAATATGAGATAACTGAGAATTTGTTTGACTTTAATTGAAATCACTTCATCACGAATTATGAGCATCAGAGCGGGCTTTACTGGAACAGAGAGGTTATGGTGCTGACGAATTATGAGCTATAAAGTGAAATTGAAAGATGATGGCTAGTCGATAATCGAAGTCCTATGGCGGCTTGATCTGACAAGTCTTATGCCCTTTGACTAATATGAACAGGAGAGGAAGTGCTTTCTTCCTCGATAATTTAAAATAACAGAAATTATCACCGACCAGCCTAACAGAGGGGAAGATTGCCCTATGTCAGCAACGTTGAAGATGATGACTTACTAGTCACCGTTTGAGAACTAAAACCCAATTATAGAATGCTCAACGTGATGACTTGATCAAATGAATTAAAGTCAAATGAATTTTTAAGTAAAACTATTTTAAAGTATTTGTAAATCATATTAATTATGCCCCAATCATCGTGCCCTTCCTGAATCTTAATAGAAAATAATAAAGTTGAATTAGAATATATTTATTTGATTCCTTTATCGGCCCTTTGCTAAAACATTTTAAGATTATATTTGAATAATAAACAAATATTAGTGAAACGAGAAAATAGCGGTGGCATAGATTAGAAACGGAGCTAATAATTTATTATTAGCCAATCATAAAAATAACACACATTTAATAATTTATTTCGACTCGATGAGTGATAGAACTGTATAAATCTAGTTCAAATGGGCGAGAACTACTATTAGAATTAATATTATATTATTTGCGTGAGACAAATAGAACAAAGGAGCTCATCGAGTCGAAAGATTATTGGCATATAATTAAAATAACAACATTAATAAATTACACAAATATATATATATATGATATAATAAATGAACCTACAAACAAGAAAAGAGAAAGTTTAAAGACTAGAGGTTGAGAGAACTACAATATAAATTTACAGTAGTATAAATAAAAGGTTTTATAAAGATTGTTACATTAAAGAATAAAAGAGCTCTAAAAGGGAGTGTAAAGTAAAGTTCGAAACTGGCCAGAAAGCTTAAGGTTCATTATGAAAACATATTACCCATTCCTTCCGGGGCTGGTTCTTAGGTTACACGTCCGAGTTGGTAAAAAAAATGTAGGCACGCATTTAGTTGATTACTTGAACAGCATTTTAGTGGCTTTTCATAATTTTAGCAGCATGATTGATCCGGAAAAGATTCGGCAGCTCCATTGAAGATTTTCAGGGGACTTCAGGAACCGATAGCCAGATTCCTGACGTTTAGCCCCTTACCATGATCGAAACACTATTTAAATTTATGATTTTGAAACGCACAGAATTCACTGCACTTCTCTACAACAAAGATGGCTTTTCTTTCTCCAAACTTTTCAGAGCTATATATATACTGTCCCCTCTGATGCCTTCAGGCTAGCGCTTCTTTCATTATCAATGTTTTTAGATACATTCCTTCGATAAGGCTTTCAAACTCATTAACTTGAATTCATTTTCTAATTAGAAAATGAATTCTTAAAATCAGAAAATGATTTTAATTAGGAAATCCTTATCTTTTTTTCTAATTAATAAAACTTTAACTGTTGTTTTTGAAAAGGGAAAATCTGAAAGCTTATCGAAAGAATGTAGCTTTTAATCAATAAAACTTTAACAAATTATTTAAAAATAAAATCAAACATTCCCGACGCAATGAAACTTTAAACAATTATATATATTTAAATATTTACAAATATATATGCACAATCCACGCAGTTATAATATATAAATTCATGAATAATTCTATCATGAATTTATTAATAGAATTGATCAATTTTAACCTGAAACTAATTAATTTTAGTATGCATTTATAAAATAAGTTTCCTTTATGGAAATTAGCATGGATTGAACGTATAAAGCCCCATTGCATCGGAAATTTAAGGATAGTATTATGTGTTTGAAGTGGGCTTATGGCTAGATGTCATGAAGCTAGGATCGAACTCAGATCCGACTGCTTCATTTTTCTTTTCACTTCAAAAAAAAACGATGAAAAAAAAATGGCTTTACTTATACGTGATACATTCGCATAAGTGTACTTGACTAATTGGTAGACTCTGGGAGAACAGCATTAGTGTGAATAATATAATCTGTACAAAAATTATACATGTCTCATTGCAATCATTTTTTAAAAATATTATCTAGCTTATAAATAGGTCCATTAAACAAGTCGCATTTCCCTATCGTCGTGTCAGTCAGTCGTCTGTATATATATCTGTCATTTAATGGTTGTCCTATTGTTTCCCTGGATCAGGTGGCAAATATGGTTTTAACTTTTGATAATGGTCGTAGTCTTGGTCCTTTCTTGTCGGTGTCAAGTTCCAGTAATCTATTGCTGTCATTAATTCTATGGCCTTTTCTGCGACTGAATGCACAAAAAACAATTCTTTAACATTATCTCGATGAGCGATGGGGTTCTCTCCTGGGTCTCCTTTGAAAATTTGAGTCTGTATTGAGGATCCAGGGAATGACATCTGTAAAGTCCTCATACTAAGTTGAGGATTCATCATCTGTCCCATTTCTAATTTTGGTTTTATTTGACTAATAGTCTGAACATCTTTTTCCCTTTCTGTATTTATATCAGCTTCTTCGACCGTTTCTTGATTTGACTCATCTTCTCCACTGTCATCTTCTTTGCTGTTGTCTTCTTTTGGTGTGGTCTGATCATCTTCATCATCTATTTTTGGGGCTTCAGAAGGATTTATTTCTTGCTGATGCTTTATATTCTCTGGGTTTAAGTTGGTTTGGATGCCTCGTGCTTCCTCAAGCCTTAAAATCCTTTCCATCATCATCATCATTAGCTTCCTGTCTTCTCTCATTTCTGAGGATCGTATGTAAAGTGTCTCTTCCCATTTTTGAAAATAAGTAAATAATATAATATAATAAACAATGTGAATCAAACTTATGGCACTCTCTGTATACTTAAATAATAATTTTTCTCTTCAGTACATTTAATTAGGTCTCTGACTATTGGTCCCATTGTCCCTATCTTCATTAGCTGCTGCGTATTATTTTCCCAATCTATGTAATCTGTCTTTTTTAGTTTAGTTTTAGTTTGCCTACGTTTTCTTGGTTAGCTCTTTCTATAAATTTTTTGAATGAGACATGTATTTTATTTAGAAAAAACTATTAAAGATAAGGGAAAAAAACATTATTCACTTTCCCTCTGTTCAACCATTCTCCCATGTCTGAAAAAAAAAACTATACAGATGATTAGTGATATACAAATATTTATACATATATATTAGCAGGTATTGTATTGGACACATTTGGTTTTCATTATTTAGACAACTACTGTGCTGACAATCAAATTTGCTGACAAATTTATTTATATGGGCGCCAGTGAGCAAAATGAGATCAATAGGGCATGTGAAATAACCCATTGACCCCCAAACTACATATGACTGACTTAACTTTTGATAAAACAATTTAATTGATGATGAGTATTTATTATTTAATAACAACTGACGTGTTCCTGACCTGAGTTTAAATATAGGAGTTCACTACTTCATTTTTACTAAGCATGAGGCTTTCACAAAAAAAAAAATGTCAAAATTAATATTACACCAGAACTTTTATTTGTTGATATCATTTTTAATCTTGCTAGCATGAAAGCGTATAAACCATTTAAGCATTTTGCCAACTGCATCTGGCTGCTTGGTGTACACAAAAGGTCTTCACCTGCATTGAGGTTACTCTAGAAATTATTGTCATTAAAGTGTAATGTCATACTGCATCAGACCGCTTGACATATAATTCCCAGTTTGAGGGTCTCGCCTGCTTTGAGGCTACTAAGAATACAGAGTGAACATTAAATATATGTGCTAGCAAGCAATACTTTGAAATTTAAAACTTTTAACATGCTATCATATTGGATATTTGTAATTATAAGACTGAGATACATATAATTAATTTTGACATAGACAAAATATTTCATTTATTTTACCCCTTGCTTTGATCTGCTCTTACTACTTTTCTCACGATAATTTTACCCCTTGCTTTGATCTGCTCTTACTACTTTTCTCACGATAATTTTCCTATTGTCACGAACGCGTATAACACAAACGTATAATATATATATATTTAAATAATTATTCTAACTAACGAATCTTTTGCTGAAGAACATTTAAAAAATAATCTTTAAAATATTTACTTTATAAGAAAGAAGATTACAAAATGACATTTTAATTTATTAAATCATTTCAGTTATGCGTTATAAATCGCATAACTTTTCTTCAAATATATATAACATTCTACAAAAATATCTCTCTCTACAGAAACATTTAATTTATCGAGATCTCAATTGACTGAGTAACTAAGATCATAATTGCTATCTCTAGGGTAAGTGTGGGGTTTATTAAATCGAGCTCCAACGATTGGGCGACCAAAAAGATAACCATGTACCGGTCGAAAAACCCACCACCTGAACGCAAGTCGGATCCAAACTCAGCTGAACCAAAACTGAATTCAAACCCAACTCACCAGCTCAGATTAGCATAAATCGACGGCAGTTATGCGCCAAGAAACTAGCTCAACGGTTGGTGAGGATCAGAGACCCCTAAACTGACATTAATATCTGATAATAAACTGACTAAAATAATTTTAAATCGAATCATATGTATATGTTCGGGTTGCCAACACAGACAGCGAGTATTAACATTAAAATAAGCATAAAAGAATTAAGAACTAAGAAACCAAGTGTGTTTAGAAAATATTTAATAATAATAATTTGTTTTGTTTGAATTTTAAATAATGATTATATTAATTAATTCTAGTCCTTAAACAAAGTTTATAATCATAATAAGAGTGGCGGTCCTTATTATATGCCAATGAGTATTATGCAATATTGGAATTCTATGTCTATGCTCCCAACAAGAAATAAAAGGCAAATAAAGGTATTCATTAGTAAAGGGAATTATTAATCTAATTTTATACGAAAGAATGTGATATTTATTTCACATTCGCAAATCCATTCATGAAGAGCAAGACACGTATTTTAGGGCATAACTTTAATCTTTATTGGAAACTTATTTAATTTGAGATAACTGAGAATTTGTTTGACTTTAATTGAAATCACTTCGTCACGAATTACAAGCATCAGAGCGGGCTTTACTGCAACAGAGAGGTAACGGTGCTGATGAATTATGAGCTTATAAAGTGAAATTGAAAGACGATGGCAAGTCGATAATCGAAGTCCTATGGCGGCTTGATCTGACAAGTCTTATGCCCTTTGACTAATATGAACAGGAGAGGAAGTGCTTTCTTCCTCGATAATTTAAAATAACAGAAATTATCACCGACCAGCCTAACGGAGGGGAAGATTATCCTACGTCAGCAACGTTGAAGATGGTGACTTACTAGTCACCGTTTGAGAACTAAAACCCAATTATAGAATGCTCAACGTGATGACTTGATCAAATGAATTAAAGTCAAACGAGTTTTTAAGTAAACCTATTTTAAAGTATTTTTAAATCATATTAATTCTGCCCCAATCATCGTGCCCTTCCTGAATCTTAATAGAAAATAATAAAGTTGAATTAGAATATATTTATTTGATTCCTTTATCGGCCCTTTGCTAAAACATTTTAAGATTATATTTGAATAATAAACAAATATTAGTGAAACGAGAAAATAGCGGTGGCATAGATTAGAAACGGAGCTAATAATTTATTATTAGCCAATTATAAAAATAACACACATTTAATAATTTATTTCGACTCGATGATTGATAGAACTGTATAAATCTAGTTCTAATGGGCGAGAACTACTATTAGAATTAATATTATATTATTTGCGTGAGGCAAATAGAACAAAGGAGCTCATCGAGTCGAAAGATTATTGGCATATAATTAAAATAACAACATTAATAAATTACACAAATATATATATGATATAATAAATGAACCGCCAAGCAAGAAAAGAGAAAGTTTAAAGACTAGAGGAACTATGATATAAATTTACAGTAACATGAATAAAAGGTTTTATAAAGATTGTTACATTAAAGAATAAAAGAGCTCTAAAAGGGAGTGTAAAGTAAAGTTCGAAACTGGCCAGAAAGCTTAAGGTTCATTATGAAAACATATTACCCATTCCTTCCGGGGCTGGTTCTTAGGTTACACGTCCGAGTTGGTAAAAAAAAACCGTAGGCATGCATTTAGTTGATTATTTGAACAGCATTTTAGTGGCTTTTCATAATTTTAGCAGCATGATTGGTCCGGAAAAGATTCAGCAGCTCCATTGAAGATTTTCAGGGGACTTCAGGAACCGATAGCCAGATTCCTGACGTTTAGCCCCTCATGATCGAAACGCTATTTAAATTTATGATTTTGAAACGCACAGAATTCACTGCACTTCTCTACAACAAAGATGGCTTTTCTTTCTCCAAACTTTTCAGAGCTATATATACTGTCCTCTCTGATGCCTTCAGGCTAGCGCTTCTTTTATTATCAATGTTTTAAGATACATTCCTTCGATAAGGCTTTCAAACTCATTAACTTGAATTCATTTTCTAATTAGAAAATGAATTCTTAAAATCAGAAAATGATTTTAATTAGGAAATCCTTATCTTTTTTTCTAATTAATAAAACTTTAACTGTTGTTTTTGAAAAGGGAAAATCTGAAAGCTTATCAAAAGAATGTAGCTTTTAATCAATAAAACTTTAACAAATTATTTAAAAATAAAATCAAACATTCCCGACGCAATGAAACTTTAAACAATTATATATATTTAAATATTTACAAATATATACACACAATCCACACAGTTATAATATATAAATTCATGAATAATTCTATCATGAATTTATTAATAGAATTGATCAATTTTAACCTGAAACTAATTAATTTTAGTATGCATTTATAAAATAAGTTTCCTTTATGGAAATTAGCGTGGATTGAACATATAAAGTCCCATTGCATCGGAAATTTAAGGTTAGTATTATGTGTTTGAAGTGGGCTTATGGCTAGATGTCATGAAGCTAGGATCGAACTCAGATTTAATTGACTATAATATTAATTTTTTTTTGGATTAATCAATTTATGTAACAGTTCCAGTTGAGTTTTGATTTTTTTATAATATAGTGCATTAATTATTAAATATTTAATATTTAAGACATCATGATTCTAGTTGAATTCAATGAAATTAAATCACATTGTTTTATTTTATTTTAATTTATAGAATATATATATATAAATTCCAAAGACGAAAATGACCTATATTATAAAAAAAATATCAAAATGTATTAAGAAATAAATAACAACTAAAAAAACAGTAAATTTTAATAACAGAAGCAAAAAAATTACATTTATATTGAACCGGGTGGGGTAGGTAGATTGAATAAAAAACACAATCTAGCATAACATTTTTTTACTCTTTAATAAAAATAAAAACTTGTGAAAAGCAAAATTGTAAGACTCACTTATATATAGAAAAAATATGATACAATTATTTATTATAAATTCGATCTACTCCAACTGCAATTTAATTATTGCACCACACTGGTCCCTTAGGCAGAGAAGCATAATACCCAGAAGGTACCTATGACCAGGCCAAAACTATATAAGGTACATAACTCCAACCACATTTCAAGGCCAACGATCTTGACTGCTGGATCAGGTGCCAGCTAACTACCTGAAGTAGTTAACATACTCTGAATGATGGCAACTAATTCAGCACCTGGGAATCCAACTAGCTCAATGGAAACAAATGGAATAAATTATGTGTCTAACTTTGCTAAATTGTTCTTAGCGGTATAAGTAAAGAATTGACTGACAATAACTAACAGATAAATACTTTATTTTAAATAAAATGTTTAATATAATTTGTAAACTAATTTTATAATTTTTTTTTACTTAAATAAACAATAGTTTTATCCATAATAGCTACACATACTCTTTATAAAACATACAACAGTAATATAATATAAACATAAAGCATTAAAATAAATACAAAGCATTAAAATATGCACATATATTTTACCATAAGCTATCTGAATGTTTATGGAAGTTCGACCAACATTTGTTCATTACACTAAACCTGCACATAAATAGTTCATTTTATGTTGGCTATAGAGTTCATTTATTATACTGACTGGGAATATTCAAAGATTGCAATGGCTACCTAAATTAATATCAGAAATTGGAATAAGAAATGTTATTACCTATAGAATTTTAAAACGTGGTGGCTTCTCGCTCTTTACTGCTGCATGTGGATTTTACCAACTGGTTGGATATTTTAGGCTTCTGTTGCAGTCCTGATAATTGCTATTATGTGTTACTTCTCTTTCAGGTAGTTAGATATTCCTCTATTAGATGGGAAGACTGCTGATGTTCTTGTAGATGGAGGTTGGAGTTCATCACATGCTCCGAACTGCTTAGCACTGCATCATATTAATTGAAAAAAAAAGTCTAATAGGTGATTGACTTTAGATACGTGAATGACTGCCTGACAAAATTTTCAGCCTTATTTATATGATGACCCTGTTGATATCCTTTTTAATTAGTTTTTAAATCCAACCACTGCTTTGATTAAATTCTTTCGATAAGATGCCTTTTAATTAATCCTGTTGTTCATGGATTTTAATTAGTAGCCATTGCTAATCCTGTTTTTATATAACTTATCAGTATATGCAATCCTTGAGTTTTAAAATTTAATTATATGCTTTCATATTTTAATTTTTCAACATGCACACATATATTTTATTTAAATAAATGGAAAGAGAGATTTTCTTTTTTTTTTTAGTTTTAAGATTTTTCTTTTTTTTCTTTAGCAGTTTACTTTTTTGCTAAGTTAATTTTTCTCCCCCCTCTAATTACTCTTTAATTCGGAAAACTTTATGAATTGATTTTTAGTAAACTGTTTTAAACTAATAGTAAAAAAACTCTTTAAACTTTTATAGATTTCTTCTTTTGTTTAAATGAGATACTTTAATTTCAAAATCTTTTCATTGTTTATGGAATTTATTTTTTAATAATTTTAGACAAAATTATTTACAATATGAAGCGCTATTCATTAGCGGTACAATATAAATAAGAGAATATAATAATTCTCATACATCCATAGAAACCTGCATGCATGCATAACATGAAAACAAAATATTAAAATGTAATTAAATTGTGTATAGAAATTTAAGTCACTGTATTTGAAAGTCAAGCCAGGATTAATGTTCTAAAGAAAAGATTATCATACATTATAAAAAATATATTTTAATAAGAAGAAATCTTGCATATTTTTGTTTTTAAAACCTTTTTTTTTTAAAAAAATATATTATTTACATAAATTTTGACACAGTAACATTTTTAAAACTATAATGTTTCAATAAGTTTATAAAATATTGCTGATGCTTTATATTTACACTGTATTTTTAAATAATAAAAAAAGAGTAAATAAAACAATGCAAAGTAATTATAATTTTAAATATTGAACAAAGTCACAACAGAAAATAATATTTGTAAGTTTAAATAAGCAAGATATTTTTTTTAGTTTGTAAATGGATTTTTACAGTAATTAAAATCACACAATGAACTATCATTACATAACAGCAATAATTGTATATACACCCGAGTCTCGTTTTATGTGGATTATTTTAAAGCGATTCATATTTCTTTTTAATATCTTTCATATTTCACTTTTTTTATTAGATATCAATAAATTTAAATTATTATTAAGTTATTTTGATATGAAATACTTTTTTTTTTCAAAAATATAACGTTATATTAGCAGCTAACGTGAATATGGCCTGAAGCTGTATTTAGAATATTAGCTTCTATATCAATAATCTACTTATACTAATGAGTAAATAATAATAATAGATTTGTATTTACATATAAAAATATCGCAATAAATATTCAAAAATTTTAAACTTTTTAAAACATATTTTGTTAGATATAACAAATAAAAATTTTTTTAGATTGTTAAAATAAAAAACGAAGATTTTATTGATTTTTTAAACTGAAAATAATCTTTCTAATGATAATGTATAATCGTTTTGTTTTGATTGCGACCTCATTTTTTTGATATAAAAACAGAAAACCATTAACACAGCACAAGACTTAAAGTGGCGCTAGTTGTACATTATGTCACGAATCTGATTCACAAATAAACGCATATTCTCAAATAGTGGTAATGATAAAAGTATGTATAAAAAAATGTAAAATTAAATACTGTAGTTATAAAAAAAAGTTTGTCTTGTATTAATTTTTTTCAAATATTTGAAATTTTTTATTAGTCATACTTTTTTCCTTATTTTTTTAATGTGAATTTTAAAGTAATTTTTCCTTGTTGCTTTTATACGATTTCTGAAAATTACTGGAACATATTCCCCATTTTTCAAGGTAAGTTAAGTCTATTTTTAGCGATTTCTTTTGTGCGCATTTTCTGAGGAACCTATCTACCACATAAAATGAGACCCAGGTGTATATATATGATAAAAATAACACATAGAAGCTTTTTCTAGTAAACATTGTTTGCCTTTATCAATATAATGTAAAAATATTTAAAGCTTCAATGTAATGCGAGACATTATGGTTTCTACTTTCTCGGAGTCATGAATCTTTCAACCCCTATGCCCAGAAAAACCTGTTAGCTTCATTACCTTCCCTTTCCATTCCCCACCCTAAGTTTTTCCCATCTTCTTATCTACCCTGCTCCATCTCATTTCCACAACATTATCTTTGTCTACTCTATGGCCTTTATATCTAAATCCCCCTTATCTTTTTCCAAACCCAGAATAAAAACCAAGATCCCACTTTCTGTACAATCACTTTGTCTATATTTATTCTCCTACAACTTCATTATTTGTACCCATTCTGCTTGTAAGCATTTACATTCCATTGATAGATGCCTAATAATTTTGATGCCTTCCTTCCTTAACTTGCAGACTAAATCACCCATATTTCTCCATTTATGTGTACATTTCCTTGTTGATAACGATCCTGTTCGAGCCTTAAACAGTAAACTACTCTCCTTGCTATTATCATAAATTAACTCACACCTAATATTCTATTTACTTCTATATATATTTAAACTTTTTACTCGTCATACTAGTTCTCCATCTCTTCAACTCCCTACTTTTTATTAATGCATTTATTCCTCTATCATATTCCTTGCCACTATAACACTCAGCAATTCTCCTAACACAACTATCCCACCTTTTGTATGAGTATACTGACATAAAGTCTTTATCCAAATCTTCTGCACACCATACTATCTTTTTTATCCAATTTATTGCCTGTCCTTTACTCACAACCCAATTAAATACTATTATGGCTATTCGCTTATTATCCATAAATTGAAATCTATCAAACATTTTCATTTTGCTTTTAAAACTCTCATATAAAAACTTGACCATCCCATTTCTCCTTGAATTGCCCACTTTGCCAGCCACATATCTGCATCTAATGCATGTCTTCCTACTTCTCTCTGTATTTTTTCTAAGTAATCTAATATGCCATTACTAATAGACAACACATCATTCTCATAAGTTATCCCTGCTACTGCCACTTCCTTCCATACTATTCTTGCTACATATTTATTATATGAAAACACTTAATTTCTTTATCAGTTCCTTTCTTTTCTTTGCTTCACTTATTTTTTTTCCTCACATTCATCCAAACAATTTCTCTGATTTAAGATAATTCCTAAATAGTTATACCTATTTACCATATTTAACTTTATATCCCCCAATAAAATATCTTTTTCTTATCTTTCCCCAGTATTTATCATCATTACTTTTGATTTTATGTCACTAAATTTAAACCCCATCTTTTTACCTACCCTTGCACATGTCTTCATAATAACTTCCATATCTTCCTTACTTTCTGTGCACAAGAACATATCATTAGCAAATAAGACATGATACTATATACATTCTCTTACCATCTATTAATGGTATCTCTATCCCTCTTCCTAAACTTTCTATTGCTCTCTCCATTTCTCTCAAATATAACAAAAATAAAATAAGTAATATAGTGCATCCTTGCCTTAGTCTTACCCCACTTTTAACTCTAACTGATTCTATATTTACTAATTGATATGTATAGTAAATTAATTTCATACAATCTCTTAATAAGATCCACCAAAACCCCATTCAATCACAAATTTACTAGACATACCCATAATCTATTTATATTTATTCTATCATGACTTCTCTATATCTATAAAGGTCATATATAACTGTCTACCTGTATTCCTATTCAAATCTATAAGTTGTTTGGCTACAACTAAACTATCTCATATACGCCAATCTGATTAAAAACCTCCTTGCATTTCTCCCACTATATTATTTTCTTTCATCCATTTTGCCATCCGTCCAACAACCATATGTGCAAAAACTTTATATAACACTGACATTACATCTATTGGTCTAACTTCCTTATCCTTTCCTTTAAAAAATAGCCTCATTCTTATATTATTCCAGCTATCTGTAAATTCTCTCTTCTGTGCCATCTTATACATGCTAATAGATTTAATTTTGTCCTATTTCCTAAATTCATTACTATCTCTGCTGCCCATCCATCTAAACCTCTTGCCTTTCCACATTTCAATATCTTCCCTACCTCATTCATTTCATTGTCTGTAAACCTAGTATTTCCATTACTATAAGCCAGGTGTGTTCAATATTTTAGAATCTAAGAGCTTTTTATTTTCTAAATAAATGGCAATCAACTAAATGAAGGGAAAAAGCAAAATGAATCAATTTATAAATGAAATAAACAAATATAGTTAAAATTTCAAACAAATTTATTTAATGTGATGATTGACATTGAATATTTTTGAGTAATTTGTTTTGCAATTAGAAACAGCCAAGCAAAAAGTCATTGAATGATTTTCAGTAAGATATTTAAATTTTATATAGTTCATATGAGAAAATGATGATTCACATAAATATGTGGATGCAAACATGAATGAAGTCTAATGAGTTAGGATTTGTTTGAACTAAATTATAGATTTTACATTATACTACAAATATTAAATGGAATGTAGTAGATTAAATATATATATAAGAAAAAAATGAATAAAAAAGGTGATAAAGAAGAGGCTGAGATACTGATCATTAAATTACCCAAATAGGGGTTATTAATTAATGGGGTGCATGAGACAATGACACGATAAAATTCTTAAAAATTAACAAAAAAGATAGACATAAAAAAAAAAAAAATTAGATAATATTATTATCAAGTTTCCTAAATGGAGTTACATTTAGAATTAAAGTGCATTCCCATTTCAAATGATAAAATTGCACAGTCAATGGAATATAAAAAATTATATAATCCTAAAAATTTTCATAAGAGTTAATAAATTTAACTATAACAATTAAAAGGTAATGTATTTAAACTTCATCCTTTTTTTCAACTTGAATATAAAATAAATAAGTAATAACATTTGTTTAGAGATATTCATTCATCTTCATCATTTTCTTCAATTGGACTATAAGATAAATAAATAATTATGTGTATATAAGTAGGTATTCATTCATTTATTATATTAAGTTATTCCAAATTTTATTCTTTCTATTAAATAATCTATAGAAAATATTTTACCAATTAATGTGAATTTTGTTAAAACTATTAAAGGTCAATTCAATTAATTTAATTAATACTTTCTGGGTTCAAAAAAAAAAATCAGATTATAAAAATTCTATAGCTAAAATCTGTAATATACTGTGCAAATATGATAAATGAATTTTATTATAATCAACCTACTGAGAGAAAATCATAAAATAATATACTTTTGTCTAAATGCTCTGTGCAAAAATAGCTATGATTAGTAGTTATAATAAATAAAAAAAAAGAGCCATTCATTAAAAACAAATAGAACTGGTTTAAAAAGCAGAAAATGCTCACACTAATTATGGTTCATGAAATCTAATATAAAACTCAAACTTACAATAAATATTTTCCAACTTGTAATAATTTTTGGGAAAAAAAGACATAATTAAATTTCAACTAAGCTAAATAGCAAATGAAAAAAAAGAGAAAAAATTTAATTATAAAAATGACCTTCAGTAATTTATATAAAATTCTGATTTTCAAATTCAAAAGTTCCCTATCACTACCTCCCCCAGATTTTTTTTTGTTTGTAACTGCTATATAATGATAATCACTGCAATTCACAATAATTTAATAAATTCTGGTATGGGGGGGGGGTCATTTTAAATTGCAATTACCATAGTTGCCATATCTCATTTTGATACAGCTTTAGATAACTGTCAAATGCTAATCTGATTGTGGGATTATAATTATCTTCCACATTTGTACAAGACATTTTCCTGGTATCCTATTAATCATAAAAATTCTCTTTTTCTCTTTTATGACTTATTACATATTCATATTTTTAGTTATACATTTCCAGCTTTTATATTAAAAACAGGAATAAATTACAAGGAAAATTTTCTGTCAATGAATCAATAAAAAAAACACAGAAATAATTAAATAATAACAATCAAAACTATATATATATATCAACTACTATAAAATAAAATTTAACTTAATGTTAAAAACACAAAATTGTAATCTATCAGTTATGAAATTTCTGGACTATAATGTACACATTTAACAAGTATAGTAGACATAAAGATGATGAAATTTACAATAATAACTCAAATATAAATGGATCATTATAATTGCATTGCATGCACACTAAACTTTACATTTATATATGGACTCATGATATAGTGGTAATGCATCTATCAAACATATCTACAATCAGAATTTCAATTTTGGCCAAAAAAAAACTTATATTTCTAAAGAAAAAAAAGTTTGATTCTACAGATTTTCAGATAGCCATCACATAGCTAACTTATATGACTACTCAATATAGACAGTCAAACAAGAATGGATAAATGCTCAAACTCTCACAGCCTATTAATTTGCAACTCTGATGAGTAATGTTTCTGCTTCATTGTTCATCTATACTGAATTGTCGAAGAAGCCTTTACTTTGCAGTAGATTATTTAAAAGCTACTTTATCTTTATAGACATATATGCAATACACATACATCAGGATCTTTATTTAAATTACTAACAATCAAACTGCTGATTAATATAAGATAAGCTGTGGTACAAGAAATTCTATGCTTTGTAATTATGTCATTCCTGGTCACAGTTGTCAGCATTTAGAAGTCAAATTAAACCAAAATTGTCTTGAATAAGTATAGCAAAAAACAAAACATGTATTATATATACATATGAATGTCATGCTGTATAGATAATTCATTTATTTTTAAAATGGCACTTTAACTCATAATTTTTATTCTTTATAAAAATCATATATATATATATAAAGCCCAAAGAATTCGTGTACAAAGATTTTAACATGAATTGATAGATACTTTGAGGATATAATAATTACATTTTTACATTAAATTGAAATGAACTATCTTGATAAATTATTTCAAATTTATTCTTCAGAATGTAAAATAACTTTTGATTCTAAAAATAAAATTAAGTTATCTATATAATACTAATTACATGTTTTAATATTAGTTTTGTAAAAGAAATTGGTCGTATGAAATATGTTCATTAAAAATGTTTTTGCATGCAATGTTTACACATATGCACATGTACAAATTGGCCAAATTCAGCTGATAAATATATTTGCTTTTCTATCTTTTCACTATTATTATTAAATAAATATTTGAAAACAATTATTATATAATTTAATATTTATTTTGTAAGACCCCCGGTTGGGATTTAAATGAAGCAACAAAATGTTCTCATTTTTATAAAGAGAAAGAGAGAGAAAAACTATTATCAATAACCAGTAAGCAATATTATATTCACTTTACTCACTTTATTCAAAATTTTATGTAGAATTTAAAATTAATTTTAAAAATTCCTATTAACACTCACATAAAAAATTTAAAATTAATAACTTTAAAAATGTTTGACTTTTTTATTTTTTACTTTATAATAATTATTACATTTTCTCAATTTTACTATTTTTTTATGGCTAGTTTTAGGCAAGACATCTTACTACATAATTTAATTTTATTGAGAAAATTGCATCTGCAATCAAATGTACAAAAAATGTCAATACAGCACTTTAGAAGTTAAGATGTTAAAATTTGATTCTTACTTAAAATAAAACTAATTATTATACTAATTATCCAAAGAGTTTGGTACCATCTAAAAAAAAAAATCTACAAGTACAAAAATAACACAATACTAGACAAATGTAGAAACACAGAAAAAAGTAAAATTATACTTGAATTATTATATTTGATGCTATTCATTGAAAATAATATGGTCATATTTGTATTCATATAACAAAATCCAGAGTCCAGGCAAAATGCACCAAAGCTGATCGAGATGAGACGGTGAGATCTCGAATCTGACCAAACTTCAACTCATTTACTAGTATTCTGATTTAACACCTTATGAATGACATTTCTGAGGTTACACTTGGTCTCAATTTCTTCAACAAGCTGGCTCTGAAGAGGGAGAAAGACTCAGGGGAATTAACAGATTAACTAAGGGTTTAATAGACTACTTATAAGCTAATTATATTAACTAACATAATGCATATTATACATATGAAATCACTAAAGGAATTTGGGTAATTTGGAGTTTGATTGCGAGTAAACAGGCATGAAACACTTATAATTTAAAATAGGTTTATTAAAACAATCAACTAATTCAACAAACAAAATGATATTAAGTATTCAGTGTTATTATATATACTTAACACATGCAGGTGTTACATAGAGATTATTATTAATATAGCATTCTAAATGGACTTATATATGTGTTGTGTGGTCAATAAATCATGCCTATCATATTCTAATATGCCAACTATTCTTTTCTTGGTTTGTTAATGCTATAAGTTAAAATTCTAGCCAAGATGATTATCATATAGTATTAAGATGGCTGTTATAATTACATTAACAGATGAGCAAATAAATAAGCTCAATATACAGATTCAACCTGGTAACCAAGATTATGGTTTCAGACTAATGCTGAAGCATTAATTATAAGGAAAAAAAGAACTTGTTACTTTTAAGGTCACATCTATAGACTATGGTGCTAAAAAAAAAATGAAGTTAAGGTGCACGGGCTTCAGCATCAAATGCTTGGTGCACTAAGATTGCATGGCTTGCTAGTATAATAAGAACATATTTAGTTCAGGAAAATTGGATAGCTTTTAAACATGGTCTGGATCCTCATGTTCCATTTCTAAAAGATGCCATACCCGAACTGTGTGGATGGGAGCATCCACAACTGCAAACCCATTAGAAAGACATAGCAAAATGTTAATGCCCCAATGGGTGTTTAGTAAGGACACACTTGCAACAGATAAGTAATACAAATATGTATATAATAATTAATTAACTGCGCATAAACAGATAGTTTCTATTTGCTAACTAACTCAACTCAGTTATTAGATTAGCATATTAATCATGCTGATTAACAAGGGCTAACTAAATTATGAATCTAGTTATATGCTGAGTCTATATATATATATATATATAATCACAATTACCTTAAGGAGGAGACAGTATATTTAATGGCCCTAACAATATTAAAAATATAATTTTAATATCATCCTTAGCTAGGATCTTACTTCTAACTAACAGATAATTCATAAGTTTTAATAACTTATTATGCAAACCTTAATAAACTATAATATAAATAACATACTGATAATGAGCGCATAGCAATCGGTTGTGATCTATCAGAATAGGATTTTGAAACAATGATTAACACTGCTAAGTAGCATTCCTAAATATTATAATGGAGAGTTTAATAATGACCTCTCCTTAAAAGTTTACTAAAAATAAAATATTTGCTGCCTCAAAATATTGGCACACCATAACATATATATTAAAATAAAAGGAAATAATAAAGTTAAGACAATAATTATAGGCATGACCACAGTTTTAAAAAATTTAAATAATAACTAAGTACAATTACCTAGATTAAAGAAATGAAATTACATTATTCTGAATCCAGGCAAGTTTATACAATTTACTTTATAAATGATTAATTTTAACAGAATTTAAAGAAATAAGATTGAATGTTCAGTATTTTAAATAAGCTAGCTTAATATTAATTTACAGGTTTAAGATTAATTTAAGAATTCTGCGGTTTTGAATAAATATTACCGATCTTCTTCTGCAGCTTGGACTTCAGGCACTTGAAGGTAAGCAGAGTGGCACTCTTCTCTAGACAGGTTGCTTGGTGATGGTGTCTTCTTTCAACAGCAGGTCGTGGTTGGAAACTTTCCATCTCAGTGATGATGGTCACATGCCATTGTGGCATGTAGGATGGGGTTTGAAATGACTGTTCACCCACACAGGAAAAATGGCAAATCAATGGTTTTCCTACTTGATCATCTTAAAATTCAATCAGGTGTGGATTCTAATGGCAACATGTATATAATTTACAAAGTAAGCTTTTGAGTGTCAAAATATAGGGTATTTATACAAATTTTGAAATCCTATACTATTTTTGCCACAAGATGGATTCATAGCAGATGAATTCATTAGTACTTGTTTACTATTTCATTTTTAATTTGTAAAATTGACTTAACTATTATTTAAAATTTTAACTCAAGTATTTTTAATTTGACTTAGCCACCTCGATTCCCTAAGGATTCTGAAATAGTGCCATTCAGTGCATTTTGTTATTTACTACATTTTAATTTAAATTTCGAATTTAGCAAATCTTTTCAATAACATTCTGTTATATATGTATCTTGGTACTATGTAGATTTCATATATATATATGTGATTCTTAATGTAAAACTAATAAATTTACTTATTTTTAATAAAATAAATCTAGAATCTAAAATATCTAAATTTTAAATATAAATACACTGGAATATATTATAACAATCTGGAGAATAGGGAGACTTAACGTAATCTGCACTACAGGGCGCCACCAGGCATTTGAACCTAGACAATTTATAAAGTAGGCAGATACGTAAGTAAAAAAAAAATTTTTTTTTAATTTTATTTTATATATTTTGATTCCGGTCGTTAGCCCATTGTCACTAGCTCAGTGGAATAGCAGAGATTTATATTTTACAATAAATTCTTATCTAAGAATATATAAAAAAAGAATAAAATAAGCCATTGCCAATAATTATACACACAAACATTTATTTACGCACATATATATATAAAATTTAACATTATTATTTTAGTATATTTACTTTAACATTTAACATTATTTTTAACTTTTATTTTAGATTTTAATTTACATTTTAATTTTTATATTATTATAAGTTCGCACAGATGGGTTTATAAAAGTTTGTTTTAAAATGTTGAGTATAGATCGGTTACATAGATTACACGGTCAAAAACATTTCAAAATAAACATAAACAATCAAAATACAAAGTCATTGATACCGTCAATTGCAGAGGGAATACAAGAAACCCAATGGTATTCATCATAAGATACCGCATTGACACCAATAACTTAAAAGACATCCGAATAAATACATTTTAGATACTCACCGTAAGGTATCATTATTTACCGAATGTCTATATATTTTGATCAAATATGAAAACCAAAAACATAATTAACCGATAACAAATCCATGCAACGTCCATACCCAACTTAAATTTAATGCATTTTTATTTAGAGTGTCGAGTATGAATAGACTACATAGATTTGCATTTGAAAGAAAATATTCTATCCTTATTTAACCTTAGGCCAAAAATTCACAGTCAAACCAACGTCAATCCACCTGATATATCGATGTATTCACTGTAATACGAATACGACAGCACAAATAGGTTAAGAGAAAAAATTGACTCTCACCAGATAGGATACTACATCTATCTGACGATAAGAGCAATAAAAAAAAAACTCCATAGGAAGGAACAGCGTTCTACATCTTATAATCCCTTCCATAGGCAAAATGGTTGTGTGCAGCGTAAACAATTCTGCACGTAGTGAATCTCGTATTACATCTACTAATTACACCAATATATCCAATCCATTGACCCAATTCAATTACAAAACGAATAACCTAAGATTACCCTCCCCTAATAAAACTTTACAAATCTATATAGCCATTCACGCCCGACTTAAGTTTAACATTTATATAATATTAAATTAGCGACAAACAACAATCATAAATAAAACTTAAAAGAACAAAAAAAATAAATAAATGAAAATGATTTTAAAAAGAAATACATCAAATAAAAAAAAATTAATAAAGAATTTAGTTTGGTCAAATAGGATTCTATTTCTATAAATTAAATACTGGGAAAGTTTATATTTTAAAGTTCTTAGTGTTTTCAAATTAATATTGTTCATTAGATTTTATAAAGTTCTTATGGTTTTAACAAGTCCGTAGTTTCTAATTTCTTGCAGTTGCTTGCCATTTGGAGCCAGTGTTAATTCCCTCAATGTCCTATGGTCCTCAATCTAGGAAAACGATGTCATTTCTCTTTCATTTTTTAACGAGATTGAAAGGATTGAAGAGTGCGTCTTTTCAATCCCTTCTCCTTCACTCCACACTAAAACATATAGTCAAATCTCTTCTATTTTCTTTACTCAAGTAAAAATTTTATTATCAAACTTTTTCTTTTATATGTAACTTTAGGATCCAATGGACATTGTGTCATCGATGATGATCCTTCCGTTGAGGTCCGATTTCCTGATGGATTTCTCTCATTTGCTATTAGTTTCTATTGTTTTCCTTGACCGTTGCTTATACATTTTAAATGCCCAAGGGCTAGTTTATATTTAACTAATTAAAACAATCATTTCCATTTTTCAATAACATTAATTAATTTGTTTTCCAAACTTAAAGATATATTTTTATCTCTAAATCTTTTTAAGTTTTTGCTTTATTTTTAATAAAGTTTTATTTTAATAATTTTTTTCATCTGTGCGATTATATATATATACGAGTTTAAGATGATTTTTTAATTTTCAATTCTTAAAAAAAGAAGTTTTATTTGAGAACTTTTATTTTTTTCATGTTTAACAATAAAAAAACAATGTAACGTACGTATGTGCCCGTTACAATATGTATAAACTGATGATATATTACAGTCTTTTACTTGCATATATATGTGTGTTGATACATATATAACTATGTCTATGCTTATATACACATAATCAGTAGGTTCAAAACTAGCACAGATGGAGCTATGGAGTAAAATAAGTGAAACACATAGTACACAAGGAATACATCGACAATATATTTGCCAAGCCAAAGTATATATATATATACAAATGTATACTTTATTTCAGTGTTTAAATTAGTTAAGTAAATAATGTTATCAGCTAATCTATGTTATTGTTGGGAGGCTTTTTTTTTGCACAGGACAATTCAAAGTTTTAACTTATAGGTTGTTGTTTTTTAATATAAAACAATCATAAATAATATATAAGACATGAATCCACAAAAGCAAATTAATCAGAATTTTTAAAAGTATAGTTTTGCAATATAAAACATTGCTATTTAAATTTTTTTATAGTTTATCCCTCTCATTTATAAATTGTATAATGAAATATAATAAAGTGAAATTCTTATTAATTAGTTTTGATTTTTAAAAATAAAAGAAAATACAATACTTCTGGTCATTAGGGAATATAAAATCTTGAAAAATAGTTTTTAAAAAGCAAACTATTTATTAGCATAATTTATTAAATAAAGGTTTTAATAACCAGTATATATAAAAAAGATTTATTTAGTTGCTTTATATTCCTCGATATTTTACCATCAATTGCAATTATCATAGAAAGCTTAGAATTCCTCTCATCTCAATGATTCTATTGCAATGTCAATAAATACATAATTTTCTAAGCTTCCTTTCTGTATCTAAATATTATTAAGAATTATCTACCACCAACTGCAATATCACCCAACTTGCAAAAATGTTTATTGTTTTATTTCAACATTTGCCAGTTTTCTATTGTTATTAAAAATGAAAATAAATAAATAAAAAATCAAAATAAACCAAATTTTAATTTTTGGTTGCAGTTCAAAATAAAATGATTTTTTTTAAAAAAAGATAAAATTTTAAAGAGTTTGTTTGAAAACTTATTTTAATAGGACACAGCAAAAATATATATTAAATAATCTAGGATTTTAATTATTAGATATAATACAATGTAAATCAACTTCTAATACAACTAACTCATTACAGTTTATAAAATTTCCAAAATCATAACTACAAAGTCTTCTAGCTAGCCCTTTAAGCAATGCATAAAAACAATACAATTTTCCATCTATTTTTTTTTCATTTTATTGCTCAAATTTTTTATTTGTTATAATGTTCAAATGAACAAAACCTCATTTCTCTAATTTTTAACATTTTTTATTCTGGATATGAATTCAGTAAACAAATTTAATTTAAAAAATAGAATAATAATTTTGCAAATAAAAAAGGATTAATAAACTGAAATAAATTCCCAAGAAATAAAAAACTGCAGGCTATATAAATATTCAAAAATAAATAACTAATGATGATTCCAAAATTTAATATTTTTCATACACATCTTCAAATAATCAAAATTCTCTTTAAAAACTTAAAATAGAATTTATAATTATAAAATAAATCAACAAAATTTTACAAAAATGTTTTTGATGACTTTTGACTGGAAACATTTTTATTCTTTAATATCAATTAAGTTTTACTTGATTAATTTTCTCTAAAAATACAAAAATTCAGTAAAATAGAAATAAAAATAAAACCTTTTCTTCAGAAATGAAAAATGAATAAAGTTATAAATAATAATAAAAAATAAACAATTCAACGCAAGCATGCTATCACTTTTCAACTCTGCTCAATTTGATTAAGTTCTATTTTTTTTTTTTAATTTCCATTAAGTAAAGATACATTCTTTTGTTAGAACTTTTTATCTCTAGTAATTCCCAATATCTAACTATTATAGTCAGGACTAACAATTCACAAAAACTCATTTTTTAATAAAAATTTCTATGATCAGAAAATGAAAATGGATTCCAGCCATAAATAGCAGACATTTTAACTATATGCACAACATAAAACATCCGGAAAATCATATAAAAATTAATTAACAACAAATTTTGCTTTGAAAAGTTCTCAATATATGTAATAAATGTGGTTTTAATTTCTCCTTATTTGTAAAAATGAAAATACTTAATTGTAAATTATTAGAGAAAAAATATAGTTAGTAATAAATTTGGCTGAACGTTTTCGAGGAACCGTGCCTCACGGTTCCTCGAAAACGTTCAGCCAAATTTATTACTAACTATATTTTTTCTCTAATAATTTACAATTAAGTATTTTCAATATATGTAAGTAAAATATTGAATTACCTATTTTTTTACTTTCAGAATATATTACTGACTATATTACATTTAGAATTACTATTTTATTATAAATGAATCCTAACTTTATTGATATGAAATTAAGCATTTGAAAATGTTCATTATTAAAGAAATATTATAATTGCAGGTTGACTTTGAAATGATAATACTTATTAATTAAAAATAATTCAAAATCTAAATATGTTAAATGTTTGTCTAGAAATCTTCATTATTAATTTTTTTAAATAAAAAAAAAACAGATGATTATATGCACAAAAATTCTTGCTCATTTATTTTCTTACCATATCTATAGATTTGGTTTATTCCTTTCTATCAATAACAATGACTTTACAATTTTTCATTTTCTTGGTTTAAATTTTTTAATGATAATTTCTTTTATTTTCTGATTCTTCAAAGTTTATCCATATTCAACATCTAATTTCAATATTTAATACTATTTATTTCCATTCTCAATATATTTATAAACTTACCTTTTAATAATAAATTTTTAATGATTGGATTCTAATAATTATTTTATTTAGCAGCTAATTAAAACTGCTATGATTATCAAATAATTTTATTTTTGAATCCATTTTTTGGTAATAACACTTTTTAATAGCTATAATCTTCAAGATAATTCTTTGCATCATAAATTATTAAATTTCTCTAGTATAATAAAATATTTATTTTTTACTTTAAAAATCATTTATTATTGATTTAAACTTACATTGTTAATTTATATAATTATTATAAGACATTTTTTCTGGTGTTCATAAATCTTTATTAGATTATACTATAATAATTTTATTATCTTTGAAATATCACATATAAATTTAGGAAACGGTAAGTTATTAAAAAGATCAATTGAACTTTACATTGCTGAAGCAGAATAAATACTTTGCGGAGAAGAATAAATTGAGAATCAAATATTCATTAAAATACTGTACTTCCAAAATAGGCAGAAAAGTTAATACTAATCTTAAAAGTTCTTTAAAAAATGTATATATAAATTTTAAAAACTTAACTTCAAATCAATGATCTAATCACAAAATATTATCTGTTATTTCTTTTTGTACTGTGTGAAATTAGATTTAGTAGCACATTTATGGTCTTAGTTCTTAGTAAAATGAAAAAGATAATAAAAAATTATAGGATTAGCCACCAAAGATTTGTGACAAATAATTCACAATCTCAATAAGTCTGGTACCATTGCCACTTAGATAGCTAAATAACAATTAATATTGGATAGCTAGCAACTCTGTTGTATGATATGTTATGAAAAAAATTTCCTAAGCTTGCTTATAAACTTTCATCTACATCTAAAAATTTCTAATCCTCAGATTTGAATCTTGGGTCAAAGTCATAGTATGTTAATACAAATCAAATGAACATATAATTTTCTGTTTCTAAAGAATGATTCTGTCATCTATTGAGTTTTCAAACTGCTCACCTGTATGTTTGTTATTGTGGTAATGGAGTTTAGCCATACCACTGCTGGTTATTCTCTTCTTTCAGCACAAATCTTTCTGAGCATTATATATATTTTCAAGAATTATATCATAATTTGAGAAATTTTAATATGATCACTTGTGCTTTAAGCAAAAATTCAGTTCTAATTTAATAAGTACCAACCAGTTTGGTTTTCTTGCTATCAATGACATTCTTAAAAATCTTAACCAATAACTCAAAAAAGCATTAATATTTTTCCTATTTTCCAATACCCACAGAAAACATTATAGCTTGAGTAATTCTGATTTCCATTTTTAAACATATATTTTTTAATATTTCAAAGCATATTTTTGAGGCTTTTCATTTCAGCTCAATTCAGGATTAAGTCTGCAATAAATCTCTTAACTGCTAGATATTCTTTGTCATTGATAAATGTTATGGAAAGACAAAAATTATTAATGATATCTATGTCTTAATCACAAGTTTCAAGATCAGTTGCTTTTGAAACCACCATAACTTTTGCTTTATTCATATTCAGGAATAAACCCATCCTTCCCAATATTTGTGATGTCATCAGTTTATTTAAGATTATTGATGTTTTTTTTTTTTGTTTAATCTTAATTCACCTTTACTTTAATCTAAGCTGCCTTTTTTCTTTACATATTTATTATACAAATTGAATAAGTATGTAACATTATGCACTCATATCTAAAACCTTAACCAATAAAAAATTAGTCTGCTTCACTATGTTTTAACTTTTAGTTCCCCAATCCATATAAAGATTTCACTTAAGAGTATTGAAATATTCAGACATACATATTTAACTTTGAACATTCAATAACTTAGCATGATCAATTAAATTAAAGACACAGTTGTAATCAATAAAGCATGTAGAACTCTTTCTGGAATTTTCTGACTTTTTCAATTATCCATCATATATAAGTAACGAAGTATTAAGTTCTTTGATTTTTTTTCCAAAACTAGCTACATTTGGCTTATTTCTTTCACATTATAGTTTATTGTCTATTAAGTATTTTTACAAAAGATTTCGGTGGTACTATCAAAATCCATTATAAAAGATTTAAAAAAAAAAAACCAATATCAATGGTGTCCAGTGTTTTGGTAATAATAATTGTTAGCTATTTGAAGATATTCAAATACTCTAACTGAGCACAAAAGTTCGATTCAATTATCTAAACTGAGTTTTTTTAAAAAAAAATCGTTATTTAGTCGAAAAGAATCAATCCAGAAACTTTGAACTCTTAAATTTACTACACTATCATTGCACTAAATTATACAGGGTATTATTTCAATCTAGTCAGAGTAAATCTTAAGCTTAGCTGAATAAAATATTATAATGCAAATGAAGTGATATAGGATTTGTGGTTTAGTGAATAAAAATGTAGCCTATGAAGCTAAAACAAACATAAAATGAGGACTTATTCTGCATGTGTGTAAATAATTTTGATCCCAATTTTTTTTTTAAATACATATTTAAAATAGTGAATTTGCTTCAGGCTACCACTGGGCTCCAACAGGTGATGGATAATAGAATGTGAATAACAAATAAACAGTGCCCAAACAAGAGTTCCTGCTGCCTTGTATGATAAGACATTGGTTCATTAAAAGCTAGTATTGTTTCTGATACAAATAATCTTTTCTGTTTCCTATTTTTCCATTTTCAGTCCCTTAAGTTATTATATGATTCACTTGTCATAAATCTCTCATGACAGGGTTTGTGCAACATTTCAATCCTTTAAGTACACACATAGCATTTCTAATTCTTCATTTTTCTTTTCTTTCTTTTTAGTGCAAACCTTCAAGAATTAAGAAAGCAATGATGGAGACTGGGTTAATAGGGTGAAGTCTTTAGTAATGATCTTTGTTCAAGATAATATAATTACTATTGAGTCAATTTGGATTTCGGTGAAATAGTAGTTTCAAATAGTAAAGATTGTATGTTTAGACAATCCTATTTGAGTATCTTTCTGAATACTATGGAAGTGGAAGGATCTACAAAATGTAGTCTAAAAATAGTCTGTTTTCTATAGTCTGGCTAGGTTGTCATGCCTAGTGGAATACAGTGGTAGAAATAATAGCAATAGTAATAATATCAATACGATATTGGAAAAGCAAGAGGCAATGATGGTACTAAAGATAAATATTACAAATCAAATTTTTTTCTTAAATATGGGTACATGGAATGTGCAAACTTTATTTTTCCACAAACTCTTTAAACCAGAATGGAGGAAAGTACTAATAACCAAGGAGCTGTCAAGATTTAATATTTATATAATTGCTCTTAGAGACACAAATAAAATTTAATAGAACAAATAGGTGTATACAAGTGTTTTTTTTTTTTTTTTTTGGAAAAACAGATTAGTCAGTGAAAGGAGAAGGGATGATGTTGGATTTGTTATCAAATCTAATTTAATATCTTCTATAGTTAAAAATTTATAAGATTAATAATGTTATGTCTCACTTTGCACAATGGTATTTGCTCATTTTCATGGTGTCTATGAACTAATCTTAGATACAGAAAGGGAAAGCTTATATTTCTTATTGGATAGCATTATTACAGAAATACCATTAAAAAATTGAATTTTTCTTCTTGGAGACAAATAGGAGACTTTGGCCAAAAGTTATTGGAAATAATGATACTCAAGCTTTAAATTCATATTCAATTTTTGCACAATACATGGATTGATTATCAGAAACATTTTGTTTAGGGGGAAAAAACCACTATAATAGAACATGAATGTATTCATGTTTAAAACAATCATATATAATAGATTACATTATAGTTAAGAGTCAGAATACAAGAGAAGTTCACATTACATGAGCATTTACAAGCACAGATTGTTGGACAGATCAAAGATTAGTATGTTTCAAGATTAAAAAAATAATTACTTTAAAAAATAGATATGATTCCAAACATATTCACAACAAAAGTGATGTTCATTCTTTAGATGAATCTACTATATATACTAAATTTCTATAACTATTACATATTTAATTTGCTAAATTGGATCTTCTGGATTATCAAATATCATATTAGTGAATCATGGAAGTCTCTTAAGAAGAAAATGTTATGAATACAAATAAATATATTTTTGGTTTAATAAAAAGAATTAAGACTGGTTTTCTGACAATGATCATATTATTAGTGATATGATTAAAAGAAAATGTGGTATTTTCTGCTTAGCAGAATAATAGATTAAATGTAGAAGTTCCATTATAAATTTAAAAATCTCAAGGCACAACAAGTTCAATGACTGATAAGAAGACTTAAAAATGAATGATGGATTTAAACTGCAAAAAAAAATACAAACATTTACTAATCATGGTCATTCTAGATCCTTTTTTGATGCCAATGATATTTTGAAAAGATGGAAGAAATATTCTGATCAACTTTTGAAAATAATTATACAAGAATTGAGGTGATGACTTTTAATGATATATCCATTTTATCTACTTATTTAAATTTAGACAAAGATATTAAGTTTAATGAAGTCAGGACAGCTTTTTGTAATCTTAAAAATGGAAAAGCTGCAGGTCCTGATGGTAATTATATTGGAATTTTCAAGGAATATATAGACCCATTAACATGTATCACCTGATCTTAAGGATATTTTTTTTTGTTCCAGTTTTTAAAAACAAAGGGAATAGACAATATTGCAATAATTATCATTATTATCCACTGCAGCAAAGGTACTTTCAAGAATGTTATTGAATAGGTAGGTTGCTTCCAATCATAGATGAATGGTTACCAGAAAATATAGATTTAGAAAATCAGACAGCACTATAGACATGGATTTTGTTGCCAGGCAAATGCAAGAAAAATATCAGGAACAAAGGATTCATATTTTACTTATTTGGTAAAGTATTTGATTCAATTAATAAAACTTGTCTATGGAATTGTTTGAAATTAGTTGGTTGCCTATCAAAATTTATTTGTATTATACAGCTTCTATATGATAAAATGAAACAAAGTGTTATTACTACAGTTAAAAAATTTGAGGCTTTTAAAATGAAAACTGATATTAACTAAGAATGTCAAGTGCACTTATTTGCTTCAACATTGTTTTCAATTTTTATGACAGTTGCTTTTGGAACTGTTTGCAGCCAGCTTAGTGAAGCAGGGATCAAGATACAATACAAGTCTGATGATAAAATTTTTCATTTGAGTCAATTAAACATGAAAAACATGAACTTCTTGGATTATGGATTTACAATATACCAATAATTATGCTATTTTTGTAGTTCAAAAGACAATTTACAGAGTGTATTCAATATTTTGAACACAACATATAAAGATTTGGGTTTATTAATTAATGTTAAAAACAACCTCAAATTATTTAACAGTCAGTGACAAAAGAAATATTTTCAGCAACTTTTAACTCGGATAGTTATCAATTTGAGAATGTAAACCAGTTTTAATACCTTGATAGTTTTATAAGTAAAAAAGTGGACTTAGATGTTTACATCCGACAAAAACTTCAATGGGTTGCTGCTTTTAATAACTTGAGTATTCATTTCAAGGAAATAACTACTGCAGCTAACTTACCCGTATAGAGAGCTGTTATTTTACTTATTTTATGGAAATGAAACTTGGATATCCTATTGGCACAATATAAAGGCATTAGAAAAGTTTCATTTAAGGCTGTCCCATAAACATTTTTAAAATACAATGTCAAGATCATAAAAATAATCAATATGTTTTTCAATTTGCTGAATGTCAAACTATAGACTTCCACTATTGTAAAATTACACATTCAACATAAAAAATGAATGAATAACACAAGACTTTCTAAAAGAATGTTTTATGGTGAATGAGTATGGTTTTCATGGAGAAGTAGATCATGTCTATATTATAAGAATTATCTCAAAATCAGAGTAAAAGAAGTATAATATCAAATATTTCCATTGAAAAGATATGGTAGAGAATAGAAAACACTAGGGAGCTACAATTAGACATGGTATTGAAGATTTCAAAAAGAAAAGTTTCCTGATGAAAAAAACAAAAAAACATTGTTAAATACTAAGAAAACAGAAAAATAGACAAACATGTTCTATATGTAAACATATTTGTGGTTCACAGATTGATTTGTATAATTATCACAAGACTCATTTCTAAAGTAGTTTTTTTTTCTTCTCTCCTTTGGGGGGAGGAGAGTTAGAATGGCTATATTCGTTTACAAGTGCCTATTTATTACGAAGAATTCATAAAATATTTGACATATGTATGATAAATATTCTGCTTATTATGTAATAGGATTATATAATGGAATTAATACTTGATCATCATCATCAATGATAATTTAATATTGACTGTCATCACTTTATATTTTATTTTAGCATCTAATATTTAAACTATATCATAAACTTTAATGAACCTCTCTGCAGCATTACGATACAAAAATGTAACTTATTATGGGGGGGGGGGGATTTCTTCATAGTAAATGCTGTTGATATAAATTTAATAATTTCAATTTTTATTAATGACAGAAATTGAAAAATATAGTTTTATTTTAATATTATCACATTTATGTTATTAAAACTCAAAAGTTTATTATACTCATAAATATCAATATATATATAAAAGATATTCTCAACTAAACTTAATAAAACATCCTACTTCAGCAGCTTCTTTGCATTTAGAAACCATTATAATCTTTGCAATCAAAATGAAGCTTTTCTAAAATCATGTGATTAGGCCAAAGTTCATAGATGCTGAATGTATGACAATAGCGGTGTGTTCCCTGGACAGACATATTTCTTTTCTGTCTCACTGAACACTTAATTTTTTTTTTCACTAATTTTGTTGTTCTGTTTGCAAACACACAAAAGAAGAGATCATTATGTAAAACTAGATTTTAAAAGAGGATTTAGAAGTACAATTATAGATGTGTTAGTATAATAATGGATGTAGAGATGAATGATGACAAGACTGAAAACTAAAACGAATTCAATAAAAAGCAATTTTATATTGACTGATTAAGCCTCATTTTCTCGGACTAAATTTCATATTAAATTAAAAAAAAAAATGATTATAAAAAAAAATTCAATTTTAAAAAAAAAAATTTGATGAGACAATCCTTAATGCTTAAATTAAGTGTTCTTTTGTGATTAATAATAGCCCTCCTGAATGATTTCCATTAAAATAAATGGAACTGTAAAATGAACAAAAGTTTTTTTTATCAAAAAAATTTCTAGTTTTAACATTCAAATAGAGGAATTATGAATTGTATATTAAAAAAAAAAAAAAAAGAATAAATTGATAAACTCTCCCATTTTAGCTTGTATTTAATAATCCTCCAAAAAAGAGCAGCTAGGGAAGTCTTATTTACTAGGCTTGCCAAGTGCAGGGTAATAACGGTTTAATTCTTTTTTTTTATTCTTTTATTTTATAGCTAAGATCAACAAGATAGAGCTATTTATGGACAAATTTTGGATGGATAACTGTAATAGTGATAAATCTAAACTCATCAGAATCTTTAAAAAAAAGTAAAGTTTTAACTAGCTGGATTTAAATGCATTATCACTATGCAACAAGGTTCTTCTCATGTAAGGTGCATATATATCATTCTCACCATTACAAATCATCTTTTTAAATTTTTGTCAATACTTTAAAATATATTCATTTCTTGTTTTCTTTAAAATATTGGTTATCAACTGCAAGACAATTCATAGTGAAAAAATTTTTTCAGAATACTTACTACAAATTGTATCATAAGTGACTGGCAGCGTTATTAGATTTCACACAATCATGAACTTAGAACAGAATGGTAGTAACTAGATATATAATGACAATTAATTAGTTTGACAACAAGAAATTAAATATTTATTCACAGTAATGGAAAAAAGCATAAGTATAAGAGAAATAAATACTACAGATTTTTAAATGCACTGTCTGTATATTTTATTTATTTATAAATAATTTACTCATTTATACATAAATAATTTTTAAAAACTGTGTACATCAAATTATATCAATTAATTATTAATTCATTCAATATGTAATGTTTAATTTATAAATAATTTATTTATAAATAAATGAGAGTGGCATTAGAATATGGCTTATAAGTTATCTTGTAGTTGAATCTCCATGAACAAATTTCTTTAGTGTATTTTTTTTGCTTTTCGTCTTTTTTTTTTTTTGAATGCAAGTTTTTCACATAAGTTTGAATGATGGATACATATTAAGAACATGGTTTTAGATAAAATATTTAATTCAGGTAATTGATAACCAATGTTATAAAAATCCAACAACTTTTTTCTCATATCTTTTTTGCTCCATACTATAATGCTTTCTTTTCTTTAAGCAACTTTTAAAAAACTCAGAAATGATTTATCAAGTACAATAACTTTAGACCATGCTGACTGATATTATTTACATATAACATCTACACATATAACATAGGTTGCTTTGTAATAAATAACATATTAATCTTATAATTAAGAAACTCACTAACAAAAATGTATTTGGCAAATTATTAAAGACTGAAGATTTATTTACTTTGTAGAAGAAACAGGCATTAAAGCTGAAACATGGATACTATATTTAAATACAAAAATTTTTTCTCTTTCTTTTATGCTAATTAAAAATTAAAACAGAAAACTCATCAAGCTTTTATGGTTGCATATTTTGTAATTAAATTTTTTCATCAAAATAACTTTTTGATGATATTACTTTTGAAAACTCTGTTTTCTAAAATAAATTTTGCATATATAGTTGTTTATAATGCATACATATATATCATTATATAATAAATTCAAAACATACACTAATGAGAACAAGTGGCAGCTTGTGTATAAGCATTTAAACATTCAATATAACGAGTCTTTTTTTTTTTATTTTAATTCTTTCTTGAGCATTTTACAATCCTTAAGCTTAGTGTCAGTAGCCATCCCCTAGTTCATAAAAAAATTACAAAAGTCCTTGTATAGAACTGTGAACTTCACAGTTCTCAGCGATGTGGTATTTGGCTGTTGTGTGCATGCACACGTTTGACATAAGAAGATGCATGTTAGATAGAGAGAGCACTGGCGTTCATGCAGAGTTGACCCTGTTGTGCAAGTTTAAAATAGTGTTTCTTTTTTACTTAGTGTGTGCTGTACTTAAAAACCATGTATAATATTGTTGAATGTGATAAAATATAGAATTAGAAAATTATCATGTTTCCAGCAATTCTACTTAATCATAGTTTTTTTTTTATTTAGCAAAAACAGGTTTATTCAATTATGTTTACAATAAAGAAAAAATTATAAAATAACATTAAATTTGGCAATACATTTATAAACTATTAAATTACTTAATGTCCAATATTAATAAGATCCCATGTGGAATTTACTATTAGGTGAGGAGCTAACTTCAAATCTCTTTCTTTGATATCTTTTAATTTTTGTAAAAAAATTAATGTTGGATCAGGTATAACAGACTTGAAGATTAGGAAGCATCTGACAAACCACAGATAGAAAATGATGAAAGTTGCACTTCTTATAATTGCAAAATCCCCATAAACAAAACCTTCTATGAGTGTGTTGATAATTGGATGTTTTGGTGTATAAATTTTATTAATCAATATTCTACAGCCCTGAAGAGAGGAACAATCATTGAAAATGTGAAATATGGTATCATCCTCCCTATGGCAGAGTGAGAAAACAGGATCCAAAGATAAAAAACCTCTATACATCACAAGAAAGTGGCTTGTTGAAAGGGCATTGAGATTTAGCTTTAGAAGAAAGTCCAAATATTTTGGCTCTAGATTACATCTTTTATATTTCTTTATAATGGCAAAGTTTGTACAGGTGAGAATGTTAAGATCTGGGATAATTGTTGAAAAAAAAAGAAGATAGGCATCCCAATAACGAAGTTTTGTTGGTTTTATTTGAGTTAAAGGTGTGAGAATTTTTGCAATGTCAATTAAGACTTGTGTCAGCCAACCATCATTAATTGGAGGTGGAGTATCTATAGGATGAATAGATAGAAAAGGTGAGTCATCAGGAAAAATCCCATTAAGTCTTGTAATGAGGTTATTTGATTTCTGTAGACAAAGAACATGAAGTGAATGCAGTGACAAACCATTAAGTCTTGTTGGTCTCTGCACTCTTCTTAAGCTAATAGCAACAGTTTTACCCTTCCACATTAATCTAGAGCAAAGAGAGTTTATATTCTGGATAAATTTTGATGAGAATTTAATGAACTGCATGTAGTAAGCAATTCTGGGGAACAGTAACATGTTGAGTAGGGCTGCTTTTGCAAATAATGATGTATAAACTTTTGAAAGTGAATCAATTATTTTTCTTGCAGAATTCATGATAGTGTCTTGCATTAATTTTACAGAAAATTCAAATAATTTAATCATGGCTTCCTTGCACTCCCAAAAAATTAGTTCTGTGACTGTAAGTGAACTTCAATAGTTTAAGTTTTCACAATTGTCTCTCCATAAGAAAGTTACAATTAAGAAAAGAGGCCATTCAACACCTGATATTCAAATATCTCAGTCAGGAATAAACAAAAACAAGAATATGATGCCAATGGAAAAGTTGGCTTTGCGGCTATGAAGTAAAATATGCATTGGTTTGCTTCTTGTATTTGCTGTTTGGAGATATGTAATATGGACAAAAGATGGCTTTAGAAATACAAACAAAATGACAGAAAAAACTAAACATGAGGAATTAAAAAAGTATATTGAAAATGTGGTTTCACTGTCACTTTTAAGAAATGTAAATATTAAGGAGAAATTTAGTGAAACATACAGACTTTCAGTCAATGAGCATAACACAAGGGTTAAAAAGAACTGTGAAATTTTATCCAAAATAATAGACTGTATTTTCTTATATGGAAAGTTTGAAACTACTTTATGTAGACATGATGAAAAACACAACTCAGTAAATCCAGGAGTATACAGGGGATTAATAAATTTTGCATCTAAATTAGATCCAGATTTGAAGAATCACTTAGAAACCAGGTTAGACTTCAAAGATGTTTCAGAATGTGATATTTGGCTGCCTGCTACAAATATAACATGAGGAGATAAGGGCAGAAATTAGAAAAGTTTCCTTTGTAGCGGCCAAAGCTGATGACACAACAGATGTTTGGGAACACTCAAATGGATATATTGTTGTATGATATGTGTTAAAGAAAGAAATATTTCAGCATTTTTGGGGATTGTTTATTCCAGAAAATCAAACTGCAAATGGCATATCAAAATATAATCTAGAACAATTAGACATAATCTTTCAAATAAATGATCAAAAACTGATAGCTCAGACATATGCTGGTGCAATTGTCATGAATGGCAAAAAAGCAGGAATTCAAGCAAAAATACAAGCAGTTTGTAGAAATGCACATTTCATTCACTGCTATTCACATCAACTTAATTTAATAATGAGAAATGCTGCAAATATCACATGGTCTGCAATAATATTTTTCTCTAACATTTCTGCTATTCCAACTTTCTTCTCAATATCACCAAAATGTGTATCCATTCTCAAGAAGCATATGGACATCATCATTCTATGTCTATCCTTTACAAAGTGAAACTTTAAAACTTTGTAATCTTTAAAAAGCTGCCATACTGCAATTCATTCACATCAAATTCATATCTAATCATTGCAGAAGCAACAGGAATTTTAAAATAGCTGAATGATGATAATTTCATGTTTTGTTTAGAGCTTTTTCATCAGATTATGTCTCATGTTAAAGTCATTTACAATTAAATACAATCTCGAGAAATTATTGTGTTTAAAGTGAATGAATAAATAACAGATTTCAAAACTGTTACTTTAAGAAACTTAGAAATACTGTGAGAAACCTTCAAAAACACTCAGTAGAGGTTAAGGAAGTATATCACTGTATATGTGTTGATATAGATATTCTTCCACTAAACACTTAGTAGCTGCTAAATTGTTCAACAAAAAAAGCTCCACTAGTTTTAAGAATGAACTGCTTATAAAATAGATTGTACTGACAACTAAAGCATATCCCATGATTGACAAACAGCAGCTTGAAACTGAACTAGAAATATTCTATGATAGATTCAATATGCATGAATATTGCAAATTAATTGAGCTGCTGAAATTTATTTTGGAAAATAATCTAAATGATGTTCTTAGTGAAGTTACAAAACTGATAAAAATCCTCTTGACAATTCCTATGACTACATCAGAGTCAGAATGCTGTTTTTCAATACTGAAAAGAATAAAATCTTTTCTATAAGGAGCACTATGAATCCTGAAAGACTGAATGCACTAGCAGTGCTTTTAATACAGAAAAATTTCCTCAAACAGTCCAGAGGTCAAGGAGAAAATTATTAATCTTTTCACGCAAAGTAAAACAAGAAGAATGGATTTTGTTTTTAAACAAATGGATCAAGCTTGAAATATAACAATTTACGCTATTAGTAAATAAAAAAAAAATTTTTTGTTTAGAATTTTATCAAGTTTATGTATAAATTTTCTTTTTGTATGTTTGTTTCATTTTACACAATATTAAAATTAATGGGATAAAAATTTTCTGAAGCAGCACCCCCACAAATTTCAGTTATGAGGCTCTATTAATGAGAACAATGTTTTTCCCAAAGCTCATAATAAATTGAAAATCTCATATAAAAAATAAACATTATGCCCAACACTGTAAATAATGTTTAAAGGTGCCAGTTGGTTAACTTAATAGTCAACATGCTTTTATTCAGGCAAACTTTTAATTTCTGTAAAGAAAATGAAATGGATTTACCTGTCATATATAATTTGTTTTTTTATAAATAATCTGGGGAATGAAGAAGTTTAACTAAAAAAATATATTTTGCTTTGCTGTTTCATTTATAGATATAACATATTCTATTTTAATTGTTTTACTTCTAATAGATTATAATATTATTTTCAAACAACTCTTGTTTTATTCAATGATCAAAAAAAATTTTTTTTTAAAATATATATATAAATTAATATGATATAAAATTAGAAACAAAAACTTTATGAGATAATAAATTCTATTCTATAATTTATTTTTTTACAAATAAAATTGAATAGAAAAATATTACATGTAAACAAACATTATGTTAGTGAATACACATAAAACTCATATAAATGCAAAGGTAACATGATTTGTATAATGACATATTTACTATAGGCTTCTTATATGTATCTTTGGTTTATGAACAAAATAAACACTGCTTAATATTTCACAGCTTAAACTTTGCTATCATCAAACAACAATTTATTAGATGAAAATATATAGTTATGGTCTGTCACTCAAAAAAGGAGAGTTGAACTTTGATCCAAGGATCTTTAGCTTGAGTCCATCATTCTACTATTATACTCAACAATGCAGAGTATTAATTGAGTGATCAAATGTGACTGTAACTCCAAGTGACTATTTATAATAACTAACTAAGAATAAAAAATAAATGTAAAAAAATATTACTGTTTATTTTGTGGGCTAATAATAATAATACCACAATTCAACATTTGGATGGGATATATTACAGTTTAAATATGAGGCAGTGATCAATTCAGAGATATGTTCCTACCCTTCTTCTCATTTGAACAGAAATAAAAGATGTAACTTCATAATACAATATATAATTTAAACACAAACAATTCAAACAGTTAATACAATATATTTTCCAGACAGACTGCTAATAAATTTAAAAAACTAAAAAGGAAAACTATAAAAATCTTCTGGACCATTCAATGCAAGTTTATTTTTGGAAATAAAAAATATGATGGCATCAAGAATTGGAATCACAAGGTGAGCAAATATTCTCAAAACAAAAGATGAAAACAATATAGGCAGCAAGTAGTTTTACCAAATAAATAAAATGAAGAAATTACACAAGATAAATATATATTGAAGACAAGCAAAATATTGCAAAAGTATATATGGTACTTGTGAGTTTTCAGGTAAATAGTTTTGATAAATCTATAATTTCAACAGCCCCAAAAAAATGTTTACAAAAAAATGCTTACTGGAAAAAGTTGTATTTAATATTTACATTTTATTTTTTATTATTGTTATTTTAAAAAAAGAAATCATTGTAGAAAAAATAATTACAATATTTAATTTATTTGTTTATTTATTTTTGGATTAACTTATTAATAGAAAAATGCAAAAAAATATATAAAATACAATGTTTACACTTTATTCACGTTGGCGATGTGCAATCATATCGTGATCATTAATGCACACTTTTTGGGAGGACAGATCCAGTATTTTTGGAAATAGTCCAATGCATCACATTCTGTGACAGAAAGGTCCCAAATTTTTATCATTATGACAATTAAAAAAAAAAAAAAAAAACTACTGACAAAAAAAAAAAAAAAACATGCTAAATTGAACCAAAGTATGACAATGTTAAGAGTGTCTTGTTGCTTCCCAAGTTATAATATAAGTAAAAAAAAAAAAAAATTGAAATAAAGATTATTAATGAAATTTTATCGAAATTTATTCCTTGGTACTTAAGGATTACTCAACCGATGACGTTTTATACTTACCGATTTTCCTTCCGGCAAACATCATCGATGATAAGATGACAATGTTGTCATGTCAACCAAGACACTGACATGATTTATCCAATTTTTGGATTTTTTTGACCAGCGAGATTTAAAAATCAGAGAGCTTTGGGAAATTTTGTCATTTGTCTGTCTTTTGCTACTAGTCCATCGCAATGGACGCTATTTGTATGTAATTTTCATTTTTGTTTTTAATAAATAATGCCATTTTGATGTATATTATTTTGTAAATTATTCTGCAATTATAAAAATTATAATTAATTAATTTTATTTTTAATTTCTGAATTATATCATACAGAAATTTTTTTTCCGTATATTCATTGGCAATTATAAAAATTACAGCTATGAAAGTAATACAATGTCTGATATAGGTGTACGCCAAGCTTTTGGCTCGTCAAAGACATCGGAGGCCACCCCCACCAATTCCAGCGCTACGTGCTGTATTTTATAATTGAGCATAATATAGGGTGGTTTTATAAATTATAATATATTAAAGATTTTAAGACTTCTCATTCGATAATTTAATATACAAAATTAACAAAGCGTATGCCACACTTGAATGAGAAGCTATAAAGATACACAGAAATTATTACACGCTAAGCGCTTTCGAGGTCTTTTGCCTCATATTCATAGCGGTACTGTGAGCTGCAGAACGAAAAAATAGGGCTTCCCTTGCCCTATTTTTTCGTTCTGCAGCTCACAGTACCGCTATGAATATGAGGCAAAAGACCTCGAAAGCGCTTAGCGTGTAATAATTTCTGTGTATCTTTATAGCTTCTCATTCAAGTGTGGCATACGCTTTGTTAATTTTGTATATTAAATTATAATATAGTTTTTTTTTTAGACTAGAACCTGTTTTATATATTTTTAACATGAATAATAGAGTTAAATCACATTGCAAAATTTGTAAAGATAATATAATTTTTTCATACAAGTACATTTTTTTTTCTTTTTTTTTTTGTTAGACCGTTTTAATTAATTGTCCAGTTCGCCATTAATAATGCCAGATTCGCATTAAATCGGGAAAAGTGTTCTTTATTTGTATATTTATTTTAAATTTAAAAAAAAAATGTACATATTTCTGCAATTATAGAATTACTATAATAATTGTACAATTATTATTATATTAATTTCTTTTAATTTCTAAATTATTTTGATGCATGCATGTACATTTTTTAAATTTTTTTTTAATATTTGCCAACCGATGACGTATTGCCCTGAAGCCATATCAGTCTGATGTTGCAATCTTTAACGTGCCGGGTCCACGTGACCTGCGGACAAATTTTAGCTATTGCATTTATCTGTAAATCACTTGAAGACGTTATCTTAAAGATCACAAGGTTAGACTGATATGACTTCAGGGCAATACATCATCGGTTGGCAAATACAAAAGATCCTTTTTTAAATTTAACAATAGATATTATAAAAAATTTATAAATAAAGATTTTTCTTAAAATATAAAAAGATTAAACACAATATATCATTTGCAATTTTTCTAAAGAAAAGTAAAAACATTTAAATAGATTAATCATTTTATAAGTAAAGTGCTAAAAATATTTTTTATTTATTTATTTGAAAATATATATATATGTAAAAGCAGTGAGAAAAAAAGTTTTGGATTGATCACGATTGATGATTAAGATTGTACACGTTATTAAACAATAATGCAGTCATATTTGTTTTAGCAATTTGTGGCAATATAAAACAAATCATTTTCTGACACCAATGCAAAGACATGTATATATGTTGTTGTATTTTTTATTATTATTATTATTAATAAAATAAACAGAATTGATAGTTTTAAAAATAATGTACTAGTTATTAGATCTCCCTGGAGATATTTGTGCACAGTAAGATTTGCTACAAAATTTAAAAGGTCAATTTGTAATAGCTGAAATTTTCGCTTAAAGTACTTTAGTTGAAAAAATAAAACTACACTTTAATATGTTTTACAAAAAAATAAATGACAACTAAACTTCATTATTGAGGCATACTTGATGACAAGATGAATCTTGTCAAGTATCATTTTATATTAGATTTTTAAACACAGTGAAAAGTCAATAACATGAGATCAATTAATAAGATAAAATCGAATTCTAATTACTTAAAAAAAAAAAAAACTTGCTTATTTTGTGTGGTTCAAAAATTTTCAGTGTGTGTGCATAAATATATATGGTTCAGGAATGAGTAGCAAATAAAAGACCTGTTAAAATATTTTTCGTAAATGGTAGGGAATGATTAACACCCACCCCCAATTAAGTCATATATTTGGTTTTAAAATGCAATGTTAAATAAAAATGAAAAATAGCACTAAGACTGACCATGCTTAAGTGTAGATTATATACAATGTTATAGTCATTGTTTATAATTGCTTTCTACTCTGATGATGATCTTTACAGATAGAAAGTATACTTAAATCATTTATTTCACCATGAACAATTTAAACATTTGAATAAAAAATTCTGAAAAAGATAAATGACTCCTAAAATGGAGTTCTGGTTAAAACAGCACTTTTCAATTAGCTTAAGTAACATCATCTTACATGCCAACTTTGTTTAATATCTATCAATATAAAATTACTATGATTTAATTTATAAGTTGAAAATTTTCTACATTTACACATTTGATAACATGCAATTTAAATACATATTGCTAATCATTTATCAGGCTAGAGATTATTGAATCATTTTTGAACTCATGATTGCAGGTAATAAATAAAAATATTTTATAAAATTTTTTAAATATATATATATTATTAGAAACAATACATGTATATTTAGAAATAAAATAAAAAAATTTTAATGCATAAATTATTTAAACCACTAGATATAATAATAAAGATAAATAAATAAAAGCAAAAATTATTTTCCAGTTTTAAATTCTTTTGTAGTTTAGATCCACTAATAGCATCTATTATAGAAACTATTTCCTCATCTTTGCTATTGCACTAATGTAGCTTTTTTTAAAAAAAAAATTAAATGTTTTACCTATTGATCACAACCAGAACTAAAGTTTAGAAAATTTTTAGCAAATAAAATTGTGAACATTAACTGTCCGAAATGATAACAATGCAATATGAAATAACTCTGGATATACAGCCTATTAAATGTAGAGAACAAAAAGATTAAATTTCATGATCAGAGCAAGAAGCTCATCGTTCAAACTTAGTATTTTACATATACTGAGAAGTAAAGCTATATTTATTACATAATTAGTTTTATATCAGAACAACTGGCTCTTCATTTAGTGACTTAGCTAGTGATCATTGTGCAGTCCATATTTTGATTGGCAGTGATCCTTTGTCATTCTCCATCTAACTGGACTGATCATGAAATTAATTTGTCATAATAATAACTAATGTATCAAACGGGTATATTTTCTAATTTGGAAAATTATTTACTAACGATTGTTATAAGTGTAACAAATCTAAACAAATGTATACCAACAAGATTTATGTATGTGTATTTTCCTTAATAAAAAAAAAAAAGAGAGAATTAAATCTTTAATTGATTTTAAAGTTTCCTAAATGATTAGTAATAATGATTAATATATTTATTTATCTAAAGTAGATGAAGTCAAAAGTGACAATGCAGGAAATCTGGCAATTGTAGATTAAACTGTAGCAATTTAAGTAAACTAAGCAATAAATCAATTATTACAGCAGTTTAATGTAAAAGTATTTTATTTATTATAAACATTACAAGCATAAAGCTATTTATTATATACAAATGGTAGCAATTCTTCAGAAGCTGTTATTAACACATAAAAATGTATGATGTTCAAGATTAAAAACTTAAATAAATTGTATTAATAGAGTGGCAAAAAAGGACTAACTATCACTTATAAAGATCAAATATTTTTAAAATTCATATTACTTTTTTGACTTATTGCTTGTCTTTGGGCAAAAAACTTGATATACTTATTTCTTAAATATTCATTTTGCAAAGTAAATTTTTAAAGTCAATTTAAAAGTTTTTTTTTTTTTTTAATTATCTTAAGATATTTTTAATTTATAATTTGACAAATATAGCATCAGATTTTTATTTTATAAATAAATTTATCATATGATTTTCAATAATCATCTGGTTGTAAATAATCATCATTCTGTGTTTGTCAAAAACATAAAAAAGTAATCATTACATAAGAATCAATTATCATCTTTGATGTAGCTTTAAAAATTTTCAAATTAATTTATTTTAATTAAAAAAAAAAGATGAGTATATTGAATAATCTGCCCAAGTTTAATAATCATCAAGGCAAAAGAATGCTATGATTGATCCAGTGATATGTCTAATTATGTTTGCCACTACTTAATACAATTTAATAAAAAAAAAATTATATTAATATCTCTACTATGTAAACCTTAATGAAATTTGAAGTTTAAAGCTTCATCATAAAATATTAAAGGTCATACCTTGTATCATTAAGATGCATAGAGAATGTATATAAACTAAGAGGCCATGCACAGTATTTTTGATTGTTGCAGGCTTACAAATAACTGTTTCTTTATCGAGTTTTAAAAATTTAATTATTTAATATTTATAAGAGGAAAAAAGATAAATAACATTCATCTACATTCCAATATTTATAATTGTAGATTTATAAATACACCTGGGTCTTGTTTTATGCGGTAGATAGGTTCCTCAGAAAACACACTCAAAAGAAATCGCACAAAAATAGACTTAACTTACCTTGAAAAATGGGGGATATGTTCCAGTAATTTTCAGAAATCGCATAAAAGCAAAGCAACAAGGAAAAATTACTTTAAAATTTGCATTAAAAAAATAAGGAAATAAAGTATGACTAATAAAAAATTTCAAACATTTGAAAAAAATTAATACAAGACAAACTTTTTTACTTTTTTTTATTAACTACAGTATGTAATTTTACATTTTTTCATACATATTTTAATCATTACTGCTATTTGACAATATGCGTTCATTTATAAACTGATAAGAAATCAGATTCGTGATGTGATGTACAACTAGTACCACTTTCAGTCTTGTGCTGTGTTAATGGTTTTCTGTTTCTATATTAAAAAATGAGATCGCAATCAAAACAAAAAGATTATACATTATCATTAGAACGATTATTTTCAATTTATAAAATCAATAAAATCTTCGTTATTATTTATTTTAAAAATCTAAAAAAATATTTATTTCTGTTATATCTAACAAAATACGTTTTAAAATTTTTGAATATTTATTAAAATATTTTTATACATGTGTATACATCTATTATTATTATTTACTCATTAGTATAAATAGGTTATTTACATAGAAGCTAGGATTCTAAATACAGCTTCAGGCCATATTCACATTAGTTGCTAAAAAACAAGTCAAAATAAGTTATTAATAATTTAAATTTCTTGACATCTAATAAATATAGTGAAATATGAAAGATAGAGAAGAAACATGAATCACATAACTTTAAAATCGCATTAAAATAATCTGCATAAAACGAGACCCAGGTATAGTTAAATTTCTCTATTCAGCTTTAAAAAAATTAATTATTTAATATTTATGAAAGGAAATAATGTTGCAGTAAATAAATAATGTTAGTATCTATGAAGTGATTATCTTCATGCTCTATATCTTGAACATTAGAAAGCAGTAACAACTCATAAAAATCAAGTCATGTTACTTATTGATTTTTTTTTAGTTTTAAACATTTTCATATTTATTTCAGAGCACATGCCTAGAAATAAAATTTCAGAATGCATGTCTAGAGTTTAGGTTGAAGAAACATTTGTAAAATAGAATATAAATTGTTGCATGACTGTTTTTTTTTCCAAAATTTGTCATATATATTTATGTATCACATATCTATAAATATATGAATGCATTGGTTATATATATCTATTAGCAATAACTATTTTATGTAACTACTGTTTCTCTGTTAAGTTGATTGAGAACTTAAGAGCCAAACAATCAGTTCAAAAAAAAAAAAGACACATATAATTCAAGAATTTATCATAATTAAATTATTCTGAATTACAAATTGAAAGTTATAAAAACAAATTTAAGTTGTCAATGCAGAAAATCTGACATTTGTAAATCAAATTGTTAAAAAAAATATATATTTTACTTCAAAGTGGAAAGTATATATATATAAAAAAAAACACTTAAAAGTAAAACCCATAATGCTTCAACATTTATTAGTGTAGTTTGAAAATCATATCTCTATTTTTATAGAATTATCTAAAGCAATTATTTATAAAATAAAATATAAACATTTTTTTATTAAATAAGTAATTCCAATATAATTTTCTATCTTTTCTTATAGCAATTGTAATTCAAAAATAAACACTTTTGTTGTATGTACTAAAAAAAAACTTATTTATTGCTTCCATGATATACCTGGAATAAATTTGTTCAGAAATATATAGTTAGTTTTCGGATCCCTCCCACGTTTAACTCTTAACAAACACACCAAGAATAGATTGTTGCCAGAACAGTCTCTCCAGATAGTCTACAGGATCGCATACAATAATATAAATTCCAAGGCTGCATACTTTGGTGAATCTAGAGCTAATCTTGCAATAAGAGTATTCCAGCACAGTCATCAGTATATCAGGGCTAAAACTAAGGCTGACCTTAGATCTATATTTTTAGAATATGAAACCAAACAAAGTCATACATTTGAGCCTAATGCAGCTATTATTGTCTGCTCTGAAAGAAATGACACCAAATGCAAAGTCAAAATTGTTTGGCATATTTCCAAGAACACAAACATTATAAATAACAAAAAGTCCTGCATCCCTCTTTCAAAAAAGTGGATTATGTAAATTGACTCATTTACATTTTGTAATTAACCCAGTGAAAAATTTCCATCTCAATAAATTACATAATTCACTTTAAATGTTTCTGTTATGATTATGACTATAAGCTAGTTGAAAGCATAAGTAAGCTTTTTTTAGTACATACAACAAAAATGTTTATTTTTTAATTAAATAAGTAACTAAATAAATAATACCTAATAGGTTATTTAAAAAGAAATATATTATTTTAATAAAATAAAAAGCTTATTTTGGCCAGATTTGCTTTACAAATCATATTTTATTTTTTAAAAAAATTATCATATATATAAAAAGCTTTTTTAAAAAATTAAAATATTAAAATAATAATATTTATTTCTGATTTACACTAATAAGTGGCTAGTGTAGTTATATGACTATAGTGGTAATATATCCAAGACAAAAATTATTGGTTATACCGTAAACAAATGAGATCAGTTTGTGTGTAAATGTTTAAGTTGTTAATATTTAGAAAACTTGAAAACCAAAAATTTAAAAATATTTCTAGAAAATCTATCACATGGATAAATTATATAATTATATATAAAAATAATAATAATAATGATAATATCAAAAACAATATAGAAATCAAACATTTTTGAAAATGTTGATAGATAACAATTTTTTATAGTTGACAAAAGGACAATTAATAACAATTTAAAAAATTACTTTTATAATTCAACAAATTACCTGCAATGTACTATTACAGGTCCTAACATATCTCCTACTGGTGAATGACGCAGAACCTCAACTTCTCGAGCCATATCAAGCAACTGTTTGGCAGTACTAGGAGCTTTGTGATCAGGCCAGGCTGTGTACCAATAATGCAGTACATAATGATCTTGATCATTGGACTATAAATTGAAAAGACAGAATAAAAATAGAATACAAATGACAAATTAATTTAATAAATTTTTAAAAAGTTAAAAATAATATTAAATATTTACAAATTTTTAAGTTACAAAAAAAATAAAGATCTAATCACAATAAAATATAACAGTACTAATAAAAACTTATTAAGAAAATATTACTAATAATAATCAAATAATCATATAATATTTAATTTAATTTAGCTTTTTTTTTTGACTTTTGATACTATATCTAATTATTATAATTTTATTCAATGTTTTTTTTTTGTTTGAAAGAGCAGCTTTTGAATAAATGAATATTTTCTGGTGTTGGATACATCATTAAATAGTTAATTTGATTAAAAAACTGGTTTTTGCAACAGTACTGTTGTCCATTTTATCAATTTTTACACACCAACATTCGATTTTAACAAGTTTTTTTTAAAAAAGTGCATTTATCTCCTTTGATAAGGCAATGCTTATGTTGTCAAGAGCAGTAAAGCTATATAAACTTAAATGTTCTTTTTTTTTTTTACTGAATGTTTTTGCCCATGACATGTGAACTGAAAACTTAGATACATCTACACCCAGATTGTATTACAAAAGTATTTACTAGCACAAATTCTTGGACAGATCATATATTATTATATTCTAAACATACTGTTAGAAAAATATAAAGTTTTTTTAGAAACATCATATATGTATGTTAAGTTTCTACAGCTATTATATACAAAAATTATAAATTGGATTTCTAAACTAGTTATATGACTAAGTCATGTAATTATTTTAAGAAATTATTATGGTTATAAGAAAGTCTGTTCTAGGGTTGATTAAAAAAAAACTCTGTGTGATTATGATTTAAATATTGTTTTTAAGATTGATTTGATTCACTAATTTTTAAAATGAATTGGAAGCTCACAAAAGTTTAATCATTTTATATAGTTGCTACACAGTGACATATTATCAGAAACATGGTAGTAGAAAATTTGTCATTTAAAATAAAAAGGTGTTAAGCAAGTGTACCAGTTACAACTTAGATGTTATACATTGGTATGTCAAGAAATAAAGCAGTAGAGAATATAAGACATTTGAAATAAAAACTGGTGTTAAACAAGGATATGTACTAGTTCCAAGGTATTTTTCCATTTTTAAGGCAGTGATAGTTAATATGTATGTATAAAAAGCAGGCTTCAAAATGTAATATATATTTGATAGTGATATATATTAAAATTTATCTGAAGTGTTTGGAAGCAAAAACAAATTCATCTTAGTTTCTATGCTTACAATATGCTGACAATTGAATGATGCTTAGCAATTCAAAGAATAGTTTTTATAATGTTCTCAATATTTTGAATGTAATCTATAAAAAACTAATTTAATAATTAGTATTAAAAACATTCAACTGTTCTATCAGCCACTGATCATGAAAACTCTTCTGCAACTTTTGGCTTGTATAGTTAGATATTAATTTGAGAATGTAGGTCAATTTAAATATCTTAATAACTTGTTAAGTAGAAAAGTATATTTATGATTTTAAGTTATAACACAGATTCCAATGTGGTGTTAAATTTAGCAAATTAAAAAATAGTGTATTTCATTATATTTATACAATAACTTCAATAAATTTAATTGCTTATAGAGTTATTTTATCAAATTTATTCTATAGAAGTGAGAAATTTGCAGTCTATTAATCTAATATAAAGACAATAGCACCAATAAAATTTCACCTAAGGCTACTCTGTAATATCTTAAAAATATAGGTAAGATTATAAGACTAATTGCTATGTTGTTTAGCTTGTTGGACATGGTCAAGTTGAAAAGGTACAACTTCAATGCATTGGGATATGCAAAATGGATAAAGGGTAAGTATTTTATAAAAAATTATGAATGTAGATTTTAATTGATGAAAAATACCCCCATCCAATCAAAAAAAAAAAAAAAGCCCCCCCATTAAGAAGAATATATTTACAAAATATATTTACTAAAATCAGAAAACATCAAGCATAACAGATATTCAGTAGAAGAAAAAAAAATGTTATAACTAATGTGTACACAAGGAGATATGAACCAGTTTATTACCTAATAATAAGCAAGTAACAACATACTACAAAGAAAATATAACAAATTAAAATTAGCAGAATTTCTATGTTGACCATATTTTTTAGACAGATTAATTTATAAATTTAGTTTTTAAAAAAATTACTCAACTGAACACACAAAAAGAAAATTCTTTACAATACTTAAAACAAAAAGAATAAATATCAACTTTACCTTATAAAATGACTGTATTTAAAAATTGATAACAATAAGAAAAATACAGGATTGGACTAACTATAAGCTTTATAAAATACATATTTTAAAAAGCTAGTCCAGACATTAAATTTTGAACTTTAGTTTTAAATAGTAAAAAAAAAAATTTAACCTAAATATTTGAATTATTAAAGCAATTACAACTATGTTTATTTATCTTTTTTTTTTTTTTTTGAGAAATATTTTAAAATTTAATAATATATCTAAATATAATCGATATTTTATATACACAATATAATAAAATAAATTTATAATAAAATACATGTTACTTTTATATATAAAATCACACACTATACTAAATTCTTTACATTCAAATTAATGATTTATTATTATATATAATATAAAAGTTTACACTTATATTTTTATTTATGTAAACTATATTGATATTTGATTTTTTCATAATATGCAAATGTGTTTGAAGAATATAACTTTGATATAAAAAATATTTGCATAACTTAAATAAAAATATTTCCCACATATTTAAAAATTTTGAAGTCATTTAAGGTCAAACTAATCTTGTTACAACAATAAGATAATAAACGTTAATAGATAAAAAAAAAATTATCTTTTTAAAATTTATAATCAAGAGAAAAAAAAAAACAATACACAAAAAATATAAATATCTTTGATATTATATAATAAATAATTAGAAAAAAAAAAACTAAAATATGTAGACTATAAAAAACTAAACCGTGAAAAAAATTAAAATCTATTGTTTGATTGAATACAATTCTTTTAATATTTAAATAATATCAACATTAAAATCATATAGAAATGTTATGCAAAAATATACTTTTTAGCCAGAGTCAGGCCAATCACTTTTGTTACCTGAAGCAAGCCTTAGAAATTAATTAGAAGATCTTCATGATACAGAGATAGCACATCTGCCTATCATGCCTATGAAGTGGGGTTCAGTTTTAGGATAAATGAGAATTTTTTAAAAAAAAGACTTAAGGATTTTCTCTCAGATAGAAGATCCATAGCCAATCTAACAAACTATTCGACATTAATGGGCAAATAGGTATTCAGTTTTTCTTAGAAGACAAAATAAATGAACAGCCCCTCAAACATTTACCATTTGGAAAATACCAAGCTGGATGAGTGTTTTCTCCTTCACAGTTCCTTTATGAGGTATTGTTGGAAAGGCTTTGTTCAGTACAAGGTTCGATATTAAAAAAAGCTATTTTTCTATTATTTAAAATGGGCTCAATGTATAATAACAGGAAAAAAAAATGTTTTAAATAAATAATTTTATTAGATTAATATTTAAAATAATCCATAAGAAAAAATTGATCTGTAATTCTGTAAAAATGGTATGAAAAAGTTTTAGTAAAGATATAAAAATACAACTTAGAATTGGCAAGGAAAACCATAGAAGAGACTAAGAGTCTTAAAAATATGCTTTATATTAAAGATATGTTGTATCAGCAATAAGCAAAAAAAGAGACACTATTACTAAGAACAAATACAACATCATGAAATGTGGAAGAGTTCTATAGAGAATTATAAAACAATAAAAAAAACTATAATTATAAGTTATTAATACATTAGACACACAAGCCACTTGATGGTGTTGCTATGAAAAAACAATCAAATGTAATGTTAACGGGCCGCCCATCAGCGATTTTTTCTTCTTTCTACACTATGTCTCTAATTTTTTTTTTCCTTTTAGTTTTTTTTTTTAACTACATCTTTTTTTTTTTTCCTTACACAAACACTTCTTTACCACTGATATAGTCAAACTTTTATTATTTTTTAAACAAATTTTAACTTTTTTTTAAATAAAATATTGTTCTACCTTTTTTGAAAAAATAAAAACGACAAACCGAAACTAACTTTTCCCTAACTTTTGTCTCAATGATGACATTTGTTATCACCTTTCGTTTTCTTTTTCTCTCTCTCTTTTTTTTTTTTGGATTGATTGATCTCATAGAAGCACAACCTTTTGTTTTGGAAACAGCTTTTTTTCTCTACCTACTAAAAATTACGATAACAAAAACAATACACAAACACATCTTTACCGCTGATATAGTCAAACTGATTTTTAAAACCAATTTTTATTCAGGTACTTGTGACTTTTGACCCATGTGTCCACCAGAGGCGCTGGTCGGGGTCAACCACAGAAATACTTAGAGTAGGGGCCCCAAATGCAGCATTGCAAATTCCAGCCAAAAGATGGTACTGTTCACAATGCGTAAGCACAGGAACATTCCACCAGCTGGCTGGCAGCAAAGCTGCCTGATTGGTGGCGCTGGTCAAAGTGCGTAAGCCCATTTAGTTCACATCGTCTGCTACCAGCAGATACCAAGAACCTAGGTGGCGCTGATTGCCGTAAACTCATCTACCTTGTGTCGTCTGCTAACAGCGACTACCAAAATTCTAGCCCACTATAAGGTGCTGTTTCTCTACAGTTACACACGGAAAAACTACGCACGGATAGAGTTTATGTACTTACTACTTAAAATATGAATGGCGTATAATATGCAGGCGTGAATAATTAAGAAGCTACAACTATTTAAATATTCTTTCAAACTTAATAGTATCACATGCTATTTCACAGTTTTATAAATGGATGTATTTTTAAATTTATTTTTTTTTAAAAATCGATCTTTTTTTTTTTAATTATTTACTCTATGTCAAAATGTTATATATAAGTCGAGCGGTGAAATTTGCTATCATGGCCGCTTGAATGGTATCATAGATTTGCATACGAAAGTACGCTAAAATTATCGCGTAGAAATCCTCATAATTATTCATAAAATATTTTATTAATCTATAAGTCAATTCTAAATTTAAAAATCGATCTTTTTTTTTTAATTATTTACTCTAAAAGTGGTTGTTTTTTTTTTAAATTAAAAAAAAATGTAATTTTTAGGACAATCGGGGTTTTTTTTTTAAAGAAAAAAAAGGCTACCCCCCCCCTTCTTTCAAAACTAGACACATTCCAAAGATAAAATCTAATATATTAATACGAGCTTTACTAATGAAAAGCGATGGTCAATTAGTCAATTGGATTGATTTAATGAGACAGAAACTGATATATGATGAATTATAATTATTGACAATTTCATATATACCCATTACTTAGCGTTGGATAATGCACGCAGGCATTTTATTTACTAAACAACATTACTCTAGGGTAGGCCATTTAGCAAAATAAATTTGTGGCTATTATTTAATTGCGCTAATTTTATGCTATATAATAAATCACTACATTCCACTTATTAGTTATGCCCTTTCATCATCAGTTCGAGTGGCTTTTATACATGTTATCAAACCAAGTCTGGAGTGAAGTTTAATAACACATCCGATTATGATAAATTTATATATTAAATATGGGCATATAAAGCCTCACAGATAGCTTTAGATCGAACGGGTTTTCAAGAATGCTTCTGTTCAACACCGAAGATTGCATATTATGGAGGTAGAGTTGGCTATAAAGATTTTACTAATACACTACGCACAAGTAAAATATAATAATAAAGTGGCTCCATCTTATATATATATATATATAACAGCACAATGATAAAATATTGATAAATTTCACATCCCCCAAGCCGAAGTATATTATAAATTAAATACCATACATTAAATGAACACTAGTTTTGTCAGCTTGATTAAAAGATCCAACTCTTCTGTAGCATGAGAAATACATATATGCTACTGACGAGAATATATATATATATGCACAAACTTTACTTTATCCCGTTCAATCTCTTAGTTATGTATACTTAATAAACTTTTAAAGGGAGAAAGTATATTTACGGGACTTACGAATACTTTAATTAAAAAAATATACTTATGATTACACTCCAGGCTAGTTTAATCTTTAGTAACATAATAATTAAAGGTTGAAAGTTTGGATTTATAAGCCACATTTTATATTTACATTAATTATTTACTAAATGACAAAATAATAACGAGCACAAAGGGTCACCTTTATTTATAAATTAGGGGTTCGAAACGGAGCGCCAAATAACGCTATAATTAATACAATACGAAGATTTTAAATATCTTCAAAAAGTATATATTTCGTAACTAAATGCGCACCGTTTCAAGACAGGCATAATTAATAATAACTAAAATAAGCAAGAGAGAAATAAATATAACTGCAGTGATTAAGTTATATAGCAAAACAAGAAGTTAATAAAGGAAATTAACAAAAGTATGTCATTTATAGAATTGAAATATTATTGATAAGACATTTTAGAAAGAGTTTACAATATAGTTAGCTAACCTGATTTTGAAGCAATAATGATTATTTTGAATTTTACACAGAGCTCTGCGATTTTAATAATTTTAAAACAGATACTCGAGATGGAACGAAGGTGAGTTCTTTGGCGACTTATGGCATCTTCTCTTTAGTTGGGAGACGATTTAAGATGGTATTCCTATGGCTGGAGTAGTTGAATTTGAACGAAGGTGAGTTCTTTTAACGGCTTATGGCATCTTCTATTTATTATAAGTTTGTTAAGGCAACGTTGGTTGTTGCTCCTGCCTTGGATAGATCAAATTCCGACGTTCCATCACGGCAAAGGCAACAAATTCTTGCCTGACTAGCAGGTCCTAGATAAATTAACAAATTTTCAGCTTCTCATAGTAACAGCTCTTCAAAAGCAAGATGGAGTATCTTTTCTGCTAGCCTATTTATATATTTCCACTTTTTTGGAATTTCGTTTGCCTCAGGACCAATCGACTTTTAATTAAGCAAAATCATATAATCTAATTTCTACTGCTGATAAAGTCTCCGAGGTGTTATTTTTAATTTACTTAAAAAAATTATTAAAACATATAAATTATATAATTTTGATCCCGATTTCATTAATTAAATTTCTTTTTAGGTGTTATAAAATGTATTGGCTTAGCAGATAGTAACGGTATTATGATTTAATGATAACATCTTTTGTTGAAACAAATTCAATCAGTAAACTGGATTTTACTTTTACAGGTGCGGTCACTAATTGATTTCTTCTTTACACAAAATTCCCATTTTTAATTATAAACCGATGACTTTTATTTTAACTAGATATAAATAACTTTTAACATATTTTTTTTATATTGTTTATTTTAAAAAAAGCAAATTTGACAGATCTTATAAAAAAATACTTTAGTTTCAGCTAAATCTATTAAACTTTAAATCAAAAAACCGTAAATATATTATAAAGAAAACATTTTACATTATTTTTATTTAATCTTAAATATTATATGTACAAATCATTATGCCATAATTTCATGGTTTAAATTATCCATCCACATACGCATATAATACAAATATAAAATTTAGAATTGACTAAGTCAATTCTAAATTTTATATTTGTATTATATTCGTATGTGGATAATTTGAATTTTATATTTGTATTATATTCGTAAGTTAAATTTGTATTATATTCGTATGTGGATGGATAATTTAAATTTTATATTTGTATTATATTCGTATGTGGATGGATAATTTAAACCATGAAATAATGGCATAATGATTTGTACATATAATATTTAAGATTAAATAAAAATAATGTAAAATGTTTTCTTTATAATATATTTACGGTTTTCTGATTTAAAGTTTAATAGATATAGCTGAAACTAAAGTATTTTTTCATAAGATCTGTCAAATTTGCTTTTTTTAAAATAAACAATACAAAAAAAATATGTTAAAAGTTATTTATATCTAGTTACAATAAAAGTCATCGGTTTATAATTAAAAATGGGAATTTTGTGTAAAGAAGAAATCAATTAGTGACCACATCTAGAATAATTAATGACCACACCTGTAAAAGTAAAATCCAGTTTACTGATTGAATTTGTTTCAACAAAAGATGTTATCATTAAATCATAATACCGTTACTATCTGCTAAGCCATAACATTTTATAACACCTAAAAAGAAATTTAATTAATGAAATCGGAATCAAAATTATATAATTTATATGTTTTAATAATTTTTTTTAAGTAAATTAAAAATAACACTTCGGAGACTTTATCAGCAGTAGAAATTAGATTATATGATTTTGTTTAATTAAAAGTCGATTGGTCCTGAGGCAAACGAAATTCCAAAAAAGTGGAAATATATAAATAGGCTAGCGGAAAAGATACTCCATCTTGTTTTTGAAGAGCTGTTACTACGAGAAGCTGAAAATTTGTTAATTTATCTAGGGCCTGCTAGTCAGGCAAGAATTTGTTGCCTTTGCCGTGATGGAACGTCGGAATTTGATCCATCCAAGGCAGGAGCAACAACCAACATTGCCTTAACAAGCTTATAATAAATAGAAGATGCCATAAGCCGTTGGAAGAACTCACCTTCGTTCAAATTCAACTACTCCAGCTATAGGAATACCATCTTAAATCGTCTCCCAACTAAAGAGAAGATGCTATAAGCCGCCAAAGAACTCACCTTCGTTCCAGCTCCAGTATCTGTTTTAAAATTATTAAAATCGCAGAGCTCTGTGTAAAATTCAAAATAATCATTATTGCTTCAAAATCAGGTTAGCTAACTATATTGTAAACTCTTTCTAAAATGTCTTATCAATAATATTTCAATTCTATAAATGACATACTTTTGTTAATTTCCTTTATTAAATTCTTGTTTTGCTATATAACTTAATCACTGCAGTTATATTTATTTCTCTCTTGCTTATTTTAGTTATTATTAATTATGCCTGTCTTGAAACGGCGCGCATTTAGTTACGAAATATATACTTTTTGAAGATATTTAAAATCTTCGTATTGTATTAATTATAGCATCATTTGGCGCTCCATTTCGAACCCCTAATTTATAAATAATGGCGACCCTTTGTGCTCGTTATTATTTTGTCATTTAGTAAATAATTAATGTAAATATAAAATGTGGCTTATAAATCCAAACTTTCAACCTTTAATTATTATGTTACTAAAGATTAAACTAGCCTGGAGTGTAATCATAAGTATATTTTTCTTATTAAAGTATTCGTAAGTCCCGTAAATATACTTTCTCCCTTTAAAAGTTTATTAAGTATACATAACTAAGAGATTGAATGGGATAAAGTAAAGTTTGTGCATATATATATACAATATTGTGGAGATTGATGGTGTATCGGACAGAGTGGCAAGATTAGTTATACAACTTAATAGCAGATACCAAATGCAGATAATTCAGGTTTATGCCCCAACAAGTTCTCATAGTGATGAAGTAGTAGAAGATTTTTATATGTTGTACAAAAGGCTTTTGATCAGAGTAAACAACATTTTAAAATTGTTATGGGAGACTTTAATGCTAGAATTGGTAGACAAATAAAAGATGAAATTGCTGTAGGTAATTTTGGTTATGGTAATAAAAATGAGAGAGGACATAGACTTGTGGAGTTTGCAGAAAAAGAAAAACTTTATATTATGAATTCATTTTTTGAGAAAAATGTTAAAAGGAAATGGACATGGAAGCATCCAAATGAAGGTACAGCAGAATTGGATTATATTTTGACTAACAGAAAATACATATTTCAAGATTGTAATGTTCTTAATAAATTTAACACAGGAAGTGATCATCGATTAGTAAGGTGTAAGTTACGTGTTAATGTAAAACTAGAAAGACAAAAATTATTAAGAAAAACAATATTTACAGTTGATATTCCTAATCTTCAGAAACATTCTAATGAATTTAAATTAGAACTTATAAATAGGTTTCAAGTGTTAGGAGATTTTGAACATGATACAGATTTGAATGAAATTAATATGAAAATAACTGATCCACTTTTAAAAACTGCAACAAACATAGCTGGTAGAAAAAAGCAGCAATTGACTAATAAAATTTCTACTGAGACTAGAGAATTTATGAAGAAAAGAAGGAATATAAAGATATACAAAAATGATGTATTAAAAAGAATTGAATATCTCGAATTTTGTAAAATGGTACGGAAAAGAGTTGAAAATGATATAAGAAAGTATAACTGTGAAATAGCAAGGAAAGCTGTAGAAGAAAATAAAAGTCTCAAAAATGTTAAACAACATTTTGGTACTGGTAGGAAATTTATATCTGCAATAAGAAAAAAAAATGGAATTATTACTAAAAAGAGAGATGACATCATGAAATTGGTAGAAGATTTTTATCAAGAATTATATAGTAATAAAGAACAAATACCTCCTATATCTATTACATCTTCCGAATTGCCCAGAATTTTAAATGAAGAAGTGAGACATGCAATTAAGTGTATGAAGAAAGGAAAGGCTCCAGGAAATGATGGAATTATAATTGATATATTAAAAGAAGCAGGTGAAGAAATAGAAACAATTTTAGCAAAGTTGTATACCAAATGTCTAAATAATAAAGATGTACCGGAAGATTGGAAGAATGCAGTAATAATATTAATATTTAAAAAAGGTGATAAAGAAGATATTAGAAATTACAGACCTATCAGCCTTTTATCAGTTTTATATAAAAATTTTACCAAGATAATTACAACTCGTCTACAGAGAACTTTGGATTTCCACCAACCAAGAAAACAAGCTGGATTTAAAAGTGGTTTTAGTACAATAGATCATATCCAGGTATTGAGAGAAGTCATAGAAAGGACAAACGAATATGAGTTGTCATTATGTTTTGGATTTGTAGATTATGAAAAGGCATTCGATTCTATATACATTTCTTCAGTGATTAAAGCATTGGATCATCAAGGTATAGATCCAGGATATTGTCATATTTTAATGAATATTTATAAAAATGCAACAGCAACAATTAGATTACATAATGATACTGGAAAAATCAACATTGAGAAAGGTGTAAGACAAGGTGACTCCATATCTCCAAAACTCTTTACAGCAGTGCTGCAAGAAGTATTTTGTGGATTAAAATGGGAAACTAAAGGAGTGAAAGTAAATGGAGAGTATTTAAGTCATTTAGATTTCACAGATGATGTAGTTGTTTTTGCAAATAATGCTTCAGAGCTGCAGGAAATGTTGCAGGAGTTAGCAGATGAAAGTAGAAAAGTAGGACTAAAGATAAATGTTAAAAAGACTAAAGTAATGTTTAATCGATTTGCTCAAAATATGAAAATTAAGATTGATTATGAAGAATTAGAAGTTAACAGTTACAAATACCTTGGTCAGATTATTAATACAGATGGAAACATAATGGAGGAAATTAATCATAACTTGGTTGGAGTGCTTTTGGTAGAAATAACTTGATACTAAAAGGAAATATGCCTATGTGTTTGAAAAGGATGGTTTTTAACAAATGTGTTTTACCAGTTCTTACTTATGGATCTGAGACTTGGACACTTAATAGAAGAGCAATACAGAGACTTCAGACCACTCAAAGGAGTATGGAGAGATGTATGTTGGGAGTAACAAGAAGAGATCGAAAACGCAATGTATGGGTGAGACAACAAACAGGTGTTACTGACCTTATTGAAAAAATTAAAAGATTGAAATGGAGTTGGGCTGGACATATTGCTAGAAGAGATGATAATAGATGGACAATTGAAATTTTAAACTGGATTCCAAGAGATTGTAAAAGACCCAGAAAGAGATCACATGTGAGATGGATGGATAAAATAAGAAAATGTGCAGGGGTGTTGTGGAGAAGAGAAGCTAAAGATCGGAGAAGATGGATTAAACTTGGAAAGATCTTCATCCTGCAGTGGATTGATAATGGTTGATGATGATATTCCCGTCAGTAGCATATATGTATTTCTCATGCTACAGAAGAGCTCTTTTAATCAAGCTGACAAAACTAGTGTTCATTTAATGTTCAGTATTTAATTTATAATATACTTACGGCTTGGGGGATGTGAAATTTATCAATATTTTATCGTTGTGCTGTTTTATATATATATAAGATGGAGCCAGTTTATTATTATATTTTACTTGTGCATAGCGTATTAGTAAAATCTTTATAGCCAACTCTACCTCTATAATATGCAATCTTCGGCGTTGAACAGAAGCATTCTTGAAAACCGGTTCGATCTAAAGCTATCTGTGAGGCTTTACATGCCCATATTTAATATATAAATTTAGCATAATTGGATGTATTATTAAACTTCTCTCCAGACTTGGTTTGATTACATGTATAATAGCCACTCGAACTGATGATGAAAGGGCATAACTAATAAGTGGAATGTAGTGATTTATTATATAGCATAACATTAGCACAATTAAATAATAGCCACAAATTTTTTTGCTAAATGGCCTACCCTAGAGTAATGTTGTTTAGTAAATAAAATGACTGCGTGCATTATCCAACGCTAAGTAATGGGTATATATGAAATTGTCAATAAATATAATTCATCATATATCAGTTTCTGTCTCATTAAATCAATCCAATTCACTAATTGACCATAGCTATTCATTAGTAAAGCCCCTATTAATATATTAGATTTTATCTTTGAAATGTCTCTAGTTTTGAAAGAAGGGGGGGGGGGGATTAGCTTTTTTTTTTTTTTAAAAAAACCGATTGTCGTAAAAATTACATTTTTTTTTAATTTAAAAAAAAACAAAAACCACTTTTAGAGTAAATAATTAAAAAAAAAGATCGATTTTTAAATTTAGAATTGACTTATAGATTAATAAAATATTTTATGAATAATTATGAGGATTTCTACACGATAATTTTAGCGTACTTTCGTATGCAAATCTATGATACCATTCAAGCGGCCATGATAGCAAATTTCACCGTTCGACTTATATATAACATTTTGACATAGAGTAAATAATTAAAAAAAAAAGATCGATTTTTTTAAAAAAAAAAAATTTAAAAATACATCCATTTATAAAACTGTGAAATAGCATGTGATACTATTAAGTTTGAAAGAATATTTAAATAGTTGTAGCTTCTTAATTATTCACGCCTGCATATTATATGCCATTCATATTTTAAGTAGTATGTACATAAACTCCATTAGTGCGTAGTTTTTCCGTGTGTAACCGTGGAGAAACAGCGCCACGTAGTGGGCTAGAATCTTGTAGTCGCTGTTAGCAGATGACACATAAGCTAGATGTGTTTACGGCAATCAGCGCCACCTAGGTTCTTGGTATCTGCTGGTAGCAGACGATGTAAGCTAAATGAGCTTACGCACTGAGACCAGCGCCACCAATCGGGCAGCTTTGCTGCCAGCCAGCTGGTGGAATGTTCCTGTGCTTACGCATTGTGAACAGCGCCATCTTTTGGATGAGATTTGCAATGCTGCATTTGGGGCCCCTACTCTAAGTATTTCTGTGGTTGACCCTGACCAGCGCCTCTGGTGGCCACATGGGTCAAAAGTCACAAGTACCTTTATTCCATTTTATTTCTATTCCCTTTTTTTAAATAAAATCTTGTTCTACCTTTTTAAAAAAATAAAAACAACAAACCAAAAATAACTTTTGTCTCAGTGATGACAAACTTGTTCTCAACCACCCCCACAAAAAATAAAATAAGACCAAAACTTTGGACTTTTTCAACTTTCATTTTCTTTTTTTTATTGATTTGTCATAGAATCATAACCTTTTGTTTTGGAAATGTGTGCGAATTGAATTAGTCTGCTATGGAGATTTCAAAAATTATGGCCACCCTCAGATATGAGATGGTGAATTTGTGTGAATTTGCATAACCAGTGTCGCGAAGTACACAACAGACTGTAATATTAATGTGTACAATGCCATCAAGGCTAACACAACAGAAACTGCTGTATTAGCCGGTCTGGCCGCCTAAATACCACTGCGGTTACCCGGTGTCGGCAACTGCCACAATTTAAAAATCTGCTTGCTTTAGTGCACCATTTTATTTGTCTCATAATTTTTCTTGCGAAAACATGACTTTTCGTGTGAGCTCAGCCAAATCATATTCGGCCTCACCTTTTCCCAATTTTTGCACATTCCAAGTTCTGTAGGGAATGGTGGAAATGGCATGACAATTCTTAGTGAGTTAGATTGCATGATTTAAGTAGAAATGAAATTACTCTGCTATGGAGATTTCAAAAGTTGTGGCCACTTGAAATCAAGCCACCATCAGACAATACAATAGCCACAGTAAATTGTGTGAATTCGCATAAAAGTGTTGTGAAGCACAAACAGGCCATAATATTTTGGTGCAACAACATCAAGTGGCCTGCAATGGTTAATACAACAGAACTGTAGTATTAGCCATAAGTCTGGTTGTGTAAACGGCATTTTTATGTATGCCTTATAACATTTTTGAATTTCCAAGCATTTTAAATGAGATGAGACGTGCACTTGAATCTATTAAGAAATGATGGAATTATTATTGATATCTTTAAAAAAGGCAAAGAAATAAAAAAAATTGTTGGTAAAACTATATACTAATGTTTAAAAATGTGCCAAATGATAGGAAAAATGGAATAGTGATATTGATATTTAAGAAATATGATAAAAAAGATGTTAAAAATACTGGCCTAATAGTTCTATACAAGATCTTTAACAAAATAATTACAACTCATCTATGGCAAATTTTGGAATTAAACCAACTAAAAGAACAAGCTGTTTTTAATTATGATTTTAACACAGTGAATCCCATCCAAATATTGAGCAAAGTTATAAAATAGATCAATGAAAATGAATTGACATTGAGATTTGTAGATTATAAAAGGGTACTTTCACAGTGAGTAAAGTTTAAGATTATCAAGATAAAGATCAATAATATTATCACACTTTAATTTTTTTTTGTCAAAATATAGCAGCAGTGACTAGATTACATAGTGACCCTAAGATTAACATTGATAAGAGGGTGCAACAGGATAATTTCATATAACTCAAAAACTTTTTATATATTTTATGAACAATATTTTGTGGATTAAAATGAGAAACTAAGAAAATGAAAATACACTAATTTTATTTAAAATTATATAATTTTTCAGCTAATATGATTGACTTTGTAATTAATGTTTCAGAGCTTTAGGAAATGTTGCAAGGGTTAATAAGTAAAAAAGGTGGGAAATTAAAGATAAATGCTACAATTTTATTAAATTAAATAGTCATTAGATTTTTCAGAAAACTAAAACAGAAATTGATAATCATAAATTAGAAGAAATAAACAACTACAAATACCTTGCTCAGAATTTGAATAAAGATGAAAACATAATGGACAAAATTAATCATAGAATATACTAGTCTCACAAATGCATTTGAGATTAGTCACTTAATATAAGAGCAATACAGAAACTTTAGATCCCTCAGCAAAGTATAGAGATATTATATCAGGACTAACAAGATCATAACAAAAGTGAAATGTCTGGTGAGAAAACAAATAGGTAACAATATCACTTAGAGAATTAAGAGACTGAAATGAAGTTGGACTGGACATATTGCTTAAAGAGATAACAGATGAACAGTTAAATTTTAAACTGGGTATCAAGTTATTATAAAAGATCTAAAAAAATATCATATATGAAAAAAAAATGGATGAAATAAGGCAACTTCTTTAGTGTGTTGTAGATAGTAGCTATGGATCAAAGCACTTGGATTAAATTTGGAGAGTTTTTTTCTGCAAAGAATTAATAATGGTTGAAAATGAAGTTTATCATCATGCTTATACTCTAAATAATCATTCATAATGATTTAATTTTTGAGTTTTCTCCTCCTTTTATTTATCATTAAGTTAATTTAAAAAATCAATTAGCCTTCACAAATCTATTTATAGATATTCTGAAACCTATTACTTGTTTTAATTGAAATATTTTAAGTATAGAAAATATATTTTTAATTTAAAGTATTTAAATATGAAAAAAAATTATGTTGTCTCAAAGTTTATTTCATCTGCAAATGATATTTTATTATATAATATTTTTTAAAGCTTCCCAAGAAAATATTTCAGAAATATAAAACAGTATAAATACATTTTATTTTATAAAAAATAAAAAAACAGAACATGATTTAGATCAAATGAAGTACAAAGCTAATCCTTCGGTGGACTGTCAAATATAAAACTTTTGCAATAGAAAAATAAAAGTTACTGTTTAGATATTCATTGTGTTGTTTTTTTTTTTAAACAAAAATCAAAATAGATTGGCAATTAATTTACTTTCATTAATCTATTTGTAGATATTCTGAAAACAATTATTTGTTTAAATTAAAACATAGCAAATATACTTTTAATTTAAAACATTTAAATATGAAAAAATATTTTCCATTTAAAATTTATTTCATTCTGCAATTACTTGCAACTAAGATAATTTTTTTTCGCCTTCAAGCTCCATAGGTCCAATTAAATTGGATTAAAGCTGCAATTTACATTTTTTATTTTTTAAGAACATTACAAAATTTCATCCACATCATTGCTTGTAAATTTCAGCATATTAAGACTTGGCAACTTCCATATTTCTCCATTCTTTTTATTTCATAAATAATTTCATATAAATAAAGTTACAATAAAAAATAAATAACACCCAAGATGCATTTTGTGCTGAATCAGCACTCATCAGTTGGGCCAGGTCATCATCTCTCATATATACCTTTATTATATGAAGTGTATTTATGTAGAGTAAATTATCTCATTTTTATTTTCAAGCATCAATTTACTCCACTCCCAACTTTTACATTATCAAATTTTTGATAAATTTATTAAACTAGAGATTTTCTCTAGCACAGATATAAACTTTAATCCAAGTTAAAGATTAATATATCTGATTTTCAGCACACACACATGGTTATTTACGTTTCTCTTTCTACCATGCATAATATCTTTTTTATAGATTATACAACATCCATATTTTTGCATTCTTTTTTATTTCATAAATAATTTCATATAAATAAAGATGCAATTAAACACAAATAACCCATATTGAGACTACCTGAAGTTTATTTAATAGCTATAAAAAAAAAATCCCTGAAATATTTTATTTCTATATTTATTATATACCTGTTTCATTAAAAAAATAACTGAAAGCTGTCGAACTGCTTTTAATTAAGGGAGGTCATTAAATCACCTAAAGCTTTTTTTATGTTATTTTATTTATGCGTTTTTCTACTATTAATTTAATAAAATTATTTTTTTAAAATATTATATCTCATTTTGACAACTACCAGGCAACTATGTCATTTCAATGCCTAGACCAATGTTTTTTTACCTCACTTATTTGACCAACTACATTTCTAGTTGATATTATGTATCCCCTTTTACTCAAATAATTTTCCAACAATATGGAATAACAACATTAGATAATTTTAATAATCTATTTTTTTAAAACTTAAGGGTATAGAACCCAAAGTCATAACTAAAAGACTGGAACTATTAATTTCTTTTAATTGCACTTATGCCTTTTTTTTTTTTTTTTTTACACAAAAACCATGCATAATCAGCTATAGTTTGAGATGCCATTAAACTTGATTTTGTTTGGCCCATTCATTTGAAAATTCATGTTAATTAGGATATCATTTTCTCAGTACTTAAATTTGATTTAATTTTAGTGTTCACAAACATATACAATTAAAACAAATATTAAAATTAAATATCTGCATATAAATTTTGTACATATAATTATATTATTTGTTATCAACATTGCATTTGTTTTTGTTTTTTTTGACTAATACTGTACAAATAATTAGCTAACTTGAATATTAACAGTCAATGCATTGATACTCATATATTAACCTAGATTAATCTGGGATCTTTAGTCTCAAGCTACTAATAGCTAGATATTCATTAACTAATAAATACTTAATGGATCCTTAGTTTGTAGGACACAAGAAAAAACCTAATATTAATGAAAACATCTGATTGAAAACAGAAAACCTTATTTCTCTATTTTATGTGCCACTTAGGCCTGGTGAAGATTTATTCCAACAAAATTATAAAGTAAAATTTTTCAGAAGCCATTATATATAATACAAAATAAGTTTGTATGTTTAGTATATCTAAATATATACAAAAATATAATTAGTACATAATATTTACGAATCTTGTTTTTTGTAATGTAAAATCTTTAATTATATTATCATAACTTAAAAGTTTCACATAGTTTATGTTCAATAAACAGTTATGTCAAATTAGATATTCTTGAGTTATAGAAATTCTTTAATTTTTTATTTATTTTTTTAAAAAAAAACTATTATATTTAAATAAATATATAATATGCCATATTTTATATTTGTAATTTATAATAAAATTTGGCATAAATCTGGTGCAGTAAAAAACAACTTTAAAACATTAATATTTGCAATTAATGAAAGTGAAATTTATTTATCAATAAATTAACAAAATACCATGATATAATTATAAAATTTTGTTTTCAAAATCCTTATTATTCAGAAAGCTATATTTTTACAACACTTAGCAATTCTGCCAATTCGATGTTTAAACCATGACTAATATAGTTTTAATGTATTCAGAAATTTAATGCCTTGACTATTATACTTAATTCATTTAATTTTTGGAAAATGACAGAAACAAAGAAAGAGGACTTTTTTTAAAAAAAAAAAAATGGTATAATGATTATTAATTTGGAATAACATTTATTTCAAAATTCAAATAATTAGATAGTTGCTAGGGAGATCAAATGACATTAGATACATCAAGTTTTAACTCAAAATCTTTAGTTCTTCATTCCATCACTCCATCACTGCACTAAAATGCACAGGATTTGTTACTTTAATAGCTGGTTTATTAGGACAGTAATTGTGAAAATTTGACTGAGAAATGGAAGGGTGGGGAAACTCATAATATCAATATGAAATTCTTAAAAATATTATAGCAATTAAAATTATTACAAAAAGTAAAAAAAAAAAAGTGTCAATGCAATGAACTATATACGTTTGTGATTTCCAATCTGCATTACAAAAAACATCTATTTATTTATAAAAAAAAATAAAAAAGATCAGGTTATATAAAATAAAATGTGTATTTATCAATATATTAAAAATCAAATGATCTCCCTTTCCCTTCTTCTTTAATTAAAATAATTTAAATTACTTTGCTAACAATGCATTCATTATGTTGGCAGCCTGCTTATAAGCAGGTGGAATATTTTAAAAAAGGCTATTAATAACAAAAATATACATTTGTTATTGAATTTTTCATTTTTTTAAAAAGGCAATATGGAATCTCATAATCTTTTAATCATGAAATTCATCCTGCAAACAGTTTTCCCCACTTTTTTTCTCCCTCATACATTTTTTCCCACCCATATTCATTTTAATAAACTGATAACATTGAAAAGAACAGATGGGGATTCAGCTAAATAAAATTAATTCTTATCTAGATACCATGTTTTACAATGAGTTTTGGTTTGTTTCTAACAATAGTGATTTACTCAAGCATGCATATGTCATTATTAAACATGCACCAGAAAAACCTCAACCAAAATTCTACAAAGACCATCATCTCCTCATTTCCCCCTGAGAGAGGAGAGCCTTACTATTTTTATGCAAAACTATAGCTTAAAATTTCATTTGTTGCAGGATTTTAGAAGACTAAAAGATATCATTACTTTACCATTTAAAAGTATTAGTTGCTACTATGCCAATTTGTTATTCCATTTATAAATTCATTAGAACAACTTGAACAAAGCTGTGGTGTGTTAATTAGCTGTTAATTATAAGCAGGATTAAAATGAAATGATGCTGATTGAAAAGAACAAGACAGCTTAGGCATTTATTTAATTAAATAAACAGAAGAAGAATATCGGCTACAAGTAATAATTTAATTAGAATCATATATATTATACACGCACATATGTAAAAGATGCTTCCAAAAATATTTATTTAAAAATATTTAATATTTTTAATAAGTAGTGTAGATACATTATTTACAGCGGTTTCTAAACTGATCTCCCCACTATTTGTAGTAACTGGACAAAAGCAATTTACAGTATTTTAATAAATTCTTTATGCAAAGTTTATTTATACATATATTTTTTCTTTCTATCTTTATTGACAAAGGCAATGAGTCTGAACATTTTAGGGCAATTTTATCAATCACTGGCTTTAAATTTATTTTAGAAAAATGGCATCAAGCTAGTTTTAACACATTCCTAATTATTTAAATATATACTCTGTGTAATTTATCACAGTAGCAACAGTTCTAGATTAAGAATTACAGTTTCTTGGATTTATTGTCAGATAAACAAAAAATTAAAAAAAAAAAAAACTGTTTGGTTAAATGAGTAAAATTATTGTTTCCAGGTAATCATTTCTATGTTTGAACATCATTTGACTTCCTGAACAATTGACTATAAAATAAATATTTTAGTTTATATAAATGTGGGCCACCCCCCACAATAGAATACTTGTTTTAAATAGTCCTTCACTTATATTAACCTTGATAATTAAATCTTCCAGTCTTTAAAAATACACGAAGTAAATTTTAAATCATAAAATAAAAACACTTCCCTACTATGCAGTTTTATTAAAAGAATATATTTAACAACTTCTAAAAGAAAACATCAAATCAACATTATATAATTTACATTATCAAAGCACTAATTTTAATTCAGGGATATATTTCTCTCCTTTAAGAAGTTCATAAACAATTTTATTTCTATTCTCTATTATAAGAATAATAATAAAAATTTGATTAATTTTTTATTTGGTATATATATATATATAACTGTAAATTTCAACTATGGGTTAGATACATTAATAGCTACTTATGCTTTTCAATTATGACTTAGACTAAATTATATGGCTCATGTGAATATAACGGTTTAAATTTTATATTTTATAAAGAAATGATTTATGTTATAATTTTAAATAGTAGAAATGTCAATTTATTAATTTTATTAAATACAAATTTGTATGTGGATGTATGATTCACCTTATATAATAATATATATAGAGTGACATGATTGTAAAAGAGCAAAAAGCTTGTAGTTAAATTAGTTAAAAATAAAAAGTTAGCCCTAAACAGATCTACATTTAAGCCTACCTCACCTGTGGTTAAATCAAAGTTAGAAAGTTGATGGTAGCTATACTCGAATTTGTTTATGGTGAAAGTGTATGCGTTAAAATCGCTGGACCAGAACTATGTGACACCTAGAGGAGGATTTGTGGTGCCATGGAAGCCTAAACAAAAGTATTTTGATCAAATTGGAAAATCTTACAATTTAGTGTGATATTTTGAGAATTAATGGGTTTCTGGGCAAAACAGATTCTTTTCTAGTTAAATACTTTGAAATAAAAGTATAAATAGGGTATATTTTGAGCTTGAAGAGGGAATCATTAATTTTAGAAGAGCGTCACTATATCTATCCATGTCAGATTGACCTTTGAAAGATCTGACTGGAGAAAGGTGATGGCTGCTTCTAAACCCACGGAAAAAATGTTGTGACCACTGTCAGCCGATGCTTCAACCACCGGAGCTGCCACAAGAAACCTCCAACAACTGCCTACTCAAGAAGACCATGATGTCCTGAAAGCCAACACCTGCTTATACAGTCCAGCAACTAACTAATCGGTAATGCCAATCTATAACCGCAGAGCTCTGTGTTAACAAATTCTTTCTAAATCCAAAATTTCTACTTAAAAGTTTAAAGCTAGCAAACTATAAATTAATGTAATTTTCTAAATCCTATAAATGTTTCATTATAAATTCTCATTAAAGTAAATATATCATTTGTATAACTTGCCTATATCTTTACAAATATCTTAAACTAATGTAACCTCTGCTAATTTCTTTATCTATCACTGTGTTGTGCCTATAAGATTTCTTTATTGTTATTTTTGTTATTTATATGTCAATGCTTTGAAGCAGTGAGCATTTATACATAATAAATATTCAGATAAGATTGCAAATATCTTCCCATAACTATTTTCTTAATGACATTCTTGATGCTTGCTGGTTCAAATTACAATAATTATTATTTAATTCTAAATGTATTGTGGCTTACTATTAGGTTTTCATCTTATTGAGACTTATAAATAAAGTAATGGACTAGTCTTAGTAATATGAAAGTATATTCAGTAATTATTTGGCCAGTCAATCAAATATACTCACCCCCCTCATAATTTCTATGTATAGATTGAAACCTATAAACCAGAGTTTTATTATATTTTCTTTATCCCTCTAATGTCGCTTGATTACATAGCATTGTAAAAATTGGCTCATAATAGTAATACTGACTGAGCTATTGCCCCATATTTTTGTAATAATTAATGTCATACTTTCACTTGGTGGATTATATATATTAAATTCACCTGCATCTTCTCCTTAAGATGAGACCTCAGGAAAGACCACCCCATCTTACCTTCTTTTGGGGCACACACTAGTAAGACCTGATATAGAATTCCAGGCAGTTGTGTTAGCCATCCCGACCTTTTAGCATCACAACGTTCGGTCCCAGGATACCGGTGTTGGTCACAAAAACCCTTGACTCTAATCTATCCACAGAGCGCTTTGTTATTGTAATTTTCTGGTGCTGTAGCATGTCAGTGATCTCGAATAGCCAATTCTGAGTCCCATAAGTTAATTATTCAGTATTAAACTGATATTTATATCTTTGGTTTCTGAGTTCAATTTCAATCCAGCGCTGATTTATATGCTCATGATTTACTAATTTATTAATGTTACCATAAATATTTTGCCTAAGACTAATACAGCATTTTATAATAGTAGCTATCACTTTCAATAGGAATTGGCATAACCTAATGTAGGCACTGCTTAGCGATTCTTTAAATATATTAATTCATATTAATAATTAAAGATTTAATGAGGAGACATGCTAAATCCCCATGTTATAAAGCCTGCATGCTTTTCCCATATTAATTTATGTTCTATTTATTTAATAAATATATGTTAAATTTATTCCGTTTTTGTGTGATTTCTCGTATTTATTTCAATCCAATTCAGTCTTAGTTAATTATATATATATATATGCATGCGATATAACTATCTATGCATTAATTATAATTTCTGAATGTTATCTTTAATTTCATGCTGATAGCAATTAAATTAGTTTATATACATTTAAGTCCCAAGTCTCGCATTTCTCCCTGCCCTATGCCGGCCAAGAAAGATAAAAGTACGTGTAACCTCATGCATGGTCATTCGTAGGGTCTTGAGTCTTGGAGTTCTGGCAGACGAGTTGAAGTGCGGACAGATTCGGGACATCACAATCCTAGTCTGGTCAGCTTTGGTCTCTTTGACTGGATTCTAGATTCTGTTATGCAAATGTATGAAACTTGACCATTACAATGTAAATGTGGTGATGTGATCATTAACATCTTCAGTTTTATGCTATTTACAGAGTTTGGTTCATAATAACATAATAATGGAGAGAAATTGAAAGGATAATTTTGTTTTTATTGTGGAATCAGTCAGACTGAGAAATCAAAATGTCATGCCTTCAAGAAGAAATTATTGTCTCTCTGGAAATAAATAAAAGCTGACTTCATAAAAAAAAGCTGGGTAGTTGGGATAATATTTTATACTCTTAATTATTATATAGCTGGTAGACCAACATAAGCGCTGATCATTATCATCAATTATCACTAAGAAAATACTATCCCAATATATATATATAATCAATCAGAAATGCTGATTTGTAGAACACTCAAAGAAATGTTAATCTATATTATAACTCATTCTCTAGTTTAAAAAAAAGATTACTCTTTTTCCACTGTAAATATATTTCAAGTACAACTACTATCTCAGTAGGTCAGAAATTTAATCATTCAATGAAACGAGGTAGAATAATAAGTCTGAATTTTATATCTTATATGAGAATTTAGAAAAATGAATTTAAAATGTAAAACAATTCACACACAAACTAATGCTACACTGTTTACCAGTCACTTATGACATCAAACACAAAGATGTAGAGCAAATTTTTCTCTTGTTTATAACCCCATATGAATAGGAAAATTTTCAACCAATAGGACAAATATATGTAATTAACAATATTTAAACTGAAACATTTGTCTGTACATATCAATATGTAGTGTGTGAGTTATTTCACAAAATAAATTTAAATAATAACATTTCTAAATACTTAAATAATATTCAAGATAATTTCTATGTGTTTAATCAGTATTTATAGTTGGGGTCACTTGAGAGTAATTCTATGTGTTTAATCAGTATTTATAGTTGGGGTCACTTGAGAGTAATGGTTGCAATTGAAATATATGTTAATAAGAGTGGACTGATTTTTGCAGGTGGATATCGGTTTACTATATTATAGATTAATATTTATTTTTTAACTCTTACAACATTATACATTGCAGATAATGTTTATTATATTATATATACTTATGTGTAAGGTGCACATATTTAAATAAACCAAATGTTTTTCCAATAATAATCTGTAAATACAAAAAAAAAAAAATCATGTGTAAAATAACAATAAAAATATGGGTCCTTTTAGAATTTGAAACTTTTTGCAGAATTATTACAACTAGGGAGTGTTTTTAATACTCTATAAATTTTGCAAGCCAGTGTTTAAATTATAACTATATAGAAGGAGTTTTAATTGGAGTTTTTATAGCTTTAATGTGTATATATTTTTAAATAAAGCAAACTGGAAGACAATATAGTCTTGAATATTTTTTTCCTAATATTTTTTTGAAATTTTATTTAGAGAAGTTATAGATAGTTTTATAATTTTTTATTTTTAATTGATTTGATATAAGACACACAAAAAGTTTTCTAATAGAAGATAAGCATTTCTCATAGAACTAAATGAAAATAAACAAACTGGTAAATTAGAAAAGAGGCATTCTTTACTAAAATTAAATAATTTGATACAAAAAAAATGTATACATATATATTGATATATAATTTTTTCATCATCATCATCATCATTATCAACAATTATCAATCCACTGCAGGATGAAGGTCTCTCCAAGTTTAATCCATCTTCTCCGATTTTTAGCTTCTCTTCTCCACATCACCCCTGCACATTTTCTTATTTCATCCATCCATCTCATATGTGGTCTCTTTCTGGGTCTTTTACAATCTCTTGGAATCCAGTTTAAAATTTCAATTGTCCATCTATTATCATCTCTTCTAACAATATGACCAGCCCAACTCCACTTCAATCTTTTAATTTTTTCAATGAGGTCAGTAACACCTGTTTGTTCTCTTACCCATACATTGCATTTACGATCTCTTCTTGTTACTCCCAACATACATCTCTCCATACTTCTTTGAGTGGTCTGAAGTCTCTGAATTGCTCTTCTATTAAGTGTCCAAGTCTCAGATCCATAAGTAAGAACTGGTAAAACACATTTGTTAAAAACTTTCCTTTTCAAACACATAGGCATATTTCCTTTTAGTATCAAGTTATTTCTACCAAAAGCACTCCAACCAAGTTTAATTCTATGATTAATTTCCTCCATTATGTTTCCATCTGTATTAATAATCTGACCAAGGTATTTGTAACTGTTAACTTCTTCTAATTCATCATAATCAATCTTTTATTTTCATATTTTGAGCAAATCGATTAAACATTACTTTAGTCTTTTTAACATTTATCTTTAGTCCTACTTTCACCTGATAATTCCTGCAACATTTCCTGCAGATCTGAAGCATTATTTGCAAAAACAACTACATCAACTGCGAAATCTAAATGACTAAAATAATCACCATTTACTTTCACTCCTTTAGTTTCCCATTTTAATCCACAAAATACTTCATGCAGCACTGCTGTAAAAAGTTTTGGAGATATGGAGTCACCTTGTCTTACACCTTTCTCAATGTTGACTTTCCCAGTGTCATTATGTAATCTAATTGTTGCTGTTGCATTTTTATAAATATTCTTTAAAATATGACAATATCCTGGATCTATACCTTGATGATCTAATGCTTTAATCACTGAAGAAATGTTTATAGAATCAAATGCCTTTTCATAATCTACAAATCCTAAGCATAATGGCAACTCATATTCATTTGTCCTTTCTATAACTTCTCTCAATACCTGGATATGATCTACTGTACTAAAACCACTTTTAAATCCAGCTGGTTCTCTTGGTTGGTGGAAATCCAATGTTCTCTGTAGACGAGTAGTAATTATCTTGGTAAAAATTTTATATAAAACTGATAAAAGGCTGATAGGTCTGTAATTTCTAATATCTTTTTTATCACCTTTTTTAAATATTAATATTATTACTGCATTCTTCCAATCATCCGGTACATCTTTATCATTTAGACATTTGGTATATAACTTTGCTAAAAAATTTTCTATTTCTTCACCTGCTTCTTTTAATATATCAATTATAATTCCATCATTACCTGGAGCCCTTTCCTTTCTTCATACATTTAATTGCATGTCTCACTTCTTCATTTAAAATTCTGGGCAATTTGGAAGATGCAATAGATATAGGAGGTATTTGTTCTTTATTACTATATAATTCTTGATAAAAATCTTCTACCAATTTCATGATGTCATCTCTCCTTTTAGTAATAATTCCATCTTTTTTTCTTATTGCAGATATAAATTTCCTACCAATATCAAAATGTTGTTTTACATTCTTAAGACTTTTATTTTCTTCTACAACTTTCCTTGCTAGTTAGTTCACAGTTATACTTTCTTATATCATTTTCAACTCTTTTCCGCACCATTTTACAAAATTCGAGATATTCAATTCTTTTTAATGCGTCATTTTTGTATATCTTCATATTCCTTCTTTTTTTCATAAATTCTCTAGTCTCAGTAGAAATTTTATTGGTCAATTGCTGTTTCTTTCTACCAGCTATCTTTGTTGCAGTTTTCAAAATTGTATCAGTTATTTTAATATTAATTTCATAAATCTGAATCATGTTCAAAATCTACTAATACTTGAAACCGATTTGTAAGTTCTAATTTAAATTCATTAGAATGTTTCTGAAGATTAGGAATATCAACTGTAAATATTGTTTTTCTTAATAATTTTTGTCTCTCTAGTTTTACATTAACATGTATCTTACACCTTACTAATCGATGATCACTTCCTGTGTTAAATTTATTAAGAACATTACAATCTTGAAATATGTATTTCCTGTTAGTCAAAATATAATCCAATTCTGCTGTACCTTCATTTGGATGCTTCCATGTCCATTTCCTTTTAACATTTTTCTCAAAAAAAGAATTCATAATATAAAGTTTTTCTTTTTCTGCAAACTCCACAAGTCTATGTCCTCTCTCATTTCTATTACCATAACCAAAATTACCCACAGCACTTTCATCTTTCATTTTTTTACCAATTCTAGCATTAAAGTCTCCCATAACAATTTTAAAATGGTATTTACTCTGATCAAAAGCCTTTTGTACATCCATATAAAAATCTTCTACTACTTCATCACTATGAGAACTTGTTGGGGCATAAACCTGAATTATCTGCATTTGATATCTGCTATTAAGTTGTATAACTAATCTTGCCACTCTGTCCGATACACCATCAATCTCCACAATATTGTGGAAGAACAATATTGTGGAGATTAATAAAGAACTCCCATCATTATTACTAATAAAATATATATATAAACACAAATGAATAAAACAGATAATAGTCATGTTCTAAATAATAATGCCCATAACTGTAAAAATATTAGTCATAACTACTCAAAAGTTTTCAAATATCTTTATTGCACATAATAACTTTCAATGAGAATATAAAATATAAAAGAAAAAAGTTTAGGTTTTCCTTATGTTAATACTTTCTACAAAGATCTCAAAGAAACAGATGATTAAATATATATATATATATATTTGAAGTGTTTCTAATTTATTTAAAATTTTAACAAATTCAAATTCTGAGCATATTAACTAGTTCTATTGATTACTGCATTATTAATTCTCAAAAACCATGCAATTCAAATACTGTCATTATTATTCTCAAAAAATGCACAATATTTTGTTACAAGTAGTGTATGGAATCAAAAAATCTAATTTAACTATGATTGTCTACATTTGTCAGGGTGTATGTAAATATACCGTGTGTATCATGACATAGTGCACTTTTTATTTAAGTCCATCACAATGTTTAGCATGACTACCACACTCATCATTTGAAATTATAATTTCTTTACTTTCATTTTAAAATGTTGGGAAAACCAAATAGACTATGCATATGACAATATTGTCATTCTTTGTGGTTTATTCCCTTTTCAAATGATGTATGCATGTTATAATCAGATAAAAATTAGATTTTTTTATTAATTTTTTTATTAATATGTTCATTTAATTTATTTTTTGCTCAATTTATTAGATTTTACAGCGAAAACAAAGCCCACATTTTTAATGGGAAAAATTTAATTTGTAAGTGGATTCAACATGCATCAAAGATTTTGCAATTTTAATGCCTTTATTCTGAAACCAAACATAATTACATAAGTATTCAATTTTAGATTTTTTTATTATTTGATTATTATTATTTTAAAAAAGTATTATTTGATGAAAGTAATTATCAGTAATAAGTATAATTTATTAATGTGTTTGTACTAGAGTATCATATTTGTATAATAAGTAATGATTTTAACTACATCTATAAAATTAGCCGATTATGTACAAAGTAATTTTGGGACTATAATCCAAGTTTGGGAAATCTTATTTTATAGACTAATGATTATCAAAAGGTTTAATAATTCGTTAGCTTGTCTATTTTTTATTAGTATGTTTGTACTAGGGTGAGTGTGTTTGTATAACAAGTAATGCTTTTAACTTCATCTATAAAATTAGGATATTATAGAACAGTGCAATGTAAATTTTAAGGCTGATTATCAGATGCACAGAAAGGTTGCAGTTAATAAAGCAATCACAAAATTTGCTGAGCATAGTACCATGTGACAATATAAACTCTTAAAACCAATAAAGAGGTTTCAAGTAGTGTGTGTGTGCATGATGACAGCCACAATAATTATGTATTCCATGTGGAATCGTATGCAGGCAAAGAATTAAATCCAGATTCTTGCCTATGCTTTGGTACTTATGCTGTGGAGTCAGTAGTGTTGCCACATCTTGCAGCATCACATTATTTTCAAATCTACAGCTATCAAATGAGTTATATGTAAATAAATTATATCTTTGTGGGATAATAAATGTAACAAAATAGCATCACTAGTGTACACAAAAATATAAAATGGAAAGAGGAGACTCATTTTATCATTGCTAAAGACAGTGGCCTTCAATTTGTAGTTTTGATGGGCAAGAAGCCACTTGCTATAATTAAAAATGCATATCCACCTTATGGAAATGATTTATTTTGTATCTTTTCTTAGAAAGAATCTTTATTTCATAGATAGTTTGGGAACTTTAAACTTGTGGGGTACAAGAAAAAACGACAAATTCTTATGGTTCTCTTTTTGTGAGTTCTGAAGCTCTGGATTATCTCAGGTAAGAAGTATTATATAAGTTATGAACCAGAATTTTGTGAGGAATACAAAAAAATTATCAATGAAAATTTAATTTTAAAACTTAATTATGATAAATTAGAAATTATGAACAAAGAATAAAGTAATATTTTTTTAGGATATTAAAATTCTTTTTTTTCTTCTTAGTTTTTTAATGGTAATCACTATTTTTCTTAGCCATATATATTTCCTTATTTTTTTTTGCTCTAACATTATTAAATCTGAAGTTATTGTGAAAATTGTGTCTCAAATTAATTCTTTAAAAATTTAATATGGCGATACCCCATTTCAAAAAGTTAATGTATAAATATAGGACAGATTGCAAAAAAAGTTTTCTTTTCACTAAAAAAAACCCCCTTTGGTTTCTCTTTGAGGCCTTAAAGAAATCAAGCAAAATAAATTTCTAATGTCTATTCCACTTATTCGTGTTATTGCAACTATTATTCAATTACTCAGGATCAACAAACATAGATATTACAACATTGGCTAGGAAGGTGGATTTATTGTTTTTATCTGCAAATATAAAATAAAATAAAAAACCATGGTCCTGCTATGCCTCATAGTTCCTAATTCGGACATCAGTTGTGTTTTCTTGAGGGAAAAGTTAATGTGTATATGAGTACTGATTCGATTTTATATTTACAATCATAGCAAATAGATATGAATTATATCCATCATTTCTTGGAAACCATAAAGTCATCAGCAAATGCAGTGGTTAATGCCTAAAAAACAGATGGTGCTACCAATACCATGATTATGGAAAAAGATCATGAGTTGAAACAACTATTTAATATTAAACGAGACATTGTCAAACTTTATAAATCAGAAGAATAGTTGAAGATACAATTAATATAATAAATGGACATGTGACGTACATTACTATATAAAAAAAGGAGTATTTAAAACACAAATGGAATGGGATTCATTATAAGTAAAAGATGGAAGAACAAAACCGTGGAGTCTAATGTCATGTATCAGATTTTGACTCAATATTAATTTTTCAATTTAATGGGAGATACCAAATACAAATAATTCTGGTATGAGTACTAGCAATCTCATTGTGATGAAGAAATAGAAAATTTTTCTATAAGTGAATAGAAAGTTTTAAATGAGACCAGACATCTATAAGAGATTTTAATGTTAGACATGAATAAATATTGAAAGATGATAACACTATGACTAAATTTGGTAATAAAAGAGAAAAATGTGAAATAATATATATGTGAGGAATAAGCAGAAAAAAAAAAACTGTGTATTAATAATTCTTTTTGTGAAAAAAATCCAAAGCAAACATGGACATTTATGTGAAGATATTGCAGAACTGAATTACATTTTAACCAACAGAAAATATATATCTAAGTACTGTAAAATACATAATAGATTTAATATAGGAAGAAATCAATAATTAATGAGATTTAAAATATATGTTAAAGCAAAACTACAAAAACAAAATATTTACACTCTTCGGAAATATTTCAATTAATTTAAAATAAAACTTTAATCATTTTAAAATATTAACAGATTTCAAAGATGGCTCAGATCTGAATGGAATCAATAAAAAAATAAGTGACACAGAAATATAGCAATTTACTAATAAATTTTCAACTGAGATAAGGCAATACATATATATAACTGAAGAAATATCAAAATATTTAAAAACAATTCATTTTGAAAAATTGCATATCTGGAATTATGTACAATAAAATAAAAGAGTTAATAATGAAATAAGAAAATACATGAAATAGCAAGGAAAGCTATAGAAAACAAAAAAAATTTAGAAGTATAATATAATTTTCTACTTCTTCTTCTCTTATGTATTAATTTCTATTATAACATATCATACCATTGACACCTTCTTTGACACTTTATCAATACTTTTAATATTTATTATTTACAAATAATAAAAATAAAAGTATTGATCAAGTGTTCAAAGAAGGTGTCAATGGTATGATAAGTATAATATAACATCATGAAGTTGGCAGAAAAATTGTTTTATCAATAAGAAAAGATGACTCTTATTAAGAAGCAAGATTACATGACAAAGAATTCTATAAAAATAACAACTACAAAAAAAGGTCTCTACAAGTAATACTTCTTTTAAAATTTGAAATATTTTAAATGAAAAAATAAGTCAGACAATTAAATCTATGATAAGTGAAAAGGCTCTAGGAAATGAGGGAATTATAAATATTTTAAAAGAAAAGATGAAAGAATAGTTGGCAAAACATATGATAAATATGTAGATGATAAAGATATATCACACGATTGGACTGACCCAAAAATTATATTGATATTTAAGAAAGGTGAAGAAAAAAATTATAAATTGCATACCTACTAGTTCTGTGCAAGATCTTTACAATTAATCTGCAAGAACTTTGGACTCAACCAATCAAAGAAATAATTTGGATTTAAAAATGGTTATAATGCAGTGCATTAAATACAAGTATTAAAAGAAATTATGAAAATAGATATTGAGTACATACTACTATTTTACTCTGGATTTGTAGATTATGAAGTTATTTGATTCTATATGTATTTCAATAATGATTAAAGCTTTGAAACATTAATACCTAAGCCTATGACATTATCAAATTCTAAAGACTACTTATGAAAATGCAACAGCTGTGATTGGAATAAATGGTGTCATTAAGAATATATTGTAAGAATTTATAGCAGTGTGATTTCATTCCTCCAAAATATTTTATAGTAGTTTTATGAGAAAGTTAATATAAGAAGCTAAAAGAATTAAAAACAAGTGGAAATTATGTAAGTCATAATGTTTCATAGCTCCAAAGATATTGCAAGAACTATTGATGAAAAAAAATAAATGGAAAGATGAAAGATAAATTTTTTTATAATTTTCAAAAAAGGAAAAAATAAAGAATAGTAATGAATTAGAAGTAATTATCTGATATAGATATTTAGATCAGATAATTAATACAAGTGGGGACATAAGGGATGAAATTAATTGTTGAATTAAATTTAGATACTTATTTATAATATGATGCTTAGCAATTAGAAAGCAATATAGTATACCGGTCGAAATTGTACGTTAATTCAACACGATTCACAGCCTGGGTACTTTTATACTTCGAATTCAACCATATGCAAGATCAAAGATAAAGAATACTTATGGATTCTGCCCTGTTTACCCACTCTCTAAATCTGCCAACTAATTAACAACATTTTCGAGGTAAGCAATTAATCTTTTCTACACTCTGGCCCACTAGCATCAATGGCGGAGCATGAGCCTCAACTGATTCTAACGTCTAACTTTAATATTAAGTCTAATTAGACCTATCCATTACTTAAATATAAGAATAGTATGTATGTGACCTTGAGTCATCAGATAGCAGCACAATAATTAATTAGAAAAGATAATTTTAGAATGAAATGAATTGAGATGAACCACAGGTAGCTTAAATTCACATATATATTTAATAAAACATTGGTATAACTTATCTAATGTCTCTCTATTTTTATTTCATAAGGTTAGTTAACCTAAATTTCTATTCTGTCATTAATTATGCCTCGAGTAAGGGAATGGTATAGTTCATATGCCAATCTAATAGATGTAAACGATTAGCGTTTTATGGAAGATGCTCACCCAAGTCTGAGATATACGAAACAAATATTTTAAATAGCCCACTTTAAATATAACTTTATTATAAGTGAAATTATTTTTAAAAGAGAAATAATTAACTCATATTTCAGGAATTGGTTTCAAAGAGAGTAGCACGTTTAAAATATAAATGGATCGCGATATTCACAAATAAATATTTTAAGATAGTAAAATAAATAAATTAATCAGATTGCAATCAATCCACCATGATGTGCTCAGAACAAAAGCAAGTGAATAAACCAGCATTCGATATTACATTACCAGCATAGACTCAATTCACCTGCCCCGTTCCAGTGACGCCAAGAAATAAAGAAAGAATGGTCTGCACCATTAAGCAAAGCTAAAATATTTCAGGTGAAAGTATGAAAATCGCCAAGGCTAGCTAAGCTCAGCTTGCCCCGGTTCTTCCCATTTTGTCTTTCATATTCTGATAACAAAATTCATGGCCAGTGAAATTATCATGTGGTCTAATTCTGATCTAGCGATCACAAAGAACAAAAGATAAGTAATCAAGCAAAATGCCAGCAAGGCAAAATACGAGTGCTGGAGAATATATTTTAGAACTTTAACTATATAATTGTGCTGAGTTATAAAGATTACACAAATGTTATACGGATTGATCAAGATCAGACCAACAAAAATAAAATAAACATTAATTATTATTGCGAATATTTTATGGGTGACACGTCTCTCACTTCAACACAAAATCCCACTAATATTTCAATTAACATTTTATTACTCTCTTTATTATTTAACACGAATCTAATTTTCTAAACCCCCTCCCTTTCACTCTTTAAAAATGAAAAAAATATAACTAAAAAAAATCTCATGCTTGAATCTAGCGTCTCCCCACAAATAAACCGTGTATGCATAAATATTTAAAAAAAAAACACATAATAATATAAAATGGTTTCATCTCGACAAAACAAAGGTTGCTTCAAGTATTAATCTTTCAGAGCTAGAGAATTATTCATTTTATTTACCAACAAACATTGGTCGGGAAATAGGCAGCAAAAGATTTATTTTGATAAAACTTTTGTCGAGATGGAACAAACCGGTATATATGCATTTCATTTCAGTAACTAATAATAATATTATCTAAACCACATTAGAAAAAAGTTTAGCATTAAAAGGCATAACTTTAAGACAGATAGAATGAGAGCAAAAGACATTAGATTTAAAATGATAGCAAGTATAATTTACAGAATATTAGTTAAATATTTATATTGCATTATGGGGATTTCATTTTAGAAGATATTAAAAGTAGCAAAATTTACATTATCGGGTCACTGGAGTTTTTAAAGAATAAATTAGACGGTTAGAAATAACAAATTGGAACATATTACCTAATTTATTTTCAGTCCTTGTGGAAGTTTGGATCCCACAATGAAATATGAATTTCCGCACAGGCATGGCTAGCTATGTATTTAAATAAGAGAGTTCAACAGTTCACAATTTCACATTTTGGATGAAGTTTTTCTGGCATAAGGTATTGGATGATCATCTTTGGGACAGCAGGAAGACGGGCAGGCTACAAAGGCCATCTACTCCGCTACCATGCTTCTAAACATTTTGAAAATTTAACCGGTATGGGTTCGTCAAGTAATCACTGACAAAAACTATGACTGGCTGACCTCTATTGTTCTCCTGGGCTATTTATACTCTTTTCTGACTATTTTTATGAAATTCCCTTTTTCACACACTCCAGGCTAAGTGGCTATGTTGAAATTCCAGTAACTGCAATTATCGACCTAAAGTATATTTGCATTGTATTCCTGAGATCCACTCTCCTGATAAACCCAGTGACTTAATTGTTTCATATCTAATTTTAATTAAATGTGATTTGAAGAATTTATATTTCAAATTATCTTTTCCATTTTAATTTTACTTTAATTAGAAAATCCATTACCATTTCGTTAATGGATTTTCTTTTGTTTGACGCTAAGAATGTTAATAGGAAGCAAATCTCCAGAATAAAATACTTAAAAAAAAAAATATCATATTAAAATTTATTTATTGATTTTTATAAAAGTTTCCATCTGCAATTATATATATATGTATTTGTGCATATATATATATATATGGGCCCCTCCAATATTTATAATAAAAACATTTTAAATAAAAAAATTGACATTTTAATCATTTATTTGCTAGACTAAAATTTAAATGTACTTAAAATGGCAGACAGAAAGTTTTATAAACTCCGTAACGTGTGGATCTGGTTTGATCCTAGTCTAGCAATCTAGAAAGATGTGAAGCGTGGATCTGGTCTACAAATCCATTGCTTCAATAGTTATTTTAGATCACATACCAAAGAATGAAAAGATGTATGTTGGGAATAATAAAGAGGGATTGAAAGCAAAATACATATCTAAAAAAAAAAACAAATATCACATCATAAAAAAGTTAAATGTTTGAAATGGAGCTGAAACCAATACTGCTAGACAAAATAAACTAATATTTTTTAATTTGATCTCAAGAGATTGTAAAAAATTTAGAAAGAGATTTCATGTAAGATGAATAAAGGAGACAAGAAAGTTTGCTATAGTACCATGTAGAGATATTCAATCTCTGCAATGGAATGATAATAGAAGAAAATGGTTATGATGCTAAGTAAAAATATCCAATTAAGCATTTCACTGCTAATCTTTCTTAGCTTACATTTTCTGTACTTATAGTATGATATCTATTCCTAACCTTCAGAAACATTCTAATGAATTTAAATTAGAATTTACAAATCGGTTTCAAACATTAGTAGATTTTGAATATGATTCAGATTTGAATAAAATTAATAAGAAAATAACTGATACACTTTTAAAAACTGCAACAAAAATAGAAAAAAGCAGTAAGTGACCAATATAATTTCTACTGAGACTAGAGAATTTATGAAAAAAAGAAGGAATATGAAGATATACAAAAATAATGCATTAAAAAGGATTGAATACCTTGAAGTCTGTAAAATGGTGTGGAAAAGAGTTGAAAATGATATAAGAAAGTATAACTGTGAACTAGCAAGGAAAGTTGTAGAAAAGAATAAAACTCTCAAGAGTGTCAAACAACATTTTGGTATTGGTAGGAAATTTATATCTGCAATAAGAAAAAAGATGGAACTATTACTAAAAAGAGAGATGACATCATGAAATGGGTAGAAGACTTCTATCAAGAATTCTATAGTAATAAACAACAGTACCTCCTATATCTATTATATCTTCCAAATTGCCCAGAATTTTAAATGAAGAAGTGAGACATGCAATTAAATTTATGAAGAAAGAAAAGGCTGCAGGTAATGTTGGAATTATAATTGATATATTAAAAGAAGCAGGTGAAGAAATAGAATTTTTTTTAGCAAAGTTATATACCAAATATCTAAATGATAAAGATGTACCAGATGATTGGAAGAATGCAGTATTAATATTAATATTTTAAAAAGATGATAAAGAAGATATTAGAAATTACAGACCTATCAGTCTTTTATCAGTTTTATACAAAATTTTTACCAAGATAATTATAACTCGTCTACAAAGAACATTGGATTTTCACCAACCAAAAGAATAAACTGGATTTAAAAGTGGTTTTAGTACAGTAGATCATATCCAGGGATTGAAAGAAGTTATAGAAAGGAAAATGAATATGAGATGCCACATTATGCTTTGGATTTGTAGATTATGAAAAGGCATTTGATTCTATAAACATTTCTTCAGTGATTAAAGCATTGGATCATCAAGGTATAGATTCAGGTTATTGTCATATTTTAAATAATATTTATAAAAATGCAACAGCAACAATTAGATTACATAGTGATACTAGGAAAGTCAGCATTGAGAAGGGTGTAAGACAGGGCGACTCCATATCTCCAAAACTTTTTACAGCAATGCTGCAAGAAGTATTTTGTGGATTAAAATGGGAATCTAAAGGAGTGAATGTAAATGGAGATTATTTAAGTCATTTAGATTTTGCAGATGATGCAGTTGATTTTGCAAATAATGCTTTAGAGCTGCAGGAAATGTCGCAGGAGTTATCAGATGAAAGTAGGACTAAAAATAAATGTTAAAAAGATTAAAGTAATGTTCAATGGATTCTCAAAATATAAAATAAAGATTGATTATGATGAGTTAGAAGAAGTTAACAGCTACAAATATCTTGGTCAGATTATTAATACAGATGGAAACATAATGGATGAAATTAATCATAGAATTAAACTTGGTTAGAGTGCTTTTGGTAGAAATAACTTAATACTAAAAGGAAATATGCCTATGTGTTCGAAAAGAAATGTTTTTAATAAATGTATTTTACGAGTTCTTACTTAAGGATCTGAGACTTGGACACTTAATAGAAGAGCAATACAGAGACTTGAAACCACTCAAAGAAGTATGAAGAGATGCATGTTAGGAGTAACAAGAAGAGATCGAAAACTCAATATAAGACTGAAGTGGAGTTGGGCTGGACATATTGCTAGAAGAGATGATAATACATAGATAATTGAAATCTTAAACTGGATTCCACGAGATCGTAAAAACCCAGAAAGAGACCACATGTGAGATGGATGGAATAAGTAAGTGTGCAGAAGTAATGTGGAAAAGAAAAGTTAAAGATCGCAGAAGATGGTTTCAACTTGGAGAGATCTGAATTCTGCAGTGGATTGATAATGTTTGATGATGATGATAATGATGATCTATTCTCACTTATAGCTATTTCAAACTAAATTTCATATGATTATCTTAGAAGTCTTAGTGTCAGTTGTCCTGACTCACATTCATCTGGTGATTAATGTCTACTTAATATCTGCATAAAACTGTCAGTGAAGACAGTTATCATTGCTGTATACTGAAAAGATGTATAGTTAGATTCATTAACAAATTATATTTTTAAAATAACAGAAAACAAAAATAAATAGAAATTTATAAAAGAGTTCTAAAAATTTACCGAAAGAGTAATTTCTCGAATAATATACCCTTCTCGCTCCACTACTCTATCAATTGTAACACTGATGTCTCCATATTTTCCACTAACCTGAGGTAGGTAGAAATCACACTTTATCTAAAAATATAAAGGATATATGTTTTAACAAAATTAAAAAAAAAAAACAGTTCTAAAAAGTTAAATAAATCAAAATAATAAAAATAAAATATATTAGTATTAAATACATTAATAATTAATATTCTTTGCAAAATTAGTCTGTAAATAATTATATATATATATATGTCCAATCACTATAATTTTAAATAAATAATAGTGATGATATTTGAAATATCAACAAACAGTATTGGAAATCTTGCTTAATAATTAGGATTCTTTTTGAAACAATCTGTCTTTGAACTTTCTCTGACTTCCCTATATGTAGAAAAATCTAAATAAAATGTTTGTCCTCTTTTACTCAATAAACATTCATGTCAAATTGATTTAATATTTGGACATTTCATTACATTTATAAAAGCTGAAATTGAATTGAAGACTATTTTGCATTATCTTGTCTATCTATTAATTAGAGCATGTTATCCAGGCAATCTATATACAAAATGATGTAAAAAACTTAATAATGAAAGATTTCAGCATATACATTAGTCTATTAGACATAACATAGATGTACAGACAAAAACTGATTACATAGCATTTCATATGATGCTACTAATATGATACTGTATGTAAAAAAAAAAAAAAGCATAATCTTATAGAAACATAAAATCTAATTGTTGATAGTATTTATTAGTTATATATACTGATATTAATTTAGAAAAATAAAACATAAGTGTTAAAGAAAATCAACTTCTGTCATGCATAAAACAACAATAATAATAACCACACTTTATCTTGTTTTAAAAAAGAAAAAGTTTCTATTATAAATGAAATAAACAACTTTGGAATAAATTAACAAACAAGTTGAACAAAAGTGAATAATGGTTGTAGCAAAGAAAATCAAAATGTGAATGAAGAACATATTTTTCTTATGTTTTTTAAAAATTTGAACTTGTGATCAGGAATAATATTTCTGTAATTTTCACTACACCACTCTCATGCAAGGCAGGGGCTGATTTCTATCCATTTTTAATATCTTACGAGAGGTGTAATCATAAATATGATTAAAGATGAATGATCTCTAAGATGTACGTTTCATGCTAAATCAACACTCATTAATTGGTCCAGATCACAATCTCTTAAACATATTTTTATCATTGTTCAGTATATATGTAGCTAATTATTACAGATTAATTGATGTGTCAAACTTGCTGCCCTCACAATTTTGACACAAACCACTTAATGGAAATATATTAAATAATAAATCAATATAATACTTCTGTTGATACAACTTATAAAATACAATATAACAAATTCGTCAATTGCTAAAACAGAGAATCATTAATATAAATAAAATAACTATTGCCAAGCGCTTTCAACTCCTACGAGTCCTTATCAAGGTAGTAAAAAAAAAAAATTTTCTCCTAAGCGATAAATTCAACATTTCATTGCATTAGCCAGGAACAACTAATCAGAAAATTGGTTATTTTTGAATTCATAGCACAAGATGAATTTTGTATAAGATATGATTCTTTAATCTTGCATTTTTTATCGTGTTTCATGTATTAATATCACGTATTTTATGCATTAAGGATTTTGCAATATTAATGCATGAAACACACGATAAAAATGGAAATATATTAATAATTTTTATTAGCCATTCATTAGACTAGAGTTTATTCACTTATTTCTTTGGTCATATGTTTATGATTATACCCCTCCACAAGGTGCTGAAAGCAGAAAAAAATCAGTCCGTCCTTGCATGAAAATTACATTACAGAAATATTATTCATTAAGTGGATAATCTCTAATTTAATAAATGACTAAAAAAATTATTAATATATTTCCATTAAGTCGTTTAGTGTCAAAGTTGTGAGGTCAGTAAGTTTGACATTTATCAATTAAACTGCAGTAACTGGTTATCTATATATACTAAACAATGATAAAGGTATGTGTAAGAGATTGCGATCTGGGTCAACTGATGAGTGTTGATCAGCATAAAATTTGCATCATGAGGATTATACATTTTTTTCTTATATCTTTGGTAATATATTTATAATTACATCATTCCACAAAGTGTTGAAAGTGGATAGAAATCAGTCCCTATATTGTATCAGAATGGTGTGGTGAAAATTAGACTACAGAAATATTATTCCTTAAATAGATATTCTCTAGTATAATGAATGATTAATAAAAATTGTGATCAAGAAGTTTTTCTTTATGCCTAAAGATTGTTTATTTTAATATTAATGATAAAGGAAAACCTACAATACTTGAAATTACAATTAACATGTTTATATAGGAAATAAATAGAAATAATTTTATTGTAAAATTAAAAAATTTTATTTTTATATTAGAACATGCATATGTGTATGGGTGTCTGTGTACATAATTAATATGGTTTAGCCTGTAAAACTGGTATATTTTGTATTTCTAAATATGTGTGCATGCTTATTATTTATATATTACTGTAAACTACAATTTACATAATGGTACATGCTTAGTTTTGTTTGTCAATCTATAAATATAATTAATATTCCTGCATAGTTCAGTACAGTAGTAGAACATCAGACTCTGGAGTATAAGATCCTTGAACTAATTCCAGTTCCCTGGAACTCCAATTAAAGAATTCATGAGCAATGAAACCATTCAATAATTAGAATTACTTTTTTATTAATATTTAATATATATGTAAGTTAAAATCAGAATGGTAATCTATTCAAGTTATTAATATAATATTTTTCAGATCTTTAATGCCATTTTTTATTACTATTAATTAATGAATAAATTTGTTAAACGTTATTTTAAATTATCATAGTGAATTTATTTAAATACTAGATTAAGTTTTTTTATATATCTTTGCTCTTGTTCAAATATAGTTTACCAGAATTGATTGCTATCTCAAGCTAGCTCCAGATATCATGACAAATAGAGTAGGTTTGTGTAAATTCTCTAAAATTATTTAGCTGGTATAATCTTCAAAGACCACCAACTTTATTTATAGTTCATAATGATATTCACAAGTTCATTTATATTCAGTACACTCATTATATTAGACAGCCCCAAGCATTGATGATGATTAATATTCATATAATGATACCAGCTCTTTTATTATATTACACCATATATTTACCTTTGGTTTGATGATAATTTGATTAAGATTTTACAATGTGCTTTTTTAAAATCTAATCACAAAGGATAACTGTTGTGATTATTTGCTGCAAATACTATATTTATTACTTTTATTATCTTCTGAGATGAAGATGATCTGCTAATTCTTTGCTTTTATTGTATTTAATAAAAATAGTGATTGCTTTTATTATTTAGTATTATATTTCCATACTCCTTATAAACTAACGCAAAATAATAAGTAATATTTTGAAGTGATGAATGCTTCATTATTTAGTACATTTCAGTACTTCACTATAAACCCCCCATTCCCATACAGTGCAAAATAATATGTATTATTTTGGAGTAATGAACTTTTCAAGCAGTACCTATAAATTAATTAAATTCAATGTCTCATCTAGATTTTGCTACTATAAGACACTGAATTCATTTTTAAATATAGATTCTGTTCCAAATAGCATATATATAAATGCATCTTAAGTTCAACATCACAAAGCTAATATATATATATTTAAACCATAATGTATCTAAGCAAGATAGAATAATTTTTTTTACAAAATTCAAAGTCGAAGCGAAACTGTTTCAAAATTTAACAAAATTGATCTTCTGTATCATGAGCCAATATGACAGAGTCTGTGTAAACAGATTTGTTACTAAAACAAATAAACAAAAAACCCAACCAACCAACAAGCAAAAAACAATAAGATCCATATGTAATAAACTATACAGAAGATCATTAATGCCAACTAATGATGTAGTAAAAAACTTTAAAAAAAAACAAATGACCTCGACTGTTTTTCTTAGAATCACTTATAGAACTTATTTAAACTTCAATCAAAGATAATCTCAACTAGTAGATGAAATTTTGTAAATGGATTAACAATAGTTTGCTTGGAGTACAATATTTCTATTCATTATTTTATTTAGTGATAAAAATGTTAATAAACATCACATGATCACTATTTCTTATGCTAAGTGTTATTAAAACAGGCAAAACTCTCCATACAGTATTGCTAGAAGGCTTGTGCATAAAATCCCCATCTAGTGCCTATTCATTCAATATCCCCAGATTAGTTTCTGGCTTGTGGAAATTGTCAGTGAGGAGCCATGGATCTGACAGCACTGCACCTAGATCTTAGGATCTAATGCAACCCTCTAGCAGCCATCTTTTATCTCTATGTAACTACAAAACTATGATTCTTAAATTGAAAATACAAAATTTTCAATCCAAGCTCATTAGCTTATATAGTCATATAGGTCTGAACTCAGTTCAGTACACATACATTTTGGTTATTAAAGAACCAAAATGTATGGGTACTGAACTGAGTTCAGACCTATATGACTATATAAGCTAATGAGCTTGGATTAAAAATATTATTGGGTTTTAAATTTAAGACTCATAATTTGTAGTTAAGTAGAGATAAATGGTGGCTGCTGGAGGGTTGCATTAGATCCTCAGAACTAGGATCAGTGCTCTCAGATCCAAAGCTCTTCAATGACAAAGGTCACAAGCCAGAAACTAGTCTGGGGATATTGTATGAGTAGGCATTAGATGGGGATTTTATGCACAAGCTTCCTGGCATTCATCAATTACTCTGGCTTGCACTGAGTGGCAATACTGTATGGAGAGCTTTGCCCATGAAAAAGTTTTTATAGACAAGATTAGGTACAATTTACACGTAGATTGGTGCAAAGGGAACAACAAACAATGAAGTGGTATTACTCAAACAATGATAAGATTTAAAGAAGACACACATTCTCTCTATCCATATATATATACTTAAGTGTGTCTTTGCAAAATGATATATTTTTTAATAAGTCTGCGCTAGAATAGGCTTAACCTCATATATATATTATCTCTTTCTTTATTGTAGTATAATAGCATTGAATAAATCGGCTTATTGTTTTAAATCTACTTTATATATCTCGAAAAAAATCAATATTTAATCATTTCAACATATTTTGAAATCATTCAATATAAAGCAAAGGTCTCTCAAATCCTCATTTCTCTTTTTCAAAAATAGTCAATGCCCATCTTTAAACATTGATTGCTTATTGGTACTTCATCTCTTTACTTAATTTTCTGTTTTTACTTATTTTCTTTAGCATAAATCTTCATTTCACCAAATGTTTGTTCCATCTTCTGATTATTTTAAAATATTCAGTTATCTTTTATATATTAATTACGTCTCTTTTTGAAATTTTAAATCTTATATTTCTTAGATTAAGAAATATTAATAAACATTATTTTTACTTTTTATAAAATTTATTAGCTGAAGACAAACACTTTCTTTAACTTAAAATATATTTAAAAAGCTTCATCTTTTAGATTGATCATTTGTTACAGATAAAACATTAATTTAGATTAAAAAAAATAATAGTAAAAAAATAATCAGCAGATAAAAAAAAAGACAAAAGAATGTTAACAATAAAAAAAGATAAAGTTTAAAAAAAGATAAACAAAAGCTATTTCTCTAAGTCAATATATAATGTATACCGTACAATATATAAATTTATTTAAACGCTATTAAAAATAGAAAACGAGAATAATTAATAATTAACTGGCAACGGTTTTTTTTTGCATTAAAAAAAAAAAAAAACAGTAGAGAGAGAGAGAGTATTAGGAGAGAGAGAGAGAGAGAGAGAGAGAGAGAGAGAGAGTATTAGAAATACAAATTTAAATGCAAAACTCAATGCTAGAATACTATGTTAGATAAAAGCTTTATTTAAGAAAAAAACACAACTATTATTGACACTATACACTGAAAAAAAAAAGTAGAGAACATTTACTGAACAAATTTTCAATTTTTTCAGACATTCTATTAGTTAATCATTATGGAACTTGATTACTTTTTAATTCATAAATGTTATCATTCAGCAAAGCTTTAAGTTATTCACATAGTTTGTATTGACTTTGTAAGAAGGTGATGAAGAAACTCTTGTATCATCTGAGATACAATCATATTTCCTATTATCAAAAATAAATCTTTACTTTGTATAGATGAATTCTCTTATATTTCTTGATTAAAAAAAACATATATTAAATTCTTTTAAATTTATTTTATTGACATTAAATATTTTGTTGACATAGAACACAAAAAGCTGCATTTTTTTTTTAAAAGCATGCATTGCAAAGTTTGATATTTACATTAGCACAAGCCACAAAGAGATTAATCTAAAATTAAAACATAGGTTGTGATAAAGTTTACTAAGAACCAATCGTCCAATGCATTAAATTGAATATTTGTTTTAAAAAAAGATTGCATTTAAAAACATCTCAGTATATTGTTCACAAGAAAACCTGACTATGAGAAGGCATTACAATATTTTAATCTTTTAATGACTCTGTACGTGATGCTAAACTTAATTCACCCTGTGGATCTGATCATAATATTGCTAGTCAATTTAATACTGCAAAGGAGTAGGAAGTTATGTGTATATGGTATTGCTATAAAAAAATGTTGAATATTTTTTAATTATATAGAGGCTTTCATGGGGATATATTTATCCTTATGGTCTTCTTGTCATATGATAGGGTTTAAATTATCTGAAGCTTCATCATGAGCTTTATGGAATATATCAAGAATAATGAGATTATGAAAAAAAAAATCAATACTACAGTTTATTGCTAAAAATTAATAGTACAATCTTTTGTTATTTGTTACTAGGGTTGTTTCTAATCGGACATTAAATTAAACCAGATTAATTATTTATGGGTTGATAAGAAACTAGTTTTAAAAAAATATATTTGAAAGGGACAAATAATTAATATCCTTATGTATAAGAATTATCTCCATATAAAATCTTTATCAATGATTTCTGCAATTTTAACCAAAACATTTGTTCTTTTGAAGAATATATTTTCAATTAAATTTTAATGCAGACTAAGGGGAGCTAATTTATCTAGTAGTTTTAGTCTATATTTTTTTTTTGATCTTAAATGAAACATTAATCTATTCTAAAATTATTAAACAATACTCACAGATTTTACAAATGTCTAATATTCTTAAGAGATATTGTGGTTGAAGAAGTTGAAAAGAAATCTAATATTACACTTAATAAAAATCTTCCAATGTCAGAAATGCAGCTAACTATTTTGATTGTTAATTTTGAGAGTAATTAGTAGGAGTAGTGAAGAAAATGTACATAGGTGAGAATATACTAGCAATGCCTGGAGCAGAATTCTCAGATCATATTCTTGGCTTTTATTTTAGAAAGTGTTGCAGAACGAATCTATGTCACTCAGAATTTTGAATCATGACTGCTGAGTAGAGGGAAGAAATTTGCTTTCCTGATCTCTATACTGCTATGCTACTATGCCATCGCCACTTAAAGACTGCTTTAATTAAATGCTAAACTAATTCTACAAAGATGCCAACCATTATTTTTCAAAACTCTACATTAAAAAAAAAAGTTCTCAGATTAAAGCTCAGTCCTCATAAGCAATTAATCTTTTGTTTAATTATATATATATAATAAATAAATGCTAATCGTTTTCATTTTTAGAAATATTTAAATTTCTTCTGCATGAACATAAGGTAATTTTTTTTAAAATAAAAGGTAGATTCATTTTCAGTATCAATGAAACATGGTTCCAATGTTTTAAATCAGAGAAAATATGATTCAAATTTTTACTAAACTGTATGTTAGGACCAATAAAGATTTAAGTTTAATATTTGAATATATTTTTATCAGAAGAGCAACATATATCACTTTGATTAGTATACATAAACTTGACACTGAAAGCAGAAGTTTTTTTTAACACTAGATGGAGATTTAATAAAGTCCTCATAAGCTGCCAGTGATTCTGTAATGCATTATCTTTAAGATTCAATTCATCTCTTACACAAGTATGGTATCAGACCTGTTATATCCACACTTACGACTGTGCCAATGTTATAACTGCAAGTCATACTGTGCGGTCAGCAAATAATGTTCGCTACTGTTCAACTGCGTATGCTCTCCAACGAATGGTCTGCAACGAATGCTCTGAATATTCTCTGTATTCTCTGCAATGGATGCTCTCCAAACGAATAGTCTGCACTGAATGCTCTGCCACGGATGCTCTCCAACAAATGGTCTGCACGGACTGCTCTCCAATGAATGGTCTGCAAGCGGATGCTCTCCAAACGAATGGTCTGCAACGATCTATTCCTACAGTTCACTAAAGTTCAATTCCCACGATGTTCTTTCAGGCTGGCTGCTACAAAACGGTTCACAATGGGCCTACTTTAGCCCCAGTCCAGTGTAGCTGTACACGAACTCTTCGTAGTAAGCACTGTGACTGCCGTCAGCTATTTCCTACTGGAATTGAACAGTAACTCTACTGTAGATGCACTCCATACTGTCTGCTACTCGCTGCTGCGCCACTGCTTTCTACTGCTCTCTATGTTACACTGCTAGATGTTACCCAGTTTTCTTATCGCTCTCTGACAACTGCAACGATCAATCAATGCACTGACCAATAAGGTAATGTCTCTTATCTAGAAACATTTGTAATTAGCAAATATTTCTAGGAATTGTCGATCGCCATTACGTCAATGCACTAGTTAAATTCCTCAGCTATCAGAGCGCGATCTAAAAACAGCCTTATGAATAAATTCTAGTTTTTTCTGGAGTGCACAAACATGTCTGCCATTTTACAAAACACTACAAGACCCAAGTAGGTAAGATGTGAATTGTAGCAACCCGTGAATATCTAGATTAGAAAAATAATACAAGATGTTCCATTTAAAAAGAACAATTTTATTTCTATTTTCAATTTAATTGTTGACTTAATATTATTAGAAAATGTTTTAAATCACAAAAACGATATACAGTATATATATATATTTGTTTATTTTCCGTAAACAGATATGATTTAAAACATTTAATTGCATTTTTGTTTGTTATATGTTCTTGTATTCACTTTTCATTTCATTTCATTTAAAAGTTAATAATATATTTATATTATCCCTTTAAACTATATTCTATTTAAATCTATAGAATCACAAAGACACGTGATAGTAGAATAAATAATGTGATCCAAATAAGTATTTATCTAAATAATAAATCAATTACTAATATTAATAGAAACACATTTTCACTATAAACAGCAAAAGTTATTAAAATTGACTACTATTATAAACATAAATGTATTCAACTTTTATTAACCTTTATAATCTTTTGTGGGGAAAGTTTACTTTAAAATTAAAATGGAGGGGGTACGATTTTACTAAGTGTTAAAATTAAAACATTATTTACAAAAATATATATTATATGCATTTAAAAAGAATGTATAATTACTCATTCTTCTATCATTATATTAAAAAAAATTGTTCAAAATAAAATTTAAAAAAAGTTCTGAATTTTTAATTTTTTAAGTTTTAAAAGATCGTATTTAAATATCTATAAGATCTTTAGATAACAGCTTGATTTTTTTTTACATTAAAAACAAGTAAACAAATCTTTTTTAGGTGAAGGGTCATATTTTTCATGTACGTTTTATAAAAATAAATATATGAATTCTTTAAACAGAAATTATTTTACTTACTTCTAAGTAAATTATATATGTGTGTGATTATATTAACCAAAAAAAGCAAGTCATATATAGCGTGACATTGCTTTTATAAGCTTGTATTTACAAATACAAACATTATTTTACAAAACATCTATATAAACATATAATACTTACATTTTGACACAATGAAAGTTCAAAAGTAAATACCAACTCACGGGCATGAAAGGTTTTATTTCAGGCCTCAATCATATAAAACAATTTATAAAATTGATTTTATTTATACTGAAATGCATAATCATACTTTAAAGAATTAAATATACACTAGTATAAAGACCACTAAAATCTAATAGTATTCCATGTTTAAGTTGAATTTTATAGAATAACTTAATCACAATAACTTTATAAAATTATATGAGTAATACACCACCCCCTGCATTATATGAGTACATAATGAACTTTCAATCCTGATACTTATTCATTGAAAAGTTGTAATAATATGGGATAACCAGAGTTCAGATGCTAAGATAGTCAACTTAAAGGCATAAATGATGCTTTGATAATATTGTAGTAATATTAAATGACCCTTTTTTTTTTTTTTTTTAGAAAATAAAGAAATTAATATAGATTGGGGAATTCAATACATCAAGTATGCTGATAATATGGTATATACTGAGATTGTGCATTAGAAAATGATAGATAATATTATCTACTAGATACAATATAAAAGTAAATCTAAAAAGGAACTCAGCACTATTGAAAACTGGAAAAAAACTGTAGAAATGAAAAACTACAACATAAGAATGAATGAGTATATTTCTATAGGCAGAGAAACATTAAATAATACATTAGAAGAATAATGAAAGTGAGAAAAGCAAAAATGAAAAGAAAAAAAAACCCTTAAAGAAAAAGTAGTGATCATATAAAGTAATAAGAAAATGATGATTTTAAATAATGTGTAGAATCTTTCCATTTGGATGTATTTAAAACTGTAAAATACTTAATTAAACATATTTATTACACAAATATATATTATATTAATACTATTTAAAAATAATATTAAATGGAAAATGTAATAATAATAAGTGAATGTTTTGTTGCTCAGGAGTTCATATGAAGTTTGAGCACTGAAAGTGATAGAGATGAGCTGTGATTCATGGACTTTAAGCTCTAAAGTCCAACTGCACTAAATCACACAGGACAATTAAATAAATATCTAGCAAATTAATTTTTGTACATTATTCATAAATTATCAGAAACATTCTTAAATTGATTAAAACTCATTTTAATTTTCTATGTATAATAGTTGAAGAGTTGCATGACAAAATTAGTTTACAAATATAATTTTATGATGAAGATTATAAAGTCTGATCTGAAATTAAAAATATTCAAATATACACATTATGAACACTATAGATTAACTGTAATTTATTCCTAGTGGTGAGAATCTCTTTCTACAGACCCTTTTATATTAAATAATTGTAACCACTGTCTTTAAACCACATTCATTAAATAAATAACACTCAAATGATTTGTATTAATAATTCTTGAGAAAGGAATAATAATGAGTAATGACCAGTTAGGATTTTGAAGTTTAATTGCAGCACACACATTAACAAATATGATAACTTTTATTTAACAAATTTCAGATGAATTCGTATGTTACAATTAGAACTGAATAAAAATTTTAATTAAGATAACAAACAGTGACAGTTGCAAGAAAAAATGAAATTGGAAAAACATATATTGCCATTAAAAAAGATATATCACAATAAAGTGTCACATGATTTTTTTTATTTAATATGCATCTGAAACTGTAATTCCCTCTTCACCTGAGATATACATGTTATAACGGTGGGGAAAGATGTGAAATATACAGTCTTACCATATCTGCCATACAGGGCGCCACTAGGCCATTTGAACCTAGAAAATTTATAAAGTAGACAGATACGCGCTGTTAAGATCACGACCGCCAGCCCTAGAGGTTTAAAACATTTATTAAATATATTTCTTTTAATAAAGAATAATAAAAACATTCACTAGATCACTGTCAGTACTAATAATACAAAAAGTAACTTTATTTACGTATATATAAATAATAACACACAAACTTAAAAAAAAAAAAATTACTATAAAAAAAAAATGCTTTATTTTGTTTCATTATTTTATTTACTTTTAACTAATTTTTAATCTTAGAATGTCGAGCGTAGGTAGACCACCCAGATGACACCTTTAAAAGATCTTCAAGGCACTTGACTACAGGCTAAAGGTCCACAACCATGCCAATGCTCGCTTCCAGATACATATCCACATCCATGCAATGTGAACATGTTAGCATCAAACCACGCTGACAGGAATGTGCATCTGAACAGTGTGATATTATTTGAAGAAACATGACCTTCGTCCATTACAGGAATTTACTTCTGTCTGGCGAAGGAATCATGCATATAATATAATAAAGAGAATAACGCTACATATGGATGGGAGAGCGGTCTATCTTGTCGGTTTATCGTCCCAATCCATAGAGCTGGAATGGGTCAATGGCGCAGAAAATACGTCTGCGTCCACTGCAACAGTATGACTACCTCTTTGGGGTCATGCATTCAGTTGGACTCGTCACCCTTATGTGCTAACACACTTCACATTACATTGATTAAACGTCCATATATCTCTCCACCAGCATTGACACAACTACAAAACAAATAGTCCGAAGTCAAAACCCCTAATTCAAACGAGGCTAAACGGCTATCCACACTCAACTTCCATTTAAATCGATTTATTAATTTAATTCTAAAAAAATCTTTGTTTAAGGTTTTAAAATCATTTTACGATAAAGCATTATATTTAACTTATTTTTACTACAAATACTATTTAACCTACTTTTCCTTTTTTTTTTAAATTCAATAATGCACAAATAATGATAAGTGTTTTCATCTTTAAATTTAAGTTTGCAATAGCAAACCCCTACCCTATTACAAACAGATCTTATTAAACATGAATAAAAAAAAACAATACCTATTTTAAGAGATTACATTTTAACTTTAGATCAGAGTTTAAAATTGCACAGTTTAAAAAAAATAAAGTTCAGGCTTGCTCAGGAAAGAAATTCTACAGTTCATTTTAAAGGCAAATAAAGTTCAAAGATTTTAAAGTTTAAGAGAGTTTATATTTCATTTTATCATTTATAAATCTATACTTTCTTGTCCGTGCTTGTTCCTTCGCGACAAAGATCTGAGTTTCGCAAGAGCCTTGTTCTTGTGGACGATGACTATTTATGAAGCTTGATGAGTATTTCTGCATATGGCACCAGTAATTCGATCCTGGGATCCGTGAAGATGAAAGCTGCCTCCGGCCGGCCGAACCGAAGGAAGCACGACGAAGCGGATTACATTCTTGGTGACAGCAACAATAGCTTTTTTTAAATTTTCTTACTTTTAGCAAAGACGAAAGAATTGAAGTTTTTAATTTTTCTAATCTCGAACTAACTATTTCTTTTGGATTTTTCTTTTTATAGTCCTCAGGCACCTTATCTCTGGAATGCATGGATCCATCAAACATATTTCATATCTATATTTCATTGGTTCGTTGAGTTTGTGGCCAAGTAGATTTTGGGTTTGTGGCTAAATAATTTTGGATTTGTGGCTAAGTGGATTTTTCCACTGAGGTCTGTGTCTATATCTTTGGGTAGGAAAAGCAAGTCTTTTGTTTCTATTCCTCGACTCTTATCTCTTTCGTAATCATCTTTTCAATGGTCATTTTGCCCCAAGGATCTGTTTGTAATTTTTATTTTTAAGATTAAAAACTCTCTTCGTTATTTTTAAAATCAAAAGGTTTTTATTATATTTTATTTAAAGATTAGAATCTTTGCTTCGATTCTATAATGTTTTTAAATTTTATTTTATTTCAATATTTAAATTAAACATATTAAGAGATTAATGATTCATTATTTGTGCATTTTGAACGTTCGTGCTTTTAATTCAGTACTAGATATTTACAAAAACATTAAGTATTAGAATTTAAATGTAACGCATATATATATATATATATATATGTATCCCATTACAATGTAAACAAGAGTAATCAATGAATTCCAAGTAACAATGCCAAATATATCTTCAAATTAATTCTGACTATTGGTTATTCTGAACAAACTAAAAGATGCTCACTGAATGTCTATAGTGCAAACCAATATTTTTTATTAATGATAACCAATAAGCATAAATTAGTCTGGAGATCTATTTTCATGATTGTCTGATGACCATCTATTATTAATACTTGCATAAAGAGCTCAGGAATACAATGATGTGAAAGGGACTACTGCTGTCAAATGCAATAAAATAAAACTACAATACTATTCTTACAATATAGTTCATGAGCCTTTCTGGATTAGCTATTTTTCCAGATAATATCATTATAATATATTTAAAGTATTTACATGCTATTCAAAACTTAAACAAATATAAATAGTATACACTGTGTATATATTAATTTTAGTATATATTGCATATATATGTATTTATTTTTGTATAATCAAAAAAAAGAATAAGAACTTAGCAATCATTTAACATAACCTTGCTCCCCCCCCCCCAAAAAAAAAAAAAAAAACAACTTAAGAGATGTTTTTTACCACTACATAATATTTTATGCCTTTAAAGTCTCATCTTAAAACATATTATCAATATACTCTTTAAAAAATGAATTATTTTTTTTATTGGGAAAAAAATTAAAACTGATTTTTAAAAAAATTCTCTTCTATTAATTTATTTAATGTATTTTACATTTGATTAAATAAAAAAAATATGTAAAAAAATGTTTTTAAAATAATGCTTTTTTAAATATAAATAGCTGACTAAAAAAGTAAAAAAATAATAGCAAGATGGGTGGCTGCCATGTTGTTTGATTTAACTATTGGAAAGTTATTTATTTTATAAAAGGTTTGTGTTGACAATTCAAATATCTCTCGGAGAACTAATTTTGGATTGCTTGGCCCTGTTTATTGTCAGTGTATAGGATTGTTTGGCCCTGTTTATTGTCTGTGTATATATCATTTTTCATTTGAGAAATCTTAGTTTTGTATAGCTTTTTAGGATTCAAACCAATTCAGGAAATTTTCAACAAACAAAAAAACTTAACATCGTTAAAGTCAAAAAAGATAAGCATCACCATGTCAGGAGACCATTGAATGGTGCCAAAAAACCTCCAATGACAATCAAAACATTAATCTCCACAAGGACTTCTGCATATGCAACAAAAACAAGCTTGCACATTTTAAACAAAAGAAAATATATAAGCTTATCTAGTAACAAAGTGGATACCAAGGTTTAGAAAAACAAACCAACAACATAAATGAATTAGATTTAAAAATACAAGAAACCAAGATATACCTGTATGAACTCAATGTAACATAGCAATATGTAAGACATCTATCATACCACAGTATAGACTACACGAAGAAATCTTAGTTAAAAAGTTTCTCTGTACTATATATATATAATCATTGAATACTAAACATGTAAACTATTGTATAACTTCTCATTTAAATTTATGTACATATGCAGCTTGCATAAATCAATATAATCAAAATAGCTAATGACATAAATAAACTAGATTTAAAAACACAAGAAATCCAAGATACACCTATATAAACTCAATGCAATGTAGCAACCATACAAGACATCAATAATACCACAGTATAGATTATAATAAGAATTCTTTGTAAAAAGAAAAAAAAAGTTTCTCTGCACTGTATATATATATATATAATCATCGAATACTAACATGTAACTAATATATAACTTCTCATTTTAAATTATATACACGTGCAACATGCTATGTAAGAAAAATATCACAGAGCTTTAAATACCTAATTGTATGCCCTTTACAAAAATTGTATCTCCCTTGACTTATGTAGTGTTATATATCAACCCAATCATAGATATTCAATGACCAGCAAATAAACATATATATGCAAATAGTAATCAATATACAACTTCTTTAGTTCAATAAAGTTCCTTTTTGAAACAAAAAAAAAAAGTATCAAAATAACAAAGCAATTTGCTTCTCATTTAATTTGCCACTCTTGGAAAATATCAGAGCTCTTAAGAATCTAGACCTGTTATAAAACAATTGGAAATTACAAAAATAATGTCATTTCATAAGAGCATCTGATGCTCAAATAAATCATAAAAATCCAAAAGGTCTCAAATACTTTTATGAAATGACAATATTCCTGCAATTTCCAATTGTTTCATAACAAGTCTAGATTCTTAAGATCTCTGATATTTTCCAAGAATGGCAAATTAACTAAAAAACAAATTACTTGGTTATTTTTCTACTTTTTAGTCGGGTTATTTATAGAAAAGCATTATTTAAAAAAAATTTTTTTTACATATTATTTTTTTACTTTTTAGTTATATTTACATATTATTTTAAAAAATGGTTAACACTACAAAAAAATCTGACAAAAATTATAATTTAATAATAAGACATAAAAAATATACTTTCTAACTAAGAATTCTAAATTTAAATATCATGTGATCATCTACTATATAAAAATATTTATGTATTGGTTTTTTAAATTAATTTAAGTAAGTGTGAGTTAAATCAATATTAACAAAATTTTATTCTACAAATGTTTTTTTCATATATATATTTTAATTTAATAATCGATATTAACAAAATTTAATTCTACAAATGTAATATTTTTGTTGGCTGTTGTTAGAGTTTTCTTGGGAAGTGCATTTGAGTTCTAAATGGGGGATTTTTTTTCATTGTTAAAAATTCAAAAATGTGATCATACAGACAGAAACATATAGACAGGATAAGTTAATATAAAAGCTTTTTTTTTTTTTAAATGTTATTAAAGGAAATAATTATTCATGCTAAGATAATAAAATCTGGCAGTTATGAAATGATAAAGTTCATAATAGTTGCAAAAGTTCAGGGGTCCAGATTAATAATATTCTGCCTGTAGTATATACTAATTCAAAATATTAAAAATTATATGTAATGTTTAAGTATCTGAAAATGACTGATGCATAAATTTCCATGCAAAATAAAATGTTGGTGATACTATAATGATTTTATAAGCAACAACCAACATATTTAGTTCCTTTAACTTATTTTTTGGGCCAGGAATTGATCTAAACAAATGAGATATGAATGATGTTTTGAAAAGTAAATCTAATCAAATGACTTTTCCCCAAACATAAAAAAAAATATAAACCTATAAAGGATAGTAGTCTAAAATTGAAGAAGTATTATTTTCTTTGAAGAGATGAAACAATCTAATAAGAAACACTACAATATGAGTATCCTTCTAATTACAACCCTATTGGTGGAATGATGAAAAAAAGATGTTTTATAAAATTTTTGAGCAGAAATTGTCCATAGATGCATTTTTTAGTTATCATTCATAAGATATGATCCATGAAATTATTTCTAATAATTTTACTAGAAAAAGTGTTATCAAATACACACTTCCCTAAATTACATAAAGCAACAGTAAAATTAGTCATGCATCATTGAAACTTCAGCAATACAAGATAAATCTTGTGATCATTATTTATTTTCAAGTTAACTGAAAAACATTTAAAAGTGTGTTTTCAATGATTTCTAACATTACTTAAATACAGACAAAATGGCTAATTTTATTCTCATTAATAAAAAAAAAAAAACAATTTCATGCAAAACAAAATTTTCAAAATCAATATTAATCATATGAATGTGTAAATCCAACAAAACACCTTTTTGTAGAATGATTTTTAGATTTCTTTAAGATCTAGTATTTTTTTAAAAATTTTCTTTAAAAAAACTATGATTGTATTTCTTCTGTAGTGACTAATAAATTGGACTTACTTACAATTTATAACATTAATATTTATCCACTTTTCCCCACAGAATTTATTTTATTTTTTTTTCCATTACATTTCAAAAGCAATTATTTTCTATTCATTTTCATGATACCTCTCATTTCCATATGATGCCAAATTCCAAAGTAATATATATATAATTTTACTTCTATTTGGTTTATTCTGAAATTGAAATATTAATAAAAATATTGTGCATCAAATTTTTTTATATATTCCTATGAAATAATTCTATGATGAAAAAAAAAAGTCACTATAAATATTTATAATTAAGTTTTATTTAATAATTTCCCTAATACATAATCACAGAGAATTTTGCTTTGCTTCTTTTATATATATATATTTTTTCAATTTATATTAAAATCAGTAGTTTTAAATAAATGATACTGTATTTGCAAAATATTTTTTTCCTTTTACCATGGCTACATCACCTAATGTATGCCTTAAGTAATTAATAAATGTCACATGATAATGCTTAATAAATCCCTTACCAATCCAATATGCCCAGACTAGTTGTAGCTTATAATTTTCATCAGTGAAAACCTTTAAATTTTGGAACAGTGCATCTGAAACTTTAGAATCTAATGCAGTCGTCATTTACTTCTATATTTTACTATTTAGTCAGCACAAATTTTAAAAAAACATATAAATGGCTTCAATCTAAGCCAACCTGCCTGTATAATCAAATGAGTCTGAAACTAATTCAGTATCTGTATATTATGATGACCTCAGTTTTTTTAACAATTATAGGAACCTCTATACTATGGCCACCAATTAGTATATGATTATAGCTTACATATTGTTGTTTCAGCAGCATATTCTTTTTCTTTCATCATGCTTATGCCATTTAATACAAGCCTTAAATAACTAATAGATGTCAGAGATGATAGTGCTTAATACATTCCTATCAAGTGCTGACCTAATCCATATCTCCAAACAAATATCTAGCTTATAACTTTCATCTCTGAGGTTCTTTAGATTTTGAAACAGTGTACCTGGACCTTTAGAATCTAATGCACTTTCCTTCTTGCAACCATCATTTACTTCTGATCTGAAACCTGTTCAGTATCAAAATGTTACGGTTTCCTTAATTTTTAATAACTATAGGCATCTTTATCCTGCAATTATGATTGATATAAAACCAATAAAATATCATGACTTCAGCTTTCACATTGATGTTTCATCATATTCTGAAATGTTCTTTCACCATAATTATGCCATCTAATGCAAGCCTTAAGTAACCAAATAGATGCCAGATGATTGTGCTTAATAAATACTTATTCAATGCTGTCCTATCCAATAACCCCAGATTTGTTTCTAGCTTAAGACTTTCGTAAATGAAAAGCTTACGGATCTGGGACCAGGAGCAGTGCACCTGGACCTTCATAATCTAATACATCTTCCTTCTGTCTGTCACCATTTTCTGTTTTATTATCAAGCTATTAGCTCACATTAAAAAACATGTTTTTAATTTAAGCCAACTTACTGGCATCTCTATCTTGGCAACAAGATGGAGTAGCTATAGTCTTTAATCTAAAGATACCATAATATATTATAATGGTAGAAACTCAGGGGTAAACATGGGGTGATGGCACTCATCATCATCAACCATAATTAATACATCAAATTTAAATATACACTGAATATAATGAATAATGAACATGAAAGATCATCAAGAAATAAACTAACTATAAGTTCATCAGCATTACCAGAGAATAATAATAATAATTCATCATCATGAATGATCAACAATAAAAAAAAATCAATAGTCAACCTTGTGACTGGATTTGAAATGGGTTCACTATAGACTAGGCTAATTATTTAGCTTGTCAAATTTAGGGCAGAATGCACATACTTAAGTACTAATCCACCAGAATATGTAAAAAAAATGAATAATGCTAAGATACTAAACATGCTGATTATCATCAATGCTCTTGCCACTTAGTATCATTAATGTACTGGCCAACTATAAATTTAATTTCTAATTAAAAATAAAATAAAATGTAATGCATGAATTTTAAAGGTGATACTTTTGCACCAACCAGAATCATTATTATCTGGAAGCCTACAACACCAAACATAAACCTCAATATCCATATAATTAACCTTTATAAATGAATCCAGCTCAGGGAACAAGAGTTCTATAACTGCTACTGTGAGTAAGAGATAATACCAACATATAATATTTTAAATCTATTTTAGGATTGAATAATTTCCTGGAATAACAAACAATAAAATATAAATTTATTAATTACAAACAATAACAAAAAAATGAAAGGACTGTACAGTATGCTATAAATATGAATACATCATTCTGATTTTGATTAGACTAATACAAAAAATAAGCTGTCACATTGTGATTCACAAATATTTGAAGGTTACCTAAAACACAACTATACATAAGCACACAAAATGTTGTATAATAATATAAAATTAACATATCAGAATTGTCACAAACTAATAAAATAAAAAAATTTATTTCAATAATACATAAATGATGACTGATTTCACATATTTGTGTGGGTACCTTACAAATGTGTGAATACACTGGTGTTTAATCCTAATGATATTCCATTAGTTAAAAAATAAACTTACTAAATCCATATTATTATATTTTCAGAAGACAATTAATTCGATGTTGAAAATATGTAAAATTCACACATGTGTGCATATAAAAAAAAAATAGACAGTACAAATTTTAAATAAATCAAGGTTATTTTTTTTTTTTATGATAAAATTAATTTTTTTTCCAGATTACTCATAATTGTAATCATTTTTAAAAATCTGCTAGCAAGTTCTTTTGTTTTCCAATATAGAAAAAATTTTGGAGTTTTCCTTTTTCAATTTCAAAAGTAAAATGCAAACTAAAATCGATCCTCTGGAGACAAACGGGTCATTTACCCCCCCACACACACACACACTTTTAGCTGTATAATTTAGTCAAAACTTATTTTCCATGAAAACTTGTAAAATAGAGATTTTTTAACTGTGAAGTTAAGTATTTAAAATAAAGTCATTTCAATAAATTATTTTTACTCACCAGCTGTATGAACTTTATACATATAAGTGACAATAATTATGTTTCTGCTTCTTTGCATATAGATTAATCAGCATATATATAAAATCATATCATGGTAATCCTTTAACCAACTGACTGGCATTGAAATCTCTTGATAAACTGGTCCATTATAACCATGGCCATAATAGAGTAATATAATGTCCAATTGACATCTTCAGGGAAGATATAAATCAATTAACTGTTAGCATTCAGTCAACTCCATTCAGTTTCTATAATTTGATAGACTTCAAGCAAGCTGCCTAGTCACATATACAGATTATATACCACAGAAACGTTGACCCTTGCTTCCATGTGAGTTCAAACTCTACCGTTGATATTAGCAATAGCTGACTTATCTTCAGTTATAACTTCATAATCATCATCATCATCATCATCAACCATTATCAATCCACTGCAGGATGAAGGTCTCTCCAAGTTTAATCCATCTTCTCTGATCTTTAGCTTCTCTTTTCCACAACACCCCTGCACATTTTCTTATTTCATCCATCCATCTCACATGTGGTCTCTTTCTGGGTCTTTTACAATCTCTTGGAATCCAGTTTAAAATTTCAATTGTCCAACTATTATCATTTCTTCTAGCAATATGTCCAGCCCAACTCCATTTCAATCTTTTAATTTTTTCAATAAGGTCAGTAACACCTGTTTGTTGTCTTACCCATACATTGCGTTTTCGATCTCTTCTTGTTACTCCCAACATACATCTCTCAATACTCCTTTGAGTGGTCTGAAGTCTCTGTATTGCTCTTCTATTAAGTGTCCAAGTCTCAGATCCATAAGTAAGAACTGGTAAAACACATTTGTTAAAAACCATTCTTTTCAAACACATAGGCATATTTCCTTTTAGTATCAAGTTATTTCTACCAAAAGCACTCCAATCAAGTTAACTTCATAATAGTGCTATATATATGATTTTTTCAAATCCACCTTTTTAGAGTATATGTGGAATTTGAAAACAATAATTAAAAAAAGTCTTTATCTTGATCAAAAAAGTTGATGACTTTTTTCAATTCAATTTAATTAAACTCAAATTTTTAACTAAGTTTTCTTATCCTTTAAACAAGATCAGATTGTAGGTTATTACAAGCTTTAATTAAAAAATTCTTAATCTACTTAAAAATAGATAGAGGACTTTTATAATTACCAGGAATATTTATTGTAATATAAAAACAAGCTTGTTTTAGATTTCAAAATCAAAATAAACATTAAATAGACCTTTTTAAATGTTTGATTTAAAATAATTTATAATAATTTTAAGTATCAAAATTATTATTTAACCCTTGACTATTATTCCAGGGTAATATAATAAATATCTAAAAAAAAAAAAAAAAGTGTTTATTTCTACTCTTCCTTTCAACTTCATATATATTATAACGGAATGAGAATCCAGGATGAGAGTGGAGTGGTAGCAAATTATCCCCAAATAAACAAAATTTTAAAATTAAATATTAAAATAAATAGATATTAAAGTAATATTTAATATCCAAAATATATAAGAAATGCTGATATTTGAATGTAATACAATTGTAGGCATAGCCCTATATTAAAAATAAATGCTTGTTTACATATGATTAAGTTTCAGTTAGAGTGACGTTTAGTAAATTCTAGACAATTTCACCGACATCATTCATTCAGACACTGTAAATAGTAATTTAAAGTGAGTGGTCTATCCTCACGCTTTCCTTGCCAGTACTTCGGATTTGCTCATATAAGCATTTGAGTTGTAGGAATAAGTGATTCATTTTATTCCTGCATAAATACTATATCTTGTATTGGAAAGGAAAGTATTCATTTATTATTAACACTCGCAAAAAGCGCATGTACAATTAGCTTGAAAGGCTGATATTTGAATGTAATACAATTGTAGGCATAGCGCTATATAAAAATAAATGGTTGAAGACATATGATTAAGTTTCAGTTAGAGTGACATTTAGTAAATTCTAGACAATTTCACCGACATCATTCATTCAGACACCGTAAATAGTAATTTAAAGTGAGTGGTCTATTCTCATGCTTTCCTTGCCAGTACTTCAGATTTGCTCATATATAAGCATTTGAGTTGTAGGAATACGTGATTCATTTTATTCCTGCATAAATACTATATCTTGTATTGGAAAGGAAAGTATTCATTTATTATTAACACTCGAAAAAAGTGCATGCACAATTAGCTTGAAAGGCTGATATTTGAATGTAATGATTACTATACAAAATTCCAAGTTATTACATTATGATTTATATATGTTCCATTAGGTTTACTTAAAACCCATTCAGCACATGGGCATTTGGCTTGAAATAAAATGAACATGGTTGAATTGATATTTAATAATAAAAAATGATTACATTTTACATATATGTGTGGATAAACATAAAATCAAAATTCAATTTATTAAATTGTGATTTATAGATATGTTCCAATACACAACACCTATATATCACCACACACAAGCATATAGTAGAATATTAGAAAAACATATTTGAATAGTTATAATTAAAAAAACAGTTATCATATTCAATGATACCAAGTTATCACATATCACACCAATGTGTGGTGAAAATTAATATTTAATATAAAATATTTGAATTGTCATAATCTATAAATAAAATTTAGTTTTATATATATTTAGTAACATATTTAACATACATGTGGGTGTGCATTGAATTGCAGTTACACATTAATGTCTATATCATATATTTCATTTTTATTAAAATAAAATCATTAATTTTATAATACACAATTAATTTTTGATTTAACATATATGTTGTGTGCATAGGAATATATGTGCACATTAACGTTTATTTTATATATTTTAATTTTTTATAATAATGAAAACTATTCAAAATACTTTCCATAATTAATTCAATATTGAAAGTATAAAAAAATGTGAATCATGTTATTTACTTCTTTGACGATCCATAACATAAGTTTTCTTTTTTAAATGTCTTTAATATTCCTTCAACAAATAATTATTTTAAAATCATATTGTTCTATATGTCTCATGATCACTGGTTGTTTCTGTAAAAAAATTTAAAATGTCTTTTAAATGTTAATTCTGACCTTGAGATTTTTTTAATCCAAGCAGTTATTTATTTGTGTTACTCTTTTTTTAAAAATATAGTTGAAACAATTTAAGATAATACTGTTCTATATTATATATCTCACTTTTTAGAATGTTATTTTTTTTTAAAAAAAAAAAAGAATTATTTGAAACAATTCATGTTATATATATGTGATGCGATCATTTATCTGTAGTTCCTTTCATGTATACACAGCAGCATACATCTACCATTTTTTTGCAAGCTAATGGGCAAGTATCATCATCAGGACAGGCATATTCCAGGCAATTGTCAGCATTCGGTAAGTATAATCAGGTATGTTGGCATTCCATGAGGTCCCTTCTGTCTAGGGCTTGATGAGCTTCACAGGCCAGCAAACTGTTTTATCCACATTTAAGGCTTTAGAGACAGAGAAGTGGATCTTTCTTCTAAGTTCCAAACTCCAGTATAGTGAATCAGCAGCAGCTGCCTCCTTTTGTCTTGACTTCAGCTACATCTTCATGGGAGCTATCTGTATAGCTCTGGAAATCTCTGCTAACCAACTCTTTCTGGCTAGCTATTTACTGCCAACTACAGTAAACTATTAGCCAACTGCTTCATAAAAATTAAAAAGCCAGACTTTTGCAGCTAGCTATTAGCCAACTTTACTGCTGCTATTCTCTGTTACAGTTATCAACAAACTGCAGCCAACTCTTAGAAAAATATTAGCCAAACTATATTAGGCTACTCTCTTTCCAAAAACTACTATCCAGATTAAAATAATATTTTTATCAATTCTTTTTATGAGTGATTGAGGTGATAAAACACTAATTTAAAAACTTTTTTTATCTTTTTAATCCTTTTGAAAGCAAGTTGACAGTTTTATCAAGGATTTCTACATAAACAGACATTTACCAATTATAAGCTCCTCACTGATTGTAGCCATAAGTTAAAAACTAATCTGGAAATACTGGATAGGCCATCACAGAATAGGAATCTATTAAGCAATATCTTCTTTTATCTATTAATTACTTAAAGCTTATATCAGATGGCATAGCCAAGCTGAAGAAAAAGACAAATGCTGCTGAAACAATGTATAAGCTGGAGTTTTGTGATATATTATTAGTTTTATTTACAAAATATCAAATAAAAAGAATAATAGATCAGCTTATATTATATTTGGGTTACAAACTGGCTAGTTTGTAATTATTATTATTTTTGACTTTCTATTTAGCTGCTGATAATAAAGCTTTATTTTAATTAATAAGAAAGTTTGTTTGGCATAGTTTTTGGCAACTATGTATTTTATACTTTTGATTAGTTTAATATATCTATTAGTGTAAATCTTTGAGATAAAACTATTTATTTACATAAAATGTAATGAACTATATATATCCAAACTAATATGATTCAGTGTAGTAGATACTTAAAAATGAGAAATGTTCTCTTCCTTGTGATATATAAACTGAATTTATGCAAGTAATATGTAGATTTAAAAACCAAGCCCATATTAAGTTCAAGCCCCAATTTAGGTATGGTCAATAACTTGTTGTCTTATTTAAAGACCTATGGTATTAAAACAGTTATTGACAGAGAGTGCATGCTAATTTTCTAGCACATGTATGAAGAGTAATTCCTTCCACAATTTTATATATATATATATAGACATGTAATAAAATATAACCATAATTTTTCAAAATATCTGTAATTGAAAAGCAGAAGTAACTATATTTATGTAATGCCAAAACCATAAAAAGATAGAATGATAAAAAACCAAGTCAGAAACTAAGCTTATATAACAACAGAACCTAACAATAGAATGGTATTATTCTATCCTTTCATGGTTTTTTGATGTTACATAACTCAATAGGAGATAGTTAGTTCAATTTTTCAATTAGATATTTAAAAAGTTAAGATTATTTATTATTGCATTTCATTCTTTATCCTCTGTAGATATTAATGGTGATTTCAGATTGTTAAATCTGTACATAAATTAAAACAATAGACAAAATTCATTCTATAATTTAAAAACCAAGTCACAAATTAAGCTTATGTAACAACAGAGCCACTTTTCAATTATATACATATAGACATGTATATATGTACGACTAATGATCTCATTATAATATATATATATATGCACAAATTGGTACACTTATAAAATATGTTTATACAAAGATAAATTAGCTTAACATTTCCTCATACAAAAATAGTTATGTGTGAGACATATATATATAAATATTTAATGTATGGAGCTATCCATTTATAATTGCTTAATTAGAAAGCATTTTATCTAGAACAGTAATTAACCAATGAAAGCCAAATACCCCAAGACAAGAGTGAAACTGTCAAGCTAACTGCATTCAAAAACAGTATATATATATATAATATTCTTTAAATTGTTACTTCAGTGCAAAGGGCTCAGAGGAGCAGTAGAAATTTTATTCACTAGATCTGCCAATTGTCAAGAGGCAAAGATTTTTAGTGATTTTCCTTCTTATTTTATTCTCTGATTAATAGCAAAGTATCAGCTGCCAATAGATCAACTACAGTTACAAATAGAAAAAAAATTAAGCCATTTGATAAAACAATAATTTTTTTTATTAAACATTTTTGTATATAAAAAAAAAATTAGTCAAATAACTAAAAAAAAAGGACAAAAAGAGATACTAATAAACATTTTTTAAATGTGGAATTAATTCCTCATATATTCTTTTTGTATAGCTGCTAAACTAGTCACAGATGTAAATTGTGAATTAATATCAGCTAAGTAAATGTAAACAATGAAGCCAAATACTTAATCAGAATAACACAAAAATAGTCAAACATATTCACACAATGAATGTCATTTTCACAACAATAAATTAATTATTTCATTTGAATATGAGTTACTCAATTATATACTATATTTCTTAAATAGAATTTTGACCACTTAATATCAAGTTAGAAAAAAACCCACACATTTTGATTGATAATAAAATCAAACAAATTTTTTTTTTAAAGTTTCAGTAAGTTAGATTTATGTAATATTATTTATTAGAAATGTTTATTTTGAATGAGGTAAACAAAAAAAATCTAAATTATGTTATAAAAAAATTTATAAAGAAGTTAATAAAATGTATTTTAGATGGGAAGTTTAAGTTAAGTAAAGTATTTTGTGACTTTTACCATCCATATTTTTTTTAAAGTGACAATTTATATATATATACACATACAGAATACTTATAGATAAAGTAATTTATAGTTTGTTTATTTTTATGATCGTTATTAATTGTTTTATTTTTATTAATTTTACTTACTTTTTATATTTTCTTTTTTTTAAAAAAAAAACATTTTAATTTAGAAAAGTTTATACAATTAAATACAGAAATAGAGGGTGACTATAAACAAGAATATATTTTAGTGTTCTAGTCATGTTGTGCAAGTTAGTCTATGTGCATTTAATTCAATGTTATATTCACTAAATGAGAAGGTTTTGATCTCATTTGGAATAAGCTCATTGCATTTGCTTGGACGTGTTTAAGAATATAGATAATAATGTAGATATATTTACCATACACAGAAGGCATTTGCATGAATTTACATATTTTTAGAAGAACATTGCAGATATTGATATATTTGACCTCTTGAATTTATTATTTGGGATTTTAAAAAAAATAACAAAGATATTGATTCTTAAATTATAAAATTAAAGAACATTTTCAAATAGATGTAAAATATTTTTTTTTTTTGCTGTAATGTTACAGAATAAATGGGTAATATAAAAAAATTAAAGTGAGAAAATTTTTTGCTACAAATCATTAGATGTAATAAGTCACACATGAATTTTGAATAAAATTATGATGAATAGATTTTGTAAGGTGTTTTAAAAAATTGTATAAAAAAGATGGAGCAGATCAGTGGAGATTTACTTGTATTTTATTCTATAAACCTGATTGAAAATAATATTTATTAATGAGATTACACTGAAAAACAACCAGCAGATCCTTATAAAGTAAAAGCACAATTCCTCAGAAAACAGCAATTCAATCTTTGAAATAAATCCTACAAGTTGGATGGAAGCAGATTAAGTTTAAGCAGAATGACTGTATAAAATTTGATTTTTACACAGTCAATAAAGATCTTTAAAGAAATTTAAACTATCAGAGTAAATTAATAAATGTGATATCGATGAAAGAAGATTGAAATGATAAGTCTCAGACATTTTTTGTCAATCTTGTTGTCAGCATGTTTAATAAAGATGTAATTTAGAATATTTATAAGAATTGCAATAAAAATCCTGCCTTTAATGACTTATTGTATTACAATGAATAAAAAGGTATTTAATTGACTGCAACTCATTAATCAATAATTCAATTAACATACAGCATTTTAATAGAATGCAAAGTAAGGCAGAAAGAATACAAAATAATTTGAAAGATTAAAAAGGCATCAGAGAATCAATGTAAATATAAAAAAAAAAAGCACCATATGATACATTTTTGCTTAAAATAAAAAGTAAAATACACACATAGTTTTTCTGAACAATAGTTTTATTTATCATATAATTCCTAGCTGTCAATGCTTAGTGAGGGTGTTGCAAAAAATTAATTTGTAAGATAAAAAATAATTTGAATTTACGTAGTGAAAAATAAGACTTAAAGTCAATTTTGTATTATACATAACTGATTAATTTGACTTGCTTAATAAAAAAGGAGATTGCTTCTTTATTAGCACAGTTAACAAATGAAAACTTGGAAAAATTACAGAATATAATCTCTCAAGAATGCTAACATTTTTGAATTAATGTTGTCAAAACTTCAAGTACTGGAATTTAAGCTAAAGAATCTTTCTTTTAAACAAAATATATTTTATCTAAAGTTCATTTTATTTGTTGTTAAGCCAAGATTTATATTCTTCTGGAGCAATGCTAATAGTGCATAATTTAAAATTTTATACACAATAGATAATATATAATCAGAGTTTGTCTGAGCATGGAAATTTGAAACACTTTTCAGCATTTATAACAATAACAGAAATTTTCAAAAACAGTTTGGCTTAGACAACTGCAATTGCTATCAGACTTTACACTGAATGTTAATTTCAGGTTTTACATAACAATAATGGCACTAACACATGTAACTTTGTTATTTCTTTGTGTGTAAAGCATGATCAACATGCCTCTGAAAAGAAATGTAAAAAGTTTTAATAGTTTGTCAAAGACTTCAAAACATTTTTTGGTAAAGATTGTAATTTCTTTTTCTGATAAATGATACTTTAACGATTGGCCTGGTATAAAAAATTGCAATAATATTTGGAACTTATTTATATAACTATTGAGATGGATTTTAGTAAATATTGTTGTTATGTAATTTCTGACTTGTGAATGAATAATATTGCAAATTACGCTGAGAATTTCTATAAGTTTATGAAAAACAAGACAAAGGAATTTATGAGACAACTGAGATTTGAGATTATGCTGAGAATTTCTTTAAGTTTATGAAAAACAAGACAAGGGAATTTATGAGACAACTGAGATTTGAGATTATGCTGAGAATTTCTTTAAGTTTATGAAAAACAAGACAAGGGAATTTATGAGACAACTGAGATCTGAGAAGTGATCAATTGAGAGAGTGAAGCTTGAAAAAACATTTCTAATCAACTTTAGATGCAATGTAGGTTGAGATTTAATGAAAGCTGAAAAAGGAAAGGCAGATGGATACTTTATACCCATAAACTGGAAAATAAAAACAAAATTAATAATGGATTGTCATTTAGTACTAAAGATCAATGTCTCTAAGATATAAATACAGAAGTGGATGCTAAAATAAGGTTTGTTACTGAGTACTAAGAGGGAAAAAAAGATAATATGATTTCCCAAAGCAATAATAATACCCAAATCTTGAAAAATTTCCCTTTCAATAGATGAAGATTTAAATATCAGAATGAACTGATTTCAAAAAACATTGAGTGGAAATTAAAAAATCTTTAGATATTTTCATTCAAGTAAAAAAAAATGTCAGTAAAGTAGATATTAAAAATAATGATATAAGCAATTTTTTTATTATTATGATGGCATTTGTGGTAAGATAGTTTTTAAAGAACACGTAGTAATGAAGTTTACAGTTCTATGAGAATATGCGGAAAAGAGTCCTTGCACTAAGCTTGTACATAAGCAATTACATATTACTATGAAAAATATTACTAATAGTCCTAGGTCCATTCCCTTGCAGTAACTGGTTGTCCATTCATATATAATTCCAAATATCAGAATATAAGCTGAAAATACATAAAAAGTTATCAATAAATCAAATAAACTATTATCATAATATATAATTTCACCATTTAAGATTTCCCCAATGCAAGACCTCATTTCTGGATGAGCAATCAAAGAATTATGACATAAAATATAGGTTTTTCATGAGGTTATGAACTTTTTTTTTATAGATCGAATAATAAAACAATTATATGTGGCGATCTAGATAATATTGGAGTCTCATAGAATCTCCCAAGATTTCTATGTTTATCTGCTTTAAAAAAGGGATTTAATAACCTTTAACTTTTAGAGTAATTGTCACAAACACTGAACATAAACCATATAGTTAATGGCCATCACTTTTTTTTTTTCATACAATGACAAATTGAATCAATGTATCTCCTGATTGTAATTCTACAAATTTCTTTATAGTAATGTAAATAGCTAGCTATTTTTAAAATTTAAAACAAAAAAAAAAAAATCCTGTAAAGTAAATATATAAAATCAGAAGTTATAAATAAATAATCAAATAGCTTCATGCTCAGGAGTACTTATGAAGTTTGAGAGCCGGAAATAACAAGGTTAGAGTATCTTTTCATGTGCCTTGAGCTCTAGAGCCAACCATTTTGGCACTAAACTATGCAGGATGAAAACTATCAGAAGTTTATGAATCCATACATTAAAATTAATCATGGTTAAGTATTTTGGTTTGATAAGTATTTGGTGCACAGTCAACTTTCTTTTACAAATATTTTGTAATTTTTTGTTATTATTTGTTGACAATATTAACAAAGTAAGAAAGTACAACAATTCACATTATGTTTGTAAGATGTAAGAAGATGCTTTGATAATTAACACACATAAGTCTGTATATGCATACAGTTGTTCTAAAAAAAAAAAAAAAAAAATACAGTTACTATTTTTAGTGCACTGGTTGCTAAGCTAAAGTAGTACTTTGATAATGCATTTATTACTGATTATTCAAAGTTAAATATAATACTAGATTTACCATAAATAAAAATTATTCTACTTGTTAATCAAATCATCAAAATATTTTAGAAACTTTGAAAAATGTTTATTTAAGACCAACTTAAAAATACTATCATTTGAATAAAAATAAAATTCTCTTTTTTTTTTTTTTTTTACATTGATACAGTGAAATGCATCTTTAAATTTGTATAGTTTAAAAATAATTTTATAATTTAAATGTTAAAAATACTGTAAACAATAAAGTTATTAATTTCCCATACTATTTAAAAATGAACTATTTGACAAAAGAAGAATAAAACAGGTGATAATATATTGGACTGTTTCCATCTTCTATCAGTAAATGTTAAATGAATAGAAAATTTTAAACTTTATTTGAACTTTTCAAATACAAATAACTTGTTAATAATAACATACAAATAAACAACATAGGTTAGTAATTACATGTTTCAAATAGTATTATACTCCACACTTCTTCAAGTGTTGCTGACCTTACCAGTAACAATACCTCTAGATTCCCGAACATCCAATTTCAAGTAAGCACTCTAACCAACTCAGCTATTTTGTCAAAGGTGACAGATAGTAAAAATTTCATAATTTATATATGAGGGTGGTTCAAATCCTCTTGAGTCCCTTCAATATTTATTTTATTACTTTTTTTCTAAGAGCAAGGTTAATTAGGGGCTTCCATACATTGTGTATTGCCACCTTGGTTTGACTCACAGGATTATTTGCCATTGTTTGTGTTCTTTCAATCCTATAAGTCAACTCAGTGTTGCAATACACAATGTATGGAAGCCTCTAATTAATCTTGCTCTTAGAAAAAAAAAATAAAAAAATTGAAGGACTCAGGAGGATTAGAATCAATTCATATATATAAATGTATGATCTTTCTACTATCTGTTGCCATTGATAGAATAGCTCGAGTTTGCCTTGAAATTTGATATTTGGGAATCATATATATTTAGTTATAAAAACCTGAAATTTAATAATAAATTGTTGAAGAAAAACTTCATTATTGTTTTATTTTTAAATTCAACTAACTTTTTTATTCTGTTATATTATATTTTGTTTAAATCTGTTTTACTTTATATAATAAAATATTCTATGTTCCAACTAAATATAAGTACACACTTTTTCTTTTCCAAAATATTTTAGTTATCTTTTGCAAGCCATTTTCTAAATCGATTATATATTTTTAATACTGTATTTCAAAATATCTACAACAATCTCGCTTGGTTATTGCAGGTCTTCTATGTCATACGGTTACTTCTCAGCCCATAATATAAAGAAATAAAATTAAAAAAGTTACAACTATATACAAAAATACACATGTATATATAGGTTTTTTAACATTTTTTCTATGCCAAAAGGAGGGGGGGGTGTCAAAATAGTTTAAAATATCTTAATATCATTACTTTTTTTAATATAAAATTGTTTTGTAACAATTTTATTTGACAATACAGTACTTTATTTTGACACAAATTTCAAGTTTAAAGTAAGTGCTGCCCTCTGTGGCGAAATGCTAAATTAAAATACAAACCTTATTTTTTTCTTTGAGCTTAGTTATCATGACAATGATGGGAGCTCGTTCATGCCAAACCATATTCCAAAAATCATTAATAGTATTGGCCATGGGACCTTGTGTAGCAATATAGGCTCTTTCTTCTCCATCATAGCCCTAAAATGAAAAGAAAATATGTGACATTTAGGCATTCAATCAAATTCATTATCTGAAATATTTATGAGATATTTGAACTCAAATTCATAAAACCGACTATTTAGTAAATGAAGGTGTGACAATTTTATATAAAGAAAAAACTAGGTAAGTTTTAGGATAATATCAGCATGAGAATGGACTCGTAGCTATCTGGGGTTATGTTCTAGCTTATAAAAAATTAAAACCTTATCAAAAAAAAAAAACCACAACAACACATTACATGAATGCGTGAAATGGGTGTGTCCTACATATTAATGACTGTTATTTTCTATCTCTTAACTATTGTAGAAAGTTGGATAAATTTATTTTCAGTTATCAAATTGTGTAGAATTACTTGATTACTATTGATATTATAAATTCTTTCCACTTCTTATCCTATTATGCATTGATTTATATAAAATACTATATACAGCTTGAATGAACACTTCACAATGTGATCTATAGCAGTGGTCTTCAACCTTTTCACACCTGCGGACCGGTAAAAATAAGGATAAGGTTCCGCAAACCAGCAAAAATAAAGATAAGATTTCGCAGACCGGCAGAAGTCTGTAGATAAATTTTCTTAAAGATAAGCATAATTGTTATAACTGATCAAAACAACAATGTTAAATATATAAGATAAAGTTTTTATATATATGGAGTTTATATAATAAAAAACTTTTTTTTAAATTTTTTTAGAAAAGTAATAAAAAATTTAATTCTACCCCCCCCCCCAATAAACATCTGTGATAACTAGAAAAACAAATTAATTTATGAATGATTGATTAGATTTTGTTTTCGTTCTGTTTTCTTTTTTTTTTTAATTGGGTAAAAATGAGATGAAAAAATAAATAAAAATTGGCTACATTAATTAAAAGTTTAAACTCATTATTTATTATTACAAACTTTTTACTGTCTGTCTAGCACGCGGACCTGCAGAAAAGTTCCGGGCCGCGGACCAAGGGTTGAAGAACACTGATCTATAGAATAAAATTTATTCCTTCTTGATTACAGTTTCAACTGCCCACCAACAGAGCTATAATATTCAAATATATATAATCATATAATTAATGCTTATCTATATATACTAACAGGGTCGGAAGGCAGTAAACAAAGTAAGAAAGGCATGAAAGCACTGATACAAGAGGGCATGAAAACAGTGCAAAATTAAAGAATACAACTTTGTTATGTAATGAATATTAATTAATGTGATTTTTTTTTTTTTTTGTTTTTATTAAGGTAAAAAAAACACAGGTGACTGATCACCAGCTACATGATATTACAGTGTTCAACGTTACAAGATAAAAACAAAGTAACATACGCTCGATAAAAAAACATATCCACAAAAGGGTTGTATAACCTTACTCAATATGTATCTATATATGGACGAGCACAGATCTGCACTGCCCAAGAACAATCCATCAAGGGACGCAGCAGCCCATCAGAGCAGTAAAGGTGCTGAAAACTTTGACCCTGTACCCTCCCAGCAAATTGTCAACAGCCCGCACCCACAAACCAGACCCCCAATGACTGCCATCATCAACCCCTGTGAAAGAAATGACGAGTGCAGATCTGTGCCCACCAATGCAACAGTTGAATTTAATGTAGTCTGGAATCAAGCCAGATTTACTTGCACACCATGAATACACACCATTTGTCCATATCACCTAGCACACTGAGGTCAATGGAGCTGAAAGTCTGTTTGTAATCATTATCAACCTCCTGTGTCTGCAAATGTTCACAATACCTGTTCAATTTACCCAACTATAAAGTCCCTCAGGGTTCATTATGGTTATTATTTGTTGATACTAATTGGATTCTGCTTCTTTGGATTGAATTCTAGGTCTTGATTAGGAATCAAGGATTCAGTTGTATAATCTGAAAGTTTATTGTTAAAGCTTGAAATAACTAAAAGAGGATGAATCATTTGTAGCTTCAATGTCTCTGCTTATGTCTAAAACATCATTTGTACTAATTTTGCCTTTAAATCATTGTTTGTTTGTTTTTTGCTGAGGAATCATTTCGTTGTAATTCTGTGTTGATTTGAAAATTTTTATTTTTGTGATGCCCCAATCACATCGGAAATGGGCTAATAAATCATTGGTGAAACTTGATTTTTGTGCAGGAAGATAGCTTAAGTCATAATCTATAATGTTCAATTCTAAAATTGAGATCGAATTAAAATTCAAAATAATTTATTCGACCTGTTCAACACAACGATATCATAACTTTATTCCTATGAACAGTTTAACACTAGGATTTCTTTCTTTCTTAATTTTATGATTAATTTTTGTATCTATAATGTTCCTTAGGTTGTTTTCTGTCTTCCCTGACTGTTTTTCAGCTATAGAAACTTGTTTAACAATATTAATATCTCATGCAGAGATAAAGTTCTTAAAACTATTTTTGTTGACGTTTTTATTTTCAGCATTTTCAATGAGATTTAATATCCAAATGTTTTCTCTTTTTATTCTATAAAAAAAATTAAGATTTCTAGTGTCTCTATTCTTTTTAGAATCATTTAGTTTCATTTAAAACTATTTTTCAAAGATTTATGTTATTCTAATGATTCTCAGAATTACTTAACCTAGCGTTTGCCTATTTCCAATGACAGCTGTTTGCATAAAATGGAAACGATATGTAATTTTAATTATTCTTGAATGAAAACTTCTTTAAAATTTCTTGTAAAGATGAAAAGGCAATAAAACAAGTATTCACTTACATCTTAGTAAACTTTTCTTCTATGAATTCAAAACTAGACTATAACTTTGGTGAATAAAACTGGGAGCCTGTAACAGCGTGAACTGGAGTCCCAGGCTCCCTCTAGTGGACTTATTTCTACAAAATAACGAAATATAAATATATTAAAATAAACAATCTTTTCTTTAAATGTAGATTTGTCAATTATAATTTCCTACAGTTTGTTTTTATCTTACGATATCCTCAGTTATGTCTTCTTAAGCTGATTACACAATCTGTATTTCTTATCACATTGCTATGTGATGGAAAAATTGAACAGTTTGTTTTATTATTACTATCCATGCCATTTATATATATATCAACACATTACATTGTAGCAGCATTTGATAAAGTCAGAAATATGAGTTGCATCATGTAGATTCATTTGCATGTAGAAATAAGTTCAGTAGTTGAGACAATATGGTTCAATATAGTGTGTTGATTTCTTTCACAAAATTGCATCTCTTGATGAAAGATTTGTACAAATAAAAACCCACAACAAATAGTTTGAATTTTTTGTCAAATATAAATAAACTTGGAGAAGCAAATTTAGAAAAATGTAAAAAAAAAGAATATTTCGGTCTACACATTCACTTGAGTAATAATGATAATAGAGATTTAAATGGATGGGAATTGTATGAAGAATTATATCTGTTTAAAAATTTGTTTTCAAGTGAATTACAAAATTCAAAAATTCACTTGAGGTTCTAACTTATATTCACAAAAATGATTTGACCATTTCAGACCCAAATTTAAGCATATCATTTAGAATATTACTAACCTTTCTACAAGTGTAGCTAGTGTCGAAGAAATCATTTTGGAAGTTAAAAACAATGTTACAAGATAAGCTAATAAATTTGTCAGTGATAGCTATAGAGAATGACATGTAATATTCTAAATGGTGATAATATTGTATTTAAGTTTAGTTCTGTAAAAGTTAACATTAATATATATATAAAATCATTCAGAAATTGTCTTCTTTGGGGGGAGAGATTACTGTTTTGCATAAGTGCACTGAGTATTCCCTCCATAATTGCTACATATTTATTATATATAAAACACATTACATTTTTAATAAATTTATAAATATTTGTCTTTTATCTTATTCTTATTAGAAGAATAGAAAGATTAGAGAAGCTATCTTAATTAAAAGTATTAGGCAATCTTTAAATAAAGATTTGGATTTAGACACATTCATTTTATAAAAATATTCTTTATTAATTAAATAATTATATATAGATTAAAAACTGTTTCAGTTAAAGTTGATAAGAGTTTAAAACAAGTAAAGTTATTTAAAAAGAATTCCAAATTTGGAAAAAAATAAAAGAATTATATAATATTATGTTATTATTAATTAATGCATGTTTAAAACTACAATGAAATAGTTGAAAGTAGTAGAAATAAATTAAATTATTAAAAAATTTAAGCCATAAAAATGTAAAAAAGTATATATATTAGTGATGAAGCATGATTTTTTTAGGAATGGAAGCACACTTCTTTTTATTATAATGTTTTTATTTCACTTGCCACAACAATTTTTACATAATACTGCCTAATATATATATATATCTAGAAAAATATGAAACTCTCTTATCTGTAAATCAAAGAATATATTATCAATATATTTTTCTTTTCCAAATCCTTTTAACATTCTTAAAAGTTTTAACTGTAAATTGGATCTTATCATTGTTTGAACTTCTTATAATCAACAATAATGCATTACTCAAACTCATTCTTTGTGTATATAAAAACAATTTAACTGTTGGTAAAAAAAAAAAAATTGAATGTCAACAGTAATTCCATACACAAAAATAATGAATTTTAATTTCTCATTCTAATTAGACTGTAATTAGTTTAAATACAGATAATATATTATCAATATATTTTTATTTTCCAAATCCTTTTAACATTCTTAAAAGTTTTAACTGTACATTAGATCTTTGAATTGTTTGAACTTCTTATAATCAACGATAATGCATTAGTCAAATTCACTCTTTGCATATATAAAAACAATTCAACTCTTGGTAAAAAAAAAATTGACAGTGAATTTTTTAAATTGAATTTTTATTAAAGCTTTTGAAAGTTTTAATGAATTTTTCTACGGAAGCACTCATTCTGTTCAATATGCAGATGCTTCATCCCTGATATATTAAAAATATAAACTTCAAGAAAAAAATTAGTGATATATGCCTTAGTAAACAATAGTTTGATATCAATTTACTAAATAAATAATCAGAGAGGATCAGAATTTTATTCTTAATTTTTAAAATCAGAACAGTAAATATTCTACACACTCATTGTATATATTATAAAAATATTGTCCAAATCTCTATTCAGTTAAATATTTATAATAAGAGTTCAACCCATCAATGTATTTATTATCTTACTTTCTAGCTAACTTTAAATATATGGCTCTAAAAATATTTTCTTTAAAAAAAATTTCAAATCATGATCTTAGCACTATCTGATGACAATCATGTTCTGCCGATTAAAGCTTTATTATATCTATATGTAGAGGAAGGACATACTAAACTAAGTAGGTATTTTAAAATCATGTTGTATGAATTATCAAATCCATTATTGAACAAAGTTGATTAATTTACATTGCTAACAAGTTGATTAAAAATTTTGGCTTGGATACATTGTAATACATTTTCTATTCTCTGTGGTTTAATTATACTTAACATATGTTATATCTTTATGTTTATTAAACATATGTTATAAGACCAAAATCTCGCAAAAAAACCCCACACACACATAATACCATAATCAATTTAAAAAACAAAGAAGTATATTCTATATCTAATTTAAGAAATATATGTGGAAATAACTCTTTGGATATTTTTTCTTTTATATAAAATTCACAGGAAATAGTTTCAGGAAATTCAAGAGCAGTTAAAAAAAGAAAGTCAGAAGAATGAAAGGATTAAAATGAGATGGAATGAAACCAGTAATTAGTAAAAAAAACAGTCATCAATGATATATAGATAAGAAAATGAATATATATATATATTTAGACATTATTAAAATATAAATGAAAGTTTTCTCTACTATAATTACACACTATAATAATAATAGTCATATTTATGTACTCTATAATGAATCTCTATTTTCTACTCTAAAGTATAACTAAAATATGATGGTGTATCTTCAAGTACATCAAAATGGCATTCAAAATATGTAAATTAATACTGAAATTAGATGACCAACAGAATTACATATGATAAAGGAAGGCCTTCATATATGAAGGTCAAATGTGAACGATCAATAAATAAATGTAGAGAAAGAAAATCTGACATTTTGTAAGATGTAATGGTGGCTCAACAAAAGTTAAGTAACAAATTCTGATAAAAGACTTTTCAATCTCTGTGTGCTCTTCTTTTTTATCATACATTCTTTAGTTATTTAGAATAGTACAGATCTTGATTGTCATGATCTTTTCATACTATCACTTGTGACAATGGAATTGCATGTATAAACAACTATACTTTTATCCTTTAATTACATGCAGAACAAATTCTAAATGCTAATTTTTTTTTCATGTGACAATATACAAAGTCCTTAGGCTTAGCAGATTGCAAATCCATAATTGTAATTTAGGATAAAGCATTACAATTAACAATAGCTCACTTAGAACATGATTTACAATACAAGTTTTATTTAACAAATAGATGTATCACTGAGAAGACCAACTTAAAGGAAATCCTTATGCTGATAAATAAAGATTTAGAAAATAAATAAACTGTCTCACAGACATTAGGCTGACAAATTGCTCATTTAAGTGTTATAAATTGTAATTCAATAATGCTAACAGTGACAAAATAGGAGATAGTGATAGTAATGTTTTGTTACATATAATGTACGTACATGGAAAATGAACATTGCTTGATAGACCTGGACATAACACACTTCTTGTAAGTAAAAAATTGTCAAAGTTCAAAATTAATGAAGCTACCATACACTAATTTTATCACTGCTTATGCTCACTTTATATTCAGAAAGTTGATAGATAAATAACATTTTTATTCCTTTGTTGGATATTGTTATTGAATCAGCAGCAATAAATGACCTTTTTTTTTCTCAGAGACTTTACTGCAACATTAATTTTTTTCACAATACATAAATTGATTATAATAAAGACTTTGTTTAGAAAAAAAGCTTAATAAAGAACTTGAATATTTACACATTCGAAACAATGGAATTTTATGGATTACTTTAAAATCAGGAACCAGAAATTAAAATAGTCAATATTATATGAACTTTTAGAAGTTCTGACTGCTCACATAGGCTCTTTGGAAATAACTGTGTTCATAATGAGTTTATTAGTTGTTGAACATTAAAACTGTAAATTTGGATTATCAAACTGGTGATGATATATGACAAAGTCTATTTGTGGGTTCACTAAAAAAAAAATTTGTTTTTTGAACAATGACAAACTTGCTTTTAAAAAAAACCACGAAACAGACTTTTCTTGATTGAATAATAAATGTGGAGCTTCATAAGAAATATAGAAATTCAAGGACTGACAGATATTTTTCTTTAGATCTTTTTTTGTTGTTATATAATTCTGATAAACGATATAGTAATTTGATAAATAGATGAATAAAGTATTTTGATCAACTCTGGAATAATGATAAACGAATTCTTATAATGATGTAATCATTATATCTACTCATTTAGATTTGCATATAGAAATAGAACTAAATAAAGTTAAAGCATTTTTTTGTAATTTTAAAAACAGAGAGACTGCAAATTTTGATAAAATAACCAGAAATTTTTTTTTTTAGAAAATATAGATGCAAGAATTTATACAGCTAATCTAATAGATATTATTATTTTTCCAATTTATAAAAATAAAAAAGAATGAAAAAGATTTCAAAAACCATCGTGAATTTAATCAATATTCTCAAAATAATTCCAAAACATTTATTGAATAAGTTGCTTCCAGTCATAGATGTCTGTTGAAAAGAAATATAAAAAAAATATGGCATGAGAAAAGGTGAAATTTATATATTCTTTTATTGATTTGGTTCAAGACATTTAATTCAAATAATTGAGAAGATTTATCAAAAATATTTGAAAATAGCTCGTTGGAAGTTTATTTGAAATGAAATCAGTGTTAGAATATGTTTTAGTTCCAACTTTGTTTTCCTTTTTTATTAATAATGATCATTGGAATAATTTAGAGGTGAATACATGAGCCAAGTATCAAGATGCAATATAAGACTGATGGAGATTATAATTTGAATTAATTAATAGCAAAAACAAGCTTCATGTTCTTCTCTTCTAGATTTATAGTATACTGATGATTACATTATTCTTTCCAATTCAGAAAATGATTTATAGAATGTTCTTAAAGTTTTAAAGTCAGCCAATAAAAAAAATTGTTTTAGTAATTAATATTCAAAAACATTATTTAACAAACTTTGGATAGATAGTTAGGCAATCAAACATAGATATCGAGTTACAGTACAGATTTCAATGTGCTATTGTTACATTTAACAAGTTAAAAGATAAAATATTCAGTTATAATAATTAATTGGTAAATTTCAAATTAAACACAGCTCAATGTATATGTAAACAAAGGGAAATAAATCACTCTCCCCAGGCTATCACTTAAAAGCACTCTAAATGTTGAATACAATGAATCCACCTATTCTTGGTAGTCTGATGCTTATAAGCATATCTTTGTCAACATTGTCATAATTCAGAGTGAAATTAATTTATCAACCAGACGGTACATGGCACTCAATTGAACTCATAATTAATTATACAGGGCTGGAGATAACACCTCACTTTTAACATTTTGATTGTAATAATTAACCAAGATTCAAATAACTAATTAGATAAATTACTTGTATTTAAATAAATGTATTTCATGGAAGTGAAACAAACATAAATAATATAAAAGCAATGAAAAATTTGTTTCAAAAGTGTCTTTTCATATTCTGAAAATATGATGACAAGATCATAAAACTAATAGATATACTCTTCAGCTTGATAGATGTGATAATACTGAATGTAGGATTGCAAAGATTTGATTGGATGTGCGAAGCAGATATAGTAATACACCAACTTTACCTACAGCTTTGCTTGCATTATTAGATTAAAAAATGCAATGTAGTTGATAATTAAAATATATTTAAATAATATTTACATGAAATAATAATACATGAGTTATATCAATAACAGGTAAATTTTTACAAATAATGTTGTAGGTCATTTTTAACTGTTATTGATAATTCATGTATTATTATTTCATGTAAATATTCTTGAAATATATTTTAATTCTCAATATATTACATTGTTTTATTTTGCTAATGGAGCAAAGTTAACCCACAGCTTTGTCAGCATCAGTAGAATAATAAATAAAAGTATAAAATAGATGCAGTTGATTAATAAAATATAATTCTAATTTATATATATATATATATAATGAGGATATATTCTGAGCAGTAAAACATTTTTAATATTTTATTATGTAAATTCTATTTTTGATTTATTGAATATCAAATAATAATTTCTTTTGCTAATTCTCTCCATTTCTCTAGCTACTTCATCTCCTTGATTAGAAAGTTTGATAATTAAAATATATTTATGCTAATACCAGAAAATTTATTTATTCATTAATTCTCTCCATTTCTCTAGCTGTCCCCTTGTTAGTAGAGAGTTTGATAATTAAAATATATTTAGATAATATTTATATGAAATAATTATCATTAGCAATATTGCAAAAAATATAACCTTTATTAAATACAATAAACAATAATTTTTAAAACGACTATAAAATTTTAACCTTGTTATAATATATGCAAGCTAGAAAATAAATATATGGTCCAAATGAAGTTTAAATAATTTAAAATACATTTATTCAATAAAACTTTATCTGGATTACCATAAAACTAATATTTCTTCATTTCTCTAGTATGTATTTCAATATGCAGGTCACAAAATCTTACTTTATTATATAAGAGTATATTTAAAGGGAAATGGTAAAATTTTATCAAATTCAAAATTTCTCTTGCAGTACTGGCTGCATTTTAAAATTTATCCTTTCATGTGTTAAATATATTTAAACTGACATTTTAAAAGTTAATCAATTTCATAGTAAAAGTTTATTAAATTCAGTAATATTTCTTTTGCCTTTACCAGTGCTTAAATTCTACTTTAACATGTGTTAAATATATATTTAAACTGAAATCCTAAAAATTTATCAAATTCATTGTTACAACTGATCTAAATAGTCATTATTCAAATGAGAAATTAAGTATGTGTTACAAACGCAATTTAATTAATTTAAAATATATTTACAAAATCAAATTTTACCTACTTTGCCAAAAACAAATTCTGTTCAAAAATTTTTCCAACTCTATAATCTTTTAATCAGGGTTGTCCTCTTTTTGGTTTTTTATGATGGCATCCAAATTTATGATATAAATTTTCCATGCATTTTAATACTGCAGATTGCAATTTTTTTAAAAAACAATTAAATCAAAAATTTATGTACTAATAAAATTCTATTCAAAAAAATAAAGAAAATCATGTAAGATTCTTCAAGGTTGGTACAACATTTATTGAGTTATAAAGTCACAAACAAAATGATTCCTTAAATTACTTTCAAAAAGAATTTTATTACTGCTATAAAATTATTACCTTTATTCTTTTGAGTCATTTTGCATATATATGTTTATATTGTGAGTAAAAAAAGCTAATATGGTTATATACATATGGGGAACAGGAAGAAGGGAATAGTTGGCCAGTGTTTTTTTTTTTAATAATACAAATTAATTTCATTAAAAAAGTCTCTGAGTGTTTTATGTAGACCATTTGGAACAATTGATTTTTTGGTATTTTGTTGTTCAAGAAGGTCAGCAGTCTTAACAAAATGATCTCTATTTCCTATGTGGTTTGAAGAGAAAGGTTCAGTTCCTTCCATGAATAATTATAGGGATGTTAGGATGCTGTGGATTTTGAATAGTCTCCAAGTATTCTCATAAAGAAACTTTGTTGATATAATTTCATCTTTTTTTTTAATCTTGTTTAAAGTACTGATGAATATTGTCATTGCATTCGGTGGTGGGATATTGAAGGTGATTTTGCATCTAGTTATCCACAGTGAGTATATAATAAAAGTCGATATTCTTATGTGAATGAAGTTTCGGTCTTTCATGCAATCTTTAATAGACAGCATCTTATAAAAGTCCATTGAGGTATTTTGGGCTATCATTAGCCGTACAGATGTCAAGCCAGTACAGGATAGAATCATATGCTCAAAGGTTTCTTCCTCTCTATTACAGACAGGACAGCAAGGATCAATGTTTTTTATAAATCTTCTGTAATGGAGGAAATAGTTTGTTGGAACTGCATTCAAGTTAGCCTTGATTAAAAAATCCAAGAACTTTGGCTCCATCCATAAGAATTTGAATAGTGTAGTAATTTTTTGATTTGTTACTCCAAGTTTTGGTCTTAATTGTGAAGGTTGGGGGTTCATTAATGAGTGGGCGGTCCATATGGAGATTTTGGTAAGAAAGCACTCGGAGGAGTTGCCATTGAATTTGTAAAGATGGGAGAGGATTTGGTCTATCCAAGAGGACTTCTCAGGTGGAGGCGTATCTGTGGGAGTTATTGGTTCTGTTGCAAGGATGCTATCGTATTTTTGTATCAGGTTGACTACCACTGTGTGTGCTTTTTGATAGAATATTGCCTGAATGGAATGAAGGGACATTCCATTCTGTTTTCTATGGAATTGCATTTTTGCTGTGCTGATGGATGAAGTACGACCCTTCCAAAACAGTCGTGCACATAGTCTGTAAACTTTGGATAGGAATATCTTGGTGATGGTAATGAATGGGAGATAATAGGCAATCTTGGCCATTACTTTCATATTTAACAGAGCGACCTTGCCCTGCAGAGATAAATAGACCTTCGAAAGCCCCTGTGTAAGGTGGTCAGCTTGTTCAATGATGGTATTCTGAATACTTTTGGTCATGGCGAGTTGAGATTTATATATAGGGAACCCCAAGAAATTTTGGGGCTCCGCAAGAAATTTGGAATGGATTTTTTTTCCATTTAATATTCGCCATGTAGAGGATTTGCTGTGATTAATGTGTAGTTGAGATGAGCTAGAAAATTTGTCCAGTAAAAGGTAAAGCGGTTGGAGATACTTATGTGATGGAAGGAATATTATGACATCATCCATATATGCAATGGAGGTGATGGATTTCTTGATTCTTGGTATATGAATTCCAGGGAGGGAGTCTTCTATAGACCTTAAAAGAGGGTCTATGTAGCATGAAAATAGCAATGCACTAAGCGGAGACCCTTGAGGTATGGAGCGCTTAGGCGTGAATCCATCTGTTAAGGTTCCGTTAAGTGTGAGGTGAATGAATCTGTTATGTAATAGGTTATCTAGTATTTGTATGATCTGGGAAGGAATGTTGTATTTCCCTAGAAGTTCAAGCAGGATGTTGGGATTCACTGTGTCAAAGGCCTCAGCTATGTCAATCTGAACTGCAATCGGTTTTGATAGTCTATTAGATCTGACATAGTCGAGGAGTAATTTAACTTCTGTGATGGCAGTAAGGGTTGATGAACCCTTTTTAGCATATTGATTTTTTGAAATATTATGAATGATTTTGGACTCTATTTTCTCTTTAATGACTCCTTCTATGATTTTGAATAAGATAGGAGTCATTGATATCGGTCTAATGCTGTTGATGGAAGTGGGTTCCTTGTTTTTCTTCAAGAACGGCACCATTGCAATAGGGTAAAGATTAGGAATTACCCTTTTTTGTGTTGAGAGGTGTTTTATCATTCCCATTACAATCGGAATCACAATGTTGCTAAGATGTAGAAGCATAAACTTAGGTATGGCATGTATACCAGGATGTACATGGTCAGGTAGGGCTGCTAAGCGATTCTTTATGTCAGTCTCTGTGATGCCATGTCTACCTATTGGAAAAATGTCATTCCAAGAGAGATCAAATCTGGGTTCACAATTTTGTAATCTTTCTTTAAAGAAAGATTCAATTTTCTGAAGCATATGAATTCCAGTATAATTGGAACCACTGATGATGATTGTTGAGGGTGTGGATTGTTTGGGTTTGTATCCTAATGCCCAACGAAGATATGCTCTAGTCCAACAATGCTGATTAGGTAGGTATATTTTGGATCTTTTAATTGCTATGTATTCTGCAATGGCCACTTGTTTAGTCTTATATTGATGCTTAAGGTTAAGCAACCTTTCCAATGGCTCATTATCGATGTTGAATGCATTGATTTGGTGAGAGATTTGTTCCAGCTCATTAAAAAGCGTTGTAGGCCCTTTAGATCTTCTGGTGTGTTGTACTATGAGTGACTGTAGAATTCCCACAAGAGAGAACCAAGCTTCCTCCGGAGGTCTAGTGAGTATGTCAATTTTTTGAAAAAGAATGTAGGCCTCGGAGAATACCGCCTCAGTTGTGGAGGCACGAGTGAGGACTCTTATGGTATTGTTGGTGCTTATTGTAGGGAAGTTTTGAAGCTGCAGGTCTGCAACTATTGCATATGATTCCTTAAATTAAAAACTATTTTATAAAGAGTGTCAAATCCATATTTATAAAGATTATTTTTAAACCAACCTAAAAAGGTTCAATATTGATTGCTATTACTTGGAAGTTAGATTATTATAACTATTATTAGATAGCTATAATTATGATAACATGCTGAAGTATTTCAGAAAAAAAAATGGTACAGAAGAGATCGAAAAACATCATCACAAAGTATTAAACAAATAGATTAATGAACTTGTGTATAATTTATGTGAATAACTTTGTGGTTTGTGAATTAGTTTGGATACCCATTGCAAATTCATTTTTAATTTTTTTTTTTTTCTCTTTCTATGAATAGAATCATCAAATTTGTTTAAAGGTGACTGTTAATAATGCTGATGTTAATAACCATAATGAATTCAATAAAAAATCACTCATAATAAAAGCTAAAAGTTTGCATATTGAAATTAATATGTTGGAAAGATTGTTGGATCTATTAACACATTTATCATTATTCCATTTTTAAATTCATTTTCCTGGATTATTATTTTAAGATTTTTTGCTGTCCTGCTAATCTAAATACTAATTCTTTCTTGAAAACACATGAGATGTAAACATAATAAAGTTATATATTAATAAATGCAAAATTAAAAAAAAAAAAAGCTAACAAAACAATATCTTCTTAGATCACAGTCATTACTGATTAAATTATTGCATGTTTTTATGTTATTTTTTAAGATTTGACTATCATGGAAAATGACTGGAACTGCAATGTGTAACTATAAATACATTGAAAATAGAATGATTTCTAACCAAATCTATTATACAGTACTACAATAAAAATCACATGTAGTTCAGACATTTAAAATTAAAAAAGTAATACTCAAGTATCATATGTAATATTTGAGCCCACCTCCCTCTATAATTCTAAAAAATGACTTGCAAGGAATAAGATGTATTCTTAATTTAAATGAAAAATATATCAATTTATTGTGATATATTTTTTATATTAATTTTCAAGCAGGACAAATTCATTTAGAATCTTTAAACAATTATTGTATGTAAGAATATTACAATACAGTATTCTGTGTTTTATATAAGACTTACTCTGATGTAATTTGCATTGATATAAGTTGAAAGAGGATCGTTGTTAATTTCAGGCAATTTTACTCTTGTAGGTTCATCTACAATAAAAAAAAAAAAAAGAATCAAGACATTTTATTTTTATTTTATATATATATAGAAAGAGACTTAATTATGTCATTTTACTTGGCAGAATTGATCTGTATCTGTTTTTCATTCCACAACCAGCTATTTCCACTCTATCAGGATGATTCATTGGAATATCCTGTAAATATAATTAAGAATAAAATAATATTACAGTGTGCTTAGATATGTATAATAACTTACTTTATAACCAACTCAAAATAATAGTATTTTTATGATTTTCCTAATCATTAGGAAAAATAAAATGGCAATGATAAAGTAACTTCTTATTGCTTGATCAGAAGTTTTTATTCTCCAAATACTCTCTAAAGTGCTCAGGTTTACATTCCATTGTAATACTGAATGTATATAATATATACACAAATGATGTTGAAAAATTTTAAATATAAATTCTTGAACGATAAAGATAATTTTCAAATCTTAACATTTTTTTATGACTGTAGTCTTTGTTGCAAACTTTATTACAGCACAATTATCCATCAGTTATAAACATTTAGACTGATTATTTCTCCCCATACAGGTATTTCATAAATAATCTTGGCTTTTCACATAAAAAAGACATTAAACACATGGATCTCAGGGCTTAAGTTAACAATTTGATCTTTCCCCATTATGCCACTCGATTACATATAACAAACAATAAACATATAATATTTATTGTTACATGTTAATGGATCTGATAAAAAAAAATTTAATGGTTAACTACAAATTTCATTATTTGGAAACATCTTCAGAACCAAAGAAGCATGTTTTCCAGTAAAAACCATGCATATACACACAGCTAATTCCACTGACTATAAGTAGATTTAATTTTTCCTATGTCTCTAGTTATAAAATCAAGCAAGTAATCTCTTTACTTTGTAATCAATCACTCTAATCAATGACCAAAATTTTCAGAGTAACAAAAAAAAATTAGTGCAATCAAGAATTCAGTCTAATATTGTAATTTAAACAATAAAATTATGATAAAAGAAAAGTGATTGATATTAATATTAGAAAATGATGATATATTATTTCTATTTTACTCCTACTTCTTTTACTTTTACCATATTATTAATCAAACTAAATAAATAAAACATCCTTTTTTTATATAGAATTTTACTTTAAAAAAATTTTTTTTAATATTAAAAAAAATAAGATATTATAACGTAATTAAATTTTAAAAAAGTTGCTATTAAATATAAATTTTAAATAAGATTATAATATAATGTAGAATTAATAAAGATAAAATACATAAAAGTTAAAATAAACAAAATATAAAAATAATCAAAAATAATAAAATCAAGATCAAATATAAAAGAATGCATGAAATATAAAAATAAAAAATATAAACGATAATTAAATAATATTAATAAAATCAAATATAAAGATTAATAATATTTAAAGAATTTAGAGGTACAGTATATACAAAAAATAAGATAAGTTATATGTATTAATAAAAAAATTATATTGTTATTTATATTTGTAATCATATATTGTAAATGTATATCACAGCTTTGATGAACTGCTGGACAGTGAAAACTGTTAGCCATTGAATAATAATAGACAAGATTTGCATTTAGAAGAGTGTTATACTAATAAAATGTATATGTCAGATAAAGAAAACACATCAATTAATTTATATATGCTATATAATAAAATAAATCAAATTCTATATATAATATGTAAATAACAAACACATGATCATCCATAACAGAGTATATATACCATAACAACATTTTACTAAATAGGTATGCTTTCAATGCAGCACATACATATACATAGTATTTTTTTTAAATGTCTTTTATGTTATTAAAGAATCACTGAAATTTATTACTTGATTTTTATTTATTTCCTTAATTTTAATCTATTTACATATAAACCATCTTATATTTTTTTATATAATATGGAAATTATGTGGACATATTTTTTTATTATATGATTTATTTTTTAAATTTTATTTAGATACTATTATTTTATATCTTTTTTTTTTTTTTTGAAGTAATGTTTTCCAATATATTTAATATAAATTCTATTAATTTATATATGAGAGAATAATCTTATGCTTTATGTATGCATTTTTTAAAATAAATAACTTTTTTCATATCTTTTATAAAAATGCAAGATCAGTGTGTGTTTGATATTAACTTTATTTTATTTTACTCACCTTACAACCATGTATTGCATATTAAATCATTAAAATATCACATGATCACCTTTTCCCATACAATAGTGTCACTTTGCACAAGTTATAGTATCATCAGTTGCTAGAAAAGTTGTGCATTTTATTCCCTATCTAATGCCTATTCATCCAATATCCCCAAACTAGTTTCTAGGTTATGCCTTTCATCAGTAAAGAGCTTTGAATCTGACAGCAGTGCACCTAGATCTTTGGATATAATGTATTCCTCAAGCATTCATCTTTTATCTTTTTAGTTACTATAAAGCTATAAGTTCAAATTGTTTGTATAGTCATACATATTTGAATCTATATTGATATTTATATATTTTGGTATTTTTGGTTTCTTAATAACCATAGTCCATCAATATCCTTTCATTAGGATTGTTATTAAACTATTAAAACATTGCATATCACCTTTTCTTATGCTTACACAAGCTATTAAAACAGTAGTTTTAATCCTAATCCTAATGAAAATATATTGGTGAACATGGTTATTAAGAAAACAAAAACACCAAAATATATAATACTGAAATAGATTTAGATGTACAGTACTTTTAATTTGAGTTCATAGCTTTATGATTAATTAAAAGAGTAAAAGGTGGGTGCTAGAGGGGTGCATTAGATCCAAGACTCCTCACTGATGATAGCCATAAACTTGAAGCTAATCTGGGATATTGGATCACTAGACACTAGATAATGATTAAAATACACAACCTTCTAATATCTATTGATTATTATAGCTTGTGTTAGATAGCTTTATTGTGTGGAAAAAGTTCCTAATGTATTGCATACTAACCAGAAAAGCATCACATGGTGACCATTTCCTATGCTTACACAAACTGTTAATAACAGTATCAAACTCTCCATACAGTAGTGATATCCAGCTCAAGCCTTGGTAATCAATGGGTGCAAAAGAGTTTGTGAATAGGCATTAGATAATGATTTTACGTACAAATCTTCTTGTATTCATTGATCACTAGATCTTGCATTGGGTGACACTATTGTATGGAGAGTTTGATTGTTATATGTGATACTTTGAAGATAATCTATGCAAAAATGAGTTGAAATGTAGAAAATAAAATAACAATAAAAAAATTTTTCAGTGACTTCTTAATAAAACAGATAAGAAAAAGTGCATTTAAAAAAGGATATAATATTAATAACATGGAAAAGAGGTTAAGCCTTGATTTGTAACAAGTGAAAAAGAAATTTTTAAAGTGAAGAAATTATTGAATATATATAAAAAAAATCTTTTAAATATTGTGCTGTAACATATTTCCGCTAGCCCCCCTCTCAAAAATATAAAAAGAAAACAATATTTATTAAATTTGCCAATTATCAGATGTTGAAAATTTTAATGATTTTTAAACCTTATTTTACTTCTAAGAATAATTGTATATATATATTATAGCAGAATGAACTAAAATCATCATCATTTACTATGCAGATGAAGTAATCTATATCCTTCATCATTAAGTAAATGTGAATATACAACTGTTGAAAGAAACACATGGGCAGCCAGGCCATGGATTCAATTACGTATATTCTTAAATGTGATGTGATGCATGGTGACTTCTCCTTATATGGAGTCAGAAATCTCTCAGCAACTAAGCCCAGAGAAACCTATTAGCCACTTTACCTTTCATTTCCATTCCCCACCCTAAGTTTTCCCAAATCCTGCTCCATCCCATTTCCACAACATAATCTTTGTTAACTCCATGGATTTTATATCTAAATCTCCCTTATCTTTTCCCAAACCCAGCATAAAAATCAATAACCCACTTTCTGTATAATCATTTTCCTTATATTTATTCTTCCACAACTTTATTATTTGTATCTTTTCTACTTTCAGGCATTTACATTCAATTAACATATACCTAATATTTTCTATGCCTTCTTTACACAACTTGCAGACTAAATCATCCATGTTTTTCCATTTATGTGTATAATCCCCTGTTGCTAAAGATCCCGTTCAAGCCTTAAACAGTGAACTACTTTCCTTGCTATTATCATAAATTAACTCACACCCAATATTCTGTTTAATTCTATATATATTTAAACTCTTTTTACTCTCCATACTAGCTCTCCATCTCTCCAACTCCCTATATCCTTCATAATTGATATGCTCCATCTAGGAACCAAAACAGACAACCTTATCAATAAAACCAATTTCTTGATTTAGTGCAATAGTAGAGTAACAGATTCAAGAGCTCAAAATCTATGGCTCACATTCTAGTGCTGTCATTAATGATGCGCAAATGTCTTATGAAATGTTTGAACAATTAACCAATCAATATTTTCTTTTCAATTCATAATTAAATAAATGTGCAAGTTATTTATGATAGCATAATAATTTTATTAAGCTCCTAATAAAAGTGTAACCACTCATGGAAGAGATTGTGATAAATGCAACTAAGAAAAGGGGTGGGAAGAATAACTATGGGGATATAAAGATGATTCTCCCAAAATCAATCAGTACAGAGCCCTTGAATGAAATTTGTATTTTGCCACATTTAATTAGGAATTTGCTAATATTCTTCTCAATACATTAAAAGATATGAATATTTAGAGAATATATATAAATGACAATGATCCCAAAGCTCCTCCAGATAAATATTTAGTCTTGATTCACTCAACTGTTATGTAATATAAGCAAATATGAGTAAGATTTGAATCCAAAAAACTAAATACTGTCTTGATATTTAAACCATGATATTTTGGAAAGCACTGATTTGGTATGGTATAAGCAAACACTAAAATAAGAAACCAGCTTTAAATTCCCATTTTAAACAGAAGTTCATTTAATGGGCAATCAATTGAATTTTCCAAACAAACTAAAAAACTGATAAAAGTAATCTCATTATTATAACTTCCAGGTGTAGAGTTTACATAATGACATTATTCGTGCAATAAATAACAACCACGGAACTAAGAATAATAACAATTATCTGAGAGAAATTACTCTGTTCTTTCCTTGTCTCAAACAAACAAAATGAAAAATAGAACTTATAGCATATAAAAAGATATTTTTAATTATGATTCAAGCCTTGTACCAACAGTAACAACAATAAAAATATAATTATAATAATGTGGATGTAATCAGAATAACAAATCAAAACAAAATTATCTTATTCAAAAAGACAGTATTAAAAAAAAAAAAAATCAAAATTTCCTTAATCCTCTCACAGTACACTAGGTGCTGTGAATTTTAATTCTTTTCTCTGTCTGAAAGATTTCAACTTTAGTTTTAATATTAAATTGTAATTATTTATCAGAATATAATAAATTTGGCTGATAGATATTTTTGTTTACAAACAAAGGAAATTTTAAAAAAATAACAATTGAATTGTGTAAGTATTAAAAAAACTACATCATAAACAAAGCAATATGAATGAGTAAATATCCATATCTAATAAATATATAAAATTATACTTTAAAAGTTAGACATTTTTTAATATTATTACAATATTGCAATATATTCTAGCAGACTATCAATGATGAAAAGCATATCAGATTTTGAATCAATTTCATTCTATTTTTTATGTTTATTCTCAACTCTAATTCCCAACTATCCACATAATTCTCTTTACATTTAATAAAGCATCTAAATATCTATACTTTGTCATTTCTTCAAGACAAATATCTCACAACATTTATCCCTCAGTTTTTCCCTTCTTATTAAGTATTAAGATCTTAGATTTCTCTTCACTGAATTTAATTTTTACACTTTTCCTACCTTTCCACATTTCTCTAAAACAATTCCATATTCACTATTTTCAAAAAATGTTATATCATCTGCAAAAAAAAAGGAGAATCATCATATTATGTATTCTTATGATTGCAATTATAGGAATTCCCACACTTAATTCCTTTTCTTTTCACCTCCAAAACAATTCCATATTCACTATTTTCAAAAAATGTTATATCATCTGCAAAAAAAAAGGAGAATCATCATATTATGTATTCTTATGATTGCAATTATAGGAATTCCCACACTTAATTCCTTTTCTTTTCACCTCCAACTTTTTTAAAAATAATATAAATAATAAAATTAATAATGAGAAAGAGAAAAACTTGAACCTTTTTCTCATGCGCCTTAAACATTTGTATAATAGCCAAACGATGCAGTTTTTGACTATAGATGAACATCTCAAACCTCTACACAACATAGACTTTATAAAGATAAGAGCAGCCATCTTATTTTTAACTTAAATTCTTATTTATATAGTCCAATATGAAGCATCTTGATTTGAAAGTATGAAGATATTACTCTCTTCACATTTAAATCCTCTATTTCCTTTCACAAATTAACATACGCGAAATCTTACAATTTACAAAGAGTTAATATTAAGATCTTTTTAATGAAAATATAAAAACTAATTAACATTCTAATTATTTATCAAATCTACAGGAAGTCTGTAATTAGAAGCAGAAAGACTAATTTAACATTTTCTCGTGTGATATTACACAAACGTTCAAGGTTATAAATCAAAAGATTTCATGTAAGTAAATTTGTGAAAGGAAATAATGGATTTAAATGTAAAGAGAGTAATATCTTCATACTCTCAAATCCAGATGCTTCTGATTGGCCTATATAAATATGAATTTAGGTTAAAAATAAGACTGCCACTATCTTGTGTAGAGGTTTGAGAGATCCCTCTATAATCAAACACTACATCATTTGGCTATTATACAAACGTTTAAGGCATATAAGAAAAAGGTTAAAGCTTTTCTCTTTCTAATTACAGACTTCCTGTGCGCTTGATAAATAATCAGAACATTATAAAAGTGATAATGGTAATTTTAATTCAATTTTACATTTAACTTCTAATGATTCTACATCTCCTCTTGTCAAGACTCTCACTCATTCTTAACAAACTTAAAATTATTCCCATATATTCATACTTTCCCAGAATCTATTTCTATATTCATTGTATTATAGGGCTTTTCAATTGTAAGATCTTTCAATCAAATGGATACAATGAACAAATTATTTCCCACCTGAGCTTTGAAGAAAATTCATTCTGAGTCTTGCCCAAAATTTTATTCTCTCTCACCCAAATCTATCTATTAAGAGATATATAAGTAGTTTATAAAATATGGAAATTATTACTACTGGTCTATAGCCAGTTAACAGCCTAAAATATATTTTTTTAATAATAATCTATTTCTATATATCTTTTTTATTCATATGGAATTTTATTATCAGTTATAATTTTATTAAAACTTTTTCTTAAGTTAAGCCTTTCATAGTTTTCTATACCTATATCATTCCAGATGCCATATCATTTAGCACTTTTGCTTTTTTCAATCTACATAATGCTCTATTCAATTCAGCAATTGTTATTCTAACCAGCTTCTCATAAATTAAACTTTCAAATGAATCATATTCAACTTTTCATTACTCAAAATTTTTATTACACATTCATTTTTTCTTTCTTCTATGTTCTTTCTATCATTAAACAAGGCAAAACTCTTATGTGCTAGTATAAGAGATGGTGATCATGTGATGCTTAGTGGTTTTTCTTTCTATCATCTCATTCTCTTCCCACTGCATTTAACAATATAACAACACTTTTTCTTTTTTTGCTTCTCTTTTTTATATGTCTCCAAATTTTTTTTACAATTTTCCTTCTTATATTGTTATTGCATTCATTCATATCTTATTATGTTCATTACAATTTTCATCTTAATTCTATTTGCTATTTCTTTTTTCCTTAATAGTTATCATACCGTAAGCTTTGCCTCCTTTTCTCCCACTTTCTTTTGGCAGTTTCTTTATAATTTCTAAATGGTTTTCTTCTTTCATTTACACTTCCTAAAGGATTTTCCTTCCATTTTCTCTTATTCTGTTAGTTCTGAATGAATACTCATTTTCAATCTTTTTTATTATATTCACCTACTCTTCATAAATTTCAAATCACCATCTTTCATAATTTTTTCAAAGTTACTATTAAACTCATTCAATTTTACTTCACTTAATCTTGAAGTACTGTTACTATTTAGATATCTTTAATTCTATCAACATAAAATTCTATAAACAAATAATGTGAAATGGCTTTTCCTTAAAACTAAATCAAAAGTTTCTATGCATAGGCTATATATCCAGAAAGCAAATTAAACAAATATTCACTCCAAAATCCTTATACACCACATCACAAACTCATCTATTTCTTATTCTATTATTACTCAATTATATTCCTAAACTTAGTCCACTTCTTTTTTTCTTCTTATCCAATTTTAATAAAAACTGTTTTAAAAGCTCTATTCTAATATTGTCCAATTTCAGTATAACGATCTAAACAAAAATTCATAAAATGGTTTTTTTTTCACAATTTTTTTTAAATTTCTTTCACTCTCCAAATCCCAATCTTTTTGACATTCTATACTTCAAAAGTAAAGTTTCAAAACTCTCTTTTCCATTTAACACAAACTATATCAATAATCTAAATCCTTATTTAATTTTTGGATTCCTTCCTTAATATCTTGTATTTGTATCAAATAACAATAAGCTCTGTTTAGTATTATTAAATATCTTTTTATATCTTATATAGTTTTTATTTTTCTATAACTTCAAACTATTTTTTCTTTTAATATTCATTTTCCACAACTCTAATTCTTTTTCTCTAACCCACTTACTTGTCCATCTTTCTCACCTATCCATTGTCTATACATTTATTCCATTTCTTACAAACAATATATAAAAATAAATTATCCATAACTTTGCATATTGTAAAACCTTTTCTGTCTAATGTGTTTGTTGTCTTCTCACAATCCATTTATGCACTATTTTTACTAATCCATTCATATATTGAAACCTTTCAAAAATTTTTCACTTACTTTTGATTTTCCTCATTAAAAAAAAAGAAATTCATCCCTATTTCACATTAATAGTCTCCATTAGCTGTTCTCAATTTATCATCTATCTAAACATTTATTACAAAGATAATACTGCCCTCTAGTGTCATTCATTAAAAGTCATAATAGAAGACGGAAATTTAATATAAATTATGTACATGTATATGTATGTATTTATTCTGACATTAGTTTCACTGACTTTTAAAATAAATAATTTCAAAATAAGATAACAAATCATAAAAATTATGAACATAATACTCCACCACCTCTAAGACAAATATCACTGTAAGACAGAATTCTTTCTTATAAAAATACTCATAATGTATGAGAAGCCAAAAGAAAAAACAAAGAATTAGTCTTAAGTTAAAATTGATTTAGAGAAGCATTGTAACTACCACCTCCACCCCTCTATCCATATTAGAATACTTGTTATATGTGGTTTAGTGCACTGCTACCACGATGGACTTTTTTCTGTGCTCAAACTTCTTATGAACTCATCAACAATAAACCATTTGATTATTTTGCTATTCATGTTTTGGTACAGTGATAGAATGGTCCAGCTATATCATTTCTGATACTCAAACTTCCTATGAATTCCTGAACAATAAATCAGTCGATTATTATTATGGATTTGAGGGTTAAAGATTCAAGATTGAACCTCCATCTGTTATTTTGATGTTCAAATGGCCCATAATTTCTTGAGAAATAACCATCTGATTATTTTTTATTTTATTTCAAATTATTAAAGAATCTTTCATTCAAATCAAAAAAAAAAAAAAAGATAAATTATCTTACTCCTTAGAGTGATATTTATCAGAAAAATATATACTTTCATCAACTTTATATTTTAACTATATTTTATAATTAATTTTTGATTTGATTAGTGAGTGACCGGAGGTCTACCTTGATAATCAAATACTACTAATAGCTAGGCTGCTGTTAATAATATCTTTGTAGTTATTGTAGAGTTTAATTCTATACTGAATCTTAGATACTCCTGCCTTATAGCTATACACATATATCCTATAAAAGTTTAAAATATGTGTTTTCTTGTTGAAATGGGTGAAATAAGAAACTGCAACAAAGTGACAACAATTGATTATTGTAAGTGATGGTTTACTCCCCTTTTATTCTAGCATCTCAAAATTCAGAGTTATATTATAAACATTAATGATTCCTTTATATAATTAACATACATAACATCTTAATTTAAATAAGGTCTACATATATTATTTGTGTATTTCATTTAAACAGCCTTTGATGAGCTATGCCTAAATTCTAATTTTCTTTCATTCAATCATTCGTTGACATTCACAATTTATCTGTTATTTTTTTAATTCATTCTTTGTTAGATCTTTTTCCTTTCTATTTCATTTTTTTACAGCATTAACTCTACAGATTCAAAGGTCTACTATACAGATAGAATGATAGATGGATGGATATGTGTGAATGAACCACGTATAAATACTAGTAACTGATTTTTTATTCTACAATAAAATGCCTAAGACATGGTTTATTAACTGAACTAATATGAACTTAACACTTTCCTATGCAACAAAACCTAATTAGCGATTTAAATGCCTAAGAACGACAGCTGGAAAAGCTACAAAGAATTCATATGCTCATTTATTATCAGATTGGTATACTATATACTATTATAAGTTATATTGAGGATTCAAGGAATATCAATGATAAACTATTTTAATAGTAAGCAAATATTCTCAATTGCCTATCCCCCCCAACCTCTAAAACTTTAACATATACATATGTGTTTTAAATTAATTTTATATTATTTAGCATAATATAACAAAAAAAATTTATTACATCCCCAACACATTCAAAAGCATTAAACAACATCAAAAACTATTACCCAAAATTCAGCATGGACAGCTTTGACATCTTTCATACACTGTCTTAGTTGTTTACGTGTCATTCTGTTTCCAGCAGATGATAAGTATTCTTCAGTAGAGCTTAAAATATTAAAATTGGTTATTAACATAAAATTAACAAAAAATGATATTTATTTTAAAGTACATAATTCTAAAACTAGAATTGATAAATTAATTAATATAATTTTATATATAAAGATAAAAATTTCAAACTCTGTAAATTATTGTTTTCTGCAGTACTTATACATATATATGCACAAATATATTATCATCATTTTCAACCATTTTAAATCCACTGCAGGATAAATATGTCTCTCCTACTTTAATTTTGTTTCTTCAACCAATAGCCTCTCTTCTCTACATCACACAAATAAACTTCCTTATTTTATCCATCCATTTCACATGGTCTCTTTCTAGGTCTGTTATAATCACTTGGGATCCAGTTTAAGATTTCACTTATCTATCTATTATCTTGATTCTTTCAATCAATGATGTCAGCAGTGCCAGTTTCTTCACTCATCCATTTATTTTGTTTTTAATCTGTTCTTGTTATTCCTAACATGCATCTCACCATACTTTGTTGACTGGTCTGAAGTCTCTGTTAAAGGTTTAAATCTTGCATCCATAAATAAGAATTGGTAACAAATGGGCATATTTCCTTTTAATGTTAATTTAAAAAATCACTCCATCCAAATTAAATTATATGATTAATTTACTATATTATATTTACATCTGTATTAATAATCTGACCAAAATATTTGTAATTCTTAATTTCTTCTAATTCATCATTATCAATGTTTATCTTCTTCTCTTGAACAAATTTATCAAACATTATTTTTATCTTTTAGCACTTATCTTCAGTTCTACTGTCTTACTTTCATCTGATAACTCTTGCAAAATTTCCTGAAGCTTTGAAGCATTATATGCAAAAACAACTAGATTATCTGCAAAATCTAGGTGAATTAAATAATTTCAATTTACTTTTAATCCCTTAGTTTACCATTTTAATCCACAAAATACTTCTTATAAAACTACTGTAAAAAATAGATATGGAATGACCCTGTTATTTTTTTTATTAAAGTAAATTAGATTTTTTAAATATTTTAACAAGTTCCATTTTAAATTTTATTAAAATTAATCTTCAAATTTACAGTTAAAATCAGTAAATTAATTTTATAAATAATTTTATATTTATATATTTGAAGTTAAACTGCCTTATTATTATTAAAGAATTGTATTGAATGATGACTTTGATCTTGATTGTGGACCTGGAATGGCATACACCTAAATGCATACATTTCAATGTAAGGCTGCAGAAAGAAATTTGTTGTTAACTAACAGGAGATACTTTGATTCCTCTTGGAAGCCTTAAAAAAATTGAGCAGGACAAATTCCTAATGCCTGCTCCATACTTTCTCGGATGGGCTGCTCACCAACACATCTTAACCAGCATGATGAGTTTATTGGCTTTTTATCTTTGAGTTTAACATCAAGAAACACTGCAGTCTTTCTTCTCAATTACTTGATAGCTCTTAACTGCAATGTCAGTTGAGTTTTCTTTAAGGCAGAATGAATGTGTGTGTGAATGGATTTTTTTTTCCAATAGGTACTAAAATTATGACAGATAAAAATAAATCATGGCCCTTATTTCCAGTAGGCTGGAAAATCACAAGCCAAAGCAGCAGTTGATGGTTGAAGGTAGATAGTGCTAATAATCTTCTCATTGTGGGCCCAGGCTGACATTTGATGACCTTTTATTTAGATACTTGGATTGCTTTCAAGTAATGGAACATTGCAAGAATTGGAAGAAGAATTGTCTAATATTAAATGGGACATTATTAGATTTTATGAAGTTAAAAGAAAAGGGGAAGAAATAAATGATGTAAAAAGTGGATATGTACTGTACTACAAAGGCACAAACATTGAAAGTACAAGTAAAGTGGGATTCATTATAAATAAAAAGTGAGAGAACAACATTGTAAAGATTGATGGTATATCAGACAGAAAGGCAAGATTAATTATTCAACTTAATAGCAGATATAAAATGCAGATAATTCAAGTTTATGCCTTAATAAGTTCTCATTATGAGGAAGAAAAAGAGGATTTTTTATATGGATATATAAAAGACTTGATTAGAACAAGTAACATTTTAAAATTGTCACAGGTGACTTTAATGCTAGAATTGGTAAACAATTTAAAGCTGAAAATGCTGTAGGTAAATTTGGTTATGATCATAGAAGAGAGCGGACATAGAATTGTGGAGTTTGCAGAAAAATAAAAATTTTATATTATGAATTCTTTTTTTGAGAAAATGTTAAACAGAAATAGACATAAAAGCATCTAAATGAAGGTACAGCGAAATTGATTATATTTTGACTAACAGAAAATATGTAGTTCAAGATTATAATATTCTTAATAAATTCAACACAGAAAGTGATCTTCGATTAGTGAGATGTAAAACAACTTAATGCAAAACTAGAGAGACAAAAAAAAAAACAATATTCACAGTTGCTATTCCTAATCTTCAGAAACATTCCAATGAATTTAAATTAGAACTTGCAAATTATTTTCAAATACTAACAGATTTTGAACATGATTTAGATTTGAATGAAATCAATAGGAAGATAACTGATACACTTTTAAAAACTGCAACAAAGGTAGCTGGCACAAAAAATAGCAATTGACCAGTAAAATTTATACTGAGACAAAAGCAATTTATGAAGAAAAGAAGGAATATGAAAATATTTAAAATGATGTATTAAAAGAAGAATTGATAATGATATAAGAAAGTATAATTTTGAATTAGCAAGGAAAGCTATAGAAGAGTATAAAAATCTCAACAGTGTAAAACAACATCTTGGTATTGATGGGAATCTTATTTCTGCAATAAGAAAAAAAGATGGAGCTATTACTAAAAAGAGAGATGACATCATGAAATATATAGAAGAGTTCTATCAAAAATTATATAGCAATAAAGAATAAGGAAAAGTATCTCATACAACTACTATATCTTCTGAATTGCCCAGAACTTTAAATAAAGAAGTGAGACAAACAATTAAATTTATGAAGGGAAAATCTCCAGATATTGATGAAATTATAAATAGATATCTTAAAAAAAAAAGGTAAAGAAATAGAAAAATTGTGACAAAGTTATATATACCTGGTTCTCGTTTTATGTGGATTATTTTAATGCGATTTTGAAGTTATGCGATTCATGTTTCTTCTTAATATCTTTCATATTTTACTATATTTATTAGATATCAAGAAATTTAAATTATTAATAACTTATTTTGACTTGAAATACTTTTTTTCAAAAATATAACGTTATATTAGTAGCTAATGTGAATATGGCCTGAAACTTTATTTAGAACTTAGCTTCTATGTAAATAATCTACTTATTCTAATGAGTAAATAATAATAATAGATTTATATTTACATATAAAAATATCGCAATAAATATTCAAAAATTTTAAACTTTTAAAAGGTATTTTGTTAATTATAACAGAAATAAATAATTTTTTAGATTTTTAAAATAAATAATAATGAAGATTTTATTGATTTTATAAACTGAAAATAATCTTTCTAATGATAATCTATAATCTTTTTGTTTTGATTATGATCTAATTTTTTTAATATAGAAACAAAAAACCATTAACACAGCTCAAGACTGAAAGTGGCGCTAGTTGTATGTCACATGACGAATCTGATTTCTTAACAGTTCACAAACGAATGCATGTTATCAAATAGCCAAATAACCCCTAATGATTGAAATATGTATGAAAAAATGTATAATTAAATACTGTAGTTCAGCGTTTCCCAACCTTTTTTGGCTCACGTACCACTTGGTAGTATATCATGCTAAATTGTACCACTTCGTAAAAATGATTGTATTTTGTGAAATTTGTTATTGCGAGTGTGTTATTTTATTTGCATTATACATATTATAGGGTGACCGTGTATTCACATCACATAATGAGACAAATTACATTGTAACATGCCTAAACATCATGCTGGATTATAAACTCACTGAAATTATAAACTCACTGTAACATATATGTATGTGTTTGTTCAAAGTATCATATTTATCTACTATTTTGTCATATTTCATTTACTAATAAATGGTTTTAATAAAAACACAAAATTATAAAAACCCAATTAATATATTTTTTTATCATAATCAAATGTTTTTATAAAATAAATTTAATGAGATCCTTGTGCTTGTTTCGAAGAACATAATTTTTTGAAATTTGGTTCAGAAGATGCAAGATATACCCTTAAGTCTACAGCTGCATTCAATCTGTTTCAATACTTTTTTTTAAAAAAAATATATAAAGAAAAAGCTCTTTCTACTAATTCCATACTAGTAAATGGTAATAATAATTTAAGAGCTTTCTCAGAAAACTGTTCATATTCTTTAATGTTTAACCAAAATTAATTAGATTGTGTCGATAATTCTATTAAATTTTTTTTCTCTTTTATTGATAATGATGTAGCTTTTTCTAAATTTTCTTCATAGAAGGGGTTTGAAATCCACTTATCATTTGTGTTTTCGGGTTTTGGAAAATATTCCATGAAAGACAATTTTAATCCTGTTAAATGTGCTATTATATTTTCTGTATATCTTGAGACAGACTAACCTTATTTTCAAACAAAAAAATATGTAGAGTTTCGAATTTTTCCAGTTGATTGTTTTCAATACACTGTTTCCAAAAATCTAATTTCTTAATCATACTTTCAATTTTATCATTAACATTAAAGATCGTTATCGAGTTATTCTGAAGTGTCAAATTTAAGTTCATTTATTTGCAAAAAATATCAGATAAATATGCAAGCACCTGAAGCCAATCAAAATCATACAATTTCGAAGAGAGATCAAAAGGATTGTCTTAAAAAAAAAACCTGTGCTTCTTGTCTAAGTTCGAATAAGCAGGTTATATAGGGATCAATAAATTTTAATAAACAAAGACGATACAATCACAAACAATAACCTGTCACTTGTAAGTCATGCGGTGAAGTGAATGAGAGTGCAGCACTATTACAACAGTGGCGGCGACATCTCAAGTTACTGGTGGCTAACAGCTAAATTTAAAAGTGCACTCCAAAAAAAAAAAAACGATATCAATTGCTTGATTTTCGATCATCGACTGTACATATTAACAACTTTACTATATAATATTATTCATTAAAATAATTTTTATGAATTATAGGAAAAAACGTTTCTATGTTATTTTTATGATTTAATTTTTTATGTCTGCCATTATTGATTATTTTTCGTGTACCACCAACCAGCAACTCGCGTACCACCAGTGGTACGCGTACCACAGGTTGGGAAACGCTGCTGTAGTTAATAAAAAAAGTAAAAAAAGTTTGTCTTGTATTATTTTTTTTTAAATATTATTTTTTTAATGGGAATTTTAAAGTAATTTTTTCCTTCTTGCTTTGCTTTTATGCGATTTATGAAAATTACAACCCCTATCCCCCATTTTTCAAGGTAAGTTAAGTCTATTTTTGTGCAATGTCTTTTGGGCGCGTTTTCTGAGGAACCTATCTACCGCATAAAACGAGACCCAGGTGTACTAAATGTCTAAATGATAAAGATGTACCAGATGATTGGAAGAATGTAGTATTAATATTAATATTTAAAAAAAGTGATAATGAAGATATTAGAAATTACAAACCTATCAGTTTGTACAAAATTTTTAACCAAAGTAATTACAACTCATCTATAGCAAAGTTTGGATTTTAATCACCAAAAAAAAAAAACAAGATGGATTTAAAAATGGCTTTAGTATTCTGGATCATGTCCAAGTATTGAGAGAAGTTATAGAGAGAACCAATGAGTTGCTATCGTGCTTGGATTTATAGATTATGAAAAGGCATTTGATTCTATAAACATTTCTTCAGTGATTAAAACATTGGATCATTAAGGTATAGACCCAAGATATCGTCATATTCCAAAAAATATTTATAAAAATGAAATAGCAACAATAATGATACAAAAAAGATTAACATTGAGAAGAGTGTATGATAGTGACTCCATATCTCCAAAACCTTTTACAGCAATTTTGCAAGAAGTATTTTGTGAATTAAAATGGAAAGCTAACAGAGTAAAAATAAATGGAGATTATTTAAGTCATGCTTACAGATGATGTAGTTGTTTTTGCAAATAATGTTTTAGAGCTTCAGGAAATATGGCAACAATTATCAGATGAAAGTAAGAAAGTACGATTAAAGGTAAATGTTAAAAAGACTAAATAATGTTCAATGGATTTTCTAAAAAGTAGAAAATAAAGATTGATAATGATGAGTTAGAAGAAGTTAACAACTACAAATATCTTTATCAGATTATTACAATATATGGAAACATTATTGATGAAATCAATCATAGGATTAAACTTGGTTGGATTGTTTTTGGTAAAAATAACTTATTATTAAAAGGAAATATACCTATATGTTTGAAAGGGAAGGTTTTTAATAAATGTGTTTTACCATGCCTTACTTATGAATCTGAGACTTGAACATTTAATAGAAGAGCAATACAGACTTCAGACCATTCAAAGAAGTATGGAGAGATGCATGTTCGAACAAGAAGATAATAAAACAAATTATATGGATGAAAAACAAACAGGTGTTACTGACATCATGGAAAGATTAAGAGACTGGAATTGAGCTGTGGATGCTGCTAGAAGAAATGATAATAGATGGACAGTTGAAATCTTAAACTGGATTACAAGAGACTGTTAAAGACTTAGATGAGACTACATGTGATATGGATGAATGAAATAAGAAAGTGTGCTGGGATGATGTGGAGAAAAGAAGTTAAAAATCGGAGAAAATAGATTGAACTTGGAGATATCTTCATCCTGCAATTGAATCAATGATATAATCAATAAATTCACTATATTTTTTCATCCCACATAAATATGTGTAGCGTTGATAATAAATAATTATATTACTAAAAAAATAATATTCATAAAAATCTTTCACAAGTCACACTTTTCTAGAAATCATTTTAATAAACCTGCAAATAATGCCTATGCATGTTAACCTACTAATCAAATGAAAATAAAAATCCCTAATGAGTTTTACTTTACTTCAGTAATATGAAATAAGTAGATGGAACAGAATTAAAGAATGGATAGAACAATTAAAGATAATAAAATTTAATTAAATAAAGCTTCAAAGTTTTCAAAAGTTGACAAGTAGGCTTTCTGTACTTGTATTAAAATCACGTGTAGTTGTATGTATTTCGATCTATATAGGAATAATATTGATGGTTTAATTAAAAAAAAAAACACATTACAGCAAAAAGTAAAAGAGATAATAACTCATACCAATGTGACATGATAAAACTCAAGAATAATCAGAAATTCTATCTATATAATATATTTTTAAATATTTACTTAAATTAACTATTAAAAAAATAAACATTTTAAATGCAATATTTTTTTTTTTAATTTGCTACCATAATTTTTCTCACAGTGCAACAATCCATTTCTCCCAGCAATTTTTTACCTTTTTATTGCATCTTTATTTTTTTAAAAATATAAACAATAGACAGATACTGCCACCTGTCAGTTATAACAAAAATTAATTTTAAAACAGCATAAAAATCCCTACAATTAGATAGCAAATAAAATATTTATTTAAACTCATTTTCCTTTATTTTAATAATTACTTAAAAATAAATAAATATTCTTAGAAATAAAAAATAAAAAAACAATTAATTCAATGTGAGACTTTTTTTTATAGAATTCAACGCACATTATGATCACAAATAAATTATTTTTATTCTTTTTATAATCTAGCATATTTGGAAACAGGCTGATAGTATTTGTCATGCAATAAGGAAAGAAAATCTCTAACAAATTAATTGTTATGCAATATAACATGTCATTCATAAATAAGCTTCTAAAGTGATAGTAACATATGATGGATATGTACCTTTTTTCATGTTTTAGTTTTACATCATATTCAGAAATAAATATTCATAATTGGAATTTATATTATCACTAAATAATTACAAAAATAATTAAGATAATAATAAAAAACTATATTATTTTATGAAATCAAATATCTTTCAAGAAAGTTGTCTATATTATTATTAGATTACATCTTGAAACTATTTATAATAAAATATAATGAATATTGTAGTAAGTTTAATTATCTAAAATTTAATTCTAATAATAAAACCATTAATAATTGAAGAATTGATAATTAACAAAACCTCGTGATGAAACATTCAGTGTGTTATTATCTGCTATGAATAGAACATAAGAGTTAAAATTAAAAATCCAACTTAAATTTTTTCTAATAGTTAATGAATGACCAAATAGTACAAGATTTTTTCAGATATCCAAATAATATTTCACACAGTTGGCCATTCAATTATCACTGCAAGATATTATAGTTCAGTTTCTTCGGATTATAGTTTCTTTTCTTTACATTTCTCCGCCAAATTTTCTTTATGTCTTCTATTCATTTTACATACAGACTTTTTCTAAATTTCTTGGACTCCAATTTAGGACTTCACTAATATCTATTTGTTCTCTTCTAAAAGTATTTCCCTTTTGATCTCCCTTATTAATCCTAGCATCCCTCTCCTTTCAGACTTTATTGTGTGGTCTGAAATTATTATTATTCTATCAAGTGCCCAAGATTCAAATCTACAAGTTAGCATACATTAATTTACAAATTTTATTTTTTAAGCTGTTAGACTTATTTTATTTCAATATTATTTCTATAAAAAAAAGACTTCACTTGAGTTTAAATCAACAATTAATTTCACCATTCTATTTAATCAAGGAAATCTTTATTATTTATTTATTTTTAAAAAGTTATTTAATATATCATTGTAATTTTTAATATTTACTTTTAATTCTTCTTTTTGATTTTGTAAAATAATTGTCATAATATTCCTTGTAATTCTGAAACATTACTTGTAAAAATGACTTATGATACGCAAATTTTAAATGATTTAAACCATTTCTTTTAGTACTTTTGTTTCTCATTTAATCCATAAAATACTTTCAGAAAACTGATGTAAAAAGTTCTAGAGAGATGAAGTCACTCTGCTATAATCTTATTAATTATTCTTAGTATCACATAATCGAATTATTCCATTGAATTTGATATTCTTAAGAGTTTACTATTGGAGACTAATAGGCCACAAATAATTTTATCCAGAGATTGTGGAATAGCAATAAATATCTACAAATTACTATTTATTCATTCCTCTTTAAACTATCTGTATTAATTACTTATTGTTAGTAATCTTTAATAGTAAATATTAATTTTTAATTTATATTTTAAACACTGTATTTCAATGTGAGGTATATAGTAATTCCACTAGTGAAAAAAAATAAATAAATAAAGCAAAAGCCATAAAATTCAATTTGTATAAAAAAAGTAATATTGATTTTAAAATAAGACTAGTTTTAGATTTTTATCCCTTTAATATCCTAATTAAGAATATACACATATCTTTATTCTAAAAAAAATCTTATTAGTCTAATGAGGGTTGGAATCTAATCAGCATCAGTAAAAAGTATTTTGATATTATCATTTAATCAATTAGTTAGTTCATTATTACTTGCTATTAGAAGCCAAATTCATTAAAAAAACTTTTCATTTAATTTTTTGAAAGAATTTACTCACATGCACACATGTAATATAATAACATTTATATATAAAGTGAAGAAGTATGTAGACTTTAATTATTAATTTAAGTAAAGATAATTTTTTTATGTATTAATATTGATAATTATCTAATCTGGGAAAGTTCTAATTAAATAAAAGTACTTAATATTAACAATAATGTAAAATTGTCTTTACTTGTATGAATGGTGAAACAGTAAATGAGATTTAAATATCTGTTTCAATAGAGAAAAGGTCATTTTACATTAATATTCAACTGATAGGTGTTGCATTTTTCCTCCATTGATTTCTAATAGCAAATAGATAATGAATCACTGAGATGGCTAGCTAGATTGGCTATGAGATAGTTGCTTGAAATAAATATCATAAACCTATCTGGAATCTAAAAACATTTCAAAGTTTCAACAAGTTCAAATTTGAATCCAAAATCGTAGACATGGTAGATGGATATGTTAACTATTACACTATGAACCATTTTCTTTATTTATGTAGATATTAAAATAAAATCGATTTTTAACAAAACAAGCATTAATATTAAAATACAATTACGAATGAGATTTGTCAAATCACTAGTCCATAATGACTTAATGCATTAATAATCACAATGGCTTTAAAACAATTGAAAAAATTTATTACAGTATTATTTTTATCCATAGTTCTTTTGCCCCATGCAATAAAATTCACTTTATTTACCCTTTTTTTAATCTTGAAATTTTTGGAAAAGTTAACTTCTTTAAAACAAAATCAATGTTTTACAATTTCCAGGTGCGTGAGTTTAGACATAAAAATTAATAAAATATTTTGTATATTCATACTGTAACACTTCTGTTACATAGCACACAATAACATAGTGTGTGTGTACAAATATACATAAAGTTGAAAGGAAAAGTAAAAATAAACACAGACAAAAATTTTGTAGATATTTTTGTACATTTCCTAGAATAAAATAATCCGAGTAAAAGGTTAAATAATTTTGGATTTAAAATAAAATATTATAAATTAAATATTTAAAAAGGTCTAAATAAATATTAAAATTGTATTCTGATTTTGAAATTAAAAACAAGCATGTTTAATTATAAAATGTCTATATTGATAATTGTAACAATTTCTATTATCTATTTTGAATTTTTTTTAATTAATTGGTAAATTTCAATTTATGTAGAAATCTGTATATCATACTTTGATAAAAATTTCAAAGTTACTTTCAAAAGGATCAAAATTGTTTTTAATTTAGTGTTTTTATCACCTAGCTGATTATATAAAAAGAGTTGATGAAAAGAATAGTTTAGTTTTGGCTAATAATTTTGAGAAGAATTGGCCGAGTAGCAAAGTTAGTTGGTTTACAGAGCTATACAGATAGCTGCCATGGATCAGAGATAGCTGAAGTCAAGATAGAAGAAGGCAGCTGCTCTAGTTCATGATTGTGGAGTTTGAATTCACATGAAGAAAATAGTTAACTTCAAGTTTTCATAGCTACAAATGTATTCTAGAAAACAGCTTGGTGGCCTGAAATCTATCAAATCCTGGACAGAAGGGAAATCACCACCAGTTACCTGATTATACCTTCCCCGATGAGACACCCAGAGAGAATCTCAGCTTGCTGAAGAATTCATTATATGTATGCTGTGTCAGCTATATGTAGAGAAGCACAGTTGATGGTAATATTGTATGTAATAATAATGTAATTTTAAATAATTCTTTAGTAAAATGACATTTAAAAATATAATTCAGAAGTGCAAGTAATAATTTTGCTTGGATTAAAAATAAAAAAGTAAAGGGTTAATAGACAATCCTATATTCTAAAGAAAGACATTATAATTAATTAACCTGACATACTAATATGTATATAAAGAACAATTTTATTTTTCATTTATTAAAAAAAAAAGAGATTTTAAAAGTGAAACAAACACAAATAATTTTGCTTGAATTAAAAATCTAAGAATAAAAAATTAATTGATATTCTGTTTTTAAAAAAAGAAGAAATCGAAAAAACATCTTTTTAGAGTAAACTGTCAAGACTGATTATATTTTTTAAAAGAAAGGAAAGCCTTTATTATTAAAGTAGTGAACTTTATGTATATTCGACAAAGTATTGATTGTGAAAATAATTTTTAATAATTTTATTTTGACAAAATGAAATATATGATTTAGATGGGTGGGTGCACATACATTTTTATGTGCACAAACATATATGTTAATTATATATTATAAAAATTTTAATCATGTATTTTTTATATATAACTATTTAAATATGTTCAAAAATTATTAGGCTACATGTGTTTGCTGAACATGTTTTAAGTAAATCCATTGGGACATATATATAAATCACAATAAATTGGAATTTTGTTTTATATTAATCCACACATATATGTAAATTTTAATCATTTATTTTATTATTTTAAGACAATTCAAATATGTTTAGAAATTATTATCATATGTATGTTTGGATATATATATCAATGAGTATCAAGTAGACACATGTAAAATTTAATCATTTTTTTAAATTTTATTTAATGTCAATTGAAATGTATTCATTGTATATTATAAAACATATGCCTCTGCATGTATCTATATATATGTTGTATGTAAACCCATTAAGAGGTATTGTAAATCACAATATGATAGTTTTTATTGTATGTTAAACAAAATCAGAAAACTTGTATGTGTATAGTCTTATTCTACAGACCTTAATTTCATTTATTTTTTGTTATTAATAAACTTGTATTCAATTGTTAAAATTATTCCAATGAACTTAATTCTAAATGGTTTTTATAATATTATATTTGTATCACCTCTTGATCATGGTAATTGTAACAGAGTTTATGTTCTCTGAGCTAGATTCAAGCATAATGATCTGATACATTAAAGAGCATGTATTTTAGTGCAGGGCATTCCAGTATATGACATTGTCCTGGTTTGGCATGTGGATTATATTCTTCAAAGCCCATGCACTACATTTTATTGTAGTTTAGTCTCTATCAGAATTTAAGTTTATAGTTAGCCAGTACGTTATGGTACTAAGTGGCCAGAGCATTGATAATCAGTATGTTTTTATATCCCAGCATTATTGTTTTTATAGTTATATATTCAGATGGATTAGCACGGAAGTTGATACATCTAAATTAAGGGTTAAATAATTACCCAAGCTGGCAAAGGCTAAGTAGTTAGCCTGATTTACAGTAGACCCATTTCAAATCCAGTCAGAAGATTGACTGTTGATTTATTTTATTATTGATTATTCTTGATGATGAATGATTATTTTGAGTATTACTTACTTTTACTTATTGATAATGCTGGTCAATGTATTGTTAATTATACTTTTAGTTACTCTAAGGAGTTAACTAGGCTGATCTCACAGACCCTCTTGAATATATAAAATTACTTATAAATTTTTTAATATTGCTCATTACTTTTATATCTTAAAATATTATATTTTAAATCGTTGAAACATTTATTTCTTTTGAACTTGGATTGATGATGTATTGCCATCACCCTAAGTTCACCAAAACTTATTCCATCACCCCAGGTTCACCCTATACCCTCCATCCCATTATAATACATTGTCAAATAACTTGTAAAAATGAATGAAAGCAGTTAGTTAAAAATTTATTGAACAATTGTTGTAACTATTGTGAAAAACACATGGCACATATGAAGATGCAAAATTGTACTATCACTTATTATAAAAACATTTTTTGGTATACTATGAACAATCTGGGGTTCAATTTTGACTTGAAAAACTAGCAAATCAAACAGGCTTAACATTTTCCTTTGAAATAGTCAGTCCATAGCTAATATATTATTAAATATATGTTTAGGCTTTGAGTTTGATTAATTAAGAAAAGGAAGCAGCTAAAATCTTCACTACCCAGCTAACCTAGTGAGTACTGCTTTTCCAGATCCTTTTCGGAGAACTGTTAGAAAAGTCTTTGCTCTGTCGTGAAATACTTAAACTCTATTTTACTTTTTATATATTTATTTAAAACATATTTAATATACCTTTATTTAAATCTAATATATCCTATACATAGATCTTAATTTCAACATGGACTTCAAATAGTCACAAAAACTTTAATCTTGAATTGCTTTAATTAAATACTTTCTTTATAAAAGAATCTGATTTAGTTTTTGCAAAAAAATTTCCCTTTTAGCCATGCATGGTTGATGCAGACAGAATGAGAAAGTCAATGTTTTTGAATTGCAGCTCAGCTCTGTCACTTCTGATGCTCAAATTCTTATGAACTCCATGGCGGTAAACCATTCAATTATTACTATTAACTTTTTTCTTTTACAAACATATACAGCCAACTAAGATTAGCTATTTTTATTAAGCCATTTATACAATCAATAAAAAAGCAAATTTTTCAAAGAAAATACCCTCAATTCAGGATTCATTCATTGTATAAAAGCCAGACTCAGCAATAAAATATAAAATGAACAGAACCATTTAATTTAACCATTATTATGTCGCATCTACAAATATATGAAGTTTACATCAAGAATTTAAAAGATTATTCATTTATTACAATATGTAAATAATAAATACACACAACATATTCTTATTGTAGATTCTGAATTATGTCATATATATATGTGTGTGTGTGTGTGTGCGTCTGAATGTTACTATATATTTATGAAGATTAAAATTTTCGGTAAATATTTCAAGATATGAAACTTTAAATACTTCCCTTGGGAAAAAAAATCCTAAAATTAATCATACTTGGTTGCTGATCTAAAATTAATAAACAAGCATATATACATACTGTAACAGTATATGCCGTTACATTAATTTAAAAATAGAATAAAAACGGTTTTAAGTTCGTAAATAAAAAAACTAAAAGCTAAAATTAAAGAATTGTTCAATGTACGTATATATATTCGCACAGATGCAAAACTTTAAAAATTATTTTCTTTTTAAAAAAAAAAATTTGAACGTACTTTTTTATAAAAAAGTACAAGATCTAAAGATAAAATATTTTTGTAAATGGAAATGATGTGTTTATTAATTATCGAAAAGCACGCTAGCCCTTGGAGATCCTATATAAAAAGGTCAGATAAAATATAGATAAGAGAACATAAGTAAATTAGATGTCCAATAGATGCAGCAATGAAGGCTTGGACCATAATGAAAAATTGGAACAGGAAACCATTGTTCAGTGAATCCAGACGATCGGTATAAAAAAAAAAATATTAAAATTAAGAACAGTTCCAGCTTGATTTTGTGAGAAAAGCAATAAGATGCACTTATCGCTCTCTCTCTCTCACTTATTTCAAATGAAATGACTGTAATACCAGGATTGAACCAGCTAAGGCCACCTTCTGATAGACCGGTTTTCAAATAAAGACTTCGTGGGAATTGACACCAGGAACCAGGAGCTCTTCTACTGTAAGATATAAACGGAAAAATTTTACTATAAGTAATTAAGAACTTTAAAGATTTGACAAGCTAAACATAATTTTTTTTAAATGAACTTTAATCTGACTTTTCAAATCAATTATTAATGTTTAATTTTTATACATTTGAGTTTGCTAAAAATTATTTCCATTTTTTTATTATTATTAATATTTGTTGTATAAATTATTTAAATGCATTAAATTTAAGTTGGGTATAGACGCTTGCATGGATTCGTTAACGTTTAATTATGTTTTTGTTTTCATATTTGATTAGAATATATAGACATTCGGTAAATAATGATACCTTACGGTGAGTATCTAAAATGTATTTATTCAGATGACATTTAAGTTATTGGTAAGTTGGGTATAGACGCTTGCATGGATTCGTTAACGTTTAATTATGTTTTTGTTTTCATATTTGATTAGAATATATAGACATTCGGTAAATAATGATACCTTACAGTGATAATCTAAAATGTATTTATTCGGATGTCTTTTAAGTTATTGGTGTCAATGCGGCATCTTATAATGAATGCCATTGGGTTTCTTGTAAATTTCCCTCTGCAATTCCATCAATGACTTTTATATTTTGATCGTTTATGTTTATTTTGAAATGTTTTTAACCGTGTAATCTATGTAGCTGATCTATACTCAACATTAAAAAACAAACTTATATAAAATTCATCTGTGCGAAATTATATAAATGTGAAAATTAAGTCGGGCATGAATGGCTATATAGATTTGTAAAGTTATATTAATTAATTAAGGAAGGGTTAATCTTGGGTTATTTGTTTCGTAGTTGGATTGGATATATCAGTGTAATTAGTAAATGTAGTATGAGGTCCGCCACGTGCAGGATCGCATTATATGCCGCACACCCCCCTTTTTGCCTATAGAAGGGGATAGTAAGACGGAAAAGACAGTCCCTTCCTACGGAGTTTTTTTATTGTTCTTCTTGCCAGACAGATGTAGCATTCCTGTCTAGACGAGAGTTAATGTCTTCTCTAACCATGCTGTTCAGATGTACATTCCTGACAGTATGGTATTTTGTGCTGTCGTATTCATGTTGCATTTGAATACATTGATGTATCAGATGGATTGATGTCGGTTTGACTGCGAACTTTTGGCCTAAGGTTAAATAAGGGATAGAATATTTTCTTTTCAAATGCAATTTATGTAGTTTATTCATACTCGACACTCTTAAAAAAATATTATTAAATTCATCTGTGAGGATGGTTTAAAATTTTAAAATAATAATTTAAATTAAAAGTTAATATTAAAATCTAAAATAATAAATGTTATTCCTCAAATTTTAAATATTATATATGTGCATTAGTAAATGTTGTTTGTGCTTTAATTACTGGCAGTGGCTTTTATTTTTTATATTTAAGATATAAATTAAATAAGATTATATATTATTATCTCTGCATCTCACTGAGCTAGTGGCAAGAGCTGACGGTCTTAATAAATAAAAGTTGGAACTTTAACAGCGCGTATCTGCCTACTCTATAAATTTTCTAGGTTCAAATGGCCTAGTGGTGGCCTGGATGGCAGATACGGTAAGACTCTAACTCCCAGACCGTTATAATACATACCTAAAGAAATACAAAATATTTAAATCACTACCCAAAACATTATGATATTTCAGTTAACACCTTCTGTGGGGTGATTTGAATATTTTTTATTTAATTTTCAGCTAGTGATATGCATTGGAATACTTTCTAAAGAAATATGTACAATTTCATATGTCAATATTCTAGAAATAATTTCTTACCATTCTTTAGGAGGAGTTCCACACTTTACAGCTGCCTCCTGGCTTGGGTTGAGATCAATAGTTAGTGAAGCATTTGAACCTCTCCTGCAAAAAAATATATTATTAAAAATATATATATAAATCTCAAACATTCCAACATCTATAATAAAGTGAAAAAGTAATCATGGTGCATCATAGCTGTTGGCAACATTTAAGTATACTTCAGTGTTTATTACAGATATTTTTGGAAAAAAAAAACAATAAACAATGATTGTACTAAATAAGAATTGATTAATATAGTGAAAAATGCACTTAACATTTTACATGATCTACCAATATGTTAACTAGAATAAAATGCTTTATAATTAAAATAAACGATTAGTGGTAGTTTAAAATTATAAATTTAATGAAAATTTTTTAAAAAAATTCCCTACTTGCAATTTTCAAATAGTATACATACTAAATTTATAAATGCATATATTTGTCATAATTTGTATTTCACACTATCCTATCTGTAATTATTCACTACAGTACTTGTTTTATATATATATTGTGCTGGTAGTCTGTAGGGAGTGACTTCAAAAAAACATTAACTAGTCTAACCTTCATACAGTCATACAGAAAGTAAATGACGGTGAGGATTAAATCTAAATTATGTTATATTTCCCAATCACTTCCTCAAAATCAACTCTAGGGATTTGAAATAGAATTCCCCATCCAGAAGTAATTGATTATGTTCAATCACCCTATCCCCTCCAATTTCAGCTAACATTCAGCATTTTTCTCAATAGTTAAGCATTCTTTCTAATTTTCTATCAACATAGGGTGAATATTTGAAATGAAATCTGTGATATAAAATGGTAGTGACAACTTGAATTTTATAAAATTAATAAAAAAAAACAATTTATTTACTATGCAATTAACTCACATATACAAAGTAACGTTATTTCAGAAAAAATGATAAAGTTAACACACATAAAAATAAATAAAATAGCTTAACTACTAATATAAAAAATACAATAAATGAATTACAATAAATATGAATTTATTAAGGCCTTTTCTTTTTAAAGTTTTAAAAGGAAACATCTTACCATGGTACATATATAGTACTTCTATACTTATGCATTCCATATTTGTCTGAAGGTTTGTGATGATGATATATTATTAGATGTGATATGTTGAACTATTTCCATCATCTATTAGTGAATATTGAATATGGATTTTTATTGGTTAAAAATGACAATTCGACATTATTTTTTCCTCAAAAATATAAAATGTTAAATTTTGCAAATATTAGTAATAATATTAGTTAATATACTCATTGCATTGAATTAAGTTTTTCGCTACATTGTTACCAAAAAGTCTAATAAAAATCATTATTAATTTTTATTGCTGTAATTCTTATTGAGATTGGCACTAATTGCTTTAAAATATTAAATAAAGTATTCACAAAACTTATCTCCAGAATTTAAATATTATAACTTAATTATGATTATCAATTTAAGCCCATAACATTTATTAAAAATTTATTTTAAAATGGCTTCTCAGAAAATAATAACATTATTATTATAATATTTTTTTAAATCTTTATTTTGTCATGATGTATACTGTCTTTTCATTTTACTACTTTATGCAAATTTTTAAAATAAATCATATGGAGGCTAACTTTAGTGAATTATTTAATAGTTAAAAATTTAAATAGCCTTGATTGGAAAAATTGCATGGCAAATAATAAAAATATTTTCCCCGGTTAGTAAGAAGTTACAGTTTTTCTTCTTTATTTTATTCTCTAGATAAAAAATAGCTAAATATTTATTTGGTTATCAATAATTAGATAATTGATTATATGTAAAATTAAAAGCTTGAATTTCAAGTTCCAATCAGATGTTAATCTCGGGTGATGGCCATGGAGATAGATGTGCTATCTTTTATAACATAAAAATAAGATCTTATTATATATATATACATATTTAATATATATATTTACATATTGCTCTTTTTTCAAAAATTAGAGATTATAACAATATTTTTGTGGAAAAAAAAAAAGAGTAACTATATTAAGGCTAAGGAAAACAAATCTTCAATGCTTAAACAACATTTAAAAAAAGGGGAATTGTAACTTTATAATTTATCAAAGAAATAAATAATATGCTAATAACTCTACTCTATTATTAATTAAAGAAAAAATTGCACAAAATTGAAACTAATTTATTTGACAATGAATAGATATTTATTATCTTACAATTTTCTAAATATATCAAAGATCAACAAATATGTTTAAAAATATCCAACATTAGAATAATTTATTTTAGAACAATGTCAAGAAAACTTAAAATATCTCCAATGATGATTAAATGTTATCATTTGAATGCAAGATCCAATTGCTTAAATGATTTATATTCAGGTAGAGAGAGCCATTAGCACATGAATGACTAATAAAAATTATGAATGTTAAATGTTTTGTTAATATTTATATTAATTTACATGTAATTACAAACAAAATTTCATCATAAAATTTAAGATTCTAAATTAAATTGAAATTACATTAAAAGGAAAACATACTAAATATAAAAATGATATTTACAAAAATTTCGAATTTTAAAACAAATAATTTGAATTTTTGTTATATACTATACCTTTCCAATAATCCTTTAGCTTTAATTCTTAATATAGGATTGGTTGCAGAAGCTGCTTTCTCTTCAATTAGATACATTTGGTTGCTTTCAGGTTGAATTCTATCCCCATCCTCATTAACATTTGGCTTCACAACTGGATATAAGCAGACCTGTTTTGGTGGGGGATAAGGCACAGACTTATTACACTTTTTATGCCTCTGAACATAAGCATACACCTAATAGAAACAATAATAAAAATGTATTTCAAAAATACAATATATCATTTATTATCAGAAATAAATCTGCATGTAAATCAGGGATGACTTCTTAAGTAGTCACAATTTTTGTCATAAAATATCATTTTTTAAAAATACGTGTCAACTAAAATAAAAAATATTAAATTTGCTCTATCTTTAGATAGCAATTCATATTGAAGAATATATAAAAAAAATCTATCTTATTAATAAATAAGATCAAAATCTTTCATTTGGAGATGGTGCTGATGATCCTTTAGCTTTCTTTCACACTTCTGTGTTATCTTTTAACCAATTTGGCATGAATTTTAAAAGCGAAAATTGTATTGATTTATTAGTTCAAACAAAATCCGATGAGAGCAGAAGCTACAGCCAAAAGAAACTACAAAGGATCTGAACCCTTACAATGGCAATTATCAGCAAACAGCACTTGCAAAGGTAATTGTACACCCAGTTTCTTTTGTCGTTAGTGATCAGCAAAAAAAATGGAATTTTTCCATAGTATATTTATATAATTGTGATTATTTTTATAAAATATTTGTAAAGTAACTATTAAAAAGAAAATGTTTTCATGATTCCACTTCATTTCTTTTAAATGTTTTATTTAAAAAACAGTGCTAAAAAATTTGAAGTAACAATAAAATAGGATGTGTCATGGTTTGCTAAATATGATATTACATAATTGTACTTATATGTTGGTCTATTTCTATCATCTAACACTAAATATTGGATGTCTTTAGGAAATAATTTAAACCCTATTAAATTTTTAAATTACATTCAAATGTTAGCAATAGCATATAGATTAGTATATACACAATATTTAGTATGGTATAATCTCCTTTCTTCTTCAGGTATTGCTGGCATGACCAATGACAATACTAGTGTAAAAATTAAACCTGGACTTTTTATATTCTTCAGTATTGAATTTTAAGGTAATGCTCTAACCAATTGAGTCATTTTACCAGAGGCAACAGTCAGTAAAAATTTTATATAATTATCTATAAAGTTCCTTCTGATTTCTCCACTTTTTCCTAAGATCAAAGTTAATTAGTGGCTTCCAGGCATTATGTATAGTCACACTAGGTTGACTTATGAAGTTATTTGCCATCATTATGTGAGCAGCTTCTTTGATTTTTTTTCTTTTTACCTTTTTCTCTCTATCCAATATTTTTATATTTTCCCAATTAAACATATTGAAACAGTTAGATCTGTTTCACCTATTATATTCTATAATAGTGTATTTCGTTTCATTCAGATTGCATGTATTTCTTTAATTTTAAAACTTTTGAGTGTGCTTGTAATATTGCCGAGTATGTGCGTGTACAATCGTCTTGTTAATTATAATATGAAAATACAGCCTTAAATATTTATATATGCGCATATTCATTTACATTTGTTAAAACTAAAGTAAACATAACGTGTGTAAAACCACTAAACATCACATGATCACTATCTCGTACTATATGGAGAGTTTTTGCTTTGTTTTGAATTGTTTAATAACGGTGTGTAGTTAGAATTTATATATATATATAACAGAATATTAAGTTTAAATTTATAAAATTACTTATTTAAGTTTCAATATTCATTTTAAATAATTTCCAAGTTCTATAATTTCAAGTCTATTGTTTGTTTAAAATTACACAAGCTGTAATTTTGTTTAGAGTTTTAACATTTCATCTAAAAATAATCTTTTGGCTGAAACTTGACCCATTTAAAATTATAATTAAGACAAATTATAATTATTTAAGTTTCAATATTCATTTTAAATAATTTCCAAGTTCTATAATTTCATGTATATTGTTTGTTTAAAATTACTCAAGTTGTAATTTTGTTTAGAGTTTTAACATTTCGTCTAAAAATATTATTTTGGCTGAAACTTGACCCATTTAAAATTATAATTAAGACAAATTATAAAATTCAGTCAGTCATAAATTTACACTAAGTGCTTTGCAAGACTCTAGAAAATATATCTTTGGCTCTGGATGTAGCTATGACGCAAACTGGAAAACTCTAAGGAATATATCTTTAACTCTGGATGTAGCTATGACACAAATTGGAATAATAGAGCTTTTACGTCCAGATTTAACTATAGCAAATATTAAAATCTAAGTGGAAATTTAGTTAAAGGCAAAGTTCAAACCAGTAAACAAGTGATGTGGCAAAAGTAAAAGGGGGAGGGACCTATTATCAAAAGTAGAATATAAAAAAGGCCTGTAATAGCCACAAAAAATTATTGTTGTTGCTGCTGATAGTTTTCCTGAAAGCCCAGTGCCAAAAATAATAAAAAAGCTATTCCTGCATTAATTTAGTAAGCTGAATCCTAGAAAGCCATTACCCAAGCTGTTCAAATGATGACCATTGGCTAGAGACAAGAGACAGCCATCTACTTGTCCCAGACAAGCGGCTACCAATGAGAAAAAACATCAACCTCAACCCAAGCCCATTCCAATGATAGAGAAGCTACACTTGAAATACCAGAAAGTTCCTGAGCAGAGTAATGGGGAAAGCTGCCACAAAAGTAAATTTCCCAGCTGCATCCAGACTCAAACCTAAAAAAGCCACAGCCGATTTAACAGAGAGAAGATGCCTTAAAGAGTCACCACCAAGACTTTACCTGTAAATCATTCTGCAGAGTACATCATTTCATAACTAAACTCATTCTAAATGAAAAGCTAGTTAACTAATCAATCTCGTAATCAATTATATCATTTAAACATTACCTAAATTGTTTATATTAAATTTATTTAAAGCTTAGAGCACTCTCAAAATTCTTGCTTGATCATTAATATTTAAGTAAGCATAAATACTTAATTTCTATAAACCATTTCATAAAAAATTCTTCATTTCTAAATTATAACTTTATTGATCGTTTTATGCGATTTATTCTTATGCCATCTATCTTTAGTTTTAAGTTCATGTTTATTAATTTATGCTATGTTCATCAGAATGGAGTTTTGTAGGTTAATAATTATTGAAGGCGCAATTAAGCACCTTTTTATTATGCCAGATTATTGTAATATAAAGAATATAGGCAAAACTCCCTTCTGAAATATTATTTACGCTAGAGTGAATCAGTTACTTATAATGCCCAAAATAACTTATTTAAAATGCAACTTTTGCGCAAGTTATTTAAAATGAAAATATTTTGCACAAGTTATAAAATGTATATTTTACGTGTTATTTAAAACGCATATTTTGCATATGTTATTTAAAATGCATATTTGCATAAGTTATTTGAAATTGATATTTTACGAGTTATTTAAGAGTAATATTTGAGTAATTTATTTAAAAATCAATATTTTGCATGAGCTATTTAAGAGTCCATATTTGACGTAGATTATTTAAAAATCAGTTCCTTTGATATTAGATGTAAATTATACGACATATAATTAATGTTTCAAGTTCTAGTAAATCTTTAAATTTTTGCTATAACTCCATTTCAATAAAGATTAAGAAGCTATGCAGAGAGCCTTAAATCAGATTCTCATTAATTGCCTTTATCAAGTGACTTAATAATCTCTTTTATGAACTGACCAGTGGTAGTAGCACTGAAAGAAGCTAAGATTTTGGTTTAATTAATTTATGAAATATTAATTTAGCATTGCAAATGTGTTGCTAGTTAGCATAAATATGCATCTCTCCTTGCTATACCTATAATGGCCTACACCAGGATCGTTTCCACATCAAGTCACACCTCGAAAGTTTAGGCAACTGTGACATTTGTATTTGAAGGAACCAAAGTGTTCCAAAAGGGCTCGTAAACCACTCTTCTTCTCAGTTGAATAAAAATGCCTCTTCGTATTGCAAGTAGCCCGGTTTGGGGAACTGTTTACTAGGTAATCAACCTCAATTAAGAACACATTCGAGGGGCACTTATTCTGATACTATAGTTTACAACGCACTAGAATCTGAGATTCGACTGCCACATTTCGGTTTAGCTTCCCTAGGAAGTAACTTTGGCTTTGATCCGATTCGGAATCTGAGTTAATGTGTTTATCTATGTAGCAGTTATCTATAATATCATGCAAATATCTTTATAGTTGAGTTTAAAATTAGTAAAAATAATAATATAATTTCTATCAGTTACCAATAAATTGATCACTCTAATTATTACTTATTTCCACTATTATGAAGATGGTAGGGGCATATTAAAGTCATAGACAATTAAACATTTTGTAACCGCAAAAGCAACTCACCTACGAGTGAACACTACATAATTTACTTTAGTATATTAGTTGTAACCCTGAATATTTACTCACCTGCATGTGAGCACTATAATTTGCTTTATTAAATCATTTGTAACCCTGAGCATTCACTCACCTGCATGTGAGCTCTATATAAATTGCTGTATTATATTTTATGTAACCCTGAGTATTCACTCACCTGCGTGTGAGCAAACTATACCCAATTATTTTGCTTTGTAACTTATTAATTGTTACATTAAATTTATGAAATATAAATTTATCTCAGTCTCCATTCTTGCTCATTACCTTATGAATCACTAGTTAAGTTATATAACATGTGTTGGGGGGTGGATGTCTCATGTTTTACTGCTTTGCAATTGCAGGAACATGAATAAAGAGATATTGAGTGTAACCTCAGGCATATCATTCGCTATGGGTTGACTTGGAAGCAATAGTAAGAGAGTGGAGGTATGATCAGACGTAGGATATTACTATCCCGACTGGATCAGCTTTTGGTTCTCTGGCTCGGACTCTCGGTCTGTTGAGCAAATGTACAAACCGGACTGTTACATAGGTATATTTTTCCCCCAGAATTAGCGACCCAATGTGTGGCTTAGACTAAGTACACGACCCTGAGTAGAGTATTTATATTTTCCATTCCAAATATCACTAGTATTACAAAAATATGTATGAATTAATTAAAACAACTCATAATCTAGTATTACAATTAATAAATGAGTTGGTATATAATTTAAATAACATTAAAGTCAGAAATGACATGTGATTCAGAGAGGGATGTGCAAGAAAATGATCAAGCAAGAAAAAGAAATACACGTGAACTGAAAAAAAAAGAGAAAAAAAAGAAAGTTTTATTTTTAAGGGAGAAACCTCACGTGGCAAGACAGAATCTGGGTGAGTCTAAAAATTTATTTCATTATTTAGATGTGTTATCATGTACTTAATTATATTATTAGTTAAAATGTATCAGGTGGCAAACAACAAGGAAAAATGAGCAAATAAAGGTGGGGGAGGTGGTTATAGGTAGTCAGTTCTGAGGGAGTAGATGGCGAGTCAGCTGTTAAATAAAAAAAAAAAAAGAAGCAAATCAAAGATATAGTACCAAATAATATATATATAACAAAAATAAAATAGAAGGAGAAAGAAAAGAGGGAAAAGTGGACTAGGAGGTGCAGATAGGGAAGAAAGTAGGAAGCGAAGGTAAAACTTTGAGATCTGGGAGAAGGATAGTAATAACAGTGTGGAAGAGGAAGTAGCAGCTAACATAAATGAGAACATAGAAGAAGAAATTGGGCCAAAATTAACACAAGGAAAGGGACATAGGGAAAAACAAGAAGTGATAGGTGAGGGATCAAGAATAATGGCAAGGATGAAATGGATGATGGAGAAAAAGAAAAGGATAAGTCTGAAAGGGAAAAAAAGAGATAGAGAAGAAAGAGAAGATAAATAAAAAAGAGATAGAGAAGAAAAGGAAGAAAAAGAAAAGAGATAGAGAAGAAAAAGAAAAGAGATAGAGAAGAAAAAGAAAAAGATAAGGATAAAAGGAAAGAAAAAGGCTGAAAGGGAAGAAAATGAAAAAAGAGATAGAAAAGAAAAAAACCATAAGCCTGAAAAGGAAGAAAAAGAAAAAAAGAGATAGAGAAGAAAGGAAAAAAGAAAAGAGATAGAGAAGAAAGGAAGAGAGAAAAAGAAGAGATGCTTCAAGGTAAAGAGCAAATGTTTGACAGCAGGGGAGAAAAGATAGAAAAGAGATTCCAAACTCTGGAGGAAACAATGGGAAGATTAACAATTGAATGTAAGAAACAAAATGAGGAGCCACAGAGAGTGCGAGGGGCTCCTGAAGGCACAAAAATGGAAACTAGCTTGTAAGATAGTAAAAGGGGCAATCCTCACAGTAAGGAGCAAATTAGAATGACAGGGAGAGAGCCTACATAAAGAGATCATAGATATGAGGCAAGAAACAGAGAAAAAAGTGGAAGGCATAGAAAGGGAGTTAGAAATAATGATTAAAGGGACTGTAAAAGGAAGAGTAGATATATTACAGGAGATACAGGGGTTGCAGGAGAGAGTAGATAGGGTAAAAAAGGAGCAGAAAGAGACAGCATGGGTAGGAGACAGAGAGTTAGCACCAAAAAGAATAAATTAGCTAGTGAAGGCAAGGGGAAAGTAGAGGAAGCCGAGGATCAGATCATACAAAGAAAAGAAGCCAGAAGAGAAGGTAGAGGACCCCCAGAGACAGAAACAAAAGAGTATGTAATCGTGATAAAATAGTCGGTGTGGGGAACAGAGATAGGGTTCAAAGCAGTACGATAACCGAAGAAGAAGAGGGTCTGAAGGGAGAGGTGAATATAGAGAGCACAAAAGAAGGGGTGATAGGCATAGATATGGTTAGGCAACAGGCATACCTGTCGAACTATATACAGGTCAAAACCTTCAAAGGAGAGCATGGGGAAAGTCCGAAGACACACCTCCAAAGTCTAACAGTTGTTTAGGTTCCAGCAGGTAGACCATCAGGACCAAATCATACTAGCCACACACTACTTACAAGGGTATGCCCAGTCCTGGTGGGATTGCTATAAAGAAAAACCTCACATGTTTGAGCAATATGCTGTGGCACTAGTAAGGTGTTTCTGGAGTGAGGAAAGGCAGGTTGGGATTTACCATACCATACTCAGAGACCACCAGGGGTCAGACCCAAAAGAAATGCACACGCATTTTTTTATGTGCCAGGTTGCACGTCTCAGATCCTTGAATACGTTTCCATATACTGAGACTCAAATAATCCGTATAATTCAGCAAAATATGCCTGGATACATGCAACAAATGATGGTGGAGTGTAGGATATGCACAGTGGAGGAGATGGCAGCTTTCCTAATCACCATAGACTATACCCCCGTACACAAAGAAATGCCTGAGAAAGTTAGACCACGTCAAGTGCCAGGTCATTAGCCAGGAGGGTAGAGGATCATACCATAGGTTTAGCAAGATGCCCCACAGTAACATAGCATATAAGGGAAGGTCCACAGTACCAGGGTCGTTAAAGCCCAAAGGGTTCCACTAGATCATTCCCATAGACAGATGCCCACCTTAGAAGGGAATGAAACTGCACATGGCTGGTCCACTATGGGTACCCTGAGAGAAGTTGGGGAAGAAAAGTCTGGGCTATGTTAGGGCATGTCCCTTGGTAGCTATAGAGTTAGATAATCACAGTCACAGTGTTAATAGACACTGGGAGTCAATCTCATTTGTGGCCAGCAGCTGGGTGACCAGGGTGGAATTACTAGTCCACAAGGTTCAAAAACTACCCCTCAGATTTTTGAAAATGTTCATGGCAAATGAAAAACCAAAGACTAAAAGCGATCAAATATGGGTAGAAATAGCTTGGGGTCCCCTCAAAATAGGGCATGTTTTCCTGATTATGCAGGGCTTACTATAGTAAGTAGTGTTAGGAGCGTATTTCTTTGGCAAACATCAAGGCTCTATCAGTTTCAAGACCAGGGAGATCATAGTATACCAAGAAATCCTTAAAATGCAAGAACAGGCCCTCACTAATAATGCCTATGTTTCTGAGGAGATGTAGAAGAGGAAGAGGTGAAAGCAAAAATCCAGCAGGCAGGATGTACAGGGTTGGAAGAGAGGCAGGCATTACAAGGACTCCTAAAAGAGTACAAGTATGCCTTCTCAACTACACCAGGTATAATATAGGGGTACCAGCACTGCATCAAGTTAAAAAAGGAGGGATATTTCAAGGCTAAAGTATACCCTATCCCATTCCAGTATCAAGAAGCAGTAGAGCAGCAGATACAGAACATGGTAGAATGAGGAATCATTAAAAAGGCACCCTCTCCTTACAACAACCCCTTGGTGGTGGTAAAAAAGGATGGTTCAGTACGGATCTGCTTGAATGCACGGACTTTAAATAACATGATGGTTCCAGAAAGAGATGCTCCATCTAATATAAAGAAAATATTTTTATATTTGAAGGGCATGAAAATCTTTTCAACCTTAGATCTAATGTCGAACTACTGGCAGATGTCACTTGAACCCCATGACTGCCAATACACTGCTTTTTGGTACAAAGAGCATTCTCATGTATTCCAGCATGTCCCCTTTAAACTTATAAACAGTGCAGCTGGTTTAATGAGATGTTTAGATCAGGCCCTCTCAGAGGAAGTAAAAAAATATATTATTAGTTATATGGATGATGTGGTAGTTGCATCCAAATCTTACACAGAACATATGCAGAGCCTAGAGAAACTATTCCAAGAGCGTATCAGGAAGACTATCACCATCAACCTATCCAAGAGCCGATTTGTACAGAATGAGATATCCTTTTTGGGCCATATTGTCAGCAGAGGTTTAAGGACCCACCCTGAAAAAATTAAGGCCATCCAGGCGTTTCCAGCACCCACCACTAAAAAAGGTCTACGCTCATTCCTAGGTATCTGTAATTACTACCACAAATTCTTCCCAGGGTTCGCTTTGGACACAATTGGCTTGATAGAATTGACAAAAAAAGGTAGCAACTGGGTTTGGGATGACAGGAGTCAAGCAGAGTTCCAGAACATAAAGGCAAAGTTCCTATAAACCGTGATGCTCAACCACCCAGATTTCGGACAACCCTTTTTCTTGCAGACTGACTGCAGCCGTGTGGATATGGGTGCTATTTTGTTTCAAGTTAGTGAAACACAACACCAAAGGGTACTATACTTCATCAGCCGCACTTTGAAGAGACCGTTTAAACAATTTCTGTTGGGATTGCAGGTTATCATCATCATTGATCATAGGTGCCTCGAATTTCTAAATCGTAGTTACATGACCAGTGATAGAGTGGTAAGGTGGAGTTTATCCCTTCAGAGATTTAATAACTGTGTTAGATACTGCCCTGGCCGGGAAAATGTAGTTGCTGACATCCTGAGTAGGAATCCTATTAAGATAAAGGTAGAGAACCCCTGCTTATCCGATGAACCAGCAGGTAGCACCATGCAAATACAAAGCTCTTCTATTGAAACTAAACTGAAAAACATAGCCCAGTGGCAGCGGCAGTATTCTTCCTACAACAAACTGATGCAGGAAGTCCAGAAAAAAATTACACAAGGGACCCCCATAGATCAAGGTTCCAAGAAATTCAGGCTGAGATGGGATGCTACAACAGAGAATGTATCCAGATAGAGAAGAATGGAGAACTTTGGTCCCACCAGAATTAAGAGAGGCAGTAATAGAAAAAGTGCACAAGGCTATTGAACATTATGGTCCCAGGAAGACTGAGGAGGCAGTGTGTCGACAATTTTACTGGCCAGCTTTATATGAAAACATATTAATAGGGCTGAGACAATGCAATTCCTGTGCTGTATATAAACCTGCCAATAAATCATACAAGAGTCCTTTGAACAATATTCTTGCTAGCCATAGACCATTATGGCCCTTTACCTCCATTCAATGGGTATAAATACTTGTTAGTTACTTACGATGCTTTTTCTAAGTATGTACAGGGTTATCCTGTAAGATCTGTGAATACCAAGATACAGTTCAGGTACTTCAAGGAAGACAATTTCTGAAGACAGAGAAGCCTTTAACTATATTGTCGGACCGAGTGCGGCCTTTACTTTCAACGGCATGGAAGAGTTGGGTGGCTAAGCAAAATATTAAACATGTGCTAACCTCCATATGAAACCCCCCAGTCAAACCCCTGTGAGAGAATCATGAGGGAACTGGGAAGATTATACTGAGCCACAGTAGGGAATAATCACAAGAATTGGGTGAAGAACGCGAACCTCGTAGTGCAGAGCATAAATGAAACCAAGAATGAGTCCACAGGGTTCCCACCTGCATCTTCATTTTGGTAAAAATTGCCCGCCAGTAATCCCCATACCGTTAAGCATAGAGTGTGAAACAGTGGTCCATCAACAGGATAAAGAGCAGGCTCGAATACGCTTAAAACGGGCAGCAGAGTATAGGGGAAGAAAATGAAAACCAACATAAATTCAATGTAGGGGGCTGAGTTTGGGTGAGACATACACCTCCCAGTAGCTGACCTTTATTCAAGTACAAGAAATTTTATCCTCTCTACAAAGGACCATATCACATAAAGGAGAGTTGGGGAAACAAAGCTTTTGTCTTGCAGAAAAATCAACACACCCTCAGTACACATAATGCGAGGAGCTTGAAGCCATGTACCGAATCCGAGGCTCTCATAGGCAAAGTGTAGGGAAATTCTATTTAGGTTCTTTTGTGCTGTATGTTAGTTTAGTGATAATTAGAATTAGTTTTACCTTATTTATTTATTTATAAATCATATTTATAACCTTTAGCAAGGGAAGTTAGTAATTAGAATTAGTGTTACCTTATTTAATCATTTATAAATCATAGAATAGTAATTAGAATTAGTGTTACCTTATTTAATCATTTATAAATCATATGTATAACCTACTACCTGAATTATAGAAAGTTTGTCATTAGAATTAGTGTTACCCTCTTTATTCATTTATAAATCACATGTATAACCTACTACCTGAATTATATAGTTAGAATAATTATAATGTGTTACCTTATTTAATCTTATTCATAACCTATTACTTGAATTATAGTAAGGGAAGTTAGTAATTAGAATTAGTGTTATCTTAGTTAATCATATTTATGTATTTAATAATTGTGGTATGTTAATCGTATTTAACTGAGCTAGAGCAAGGAGGTTGGCATATTAGCTGCTTACAGTACCAGAAAGGGAAAAGGGAGATTGAGGAAAGTAGATAAGACTAGTAAATATATATATATATATATGTATATATAGAATGGGTCGGATAAAAGTTACATAAGTTGTGTGTAGAATCACTAGGGAAAAACACGAGCTACAAAAAGAGAATAGAGGGGGAAGAAAAGTCCTTTTTTTTCTTCTTTTTTCATCCGGGGATGGATTGCTATGAAACAGTTAGATCTGTTTCACCTATTATATCCTATAATAGTGTATTTCGTTTCACTCCGATTGTGTGTATTTCTTTAATTTTAAAACTTTTGAGTGTGCTTGTAATATTGCTGAGTATGTGCGTGTATAATCATCTTGTTAATTATAATATGAAAATACAGTCTTAAATATTTATATATACACATATTCATTTATGTTTGTTAAAACTGAAGTAAACATAATGGTGTGTAGTTAGAATTTATGTATATAACAGAATAATAAGTTTAAATTTATAAAATTACTTATTTAAGTTTCAATATTCATTTTAATTAATTTTGAAGTTCTATAATTTCAAGTCTAAGCTGTAATTTTGTTTACGAGTTTTAACATTTCATCTAAAAACAAATCTTTTGGCTGAAACTTGACCCATTTAAAATTATAACTAAGACCAATTACAAAATTCGGTCAGGCATAAATTTATACTAAGTGCTTTGCAAGACTCTAGGGAATATATCTTTCGCTCTGGATGTAGCTATGATGCAAATTGGAATAATAGAGCTTTTAAGTCTAGATTTAACTATGCAAATATTAAAATCTAAGTGGAAATTTAGTTAAAGCAAACTTCGAACCAGTAAACAAGTGATGTGGCAAAAGTAAAAGGGGGCGGGACCTACTATCAAAAGTAGAATATAAAAAAGGCCTGTAATAGCCATAAAAAATTATTGTTGTTGCTGCTGATAGTTTTCCTGAAAGACCAGTGCTAAAAATAATAAAAAAGCCGTTCCTGCATTAATTTAGCAAGCTGAATCCTAGAAGGCCATTACTGAAGCTGTTCAAATGATGGCCGTTGGCTAGAGACAAGAGACAGCCATCTACTTGTTCCGGACAAGCTGCTACCAATGAGAGAAAACATCAACCTCAACCAAGCCCATTCCAGTGATGGAGAAGCTACACTGAAATACCAGAGTTCCTGACCAGAGTAATGGGGAAAGCCACCACAGAAGTAAATTTTCCAGCTGCATCCAGACTCTAACCTAGAAAAGCCCCAGCCGATTTAACAGAGAGAAGACACCCAAGAAAGATGCCTTGAAAGACTCACTACCAAGACTTTACCGGTAAATCATTCTGCAGAATACGTCATTTCATAACTAAACTCATTCTAAATGAAAAGTTAGTTAACTAATCAATCTCGTAATTAATTATATCATTTAAACATTACCTAAACTGTTTACATTAAATTTATTTAGAGCTTAGAGAGCACTCTCAAAATTCTTGCTTGATCATTAATATTTAAGTAAGCATAAATATTTAGTTTGTATAAAACCATTTCAAACAAAGTCTTCATTTCTAAATTATAACTTTTCTAAATTGATTGTTTTATGCAATTTATTCTTATGCCATCTATCTTTAGTTTTAAGTTCATGTTTATTCATTTATGCTATGTTCATCAGAATGGAGTTTTGTGGGTTAATAATTATCGGAGGCGCGATTAAGCACCTTTTTATTATGTCAGATTATTGTAATATAAAGAATATAGGCAAAACTCCCTTCTGAAATAAAACTATTATTTACGCTAGAGTGAATCAGTTACTTATAATGCCCAAATAAGTTATTTAAAACACATCTTTTGTGCAAGTTATTTAAAATGAAAATATTTTGCACAAGCTATAAAATGTATATTTTACGTGTGTTATTTAAAACGCATATTTGCATAAGTTATTTGAAATTGATATTTTAATATTTGAGTAATTTATTTAAGAATCAATATTTTGCGTGAGCTACATAGATTATTTAAAAATCAGTTCGTTTGATATTAGATGTAAATTATACGACATATAATTAATGTTTCAAGTTCTAGTAAAACTTTAAATTTTTGCTATAACTCCATTTCATTAAAGATTAAGAAGCTATGCAGACAGCCTCAAATCAGATTCTCATTAATCGCCTTTATCATGTGACTTAATAATCTCTTTTATGAACTGACCAGTGGTAGTACCACTGACAGAAGCTAAGATTTTGCGTAATTAATTTATGAAATATTAATTTAGTGTTGCGAATGTGATGCTAATTAGTATAAATATGCATCTCTCCTTGCTCTACCTATAATGGTCTACACCAGGATCATTTCCACGTCAAGTCACACCTCAAAAGTTTAGGCAATTGTGACATTTATTTGTATTTGAAGGAACCAAAGCATTCCAAAGGGCTCGTAAACCACTCTTCTGCTCATTTGAATAAAAAAGCTTCTTCGTATTATAGCAAGTAGCCTGGTATGGGAACTGTTTACTAGATAATAAACCTCAATTAAGAACACATTTGAGGCGCACTTATTCTGATACTATAGTTTATATCGCACTAGAATCTGACGTTAGACTGCCACACTTTGGTTCAGCTTCCCTAGAAAGTAACTTTGGTTTTGATCCGATTCGGAATCGGAGTTAATGCGTTTATCTGTGTAGCAGTTATCTATAATATCACGCAAATATCTTTATAGTTGAGTTTAAACTTAGTAAAAATAATAATATAATCTCTATCAGTTACCAATAAATTGATCACTCTAACTATTACTTATTTCCACTATTATGAAGATGGTAGGGGCATATTAAAGTCATAGACAATTAAACATTTTGTAACCGCAAAAGCAACTCACCTACGCATGAGCACTACATAATTTACTTTAGTATATTAGTTGTAACCCTGAGTATTTACTCACCTGCATGTGAGCACTATAATTTGCTTTATTAAATCATTTGTAACCCTGTGGATTCACTCACCTGCGTGTGAGCTCTATATAAATTGATGTATTATATTTTACATAACCCTGAGTATTCACTCACCCGCATGTGAGCAAACTATACCCAATTATTTTGCTTTATAACTTATTAATTGTTACATTAAATTTATGAAATATAAATTTATCTCAGTCTCCATTCTTGCTCATTACCTTATGAATCACTAGTTAAGTTATATAACATGTGTTGGGGGGGATGTCTCATGTTTTACTGCTTTGGTATTGTTGGAACATGAATAAAGAGATATCGAGTGTAACCTCAGACATGTCATTTGCTATGGGTTGAATTGGAAGCATGAGTAAGAGAGTGGAGGTATGATCAGACGTAAGATATTACTATCCCGACTGGGTCAGCTTTTGGTTCTCTGGCTCGGACTCTCGATCTGTTGAGCAAATGTACAAACCTGACCATTACAATATATTCCTTGGTACAAGTTTAGACATATCAGTTTTCTCTTTTCTAATGATTAATTTGTGCTCTTCAAATCAATTTTCAATGAGGTGGTGATCTCACCAATATATATCCTTCCAAATTCACATGGTATTTCAAAGATACAGTTTTTGTTTTTCAGCATTTCAAATTTAAGTGTTATAGATATTAAAATTTCTTGTAGTGTTGTATCAATCTGGAAAGCTGTTCTGATGTTACATTGATTGCAGATTTTCTTTAGTTTGTCTGCTATTCCTAATATGTATGAATATACTATATTACCAATAATTGTTTTTTTTTTTTTCATTTTGATGATCTTTTTGTTGTTGATATAAGATTTTCTTAATGACAGTTGACAGGTAAGCATTATTTTTGAAATGCTGAAAAACAAAAACTGAATCTATGAAATACCATGTAAATGTGGAAAGATATATATTGGTGAGATCAGTCAGCCCATTGACAAATGATGAAAATGTACAAACTGATAATTAGAAAAGAAAATACAGAAATGGTAAAGTAGCAGACCATATATGTACAAATGAACATTCTTCAATTAAGGAAAACAGAAAAATATTGGAGAAAAAAATTCAAAGAAGCTGCTCACATGACAATGGAAAATAATCCCATAAGCAATTTAGTGAGACCGTACATAATATTTGGAAGCCACTAATTAACTTTGCTCTGAGGAAAAAATGGAGAAATCAGGAGGAATCTCATAAATAATTATATAAAATTTCTACGGATTGCTGTCTTTGGCAGAATGATTCATTTGACTAGAGCATTACCTTAAAATTAAAATTCAAAAATCTAAAGGTCCAGGTTCGATTCTCATGCTAATACTGTCACTGGTCAGACCAGCAACACCCGAGAAAGAAAGAAAAATAATACCACTCAAAACACTGTGCATATTTTATCCTATTCGCTATTACTAACAGTTGAATTTAGTCTTAAATAATGGAAATAGTTCAATATATAAGTACAACAAAACTGTCATCATCACAACCCTTCAGGCAAACACTATCATGCATAAGTTTTGTAAGATTTGACCTTCTCATATTTCTATGCTTATCTGCTTATCTTAAATGAGAATTTGAATTAATAGTTCATCATATGAATTTTAATATAAAAATCTTTATTAAAATTATGAATCAATAAATCGGGCTTGATTTGTTACAGTTCAAGTTTACAAATATTAAAAAATCATATTTGAAGTTTTCACATATAAAAAAAAATATATTTGAAAATGTGAAATACATTAAGGAAAACATTGATTTTATTTTTATTAATTATTTGTCATAATGCTAATGTAAAAGGAAAATTAATGAAATATTTGTGAATTAATTTTGATTTTAAATCAGAATGAATTATTATAAAGTCATAATAAATATATAAAATATTTTTCAGAAATTGAAAATTGCATTTATATTTAATAAGTTATCATGTGACCATAATACTTCCGATTTACTATTAATTCAAGTTTCTTAACTTATATTTTTAAAAATGAAATAAATTTCAAAAATATCTAAGTGTAAATATGAAAATATTTCTTTTTTAACAAGAATAATAAAAATATTTTGTAAAAAAAATTTATAGATAATCAAATATGGTACAAATTTTTTTCCCTTACTATTGACAATACTACAATCTTAACATTTATATTGAAAAAAAAAACAACCAATCAGCACCTCTAGTTCTGTCAGGCTCTTTTCAACTTATTCTCCATAGACTGGTCTATGGACTAATGATATTTTCAGATTTTTAAAAAAAATAATAATATATACTACATTAATTCAAGTTTTTAGCTCAAAATGGCTATAAATAAAGGTAAAGATGGGGGAAAAGTGATTTCAAACTGTAGCACAGCAGTGCCATCAAAGTACTCTATAAAAAAGTGATAGGAGTATTAGAAGAGTTCAATAATTATAAATTAAATTTTAGAATACAATTTCGTAGCTTTATGAAATTAACAAAAATTCATTAAAGTTTTATAAATGAAGTCTACTCAACAAAGATTTCATTAATTTTCTTAAAATGGCTCACAATTGTTTTCATTATGTATTTCACTTTATAATTTTTTTTTCTATATTTATAAAATTCAAATATGATTTTTTGAAGTTATTTTTCATTTATAAACTTACATTTCTAACAAATTAAGCCCAATTTATTGAATTTGAACATAAAAGTTTAAATACTAAAATTAAAACAGGCAAAACTCTCCATACAATAGTGCCACTCAGTGCCAACCAGAGTAATCAATGGATGCCAGAAGGCTTGTGCATAAATAGTGCCTACTCATCCAATAACCCCAGATTAGTTTCTGGCTTGTGGTCTTCGTCAGTGAGGAGCTTTGGACCTGAGAGCACTGCATCTAGATCTTAGGATCTAATGCAACTTTTCATCAGCCACCTTTTATTTGAAAACCCAATAATATCTTCAATCTAAACTCAATAGCTTATATAGTCACATAGGTCAGAACCCAGTTCAGTACCCATACATTTTGGTGTCTTTGGCTCTTTAACAACCATAGCCACCACTATCCTATTAGGCAGGATTGGTGTTAAACCACTAAACATCACATGATCACTATTTCTTATGCTAGCACATTACTGTTATTAAAACAGGCAAACTCTCCATATAGTATTGCCACTCAGTGCCAACCAGAGTAATCAATGGATGCCAGAAGGCTTGTGCATAAAATTCCTATCTAGTGCCTACTAATTCAATAGCCCCAGACTAATTTCTGGCTTGTGGCCTTCGTCAGTGAGAAGCTTTGGATCTGAGAGCACTGCACCTAGACCTTAGGATCTAATGCAACCCTCCAGCAGCCACCTTTTATCTCTACTTAACTACAAAACTATGAGAACAAAATTGAAAATCACAATAATATCTTCAATCTAAGCTCAATAGCTTATATAGTCATATGGATTTGTACCCAGTTCAAGACTATAGAGCTTACATTGAAGATATTGAGCTTAGATTGAAGATATTATTGTGTTTTCAATTTTGTTCTCAGTTTTGTAGTTAAGTAGAGATAAAAGGTGGCTGCTGGAGGGTTGCATTAGATCCTAAGATCTAGGTGCATTGCTCTCAGATCCAAAACTCCTCACTGGCAAAGGCCACAAGCCAGAAACTAGTCTGGGGATATTGGATGAGTAGGCACCAGATAGGGATTTTATGCACAAGCCTTCTGGCATCCATTGAGTGGCGCTACTGTATGGAGAGTTTTGCCTCTTTTAATAACTATAATGTGCTAGCATAAGAAATAGTGATGTTTATTGGTTTAATACTAAAATTAATTGTCGAAAGTTTACAAAAATCACTACTATAGTGGATAAAAGGAAACATTCACTTGCTAAAGATATGTGTGTGTGCGTGTTGAAACAAACAAATATTTTGGTCTCCTATAATTATATGCATATACATGTAATGACTAAGATATTACACCAAAATGATGCACAGTGTCAATGCTTAAGGTACTTTCTGATATTTACTTATTAAAACTGAGCTTAAAGTAAATGGCTCTAAATTAGGGTTAAGAAAATTTGTCCTTGAAATGCAAAAGATTGTTAATATTACATAACTATCAATATTGATAATTTATCTATTTATAATATAATCATTATTTTATGTTTTAATTATTATTAATTAGATATTTATAGGTAATACTAAATATAATTTATTAAATATATTTACATTTTCATAACTAAGTATTAAACTCTATATTATTCTATTAATGTTTGTAGTGAAGATTAGTTTTTACTCAGTGACTAATATTTCATAACTCCTATTTATGACTGAGAAAAAAGTGACTTATACTCATGTTTCCGATACATTTGTCTAATTTTTTTTTCTTTTTTTCATTTATTTATTTTGTTCTTCATTTATAAATTATTATTATAAAAATATAAAAAGGTGCAATATAAAGTTGTCATTTTAAAATGGTAGGAAAGGAAATTAACATAATATTATTTTCTATTCCAAGTTTAAGCTTATAACAAGATTAACACAGCATAAAAATCAATATTAATATTTATGCAATACTGGGAGTATTATTAGGAAATTAGTTTTATAGTGTGACCAATGAAAATGGCAAGTGAAATAAGTTTGAGAAGAATGTCTCTACAAAATCAAAGCATACAGATGGTGTCAAAATAACTCTATAATTACTTGTAATTCATCATTAACCTAGATAAGTATATATAAATAAATTTTATAAGAAAGATTTATAAAAGAATATGTGACATTGCATTTTACACACCTCCTATATTAAACAAATTAATAAATAATTCTAAGGATAAAACCTCATTTATAAATAAAAATTGTATTATTTATAAATGGATACGTAGGTGTGGTAGTGGATATATAAATGAATCGAGATGTACATTGGAAAAAAAAACTAAAGAGCACTTGCTGTTGTTAAAAAGAGTTCAGAAATCGAATCAAAATTGCAAAATAGATAATAATGTTTCAGCATCTGTTTTTCATGACCATTAATTCATGTATTTATGGTTTTAACTTCAATTACAACAATGTTAAAATATTGCAAATTGAAAACAATAACAACAAAAATAAAATAAAATAAAAGAAGCTATGCTAATATACAATACAAACATGACTCAATTAACAGGCAGGCAACAAACGTTAAGATCATGAAATTGTGGGAAGGTTAGCCTTTCAAAGTGTTAGCTGACAAACATTACAAGGATAGTTGGAATCGCTACTAAGTGGATAAATTTTTTAAAATATATCTGATTACTGCATTTATAAATATTCAATTATATAATTAAATAAATGAATAACTATTTATATATTTTGTCATCATCATTAAAGGTCAATGCTCACATATTACTTACCATTTATTCCAAGCCATTCAATCCTTAACAATATTCCTCTCCTTAAGATCATCAATCACTTCTTCTTTCTCCTATCTTTCTTTTTCCTTTAATATCTCTTCCAACATATATTTCATAATTCTTTTGTCTCAAATTAAAGGCCCAATCAGATTCTTTTTTTTTTCTCTCAAAATGTATTCAATAATCTTTTTTCACTCATTTTTTTAATAATTCTACATTTTAATTTTATGTTTTCAATTTAGGACTTCTCAGTTTTATCTCAAAACAATACATATAAACTCTCCAATTTTCGATCTTTTCTTTTTGCTTCTTCCTTAAATCTTATTTCAATGAACTATAAATCTCTTACCATTTATTAAAAACCAGTCTAGTCATTGTAATTCTTATTCTAATGTTTATTATCAGTTACTTAATTTATTAAATCTTTAAATGCAATGACTTGCTCACTTCCTTTAGTTTTTTATTTCTTCAATATATATTTTCAATGTTTTATTTGTATTAACATTAATTTTCATTCCAAATCTTCTGCAAGCTCAATTATTCTACATTTGTTAAACTTACTTTTATTTTCTGAAAATATTGCCATATTATCAATAGATCTGATATTGTGAACTCTTCTATCTCCTATGTGACTTCATCATTATTATCAAAACACAACAATTCATCACTTATCTAAAAATAATATTATATAAAGCAAAAGATATGTAACATCCCTGTAACTATATATTTTATAACAAGGCTAACAATTCCTTAAAAAAAAAAAAATATTCTTTATAATCTTTTCCAACAAAAGTGATTTAAATCACTCTATCAGACACTATTTCAAAATCCATGAACAAAATATTGATCTTCTTTTCTCTCTTGTCATATACAGACCCTCACACAAACACAATTCTCAATTTTTCAATTATAGCTCTTACGCTTCTATCATTTGAAGGTCCATACTGCTCTTCATATCCAAAAAAATATGCTCTAATTCAAGTCTAAATATGCAAAACAACCCATTGACAGTTTAGTTGTTTGCCAAAATAAATTTTAAATAAACATATACTGCAAAAAGCATTGATATAAAGTGAAAGAATCATCCCTGATCTTATTAACATGCTTTAAAAATTACTTTTTTAATATTTATTTTTAAATGTAGTGATTTAAAAGTAAAAATAATTTACAGCAAAATTATTTGTACTTACCCCAACTCCTACTATCATAACTACAATAAAAGCACAAATAGCAGCAATATAAGGAAAGTATGTTGTCTCCCAGAAAATAAATGTTTGACTTGTGCCCATTCTCATGTTCTAAAAAAGAGGAGAAATAGAATTAATATAAACATACACACACATATATATATATAAACAGCCTTTAAATAGGTCATTTCATCTGTCTATAGGAAACAATGAAAATTCACCTGATTAAATAAATACCTAAATATAAATTGATAAATGGATAGCTACTGGGTTTACCTATGGATTGGTTATTTAAAATAAATCTTAATTTCATCTGAATCTTAACCAAGATCATCATTGGCAATCTAATGTGTTACTTAAGTTTTATTCTTATATCTTCTCCTTTATTTTTTTGCACTTCTCTTCATATATATTAAAAAAAATTTATCATCTCCTCTTATACCATTTAATGCAATCTTTTTTAATGTCCTTTTTAATTTTGCTTAGTTTCGATATGTTTAAATGTCGTAGCTCTGATGAAGACTGCAAGACAGTCAAAACAGTAAGCAAAATTAAGGAGTTATAAAAAAAGATTGCATTAAAGTGTATAAGAGGAGATGATAAAAAAAATTCTACCTAAGTTTTATGTTTTTTAAATGACTTTCAATCAATACCACAGATCAAAAGCAACACTTTTCATACCCTGTTTTTCACAGTCCATTTATAGTTATAAAAATTACAATGTTGACTTTATTCTTAGAAATAATGATTTTATTTGAAGATTTTTTTTTCTAGGACTTTCATTCTAATTCTGTCAAATATCAGACTTTACTCTTTGGACTTCTTGTAAATAAATGAGCCAAGAAGACAAACTATCTGCAACTTGTAAAAGTAGCTAGTACTTCACTTATTATAATCTTTACCATCTTTATACTTAATTATAATCCCATATTTTAACTTTTTTTAGAACTTTTAATTCTAAGTGCAATAGAGCCTCAATGTACATAAATCCATAATACTATTATTCTCACCTATAACTAAAATTTCTGAATTTCCACATATATTTTGCATTATTTTTCTTTAGTGTTTTATTGGGGGGGGGGGGGGGGTTATTAAATTATTTTACATACGTTTGTTAGAAAATATTCACATTTTTATACTGTTGCATAATATATATTATATAATCAACTTATTTCCAAGTTATATATATTTAAACTTAGGCAAACAGTATGGATAATCAATAAATGCTTAAGGACTAATATTATGGAAGACAGGAATTCTATTTATTTGTCCAGATAGAGCGCCCACCCCCACCCACACTTTTTTCAGTGAGAAATAATTCCAAAAATTTCTTGCTCACTAGAAAATTATATAACTATTCAATTGTAATCAATCCTATCAGCTGATGTTTTGGGTGGTTTTTCTAATGCGTCAATTTTGCATATTATTACTGTGCAAATATATATATATAGTGATGAAAAACAGAAAAGATTAATTCAGTGAAATTGGGGGGAGGGGTAGAAACATTCAAACTAATAATATATATTATTTTTGATTTATATTAATACCATGTTTTGCATTATAATTTTTTTATTTATAAACTTTATCTAATTCTATTATCATGAAATTGTCTTTTCCTTTAATTCTCATTTGCCAAAACGTTTACTTACTAAATGATTTTAATCATTTTTATATTAATCTCATTATCTCTACTTCCCAATTTATAGTATTATTACTCAATCATTCACTGCTATTCATCATGTTTTATGTGAATTATCAATTACACTGCTAAAATGTTATTAAACAAAGCAAATAATACAGAAGATAAAAATAAGCTTAATTATCAACTTGCATAAAGGTCATGAATAGTATTTAGTTATAAATGATGAATTCAAACAATAAAGTAATATTTCTTCAAAATAATTTAATTTAAAATTATTATTTTCTATTATCAAATGTAAATATTAAAACATGCAAATTAGATTTGACATAGAAAAATAACCTTAAAAAATAGAATTTATTAATCAAATAAAAAATGATGAAAATGTAAAAAAACCCTACCAATAAGTAAAAATAATGCATTAAATATAATAATTTTTTAATATATACAATAAGTTTCATATACGGGAAGAATATCTTTATTCAGCAAAATTGTACTATCTATATAAAATCATGAGGGGTCTCTTGCAATTTTTACAACTTTCAGACGATTAGTTCAGAATGCATTAGAATTTATTTATGGAAAAAAATTATTTTGAATACACACACATTATAATAATTACAATAAAAAAATAATATATTACATTATAGTATATAAATATGTATTACATCATAATAAATAAATATCTACATTTTAAAATAAAATTAAAGGAAAAATACAAATAAATATTCATAAATTAACAAACCCAACAGATTTGAATCCAATGTTTCCAGTGAGATTTTTATTTTTCAGTTACTATAGTACATAGTAACGTGAAAATTCTTTTTAAAGCCAGAGAAAATGAAGGGTAGGAATCTTTTATCTTTAAATCAGCTGACATGAAGTTTGTAACAGTTTTTTAAAAAAGATTTCTGTGAGGAAAATAAGAATGGGGAAACTCAAAAAATAATTACATTTCTTCTTCTTTTTTTTTATTATGTAAAAATGAATATAAAAATTTTAATTTTACTCAATACATGTTAAAATTAAGTTATTATTTCCATAAGCCGTGTTTAAGATTCCAGAAGTATGTGGGGGATTGTTTTATGATGGGAGTGGAGTAATAGGAAGGGCATAACTGAATTATTCTTAATTCAGCAAAATGATTAATTTGATAATGTGCAAAAAATCAAGTGACCAGATTAATATATTGTACCTGTATATATATATATAAAAGTGTGTAACTGTTGTATATTCAAATGCAAGCACTCAGAATACCAACAAATAAAATAATAAATAATAACAAATAATCAATAAATGATGAAATGTAAATAGCAAAAAGTTATTGATACACATGAACATAGTACATACAATTTACTTCCCATGATGCATTTAATAACTATCTGCTTTCTAGATGGTTTCCTCCAGTCTCAGTTCCCAAAACACTTCGGCTCTGTTCAGCTGCTGCTCGCAATCACATTGATTAACACTAGAGTGCTGCACTGTTGCTTAAATTTTTTTCAGCTATTGTCATTTAAATCTTTCAGCAACCGTTCACTTGGTAAATTCACTGGAATGAGAACTGCATGCTTTGCTGCTCAAAACTATTTATACATGTAGGTTTGCCTCCAGCAATCCAGGATTCATTCTTGACTGTTATCAGTTTTGTATTTCCTATTGGTGTTTTTAATTAGTATTTTCAATTTCTATTGTATCAAGAAACATTGGTAATTAGCAAATATTTCTTGGCAATTATCAAATGCAATTTTTTTATTGCAAATACATAAATATTTTCCATTGTTACATTCTATGTAAATTTAATCATTAATTAAACCCTTATCAGTTAGCAATCTAAAATATATTTCTCTAATATATTTTCTTTACTTTTTCTGAAGTACAAAACTTATAGTTGAATTTCAATGTATATATTTATACAAAACACAACAATAACTTAGAAGAAAACTACCATGCATTAATGTGCTCTCCATGTCAATAAATGTTTTAATAGAATTGGAAATCAACCTGTTCTTAAAAACTTATTAAATAAACTAACATTCATTAACAGTGCTGGAAATAAAATGTGATCTTATTTAAAAGCTAGATTTCAAATGAACTTACTACTTGCATATGTTTAAATTATATATCCCAGAGTAGAAAAAGGGATCTCATTTTTAATAATCATGAGTAGTTTTCTTTCATCAAAATTACATATATATCTAACACTGTTATTTAATAATATCAGTAATAATCAACAATATCTTATTCTTGTCACGGCAAACTCCTTTTAATGAATAAAGTGGAATCCCACCTGTATTAATGGTCTAATACAGCGTTTCCCAACCTTTTTTGGCTTGCGTACCACTTGGTAGTATATCACATTAAATTGTACCACTTTGTAAAAATGATTGTATTTCGTGAAATTTGTTATTGCGAGTGTGTTATTTTATTTGCATTATAAATATTATAGGGCGACCATGTATGTATTCACATCTCGTAATGAGACAAATTACATTGAAACACGCCTAAATGTCACACCAGATTATAAACTCACCGAAATGTATGTGTTTGTTTAGTTTCATATTTTTTTCCAAAATAATTTATTAAAGATTACATTATTACATTAAAGGTTATTTGGTACATATTTTGTTCAAAGTGTTTTCTCATTCCTTCATTTGGTTTTCGCGAATTTGAGTCCGTTTTCTCTTTTTCGGAGCATCTTGTTATTGGTTGGGCCATGGACAGGATAAATTCAGCATGTCCCAAGTCATGGTAAAAATAACCTCAGGGATTATCAGGCTATCTCTTGTTCTTGTTTTAATTTATATTGTACAGCATGAAGTTAATAGGATTAAAATTTTGATGATTAAATACTAGATTACATCTAGTAATCCACAATAGATGATCAAGAATTAATGAGAGTCTAATTTCTGGGTATGATCTTTTTCTGATACATTTTTTCAAATTAAATAATTTAGATTGATTTGCCTTGATACGACTCATTATTTATCTACTATTTTGTCATATTTCGTTTACTAATAAATGGTTTTAATAAAAACACAAAATTATAAAAAAAAACAATTAGTATATTTTCTTATTAAAACAGGCAAAACTCACTATATATATCGCTACACACACCAAGCTAGAGTAATCAATGGATGCCAGAAGGCTTGTGCATAAAATCCCCATCTAGTGCCTATATACACAGGCATAAGAGGTGGTGGTCATGTGATGTTTATATTTTCTTATCATAATCAAATATTTTTATAAAATAAATTTAATGAGATCTTTGTGCTTGTTTCGAACAACATAATTTTTTGAAATTTGGTTCAAAAGATGTGAGGTATATCCTTAAGTCTACAGCTGCGTTCAATCTGTTTCGATACTTATTTTTAAAAAAAATATATGAAGAAAAAGCTCTTCCTACTAATTCTGTACTAGTAAACGATAATAATAATTTAAGAGCTTTCTCAGAAAGTTGTTCACATTCTTTAATGTTTAGCCAAAAATTAATTAGATTGTGTCGTTTGAATTCTACTTGTAAAGTTCTGTCACATGATAATTCTATTAAATTTTCGTTATCCTTTATTGATAATGATGTAGCTTTTTCTAAATTTTCTGCATAGAAGGGGTTTGAAATCCAATTATCATTTGTGTTTTCGGGTTTTGGAAAATATTCCATGAAAGACAATTTTAATCCTGTTAAATGTGCTATTATATTTTCTCGAGTATCTTGAGACAGACTAACCTTATTTTCAAACAAAAAAATATATAGAGTTTCGAATACTTCCAGTTGATTGTTTTCGATACTTATAAATATTGCTGTTTCCAAAAGTCTAATTTCTTAATCATACTTTCAATTTTATCACTAACATTAAAGATTGTTATCGACTATACATATTAACAACTTTACTGTATAATATTATTAATTAAAATAATTTTTATGAATTATAGGAAAAAACGTTTTTATATTTTTATGATTTAATTTTTTTTATATCCGCCATTACTGATTATTTTTCGTGTACCACCAACCAGCAACTCGCGTACCACCAGTGGTACGCATACCACAGGTTGGGAAACACTGGTCTAATATATTTATACAGACACTAAAGATTGCAACTTGACCACAGATTGAAATTGATACAAAGAAGTTTAAATAAGTTTCTTTAAACACCTATTCTGAATGCAGATTAATAAATAGTCAATTATAACATTACAAACTGCAATTATAATTTTCAAATTGCATTAAAAGTCTTACTTAAATAATAAGTGTAATAATGCTCAAGGTTAAATGGGTTTGTAAGTAACCATTAAAAGACAGTCAACACTTAGACAATCCCAATATCAGTAATAATCAATATTGGACTGTTGTCAAGGCAACCTTCTTTAACAATAAAAGCAGAATCCCACTTTTATTAATGGTCTAATATATTTATATAGACACAAGATTGCAAGTTGACCACAGAGATTGAAAATGAGAAATGTTTTAAAATTAATTTCATCGATATTTTATCTATATGATCTAACCAATGCAAAAAGAAAATTAACTTATTAGAATAAGCACCTATTGTTTGAACACCTGCAATAATAACTTCTTCTTTTTAACAGAAGTGCACTGTCTTAAAATCTTTGACAACACAAAAGCATCAAGGGAATTATTTTAAACTAATTGCATTACTTTTTATTTCAGCAATTAATTCACTTTAAATTCTTTAAGAAGAAAAGCATATAGGGAACTATTCCCATAAAAATATAAATGTTAAAAGAACTTTATTTATTAATTATTGAATAAAATAAAGCATTCTTATGATATACTGCTACTAAGTAGATGGAGAGAGAATAAAAGAAATGACCTCGATAAACAAGTATTTATTGCTTAAAAGCTATACTTATATGTTATATTGCTAAATTAAATATTGGTGTGAATATTTGTCATTTAAAGGAAAGTTGTTTAATTTAAAACTTTTGTTTAAGATTAATATTCAGGGCCAGTGACATTGTGTCTTATTGACCTTTAAAATATTCTTTTGGTCTCTGTGGCTATGAATTTTCTCTTAGATATATTTTGATAATGTATTATCATGTAATAGAATAAAACTCATCACTTTATATCTATGTATGCCTTGTTATAGTGCCATATAATTTGTAATGGCTATATGTAAAAAGAATTGAGGTTTGAGTATAGCTATATTTACATATTATCATGAAGTAGATATAGTAAGTAGAAGTCCATGATATAATAATGTTATTTGAATAAAGGAACACACAATAATAAAACCAATGCTGTTATTGTGTAGAAATAAAAATTAAATAAAACATATTGAAATGTTATATTTATAGTCATTTATTAAAGCACATTTAAGCTTTTCTTAATCTTAATTAATATTTAATTCGTATAACAACATGTGGAAATACAATTACATATATTTGATATTAAAATATGCCCGATTTTTAAAATATTTATTCATAATCTAACAAAAATTCGACAAATGTTCTACCATTTTTATATATCTATTTATTTTTATTGATTTAATATTCTATTATTATTGTTATTATTATTATTATTTATTTTGAAATATGAATTTTTTCTACAGTATAGGCTTTTTCATACCTGCACTTCCTATATAGGGATTTGAACTCAGATTTTCACACAAACCTTAACCATCCATGCTATCTTATACCGCTGATACATTTGATCACACATGTCGAAAAGATAAATAATCAAATATACGAACCCCCTATTATTTATTTTGTAAATAAAGTATGTTTTATATTTATCAAATTTAACTTGACTTGTATCTTTGCATTTTCACATCATCACGTGACTAGGTAAATTTATGTTTATATTTTTCTGCTTTTACTTAATTTTTGAAAAACTATGTTTACTATTAGTGACAATATTTAAATATGATCAAAGGACCAATGAGGAAGAATGCAGATGTTTAATTAGTATATTTTCTTACCTATGATAATACACATGCACACAGATTATAGTTATTTATATAAATTTGTTATTACATCTATATTTTAAGATTATATCAAGATTCAATAATTGTAGGATATAGTTAAATGCAATAAAATGTCCTTTATTATTTAATTATATATTAAAGAATTATTTATAGTTTATTAATAATTATTATTTTAAAATCCTAAGTCATGTTTAACCTGCTATATATTTTCGAGTGAGCTTCTTTCTATCTATTCATTCCATTATAATATATATATTATTTGTAAGGTTTGTAAAAAATAAAATTGATTACAATTTCTATCTATCGGGAATATAATTAATTATTCTGGATTTTTTTTATACTGTATATATAAAAAGTCTTTGTTTTAGAAATCAATAATTTAATTTAAAAAATAGGCTAATATGTTTTTCATCTTTCCATTAATACAAATTTATTTTCTCCATATCCATGAGTCTATATGACTTTAAATTAAGGATAGTGTGTATGCAATACTAGTGCACCTATTTGTATGCCTATGAACTTAATTTGAATTCAGGTCAAGTTAACTATTTTATCAATAGGTTAGAATTTTTCTTTTAAGTAGCCCATTTATAGCTAACGCAATAAACGACTAAATGTTGATTAACAAATGGTTATCCAGTTATTCTTTGCTACAGCATAAAACAAGGATGAAAAAATAATGAAACCATCATAATTCAACAGATGGCAAGCATAGTGAATATTTTTCATTTAGTCTTTGACTACAGCAAGTTATTTTACCATTTACTTTTATCTATGTGTTTAATGGCTTTTTCAACATCCATAAAGACCGAAGAAACAGAAATGGTTTTAAAAAAATGAAAAGGGAGCAATTTTAAAACAATTAGTATTTGAATTATTGGAAATAATTAAAGATAAAAGATGTATTATTTAAAAGAGAAATAAAAAATTGATTGAGTACTATCAGAAATAGAAAAGAATAAAACTTATTTGAATAAGACTGACTAATAATCACCATTTCACTATTACCATGAAGTAGTAAACTATGAGACAATTATTAGCAGCATTGTAAGTTATTCAATGAAAGATTTCTATATATTATAAACAACTATTTCCTTCAGCCTTCAAATCCTCCATTTTCCTTTGCAAATATTTATTTTCATCCTCCCCTAAAAATTATTTGTCAGTTTCTTTCTTCTTTTTCTACAATCATTTTTAGTATAACATTTGTAGTAATATTTCTAAATATATATCTAATCCAGTTTTGTTTTGTTTTGTTCTTTTCCTCAACAAACAATCTTTTATAACAGATTTTTTTTTTTAAAATTCAAGTTGTTATCTTTTGCATATTCCTGCAAGTGTAAAATTTTAAAAACAATAATATTTTCATCTTCATCTCCATAATATCTAACGTTTCGCTTTATTTATGGATCTATATGCCAAAAATAAAACATTTAACAAGTCTTTTTCTTAAATTCAAATATAATGGCTCACAAAACACCCTTTTATTCTTAATAAAAGAAATTTTCATTTGAATTTCTTTGTAATTTAATTCATAATTAATTCACAACTATCTATGCTTGTAAAAGCATCTTCTATCCAACTAGACTTAATCCTTTTCTCTATTCATTGTTTTAATTTTATTCTATTTATCATTTGATTAACTCAGCAAACCATTTTATCATCAAACATGAAGCAGTGAACCAAATATCCCATAATTATTTTTACGTAAACAACTTTGACGGTATATATTGTAACAATTTCAAATTAATATATATAAGATTTGAAATTATTTAGATTATATAATATAGAAATATACCTCTCTCAGGTGTGTGGTATATTTCAATCCCTATTTGGCATGCCATTTGTAACTATAATTTGTAACTATTTTAATATGTCACATTTGTAACCATAATAAATATTTAGATAGGGGAAATTATTAATTATTAGATATATGCCTATCCAATCTGTACCATTTGTAACTATATTAATTCATCATAGCCTAGATAAAGAAATTATAGAATCACTGTGCCACTTGAAAATATCAGCATTAAAGATTCTTGGTATTTATTTATATATTGGGGCAGTCATTTGAACAATAAAACATACTGGCCATTGTCATCAAATAAAAATAATATTAAATATAGCAACTGAATAAAGTACCCACTGTGAAATTCCTGGAGTGCCTTATGCTTATCTCCAATACTAGGTCCTTCTAACAAAGAATCCTTCCTATTCTTCTTTCCAAATATATAAGACCATTCATGGTCATATGCACACACTGGTGCTATTCATGACAACTTATAAAAATATATATATATTCTATAAAACTAATATTATGAAGTTGGAAAGGGATGATATCACTCTTTATTCAGTTTAGCTAAGTACATGTGTTTTCCCATGAGCGCCACTAGATTGTTTTCAATCTAGATAAGTATCTGTTTATAGTGTACTTGAGTTCAAACTCATTCAGTACATTTTTATTACACATGACTTGGATGACTAATGAAAAAAAAATGACATTCTTACATTTTATCTATATTGATTAAAATTACAAGATCCCAATATTACCAAAGTTTATACTATAGATCAAAGATTCTTATAGACATTGCTAGCTCATTTACGTATATTGATGAACAGACATGTATAATCCTATTAATGGCTTCCAAACAAGCATGTGAAGACCATTATTGATATTGATGGCCATTTAACTAGATTATTTATCACAATAAAGGTAATAATGATGATGATGATAATAATATCATAATAATAATGATATCATAATAATGATTATAATAGTGATGATGATACCAGCCATGGCTTATTAATAAACTTACAACAATAAATTCATCTTTATAAACTTATAGGCATCTATTAAAATTATCCTATTTCATACTGGGATTTAATAATACTAGTGGTGATGATTGATCATCATGATACCAGCCATGGCTTATTAATAAACTTACAACAATAAATTCATCTTTATAAACTTATAGGCATCTATTAAAATTATCCTATTTCATACTGGGATTTAATAATACTAGTGGTGATGATTGATCATCATGAATCTCTTTGCATAATATTCAATTTTCTATAAACCCCTATTTACTAAAATATATTCATTACGCTAAACATTAAATTTAATGATTATAATTCTCAAGCATAATCCTTAAATACCCAAATATCAACATTCTAGTTTACCTATTATTTTGCGGACGCTTAATATTTGCAAGTGATTGCTCAATATATACGAATAGTAATACTTAATAACTGCGAGCAATGATGATGAATTAAAATGATAGAATTAAGACAAAAAAAAAAACACAATATTCTTAATAATAACTCGGAAACCAATTAAGATATATAATTATATTTTATTAACACTACTACTCTTTCTTTCCTTCTTTAAAGTCAAATCAACAATTAAATAAATGGCTTATTACCATATTAATTCAATACAAAAATTAATATAAAAAATTTACATAAGTATAAGCAAATAAATCTAACATATAGGTTTGTCATTTTTCTTGATATCTCAAAATAAGCTGACTTAAATCAATATTAGAAAAAAATACATATTCTATAAATGCTTATTTAAGACTTTTCTTACTTATCATATCATAAAATAAATTTCAGGTGTAACTTGTATATGTTATTTCACTTCCATTCAAATGTAATGCCCTACTTTTCAATTTACCATTTCAAACTAATCATATATAACCTATTCTTTGATGTGTTTGGATAAGCAGTTACACATGCACGCATTCGGTAATGTTAACATATATGTTTAAAATGTATACCCATAAATTACATATATAAAAATATCTTTTTCTTTTGCAACCTTATAGCGAAAGAAAACAAAATACATGATATTAATTTTTTAATATGCAACAAGATAAAATAAAAAAAAACAACATTATAAATGCATATATCTATAGGTTGCTCATTATCATAACTGATGAACAATTTTAAAAAAAACATTTCAACATTACAATATATATATAATATAAAAATAATAATAATAAAAGACAATGAAAAATTTAAGTTTAAAGATTTAAACTATGTTTGTGCTATGTTGTGAGATATTGCAAATAACTATAGATAAACAAGTCTTTAATGTTTCTGTATCAAAAAAAAAGAAAAATTGCTTTGACCTGTAAATCAAGGTTTACTTTTAATAAGCAAGAATAAAATCGGTTAAAGAAAGTTCATATTTACCCGTTTACTTTTTACTTCTTATCAATGTCCTGAGTTTGAAATTTCAGACTGCTTTTCTCTGCTCACCAACAACAAAAAAAAAGAAAGTTATTGCAGATACTTTTAAGATAATGCTGAATCAATTGACTTGCTTATTTCTTCAATTCTATTATTATTCATTGTTGATTGGCTTCCTTCTACCATTTTAAAAAAAAGTTATTATAAGTACTTTTGAATAAGTAGGTACCGGTGGATTTTCTTGTCTCTCTCCTTTTAAAAAAATAATTGCTGTTGACACTTTAGATGATTGAGGTAAACTAACAAAAATTTGATTCATGGCTTCAAACTTGGTTCTACATGGCTTTTATAAATTTTCTTTTCCTTCTATTTCCTCTTCTCCATTCATACGAAGGTAATGAGCTTTTAATAAGCCAGGAACTAGAAACAAAGCATTCCATATAGCTTGTGTGGTTGGCTTCAAACTCTATCATTTTGTTGGTTATTACTTGATACATGACTTCATAGACAGATCAGCAATTTTAACTCATTCTGTATTAACCAGGAAGCAGAAAAAAAATGGTTTAGCAATGCAGAGGCATAGTATTATGCATAGCCAAATATGTTAATATCATATTTATATAATGGTTAATAACTTCTATTAAATTCAGTCTTGTTCCAATGTTTTCCTCTCTTCTTTAATATTGCTGGAAATTGTTTATATAGACACACATCTTCATCTATATTGACTTTATACCAGAGTCTTATACTTCATTTCCTTTCTCAATTTTTAAAGAGTGAATAAAAAAATCAAATCGCTTACTTTTCTCCTTTTTCCTATTTTAACATTAATAACAAGGAAGGACCGACTGAGTTGAGTCTCAAAATAATACTAACTGAGTTACATCTCACTTTAATAATAATAATCTGAATGACTGTCTCTCCAAAATATTCATATTGAGTCTCTCAAATAAAATCATACTGCCTGATCATCTCTCTAAAAAAAAATTAATGACTAAGTGATCATCTCTCTCAAAAAAGTTAATGACTAACTGCTTAAAAAATTGTTTCAATCATTTATATCGCGAATTTCAACCAAAGAAAAAAAAACATCTGGAAACCTTATCTTAAAAAAAAATCAAAGCTTCACAAGTTTGACGTCGGTCACAATCAATAAAGACTTAAAATTGATCGCTATCGTTATCTACATCAAAGCACCTCTTTTGTAAAAATAATCTTAAGACACAGACAACAACAAACCTGGAATCTATAGCCATCAGAAATAGGTGTAAAAGCATCTTTGTGTTTGTACAGATGTATTCATTCTTTCACACGTGTACATTTTTTTTATCTCCTAATCTAATAATCTCCATCGCCTTATTTTACACTTTTCTGATCTACTCTATTTTAATAAAACCAAAGTTAAATAATATGACAATTTATTTAATAAAACTATATATAATAAATCATTACCAAATATTATTACCCTCTACATAATGGTTTATTCATTAACTATCTATAAATTTATAATAATAAATACACATATATAAATCCTCATATATATAAAAGAAATTTTTTTTTTAATTAAATAATATATCTGTGTGTTTGAAATGAGTCATATACATACAATATATATATATATGTGTGTGTGTGTGTAAAATGTATGTGTGTGTAAAATGATTAAGCAATATACTTTAAAAAAAAAATAATAACCAATTTAATTAATTCATGAAGTTTCTGAGTTACATTATAATCTCAATCGACCTAATAAAAAAGACAAGATGGATCTTTCTCACTATATATATATATTTGGATTAAACCATAATCATCAAGAGATCAAGATATTATGAAGTCCAATTCAGAAAAGCTATAAATTAATTCAATCGGTTATAGACATACACACACATATATAGAAACTATTAAACTACAATATAAATCATTATTACAGGAATTCGTTCTTTTCAATGATATACTGTATATATACATTTTTTATTATCTTCATAAAAAATTTTGGGTCTATGTAAAAAAATTATACTGTATAATACTTTCACCCCAATTTTATTTATTTTTCTTCTTTTCAGTAACTCATTTTAGTCTGCAAAATGCTTTTTCCACTTACATAAAGCAAATATTAAATATTTGCTTTTATGAAAAAGCACAATAACTGTCCTACAAAAATTTTTCAATATAAAGAAAAAATAAAATCATATCAAAAGATGAGAAATAAAACTATGCCAGATTTAAAACTTGGTCTCAAATTTATAAACAATTTATGAAAATGGTGGGGAGAAGGGATTCTTATTAAAATGGATTTTAAATTTGCTTTTTGGAACATATTAAAAAATAGTTAAACATCATTGATAGTATTTTTTTTAAAATTGATAAATAGCGTTTTAATTTACATCTGTAATATTGTAATGTCTTATTCATGTTTAACTAAGGATCAATGATCTTCAAATTTTATTGAGTTCAAATTATAACAAATCTATAAACAATTGAAAAAAATTGATTAGCAAATAACATATTCAAAGAATTATACACACAGCTGGAGACTAGGTCCACAAAAAAAAAAAAAAAACCTCATAAATTACAGAATTAAAGATGACAAAATCAAGATATATAAATATGGTATATATAGTTAAGAAAGTTTGATTTTAAAATTATTTCGTACTGTTAGATACAATCAATAAATTTTTTAGTTTTGTCCCAATATAAATTGGTAATTTGTATTTTTTTCTCATATCTTTTAGAGATTGCAATACAAAGTATACATATTATAAACAGTAGTTTTATAAATATTAATCGATTAAAATATAATATCAAATCTTCTAAGTAAAATAAAACTTAGCCTCTCTCAGACTAAATCCTAATTAATGTATAAAATCAAAAGATAGATTCAGAGAATTTCTGAATATCATAAACAATACCATAAATATATAGAATGATCAAAAATTATTCCTTCCTAATATGCCTTATTAACTTAAAATCATTTACATAAATAAATTACTACACTTTAATTTTTTTTTTTTTTTAACAGAATCTCCATTAAGAACATAATGACAATAGCAAAAAAAAAAAAAAAGACAAGTATTTACAGTTATAAAAAATAAAATTACCAATTATTATATAAGACATTAAAAAATATTGAATGAATTTGTGTATTATGACTGATGAAATAAAAATAACTATTTATATTAATACTTAGAATGCTTATATGACAGCCAATTAGATGTAATGATGACCATATAGGGAGCTCTCAAGTCGCAACACAAGACAGATTTCATAAGAAAAAGGTCATTCCACCTTTCTCTTTACTTAAATTTCTATATATATAAGCTAGTCTGAAGCATTTTGACTTAAGAATGTGAAACTTTAAACATCTTCACATTTAACTCACTGAATATTATTTATAAATCAACAACGTGAAGTCTTTCGATTCACTATGAAGTAATTTTTTCAAAAACTTATGAAATTAAAATGGTTCAGACTGGCTTATATATATATAAAAATTTAAGTAAAGAGAAAGGTGGAACCACCTTTTTCTTATAAAATCTCTGTTTTGTGTTGCGACTTGAGAGCTCCCTATACAGTCATCATTACATCTGATTGGCTGTCATATAAGCATTCTAAAAGCATATGAGAGGTTTCAGCCTTTCATTTTAATTACAAACTGCTTGTGCTTAATAAATAATATTAATACTTAGAGAAAATATAGACTGAATATTGATAGCCAAATTAATAAAAACAAAAAATCTAGTACTATATTATTAATTATTACAAACTATTTAAAATTAGCTTCTCAAATAATAATATTAGTAAGACTCATTAAGGTGTAAGTGTGTGTGTGTGCATTATATAATCTTAAAAAAGAACAAGAATCTCTAATGCATAAAACGTCTTTGGAAGAAAAGTTGTTTTATCAGAAAGAAGAAAAGATCACATTATTTTTATAGAGAAGAAGGACATCATGAAATGAGGAAAATTTTTAAAAAAAACCATAAAAGCCAACAATTGTAACACCTTTTATAAATTCCAAGTACAGTATTTTAAATAGAGACTTGAGACATACAATTAAATCTTTAAAAAATGGAACAACTTCAGGATATGATGAAATTACTAAAATATTTTAAATAAGCAGTTAATGAAATACAGAAATTATTGGCAAGTCTATATTTCAAATGATGGAATGATAAAGATACATCAGATGAATGGGAAAATGCAATAATGATACTGCTATTTTTAAAAGATGAAAAGAAACATATCTATCAGTCTTCCATCAGTTCTAAACAAAAGTTTTATCAAAATAATTGCAACTCATCTGTAGAGAACTTCGGATTCTAACTAACCAAATGAACAAGCTGTAATTAAAAATAGTTGTAGCACAATAGATTACATACAAATATTAAGAGAAGTTATAGAAAGAACTAACAAGTATAAATTGCCATTATGTTTTGGATTTGTATATTATGGAAAGGCATTTGATTCTAAAAGCATTTCTATGATGATTAAAGCTTTGGAATATCAAAATATAAAACCAGAATGCTGCAAATTCTAAAGACTATTTATTAAAATGCAACATTAGTGATTATATTCCATGAAGCAATAAAAATAATAACTTTGAGAAGGATATATGGAGGATGATCTAAAGAAATAAAAATAAATAGAGATTACACCTGGGTCTCATTTTATCCGGTAGATAGGTTCCACAGAAAACCCGCATTAAAAAAAATTGCACAAAAATAGACTTAACTTACCTTGAAAAATGGGGGATAGGTGCTGTATTTTCAGAATTTGCATAAAAGCAAAGCAACAAAGAAAAATTACTTTAAAATTCGCATTAAAAAAATAAGCAAATAAAGTATGACTAATAAAAAATTTCAAATATTTGAAAAAAATTAATACAAGACAAACTTTTTTTACTTTTTTTATTAACTACAGTATTTAATTTTACATTTTTCATACATATTTTAATCATTACCGCTAGCGTTCGTTTGTAAATTGGTAAGAAATCAGATTCGATGTGATGTATTGTGGCTTCTCCTTAAACGAAATCAAGAATCTCTCGGCAATTATGCCCAGAGAAACCTGTTAGCCACTTTATTTTTATTCATGATGTGATGTACAACTAGCGCCACTTTTAGTCTTGTGCTGTGTTAATGGTTTTCTGTTTCTATATTTAAAAAATGGGACCGCAATCAAAACAAAAAGATTATACATTATCATTAGAAAGATTATTTTCAGTTTATAAAATCTTCACTTTTTATTTTAAAAATCTAAAAGATTATTTATTTCTGTTATATATAACAAAATACGATTTAAAAGTTTAAATTTTTTGAATATTTATTGTGATATTTTTATATGTAAGTATAAATCTATTATTATTATTTACTCATTAATACCCATAGGTTATTTACATAGAAGGTAAAATTCTAAATAAGGCTTCAGGCCATATTCACATTAGCTGCTAACATAACGTTATATTTTTGAAAAAAAAAAAAGTATTTCAAGTCAAAATAAGTTATTAATAATTTAAATTTCTTGATATCTAATAAATATAGTGAAATATGAAAGATATTAAGAAGAAACATGAATCGCATAACTTCAAAATCACATTAAAATAATCCACATAAAACGAGACCCAGGTGTATATATAATTTAGATTTTGTAGAGTGATATAGTTGGTTTTTCAAATAATATCTGATAGTTTCAAAAAATATAAAATAATGAAGGAAGTGAAGTTAACAACTATAAATGCCTTTGTCAGATTATTAATGAAGATGGAAACAGAATGAATAAAATTAATCATAGAATTAATTTTGAATGGAATATTTTGGTAGAAATAACTTACTAACAAAAAAAAATATGCTTATATGCTTGATAAGAAAGTTTTTGATAAAATATATTTCATCAGTATTTACTTATAAATGAATCTTGGTTGCATGACAGAATATCAATGTAGAGACTGATCACATTACAAAATATGAAGAAATGTGAGATAGGCATAACAGAAAAACTGAAAGCAATATCAATAACATCACTGAAAGAATTAAGGTTGAAATGGAGTTGCACAGGATTTGTTATTAGAAAGTATGACAATAAATGGACAAATGAAATCTTAAACTGGACCTCATTTATAAAAGACCTAGAAAAAAAATGTGTTAGATGGGTGGATGAGATTAGAGTTTGCTGGAATGATTTGAAAAAAAGGGTACTTACGTATTAGTCCTGCAACGTAGATGGTATGCCTTTTCACATTTGCAATAAATGTCTAACCTTGTGATCCTTTCAAATAAATCCTGTGATCTCATTCAATCTCATCCAATTACGTGATAAATTTACACTTTCATTTATTGTCCAGATTTCGTTCGGACAAATTCTTCTCAAAGTGTTGATTAATTTTTTCATATTTTCTGATTAATACATTTTTTTTACAACAGTACAAAATGATGAACATTTTATCTGCTACTGAGATCAATGTGGTCGAGTACATCCACACTTTGGAAAAACAATGGTGTAACGTTCGAGGATGTAATAATAAAATAGGCCGTGGTTGGAGAAAAAATTCCATTTCTGATGGTGATCCAATTTATTTATAGCTGGGCCTGCAAATTAACATCCATAGCAAAGAAAAATATAAAATTGAAGGTCCTAATAAAATCATTGAAACTGACGAGAGCTTTTTGCACAAAAAGAAAAGAAAAACAGATGAATTCTACCAGAACAGGGAGACTGACAAGTGTTTCATCATGAGAATTCATGGTAGAACAGCAGCAATTCTGATGGATACCATCAAACAAAATGTGGAAGAAGAATCAACAATTTATTCAGACTATTGGAAAGCCTATAAAACTGCTGAATTACGAGCTGCTAGTTACCGACCATTTTTGTGTCAATCATACTGCACAACATCAAAAAATCTAGTCCATCACATTGAAGAAATAAAAGTGTAGTAATTTAAATTTTTTTTTTGTTTTTGAAAAAATACATTTACTACTTATTAACATTTTTGGTTAAGATCCTGTGCAGGTATTATATTGCACAATCACATGTAAGTCTCCATTTTGGGAAATATAAAAAAAAAATACTTTTAGTCTCCATTTTGAAACAAAATTTAATTCACTTAAAAAAATATAGAACAGACGAATTGATTGTTTCATTGTGACAATTCCTTTTATATATTATATGGTCAATACCACATGTATATATTTTAAGTGTTTTATAATTTAGTGATTGTTTTGTCCATATTTACATTTGGGAATTGCATAAAACTTTTTCAGATTTATTTTTGTGTAAAATTCATATTTTTTAGTATTGTTAAAAATGTACTTTTTCAGATTTATTTTTGTGTGACCAAAAGAAGCTAGGGTTCAGTGAAACTATATTAACTTAGAAGACTTCATCTTGTAATGGTTTGATAATTATTAAAAATAATGATGAATTATATAAACATGGATAATTTTTATGGTGAAATTAAAAGGTAAAATCAATTTAATACATAAGAGATGTTGAAAATCCAGTCAGAAACAGTATCATAAAAGATTAAAAACATGTTGCAATGAAAAAATGGCTTAATCAATTTCTATCTACTATAATGATCTAAAATACTAAATTTGTATATTATTCAATTAGTTTTCTAAGGCTACATCTATTTTAAATTCTACTCTTAAGAAAAAATACAGTACTTTTTTTTCTTGAAATCCAAATTGAAATAAAATACTTGCTTGTATATTAAATGACTAAATATTTCAGATAATGACAAGAGATTTACAATTATTGAAGTTATCATAGATTTCTTTTAACTTATAACAATTATGGTTTACTATAAAGCAATAATATCAATAGTTTTTATAAAACTATGTAATATGTTAAATAAATGCATCTACTGATAAGTTTTTCTATAGAGATGGAAAACGTTTACGAATGGCTGCTCAAGTTGATTGTTTCTAGATAGAATTTAATAAATTAACACTGCTGCACTTCGCAAGAATAATAAAGATTTATAAAATGATATATAATTAATCAATATTGGCACATAAAAACAATAATTCTCCTTATGTTTGCTTACATAATAATAATGTAATCAAGCAGCTATCTTTTATCTCATGGCACTCCTTCATCTAACAGCAATAATAAGGATATTATAATTTTCTTTTATAAAATGTGATTAAGATCTTTTTTCTAATATGTGACCAGGATCTAAAAATATAACTATTATTTTATTTTTCATCTCATAATCCGTTTACAAAGAGAAGATCACAAATCAGAATTCCTAGTTAAATAATAATTTCATTGCATTTAATGTGGCATATATTTAAATAATAGCTTTCTTTTTGCCTCTTCTAATATGTTAATTGAAAACTAATTGAAAAAACAATATCATTTTTGAGTCAGTACAATATGAGCTAATCTGAGAGAGTGAATTAAAATAACAACTATGCATATTTACTTTGAGGGGATGTGCATACAATAAAATTTCCATCAGTTTTCAAAAGGATGGAAAAATAAATAATAGACAGGGGATAACAATAGTGCCAGGAACTCATTCAAAATTATAGAAAAGAATAATTTAATGAATATTCATTAAACAGATTTTGTAATTTAAACATTCCATACTTATTTGAAACATGTGTGCATATACATACAGTATTATCAGTAATTACATACATTCTTTAAAAATGGAATTAACATAAAAAATAATGATTAGATATTTGTATAATATTTTCATTTATAAGAATCTTGATTTCAATTTTACAAATATCAAATATAAATAAAAAAAAAATTTCAAATCATAATTCAAGATTTTATAAATCCTAAGAAAATTTTATGATGCTATTTTTTTAAAAAAAATTTGTTAACATTTATCTTATATAAATTTCATACTTCAATTCAAAGTATGATCTATAGAATTAAAAACCTTCTATTATTGCTAACATTGTATGATTTATTCACATTTAGGTCAATTACAAAAACCTTCTATAATTGCTAACATTATATGATGCATATGAAATATGCAATTGGCACAGCACAACTTCAAGTTCACCATCTTCTCTTTCTTTTATTCGCAACAGTAACAGAGTAATAGCCAAAATAAAACATGAAATACCAGGGTAACAATATGTGTAGAAATACTTCAATGAATTAAAATTTAAAAGAGTAAGTTTTAATTATCAATGAAGCTTTACTCTTACTTAACAATAACATTTTCAAGTATTCACTTAGTCAAAATAAAAGCAAAGTGTACTGCATGCTACTTCAAAATTTTTAAAAAAAATATCACTATAAAAAATTGTTGTATCAGGACTGCGATTTATTAATAATTGGTGTGCTAAAATGTGAGGAATGATGGATCCAGGAAAAATAATAACATTTATTATAAAACTAATTCTGGGAACAAAAATATATAGAAATGATAAATGAAGTGACAGATAGACATTTCACTATATCATGTAAAAAATTGTCACTTTAATTATTTCATTTTCCCAAAAATGACATGCTTACCAAAATATAACTTAAATATTTAAATAAAAATATGAACAGAGGATAATTTAACAATATTTTAAATAAAATTTATAAGAAATTTTTACTGGAAAAGTTATTTTATTCTAAATAATAAAGAAAATGATTTGTAGTCTGATTACTTGCAATTGTAAGCTAATTTTTCATATCATGACCATATATGAACTCAAATTTGGTTTACATTTATATTTTTCTAGACTTAATAATGTAAATATATAATTACATATAAATGAATAACCCTGTAAGGAATTTTATATTTTGGATGATCTAAAGACAATAAAATTTGATGAGATTAATATATTCTTTTATAAACACTTTGTTTTTTGCACTAAAACAAATGCTATCAATTTTTTTTAATGTACAGCATATTTGAAAGAATTTAAGATATGGCTAAATAAACCCAAAACATACCCATATATATTATTCATATTTAGAAAAAAAGGACAAAAATAATAAACATATAATTTTTTTTGTTTTACTAATATAACAGCTTGAACCACAGTAGGTATTACAATATATATATATCACTTGATGGTATTACTTTTAAAATCATTATGTTGCCTTTCTTATATACTTTCTCCTGAACTGAATATAATCAATTTAATAGACAACTACATAATTAAATTAAAAATTTATTTCCATCAAATCGACTTTCGTTCAAAATTGAATCTTGTCAAGATGTTACAATAATTCAAAAAATGTCATGTGATTTACATATCATCAAGAATACCCTCTATTGGCCAATTCCTTTCCAATTTTTATTTAATACCCATTTTCCTCCCAACTTTATTGGACCTTGTACTAAATTCATACATTTCTCTTCATTTTATTGTATATACATTGTGCATACACTTTCCTTTCTTTATAATTTCTAAAATATTTGATCACCTCAATACTTTCTTCACATTTATACACGTTATTAAAAAAATAATATGCTAGTAAATATAAAACACTCCTTATATTAAGTTGCATATGATTGCTTGTGTATTGTAATTGATAGATTAAGAAAAGATTGCCATTTATTTTGAAGGCATCCCTATAATTTATTGGAAACATATAAACTTTAGTCACTGAGATAAATTAATAATTTTAAAAATACAGAAAAAGAAAAATAAACCCAACTTTTACATAAAATTTAATACATGAACTAATAAAACAAATATATGTTTTCTATTTATATGATTAACTATTTAATACATTAGCATATTGTTAGAAACTCAAGTTTATCAATCAAATCTTATAATCAGTTATTCTAAAATACTATATCTGGAAAACTTATGTAATAATTCTCAGTGATGAGTTACATTTAGAGAAGCAGGAATAAAAAAATACATGTAATAAACATTATTGTGAATAAGTAAAAAATTAAAATAATTTGATAGTAATAAGTGATTATATATGTGCTTTAGAATTTATTATATAGCTAGGTTTAATTTATTTATATCTGATTAAAAAGTATAATAATGAATTACATATTAATTAAATAGAATAAACCATATATTGTAAGTATATACCTGCAGGATTTACTTAACACAATAAAATTCATCCTTTTAGCAATCTTGACAATGTTTATGGCAAATTTATATTAAAAGCTGTAAAGTTTGGCTTTTTTAAATGATTTCCATTAATAATTTGTAGAAACAGATTTATCTTGCAACAGTTATAATGCATTTCTGTAATATAAATGCTATAAGCAGTATACCACATCACTCCTAAGAAAAGTATTTATTTTACATAATTATCATTCCAAATTTGATTTTTTTTATTATAAACATTTTTTCAATAAATATTAAAATATTTAGATAAAGCAATTGAAATATATAACCCTAAAATTTGCAAAAAGTGAGATTTTTAGAATAGCTTCTATCTGAAATTTATCACATAATCACCATTTCATACGCTTACACATGCTGTTAATAAGAGTGATGTGATACACTGTGGCTTCTCCTTTATCGGAGTCAGGAATCTCTCAGCCACAATGCCCAGAGAAACCTGTTAGCCACATTAACTTCCCCTTCCAATCCAGACTCTAGGTTTTTCCCATATTCTTCACTATCCTGCTCCATCCCATTTCCACACCATAATCTTTGTCAACTCTATGGCCTTTATATCTAAATCTCCCTTATCCTTCCCAAAACCCAGCAAAAAAACCAAGAACCCACTTTCTGTATAATCACTTTGTTTATATTTATTCTCCCACAACTTCATTATTTGTATTCTTTCTGCTTGCAGGCATTTACATTCAATTAACAGACGCCTAATATTTTCTATGCATTCCTTACATAACTTGCAGACTAACTCATCCATATTTTTCATTTATGTGTATATTTCCTTGTTGCTAAAGATCCCATTCGAGCCTTAACAGTAAATTATTTTCCTCGCTATTATCATAAATTAACTCGCACCCAATATTCTGTTTACTTCTATATATATTTAAACTCTTTTTACTCTCCATATTAGTTCTCTATTTCTCCAAACTCCCAGTTTTTTTATTAATGCATCTACTCTTCTATCCCATTTCTTGCCACTATAACACTCAATTCTCCTAACACAATCATCCCACCATTTGTATAAGTATACTGACATAAATTCTTTATCTAAATTTTCATCATACTGTACTACCTTCCTCACTCATCTTGTTGCCTGTCCTTTACTTATGACCCAATTAAATTCTATTTTGCCTATTCTCCTATTAACCGTAAATTGCAATGTACTGAACATTTTTCATTTTGCTTTTTCCTGAATTGCCTCCTTTGCCATCCATAACATCACACATCTAATGCATGTCTTCCTACTTCTTTTTGCACTTTTTCTAAGTAATCTAACACCCCTTTACTAACACACATTATTACCATAAGTTAATCCTGCTACTACCCCTCTCTTCTATACAATTCTAGCTACATCATATTTATTATAAAATAAACAAAAACACTACTAATTTCTTTATCTGTCCCTTTCTTTTCTTTGCTTCATTTAATTTCTTTCTCTCACACATCCAAGCAATTTCTCTGATTACTTAAGATGATTCACAAATAGTTATATCTATTCATCACAGTTAATTTTATATCCCCCAATAAAAATTCCTTCTCTCTCCCAGTATTTATCGCCATTACTTTTGATTTTTCTTCACTAAATTTAATCCCCATCTCTTTATCCATTCTTGCACGTCTTCAGCATAACTTCCATATCTTCCCTACTTTCGGTGCACATGAAAATATCCTTCAAATAAAAGACCCGATAATGTCTATACTCCCTTGCTATCTATTAATGGTATCTCTACTCCTCTTCCTAATATTTCTATTGCTCTCTCCATTTCTCTCAAATATAACAAAAACAAAATAGGTGACATAGGGCATCTGTGCCTTAGACCTACCCCATACAATCTCTTAATAAGATTCACTAAAGCTCCATTTATTCCCAAATTACTAAACTTATACATAACCTATTTCTATTTACTCTATCTATAAAAAACCACATATAACTATCTACCTGTATTCCTACTTATAACTACAAGTTGTGTAACTATAAATAAATTATCTCCTATATGCTGATCGAAAATCTCTGCATTTCTCCCACAATATTATTTTCTTCCATCCACCATATATGCAAAAACTTTAGATAACAATGACATTCATCTACCATATATGCAAAAACTTTAGATAACAATGACATTACTGCAATCGGTCTATAATTGTTTAACTTTCTATAATTCTTAACCCTTTCCTTTAAATAATAATATTACTCTTGTATTATTCCAGCCATCTGAAAATTCTTCTGTATCATCTTATTAAAACATGACAATAGGTTTTTGCCCTATTTCCAAAATTCATCACCATCTAAACTTATTGCCTTTCCACTTTTTAATTTCTTCCCTATCTCATTCAATTCATTTTCTATAAACCTAATATTCCCATTACTATATGCTTTTATGTTTGTTATCACTCTGTCCTTCACATCTAACATCTTTTCTATATCCATTACATATTTATTTAAGATTGTCTCTAATTCTTCTCTAGAGCACACTCTTTTTCTTTATTATTATTCCTCTCTCCCCTACATTCTCTTCTTTTAATATATTTCCAAAATATTTTACTCCTATCTCTTCCACTTTTATTAATATCCTATAATAATTTACTATTTAATTTCATTTTCTCACTATAATTATCTATTTTAGCCAACTTCTTTTTTTAAAATACTTTTCCCATTTAATATTAATCTCTTTTTCACTCTTTGTTTTTAATAGCACATTTATATTCTCTGCATGCTTTCCCCTCTTTTTTACATTTTTATTAATTCTCACTTTTCTATTACTTTTATTTTTCTGTAATATTCTCATCTAAAATCCTATTTGCTACTTTTTCTACTTCACCACACCAGTCCTTATATTCATCCACAACAAACTCTTTCATGATTTTTTCCACTTTTATTTTATATTCTTTTAATTAATTCTTATCATTCATTCTCCATCTAAATCTTTCACTATCCCATCTACTTTTATTACTATTTGTCATCACATTACTAACCATTTCTATTATAAAGAAATTATGGTCATTATTACATATGCTCTCTTCATTATCAAAAACTTTAATTTTCCGTACTTTATTCATTCCCTCTTTCTCTACTAATACATAATCTATTGTATGAACTATATTATTTCTAAACTTTCTAGACCATGTGTATTGTCCCTCATAAATTCCAATGTTCAAATTCACTCTCTGACAAAAATTATTCAAAAGCTGTCCATTCTTGTTACCTATATCATCAATTTCTTCAATATGCCCATTTATATCTCCTATAACCATTATTTTCTTCTTTTTTTTGAAACTCTGTATATCCTTAACTAGGCATTCACATATACTATTGTTCCATTCAATTATAGTATTATTATCTACAGTAGCTATATACATTATAACCATCATCCATTCTTGTCTTCCTAACCTTAGCTCGAACCATAAATGTTCTTGACACTTACTTTTTTGACATACCTCCTATACTGTCTCCACTTTTTCTTTTCTGTTTATACCCTGCCATACTATGTCTTCCAATATAGATTTTTCTTCTTCTCTTAGCTGTGTTCCAGTACAGTTAATACTTTAAGCTCTTCACTTTTAACTATTTTGTTAAATTCCAACCACTTTTCTGGTCTCCTACTACCTTGCATATTCAAATATCCAATTTTAACAATTTCTTCTTTCGTATCTACTCTTTTATAAATTCCTTTTAACTCTTTTTCCTCCATTATATTTGTAAGTAACTTGCTTACCATTAATTTTACAGACCCATTCTCTCTAAATCAGTTACCTTTTGTTTATTTCTTACATCCCATCCACACTTCTTCTTTTTGATAATACTGCAATTTAAAACTCTACTGCCCACCCACCCCCATACGTTTCCGAACTATAATATTCTTTATAAATCAAACTCCCTAATACTTCACTTCCTTGTTTCGCTAAGTGCAATTCAGCTTTACCAAGTAACTCCCTCTTACTAATAAAAAGACCCAACTCATCCACAAACATAACATCATTTCTCTCACATAATTTTTTTCAATCTTTCATTTATAGAACATGTCCTAAATAACATATACCTATTGTCAAATCTTGGTAATAATTCAACTATTCCTATTCTTCCTTTAATCTTGCTTAAATTACTAATCAATTCTATCTACTCATCCATTACTCTCTCTGATGGCTCTGACAAATTATTTGTCCCTACCATAACATACCCTACCATAACATACATATCTCTACTTCCTTATTTCTTTACATTATCCATGACATCCCTAATTCTAGCTCCAGGCAAACATATTCTTACATACCTGTTTCTATTTTCCCTTGCAATTGCAACTCCACATTCTCTAATTAGCAAATCTCCTATCAATACTGTATCATAGTTTACTTTCCCTACTTCATCCATAACATTCTCTTTCATCTTCTGAATTTTCTTATTTACTTATTCCTTATAATTTCTATTCATTAATTGCTTAATCTGCTCACACTTCGCCTCTAACAATTTTAATTTTGCTTCTGAAAAATCCTTTGCCTCTTCCTCTATCTTACTTATTTTTTTGGCTAACCATCTCCATTGCACTACTTATTTTGTCATCCATATCCTTTATCATTCCACTAAACACAAACTCTATTTTATCTTCCTCAATTACATTTTGCTCCTTTTTCCTGACCTTCTCTTTAAACTAACTTCACTTAAAAACCATTTCTTCATCTCTTTTATCACATTTACACATGATCTACATCCTAGTCTTATTTAAGCATTTCAAATGATAAACCTCATCACATATTGTACACTCTACCATAGCATGCCTAATTCCTTTCTGACTATTATATATACATTGTGGGATACAAATGCAATCCATATTCCTTATTTTTCAAGTTCCCTACTTTATATTTAACTTTATGTTTTCTCTACTAATCTACAAACTCCTTTATACAAAAGGAGAAAAACAAGCCTTTCTTTCAATGGCAATTGATAAACATGGGTTTCCCAACCTTAGGCCTCTTCATTCTCAAATAAAACATTCTCTTTCTTAAATTAAAAAATTATTTAGTAGCAAATTTACTAAAAACCAACTAATCTTATATACAACTTACTTATAAAGCCTACTTACAGTAACACCCACACATCAAAAAATATTTTTTATTTCTACATTTAAAATGGTGTAATGAAATACTTTCCAAATCCAATTAAATCTATCTCTCTTGACCCCAATTTTTTCTCCACCTCCACATAGTAAGCAAACAATTTCTGTAGCAATGCAATTCTCTGGATAATATACCAAATTTCATACAACAGTGCCACCAAGTGCAAGCATTTGTAATCAATAGATACAGGAAGTTTGGGCATAAAATCTCTATCTAGTCCCTATTCAGATTATTTTCCCGCTTGTGGATTTTGTCAGTGAGGAACCTTGGATTTGAGAGCACTGCACTGAGATCTTAGGATCTAATGCAACCCTCCAGCAGCCATATTTTACCTATTTGGTTAACCATAAAGCTAGGAGCTTAAGATGAAAACACCATAAATGTTTCCAGCCCAATCTCATTTGCATGTATAGTCATATAGATGAATAGTCAGTTCAGCATCTATATATTTTGATGTCTTGGTTTTTCAAAAACTATAGTCACTATTATCCTATGGGCAGGATCGGTATAAAACCATCAAAATATCACATGAACACCATTTCATGCACTTACATATGCTATTTTGATGATTTTATACTTAACCTGACCATAGGATAATGGTGACTATGGTTTTTAAAAAACCAAAGACATTAACATGTATAGATGCTGAACTGAGTTCAGATCTATGTGACCATGCAAGCAAATGAGCTTGGGTTGAAAACATTATGATGTTTTCATCTTTGGTTCCTAACTTTGTAGTTGCAAATAGGTAAAAGATGGCTGCTGGAGGATTGCATTAGATCCTAAGATTTAGGTGCAATGCTCTCAAATCCAAGGCTCTTCACTGATAAAAACCACAAGCTAGAAACTAGTGTGGTGATGTTGGATGAGTATGCACTAGATAGGGATTTTATGCACAAACTTTCAAGCATCTGTTGATTATGAAGGCTCATGATGGCAATACTGTATGGAGTTTGCTACTCTTATCTGAAATCAGTTGATTGTTTTCTTTCAATCAGTTATTATAATGAAATAAATTTGCTTTTTATTATTATAAGAATTAGTTGAAGTAATATATTTGTCTAAAAAATAAGAGAAAAATAGAGATAATTTACAAAAGACCAAGAAAATTTACTTCCATTTAGACTAGAAGCAATATGAGACACTGCTAAACTCGAAAAAGAAGAGCAAACATACCTAGAAAGATACCGAGACAGACAGCTGTGGAATTAATATATATTTGTGTGTGTGTGTGTGCGTGTAAAATTAAGGCATTTGAAAATATAGTGGTATCACATACTGGTTATAGGGATTGTGGATTAATATTGATTTTTCTGAGAATGTTTTAATTATATTAATTATTTATCTATAGTTTGGTTGGCTTTTCTAAATTTCTTTCTATAGTTATGTTTCAGAGGCAAGCAAGCAACTAATTCAGAAGTGTTTTCTTTCTATTCACTCATCTTGTAATATCTTTGGCTAACAAAATTATCTGTTCTGCCATTCATCTTTATTACCTTTTATTACAAAGATTTAACTCCTCAGATATTAACATACAAGTCAACTATTGACATACTCTCTAAATAACACTTAGTTCAGCTTATATCAATTTAGAGAAATGTTATTACAATATCATATTGGTCTTAGTGGGATTTCTGTATATTGAGGTGAACATTTTAAATCTCTTAATTGATTTCATAGATAAACAACAACTTTAATTATACAAATATAAATTGGAAAACACAAATTTTAATCAATTTATATGAAAGATAAAGAAAATTATTTGAAAACACTTTTATAAAGATAGCACAACTCATATAAAGATGCGTGCTCAATATGTGATGAGATCTGTCTGGTATATAACCACTTCAAGAAAAGAAATACACTTGGGTCTCGTTTTATGTGGATTTTTTTAATGCGATTTTGAAGTTATGTGGTTCATGTTTCTTCTTAATATCTTTTTATGTGGGTTTTCTTTTATACGATAAAGAAGTTCATATTTCACTATATTTATTAGATATTAAGAAATTTAAATTATTAATAACTTATTTTGACTTGAAATACTATTTTTTTTTTCAAAATATAATGTTACATTAGCAGCTAACATAAATATGGCCTGAAGCTATTTAGAATCTTAGCTTTTACATAAATAACCTACTTATACATGTGAGTAAATAATAATAATATATTTATACTTATGAGTATAAAAATATCACAATAAATATTCAAAAATTTTAAACTTTTAAAACATATTTTGTTAGATATAACAGACATAAATATTCTTTTAGATTTTTAAAAATAATCAGAAATAATGAAGACTTTGTAAACTGAAAATAATCTTTCTAATGATAATGTATAATCTTTTTGTTTTGATTGCGATCTCATTTTTTTAATATAGAAACAAAATATGAACATTTAAACTTTATTTCAGTAGTAAACAAAAATATCTATCAAATGAAGGCAAATTTATTATTTTCTGATAAGTAATAATCATTTAATCATAAATTTTACTTTGATGTGTGAGACAAAGAAAAATGTCAGAAAATGCTGAAATCTGAGTTTGCTACAATGAACAACCTCTTAAATTCCAATGAGAGCTAAATAGTTATATGACTGGATATCGCGAGCTTTATAAACAATTAGTAAAAACATCGTCTCAGGGTTTAATCACCAATTACATTGTTGACAGAAAACCATTAACACAGCACAAGACTAGAAGTGGAGCTAGTTGTACTTCCTCTCATGACAAATCTGATTTCTTACCAGTTCACAAATAAACTGCATATTGGCAAATAGTGATAATGATTAAAATATATATGAAAAAATGTAAAATTAAATACTTAATAAAAAAAGTTTGTCTTGTATCAATTTTTTTCAAATATTTAAAATTTTTTATTAGTCATACTTTTTTTCCTTATTTTTTTTTATGTGAATTTTAAAGTAATTTTTCCTTGTTGCTTTGCTTTCATGCAATTTCTGAAAATTACAGAACGTATCCCCCATTTTTCAAGGTAAGTTAAGTCTATTTTTGTGCAATTTTTTTTAATGCGGATTTTCTGCAGAACATATCTACTACATAAAATGAGACCCAAGTATATAGAATTTTTTTAAATCAAGTTTTATTACACCATTTTCTAGCCAGGAATTACAACTCCTCTTTACATAGATGATCAATTTCAAATTTTATTAATTGACTGCAGTGAGTTTCTTTTTTCATAATTCCCCAACCTTCGATATTTGGTCATTTTTATATTATTTATATGGAATTGTATTTCTACTATCCTTCATGTTAATAATTATGGTTCTGTATAGTCTATTCTTATCATGAGTTTTACAAATACAATTATTCTGCTCATTTTCTGGATAGTAGTGTTTTAAATTTCAAGCATTGTAAAGTCTCTTAACTTTTTCTTCATTCTTGATCATAAATATATTATTTTCTTCTTTTTTTTTTATTGAACTTCATAAGTCCGTCATATATGGAAAATTTTCTTGACAGGTATATTGTCTTAGTTAGCTTTTAACAATAATAAAGTCCTCTACATGAAACTCATGTATGACTTTTTTTTCCCCTTTGCACATGAAATTTATCGATTTGGTTTAAATTTGGTTTTGTGTTTTTCTGTGATCATTGATCATGTTAATTTCTTATGCAATTAAAATAAGGTTCTTCAGTTAATAAGAGACTATGTTTTCTACTATGCCGTTGATAAGAGCAACATCCAATGGTAAAGTTTCAATTAATGTAATTTATCAGCTGAATGAATCTGTTTTACCCAATCTTAGTGATGGTCACTGACATGTGTTCTAAATAGTTATTAAGTTCGTGCATCACAAATTCAAAAGGAATGAGATTCTGATAACAATGTTTTTCCATGATTTGACAAAATAATCTCAGATATGCTAACATCTGAAATTAATGAATCCAATACTTGAATAGGGTTCTTTGCATATAAATAAGTTTCACACCACATATTTTGAGAACATGGCATATATGACCATGAGAATTTATATCTGATAAATGGGGGTTATAGTCTATCAACATCATTGGCCAATCACACATGGCCTAATAGATCTTATTAGCATGGACTCGTATATAATTTATTTGTAAATTTAATTTTGAGACAAATTTCACTTTATGCTGTATAAAGAAATGGTGATAGGAATATGTCAGTCCAATAAAATAAATGGTACATTATATGTTCCATGTTTCTAGAGCTATAGTGTTCATGTAGCAAAGCACATATTAAAAAAATCTACTTTACAAATTGACAGTTATTAATCCTCTCTACATTTTTTTGATTATTGATGTTATACATCAAAATTTTATTTTTTAATTAATAATGAGGGATTGGATCAAATTTATAATGACTATGAGGCAATTTATATTTTTAAAAATAACATTATGAATCTATGCTGCTTTTCATATTCTTGTAACTGAATTACTCTACTTAGATTAATTTTCACAGTACTATCAACAGCCCAAGTTAATAGTTGCAATGTGCATGTTATCCATTTTTAAATGCTGTTGAGTAATTTCCACAGATGACTTAAGAGGTCAGTTTCGACATTATCTTTTTCTTGTACAATGATAGTAATGCTTCTTTTTTTTCCCTGTATAACATTGTTTTCTGAAATGTTAGTGAGACAATATTGGTTCACTCTCATGGTCAATAATACCATCATTTTTGAATCAAGTGGAAAATGATGGAACTTCTGTAAAACCCATGAAAGCACAAGAAATTCTTTTTCAGTGCTGTTATGTAATTTCCTTTAGAATCCTGCTTATAAAATATAACATTTTAAGTGTCTTCCCCGAAGATAAGTGAAATAATATTGTGCCCAGTTCAAACTCACTACTGTTACTGCAGCAAAACTTAATTAAAATCAGAATAAAAAATGATGATTGTTTGAAAATTCATTTCTCACCATTTGAAATTCTTTTTCTTGGTAAGAGATTTACCTTCATCAAGATATCTTTTTTAAAAAAAATAAAATTGTCACATTTTTGATCTCTCTTGTGAAATCAATATAGAACTTGTGGAGAAATTACACAAGTCTAAAAATGAACATAATTGTTTCCTATTTGTGGAAGGGTTAAGATTCAATTCCATGATTTATGACTATGTGCATAAGCAATACAACTTACCTCACAGATAAAATTACCTTTTTTTAAAAATATTTACTTAAATATTTTTCCTTGAGGGACAAATGTAATGGAATGGCACTCTAATAAATGTAAAAATAGCCTTATTACATTGCATAGGAAGTTGGCAATTTATACAGAAAGTTAAATTGCTATATTTAAACAGAATACATCATCTAGTACATATTAGTATGTGTGTGGGTAAATTGGTAATTGCTAGACAGATTATTCAAGAAAAAATACATTTATTTTGAAGACGTCACTCCTTATACTTAAAAGCATTTTATTTGCCTCTAACCCAAAACTCAGTGAAAAAGATATGGGGTTAATTACAGAGGCAAATTAATAATTTTAAAAATATCAAAAACTAATAAAAGTAAACTCTTACTTTTTAAAAAAATCCAAATTTAATAAATAAACTAATAACATAAAGATATGAGTTTTCTATTTATATGATTTATGTTTACAGTAGTCAATCTAAAGAAATACATGTTTATCATAGATAATTTAAATAAAAAACTAAAACAATTTGATAATTACAATTTTAAATAGTACTAACTTTAATTTCTTTTAATTAGTAAAGTAAAAATAATCAAACTTTTAAATATGATACTGGCAGGATTTCAGTAATAATAAAATTCATCCTTTCAGCAATCTTGACAATGTCTGTAGCAAATGATGCCTATAGATTGATTTAATATTGATTTCCCAAAAGTGTTTTAAATATAGTTATTTACTTATAGTTTAGTATATTTTCCATCTGATTGGCCATCTGAGAAGCAACAGTATGCGCATGTGAGAGACTAGCAACCTTTCAATTTATTACTAATTTAACAACAATGTGTGATTTATACAAAAATATTATTTACATACGTTGCTGATAACTTATATTAACATCTAGAAAATTACGGTGTAGTAAATCTAAGATTTCGCACTGTACTATCGTTAATTAAGACTCAGTGAGTAATATGGATATATTTATAGCTTCACACTTTCAAGCTAAGATGCTTAAGATTGGCTTATATATATAAAAAGTTAAGTAAAGAGAAGGATGGGACCATCCTTTTCTTATCAAAAACTCTGTCATGTGTTGAGGCTTGATCGCTCTTCAGATTGCTGTCTTAACATCTGATTGGCCGTCTGAGAAGCAATAGTAGATGCATATGAGAGAATGGCAACCTTTCAATTTATTACTAAATATATTTATGTAATTTCAGCTATCAGTGGAGAGAAGTAGTTATATGTAAAATGGACTGAGCTTGGAAAAGATAGGCTGAGCTTTGAAAATAGGCAAATAGTTGATTCAAAATTGTTTTCTTTCTATCAACATAATTTACAATGTCCTTTTCTAACAGAGTTATCTGTTCTGCAATTCAGAAATTCCAATATCTTTCATTACTGACATTTAATTCTTGATATAGTAATATACAATTCAACTATTGTCACTCTATATAACAATCTGTTCAACTTACATAAATATCAAGAATTGTTACTACAATGTTTTATTTAGGATTTACTCCTATTGATGTAAACATTTTAAAATCATTTAATTAGTTTGATTAAAAAAATTTTTTTAATTATGAATATAAATTGGAAAACACAAATTTTAATTAATTTATATAAAAGAAAATACAAATGAGATTTTTTTTAAAACATACATGATTTATTTTTTATTAAATCAAAAAAAAAAAAATTAATTAATTCAAAGAAATTATCTGAAGATAATTTTAAAGATAGTCCAACTCATGTATGTATAAACACACTATTAATTTTAACTAATATAGAAAATCATATAATATTACAAGGCCAGCCAAAAAAAAAAAAAAATGTTACTAAAATTCTTCCACACCCATGGTTTCATCTACTAACAAATAGATGTTTTCAAGTGAAATTCAACAAGATCCATACAATATACATGTACAAAACAAAATAGCCTTCCCATCATTTACTTCAAAAACCAACTTCCTTTAATTTCAAAGAATGTCTCCATGAGATTAATAGCCTCAAATTTAAAAAAAATTATCATCAGAATTTCTTTTATTCTTTTTATTTCACTTTTTTTTCATAAAAGATATTCTTTGTATAGTCAAATAATATTTTATGATATTAGTTCACGAATATACAAAGTTGAGTTATGATATCTATATTTAACTCTACTTTTATGAACTTTAACTCTTTCATTAAGATTTAATTTATTTTGATCTATATAAATTGTATGATTACTGTACTGTGAAGAATCTTACAAATTATACCAGGAATAAATTTGCTACCAACTGACTGTTTTAAACTATTTAGTAATGAATTTAAATCAAAGCCTTTCTTCAAGGCTAGTTTCATACCACCCATTGAAAAACTATTTTTATAAATCAATTTATAACCTAATGACTTAAATGATAAAGAAATAAATTATTTATTCTCACTAACAATTAAATCTTTATTATTAGTAGGCTTATAGATATTTTTATTAAATATATTTCTAATAAATTCATGATTATAACCTAAATCAATATAAATACAATTTATTATTATATTGAATTTCTGTTATAGGTTTAATAATTTTGAAAATAAGTTATATTCAGAAAATATTAAGCCTATACCAAAAATTCAATATAATAATAAAAATTCATAAGAAACTTTATTGAATTTTTGTTGTAGGAATAGAAGGCTTAATAATTTTAAAAATAATATTTATATTCAAAGAAGTCAATTTGCTTCTGACTATATTGATTTAGGTTATAATCATGAATTTATTAGAAATATATTTTATAAAAATATCTATGTCTATTAATAATAAAGATTTGATTGTTATGAGAATAAAGAGTTTATTTCTTTACTATTTAAGTCATCAGTTTATAAATTGATTTATACAGTTTTTGAATGGCTGGTATGAAAGTGGCCTGGAACAAAAGCCTTGATTTAAACTCACTACCAAATAGTTCAAACCATTCAATTGATAGCAAATCTATTCTTGGTGTAATTTATGATTCCTTGCAGTTGTTGTAAAGTAAATTAAGTCTTAATGAAAGAGCTAAAGTTCATAGTAGAGTTAAAATAGATATCATAACTCATCTTTGTATATTCATGAACTAAATATATAACATAAAATATTATTTGACAATGCAGAGGTTATCTTTTATGAAAGAAGTAAAATAAAAAGAAAAGTAAAAGAAACTCTGATGATAAATTTTCTTGAATCTAAAATCATCAATCTCATGAAGACATCCTTTGATGTTAAAGGAAGTTGGTTTATGAAGTGAATTATGGGAAAACTTTTGTTTTGTATATATATATGTTGTATTATCTTGTTAAATTTCATTTGTTAATAAATGAAACCATGGTTGTGGAAGAATTTTAGTAAAAAAAAAATGTTTTTGCTAGTATTGTAATGCTATATTTTTTATTATATATGTCTGTTCACTAGGTGATGAAACTTAATGTATATATTTTTTTAAATACAATTCAATTACATCAATTGGCAATATATAAATTTGCATGGTAAAACAAGGTGCATTATCTGATTTATAAATCATATGTAATATGTTAAATGCAATAAAGTATTTTACAATAATAATATAATTATTTTCACTAAATTGATTATATATAAAGCTACATGATAGCAAATTAAATACATGAAAGTGAGAAAGAACTACCATTACAACATAAAAATTGGGGGGAAAAAATCTTTAAGAATGCTCTATAAGATTTTGAAAATACAATTGTAAGACTATGTTTTTTAATGTACTGCATCCATTGATATTATTTCTCATAAAGATATGCCATTGATGGATTAGACATGAGAAGTAAATGAATGATAAAAGATTATCTATAAAAAAAAGATGGTTTTCATAGGAAAAGTAAATCCTAATTATATTAAAAAGATTATGTCAAAGACATTAATTATAAAGATGTGTAGTTATTAATAACTTTCACTGGAAATAGAGTTATAATTAAGCAAGGTGTTAAAAGTCTCTACAAAAAAAAGTTTACTGTAGAAACAAATAAACAAACTAAAAAGGCAGCATATAATATTAAGAATATGTTTATGGTTCATGTACTGAATTATGTTAACTTTTTATTATTATTATTATTATTTTTTGTATTAGACTAATATCAGAATGACAGTTAATAATGACTTCTAACTTTTTTTAAAAAATTTCTTTATATAACCAAAGGAAGGAGATCAATTGATCTGTTTCATGAATTTTTAAAATTTTTTCATTGAAAGTCTAATTGTTTCTTTAGTAGGAGACAAAAAAAAAGGTAAAATCTAAAAAACTGAATTTTATTCAGAAATTTTAACATCAATTATTTTTGCAAAATAAAATAAATATATAAAATATATGGAACTACTAAAATTTTAAGGAAACTTTTTCTTATAAAAATAATCCCTTAGACATTTAATAAAACTCCTTTACTGAAAAGATGACAATCAGATACACAGTTTATTTTTCTCTTTATTTTTCTTTTATTCTCTCTCATGACTGACTGAAAGAGCAAAATAAAATTTTAAAATGACTTAAAACTGGCATTTATTGTTTTACTATGAATATTAAAGAAGTTTGAAAATATTACAGAAACACAGTAAAAATAGAAATGAACTAATGAAATTCTGGAATTAAACCCTAAAAACCCTTCTCAGAAAAGATCTAAATTGAAATGGTATTGACAAAGAAAAACTAAAAGACACTTATCCTACAGTTGGTTAATAATAATAATAATAATAAAAAAGAATGGTATACAAATTTTAAAAACGAAGTTAATAGCAATGTTAATTCTACTAGATGACCAATTTCTAGTTAAAATAATGGACAATTTTCCTGAAGCTTTGTGATAATGGTGTTTTAGTTGTCCAACATATAAATATTACTAATGGACAATTTTCTCTCTCTCTCTTTTAATTTTATTAACATCACTTTAAAGAATAATTTTTCTAAGTTAAGATTAAATATACTATATATTGATGGTGGATGAAAATAAGTGACTACGTGGGACATATTGAAATATTTATCTGAATAACAACTTAGGGCCAAATATAAAATCCAAATCTTAGATGTAAAATAAAATGTACTATATATTGATGGCGGATGAAAACAAGTATCCAAGTTGAACACACTGAAATACTATCTGAATAACGACTTGGGGCTAATATAATATCCAAATCTTTGAATATATATATATTTCTAAATGAAAAAGATTGGAATAAATTGTGCTAAGCTGATAGCAAAATAACACATATAACAATAAAGTGTATTACTAATTTAATCTTAATATCTTAATTCTTGATTTCTAAACTTATTCTGTAAAAAACTTATATATGTACACATTCATATAAAAGTAACCTTAATAGAAGTAATTAATTATAATATAGGAGCGCTAAAGGAAGGTCACGTGATAAATGACTTGCTTTAGTGATTATTAAGTAATTAATTAATAATCCTAAATAAATAAAATCTTTATAAAAATGAACAAATAAAAACAAGAAAATATACTGACAAACTATTCCAGTTTTTTCTTTTTTTAAAAAAAAAAGAGAGTTTTAATATATATCTATATACAAACAATAAATATCCATACAAATTAACAAATCTCACACAAACAATAAATATCCATACAAATTAACAAATCTCACACAAACAATAAATATCCATACAAATTAACAAATCTAAGTACTGAAAAATATTCAATAGCATATTAGATTTACTCACGTGCAGAAAAAAGTGAGATTGAATTTTAGGGGGGAAATAATTTAAATTTATTATTTCTTATGAATTTATTTAAATATAATAGTAATAAGAGAGTATTTCCTATTAAAATAATTCTTAAATACTTACCCATCTTTTAAAAATTCATTACTAATATTCTTAATATTAAATCTCATTTTACTATGATTGTTTCCAAGTTTACTTTATCGCTACTACAAAATATTTACTCATTGTCACAAAAAGGAACTTCCGGTTGAAACAATTTCCTTCTTGTTATTTTCCTTTTATCAATGAATATGCGAAAAGAAGGTGGTGTTATTATGTTATTAATATTTTCCTGTTAATTTACAATCATTATTTACTATTTTTAACCTTATTTAGAATTTTTAATTATCCTAGATTTTATTAATATAATAAGAAAAAGACTACAGACTAAAAAATAATTAATTAGCAATATATATTTCAGTATCAAAATCATACACTCCCACACATTTATACTTACATTAGTTAAACATTTATTTTATTTCGAAATAATTATAAATAATATGTTATATATAACCAATCAGATTTCACATTATTCCTGTTTTAAAATTATAAATAATATGAAACAATTTTATATAAAAAAAAATTTCAGATTATACTCTTGTGTGTGTGTGTGTGTATATATATATATATTTCAAGTAAATCTGTTTTAAAACTAAAGTGATTGTAATTAAAGGGAAATAAAATAATAATAAACTTTCTGCTTCATATTTATATATTAAAATGTTTGTTTCAAGTATACTGCTCAATTCTATCAACAGATTTCACATTTGTCACACAGTGGAATGATTTTCAATTATGGAAAATATCTCTCAATAATCAATTTTCAGACGTTGACTGAGAGTACTTCGGCTGTCTTACTAGACATGATATCGTCCCAAATACAAATCTTGTTTCCAATACAAATAAAATAACTAATAAATTAATGATAGTTATTAATCTTGGTAATGTTTTTGATATAAGCAATTTTTTGTAAACACTTCTTTAGAGTGCTTTCTTTCATTATCTTTCTCTTTACTTAGATTGATATAAATTTCACTTGTAAGAATCTTATGTATCATTAACTAGACAATGAAGTATATTTATGTATACATATTCCGATGCCTAAATTATGCCTTCAATAATTCTGGCTAACAATACTCAAGTTTGAGTTGCTGCCAATGAATAATAATGTTTCTGATATTTATAAAATAGATTATTCAAATCAAAAATTGATTCATCAATTCATTTCAAATATAAGTTAGCAATGGTTTTTTCCAGATGGTTTTTTCCAATTTAACGTAGATTAGGATTTATCTCTTGAATTTTACCAGAGCCTTCAGATTTTACATCTAACTTTTATGCAGATCATACCAATTTTTAACAGTTATCAAATAAAATTATGAATATGCTAATCACTAGTTGCTGTAATTGGAAGTAGTACTTTGAAAAATATGAAAAGTAGAATAATTGTCCAACAAAATGAGATTACATAGTTAAGAATAAAAAAGTACATGTTTACACATCTATAAATAATATTATTAATATACATTTCAATGTACTTTAAGCGTCTACCCATATTATTATTGCATAATTCATGCGCGTATACGATCTCTCCCGCAGCTTCAAGTAAGTATATTTATGAGCATGGTTTAAATTCCATCTCAAGCACCAATCTTACACTTTGATAAGAATTATACTCACTGAAAACATAAATAAGGGTTCTGTACATATATATATCTAGGATAGCGTGTCCAGACTAGCTCTATCTCTCAAGATCTGGGGAACATGGTCTAATGAGAGAACAAAGCAAAGACAATTCCCGATTACGACACATATATCTACGTATACTACACTATAATTTACCTGTTTATAAATCTATTACTCTAGCCCAGAAGTTATAACAAAATTAAGTTATATGCTACTACACTAGTTACCATTAAATTCTAAGTTTTATACACGCATATACATATCTTAATATTCATGCGCACAACCCATTTATTCCGATACACACTTATATGATTCATATATATATATATCAACGAAAGAGTGTAATTACACATCAGAGTTGTTTGTTTAATGTTTTTTATTTTTATTTAAACAAAGATTTATTACGGTATTTAATATAGAAGTAACAAAGGTCCCTTTATTGCTACGCATCTATTGAACATACCTATATAGAGAAAATGTCAAATTACCTTAATTACGCTCGAATGTCCACGTGGTCATAGCTAACAGTCCGCACATTTATAATCCTAACGAAATACTAGCCTTATCGGTATTTGTTGATCCTAAAGATGGTAAACAGTCTGGAATGTGATACGTCAAATGGTCTCTAGAGTTAAAGTAGATGATCTCGCTTGCTTAAGAGGTCCTAGCTGCACGTGCTTCGTCGCCATTACTCTTGATAATTTTTTTAAGAGGGAATCTTCATAAATCCGATTCAGGTGAGTCCTACAATAATGATCCACTGGGCAAGTCCAACGAAACTCACACTATTATAATTACCCCAACATTTCAATGGGAAATATTACTAAACTTCTTTATCAATTACATGTTAATGATCTCTAAAGTCCGCGCTCCTTTTCTTCTCTTTCCTTCCCAATAACACACTACTCCCTTTTTTTCTTTTCTTTGTCCTCAATAAAAAAAAAGTTCTTTTCTTTTACACCTTTTAACTTCGCATTTTCTCTTATCGATTCATACGCCACTGACCGGATCTTCTATTGTTTCAAAATACCAACTCAACCAGTTCTAAGAATTCTGACAGACAGAATCGTTTAAGTGAAACTGCCCGCAGCAACCACTTCATTCTATTTCTGTAGCTCTATATGTTCAACGCATTAATCAAGAAACACATACCATCACCCATATTATTAAAAATATAAAATTTAAACATTAGCGACAACAAAATATATATGTATAACAAATAACAAATTTATACAACTCCGTATATAATTATCTCTCGTCAATCTCACATATAACCGTTAATACTTATACACACCTTATAATAACACACATACAACTATATATATATACAGACCTACAGTCCAGCCTTTAACAGATTATGTATTACTTTCACACTCTTTGTAACAGGGTTCGAATGACTATTTATATATATCTATTCGCATATACAGTCACTCCATATCAACACTCACAATTAACACTCTATATTGCATTATCTCTTGTTATTCTAACACCGTCTGTTACACTACATTGCTTAATTATTCATCCCTTTTTGTTTTTAAATACTTTAAAATTATAATAAAAGCAAATAGAACACATAAAACAAAATAAAAATCTAAATACTGTAAGCTCTCATTTATCATAATGATTAATTAATTCCAGAAATAGGTTATGATAAATGAAACTATAATTAATAAATATACTTCAAAAAAACAATCACTTAAATCTATTTTGAAAGAGTACATTAAAGTGAGATTCATATGATATTTTTGTTCACAGAAATGTTTAAAAATATTTAATTGGAATAACAGTTAAATAAAGATTTGATTATCATTTTCACCCATTAACAGTTTATTATAACATGAAGATCTTTCTGAGCTTAATCACATTTCAATTTTCCATAATTTGTCTTCTTCACATCACACTAGCAAACTTCCTCATCTCATTCATCATCCATCACTCGTAAGCTTTTTTTAGGACTTATATTCTCTTTGACCCCAATTTAAAATTCCAAATATCCATATATATCATTTCTTCTAATAACATATCCAGCCCAGCTCTACTTCGGCCTCTTAAATCATTCTTTGATATCAGGAATATTTGTTTATTCCCTAACCTTATGTACTTTGCTTTCAACTTCTTAATCTCAAAATACATCTTTCCAATATTTGCTCTGTGTCAGCAGTCTTTATCTTGCTCTTTTCTGAAATATTCAACTCTGAAGTTCATAAAAAGAAATTAGTAAACACATTTAAGACATATGTTTTTAAGCATATAAATATTTTTTCTTTTAACATTAAATTATTTTTAACAAAAGTACCATATCCCAGTATGATTTTATTTGTTATGTTTCCATCTATATTAATAATATGATCAAGATATTTATAGTCGTTAACTTCTAATTCAATGTTTTCCAAACTATTTTCTGCAGAATACCAGTGTATTAAATCAAAATGTATGTCAGCTTTTTCAGTTGAAGAGATATTATTTATTGAATACAACATTGTATTATTTTGCTTAAATATGTAAGTTTATTCCTTATAATATGTTTTTTATTAGCACTTTTGATTGTTTGATTACAATAGATTTGAATTGACTTGCGTAAATTCTATGAGAACATTTATTATTATTATTACAATTTTTCTTTTACAATAATTATAAATTAGTTCTTATTATAATGAATTTGTAATTCAATGATCCAAAAACATTGAAGTCATTAAGAATGTACTTTTACTATATATACAATAATTTAATTTACTTTTTTCATGTGTTTTATTTTACATAATTAACATGTGAAAATGTTTGCTTGGTTTTCTTAATTCTTATATTCACTTGCTTAATTTATTTATTATTAATATCTATCTATCTTATAAAACAACCAAAGTGTTCCATTAAAATTTCAGGATTTTTGAAGTATTCTAGTCATAAGAAAAGTTTGAGAAATGCTGTTTATTACTATCAATTTTTATTTTCTCCTTTTCTGAAAAGCCATTGAACATTACTTCAATCTTCTTACTACAATCCAGCTATCATTTCAAAGCTGCCCTGTGCAGTTTTATGCAGTAAGTAGAGAAACTGATTTGGGATTGGGAGATCCCAAAATCAATTCTGGTGCTCACAGGTCTGGCACTAAAGCCATATATTTTTTTGCACCGTGTGTTGTGGTGCAGTGGACAAAGAATCTGACTTGGGATCAGATGATCCCAGGATCAATTCTGGCACTTGCAGTCCTGGTACTCAAACTTCTTTGTAAACTTCTGAACAATAAAGCCCTATGCCTTTCTTTTTATTTCAAAACTCTTGTAAAATTTCTTGAAACACTGAAGCATTGTTAGTAAACACAACCACATTATCTACAAAATCTATATGACTTATAAAAAGTTTCCTTCAAAAAACAAAACAACAACTGTTGCCCTTTCTGGAGAACGAATAATCTTTACGTGGAAATAACAAAATGAAAGAAAGAAATCGTTGCTTTTTTGAAAGGAAAACGTCCCTGAAGAATGTGGAAACAAAAGTCCCTTTGTCTTCCTACGCGTTGGTTTCAGGCACAATCGGGGTTGCCGGTTCGAACACAGGTCTGCTTTCTGTTCCAGAAATATTGAAAAGTTCGCTTCTTCTTTGCCTCAAGTATACAAGTGTTGGCGCTGTTGTGAACAGTGCCTTTTCCCCATGATGGTTGCTCGCTGTGGACGGGTAGTCTGGGGTGTTTGAGATGGGTCTGTTCTATCCTTTGAATTATTAATGAGCGTAGATAGGGGGAGGACACCTAATTCCCATTAGAGTCTTTATTTCTGTTGTGATACTTTGGGAAATAGGGAGGATTTGGGCTTCCTATTTTGTGGTTAGATTAGTTTACTGTGAAATTGCTTAATTTTCTTTGCAATTGTCGGCGAACCGCAAGCAAATCTTTAATAAATTGGATGTGGTCTTTCTATCGGCTCAAATTTACATAAATTTTGATTTCAAAAAAAGTTGGCCCTGGAATTTAGGCAGAGGTGACATGGATTTCGGGTGAGTAAAGCCTCGGATCCAAGGGGTTTACTTCATACTATAATGCAGATCTCTGTTTTCTCTATGGCCACAAATCAGATATTTAGCTTCTGCCCTCGTTCTCCCAAGTGGTGTTTATGATCAATTTAGATTGAGTTGTAATTCATTTTGAAATTGACAATTACATTTTTTGGGCGCCAAAATACTGTCACAACCGAAATTAATCCAGCAAGTTAGGGGTGTTTAACAATGGATGTTTTCAAAAAAGTTTAAGAAGATGCGGATATTATTCCACTAGGGAAGACCCATAGGCCAACCTTCTTTCATATCATACCAACCCTCAAAAGTTGTAAAGATGTTATTGTCCAACCAGTGAGGAAGGATAAAATGAAGTTTTGCCTCATTTGGGCAATGCTTATTTATTAATTCTTTGTGGATGTTTCAATTGCCTTTCCTATTACGATCCATATATTCGCCGCCGGCGCCAAATTCGATCATTAATATATCCTTGTTCTTCTAACAAATTCAAATGAAGATTTGTGGGAAGCACCAAAACCCACAAGTCAACTAACCACTGATTTACCAGCTTCGTTTGAAATAGGCCCTCCAAAATCAACATAAGTCTTAAAGGTTCTTGGGGTTTATGTAGCTTAGAATTAGCAAACATTCTAGGGGCCTGGTAGCAAAGGATAAATCCTATAATATTCTGCCTCGATATGCTTTATCTTTGTGAGCTCTAAGAATTGTGGAAATGAATTTCTCCCTATTCAGCTAGTTGTTAAAATTTTCAACTAAATTGAATTTTACTACGATTTCAGTGGTCATTTTTCTTTATAATCTTTATAATCTAAGAGCACAAATCTGTTGCCCTTATCTTCTTTAAACATATAATGTTGTTGTTTTTTAAAAATTGTTTAGTTTTTCAATATTGTTGTTCCAATTGTCAGATCTCGCATATATTTGTTTATGTCGTATAGATTTAGAATATTAGCGATAATGTTGTCTCTCTGAGGGTTGTTTAGAAGTCTAGACTCCGTCTGCAATTAACTCCAGTTTTGGGCGTTTCATTGTCCTCCAACAAATTTAGGACCCAATGAGAAAACTGTTTTAATTTCAGCTGAAGGAGCAACAGTAGCTCTGTTAACAAAGTTCTCTTTCAATGTATGAATGTTAATATTTTGTTTTTCGCTAAAAACCTTAATTTGCGTCGAACTTAACTGCAAACTTTCTTTCAGAAATTTCAATTTTTCTGTAATCCAAGGCCAAGATTTCTCCTGCAGTTATTCTTCTCCATCTTTTATTTTCTTTCTTCAGTGCGCATTTGCCCTTTAATGATAAAGACGAGAAGTGCGTTTGGAGTTGGTAATTTTGTTATGATTATGTATAGATCTATTAAGATTTAGCTTACAACAATTCGGAACAATAAAGAAATCTCTGCATTTGATAAGAATTCAAGTCTCTGTTGGAATAATTTAATAGATATTCCTAAGCGTAGAATAAATTTCGCTTAGTATTATTCATATCTGTAAAACGATTTAATATACTTCTCCTAAAAACAATAGCCTAAAAACGATTTATGCTGCAAGAAGCTTCCAAATAAAAAAAAAATTTGCATAAAACTATTAAATGGGAAGGTTCGAGGTTTGCCCTCATATTCATGCACTGAACGTAATAAATCTTTACGTAGTGTTATTAAATAACAAATATGCAAATGTAAATGCAAATCAGTTTGACCATTTTTTGAAATGGAAAAACACGTGTCACGTCTATTGATAGAATTGTTGTCGCAAACAATAAAGTACGCCTCTTTGATCTTTCTCTTACAGTCGTTGGTTTCAGGGCATACAATCCTGGGGTTGCCTGGTTCGAACACATGGCCAGTCTGCTTTTCATGTTCCAGAAATATTGAAAAGTTATCGCTGTTCTTCTTTGCTCTTCTATAGTTATACAAGTGTTGAGCTGCTCTGTTGTGAACAGTGGCCTTAGTTTCCCCATAGTACATGGCTTTGCATCCAGCCTGTGGACATGACATGCTGTAGATCACCTGGGGTGTTTGAGATGGGTCTGTTCTATCCTTTGAATTATTAATGAGTCTGTTAGAATTAGGGGGAGTACGAAAACCAACCTTAAATTCCCCAGTTAGTCTTTATTATCTGTTGTGATACTTTGGGAATATAAGGGAGTGTAATTTGAGGCTTATCCTTATTTTTGTGGTTAGCTATTAGTTTACTGTGAAATTGCTTAATTTTCTTTGCAATTGATCTGTAGCTGAAACCTACGCTAAGCAAATCATTTATATAAATTGCGATGTTGGTCTTTCTATCGGCTTCAAATTTACATAAATTTTGATTTCTAAATAAAAACGCATTGAGCCCTGCGAATTTATGTGCAGTAGGTGACATGGATTTCGGGTGAGTAAAGCCTTAAGTAATTTTCATTTATTTATATACTTTTTTTATCCACAAAACACTTCCTAAAAATCTACTCATAAAAAGTCTAGACGATGGATGAAATCACGTAGTTGTACTATATTTTTACTAATATTAAGCTTTAAAATGTCAACATGCTCAAATTATGTTAACATAAATACTCTTGAGAATTTAATAATATATGGAGTCGATTATTTTGATATTTAGAAAAGTTTAATACCACAGAAATATTTATAGAGTGAAATGACCATTTCATAATCTACAAATCCTTTATATAACTTGTTTTAATATTTGGAAATGTTTTACTACACTATAATTATTTCTAAATTCAGTATATTCTTTTAGTTGGATTGATTCTAATCTTTTATATAGAAGACTTGCAATATTCTTAATATAGATCCTGTGAAGAATTTTTACAATAAGTTTCTATTTTCTAAAAAAGGAGATTTGATACAACAAAGAATTATAAAGTGAAAAACCAGTAGAAAAAAATAGTTATTTTTACTAAATTGAAATTTATAAAATAAATTCAGATACAATGAATAGTAAAATGGAAGGCATCTTTGGCATTAAAACATAGTTATCAAATTAGTTTATCTCTCTTTATTCTTCAACAGCAAAAATGTATATATTTTTATTTGAAAGTATTTTCCTAATTTATATATACTGCAATAAATTCAACTATGAATTTAAAAGTCGAATTTGAAAGCTGATTAATATTGATATATATATAAAATCAAAATTATATGATAAAAATGTAAAAATCCGAATGCTAAACTACAATTATCAATTTAGTTTGCTTACTTCTGTCTATCTCTAGTGGTAAAAATGTTATGTATTTTTGTTTATAAGTATTTGCTTAGGAATGTACACTACAATAATTTTAACCATGAATCATAAAAGCAGAAGATGAAATCTGATGAAAGGATGAAAGTGATGAATATCTAAGAGTTAAACATGGAATCAATAAATCAACAGGATACTACTATCTGTATAGCAACCATATGTGAAAAGATTTTTCAGAACCTTTCAATTTTGAATAAAGCACCATACATGTTTATCATGTTTTGTGAACTTATTTACATTTTGTTTTTCTTCTGCAATTTGTTCAAATTTACTATTTTTTTTAAATATCCTTTTCCTATCCATGTTATAACCTAAACATTAAGTACTGCCAACAAATGGGCAAGCCAAAATTATAACCTAAAAATTAAAGAATTGAATATATCCAAATCATCAAGATATAATGCCCAAAAATAACAATACTAAACTATGGGCTAATAATAATAATAACTAAACTATATGGCTAAGTTCAGAGTGGTTTTATCAAATGGTATATGCTACAATAAAAAGAGCCATAAAGGTAATAATAGCAATTAGTGAACATTGTAAATATAATACATTTAGCAAAATTTAAGAGGAGAATTCAATTCACTCTCACACCTTATAGGGAGGCTTTTAATATTGGAAGCATATATCCTAGAATGGTTAAATTATATTAAATCCTTTTCTTTCTAACATCTCTTCCCACTACATCACTTCCAATAACAATCATTAGCATCTCTGGGCATGATTAGATCCACATTTAATTTTTGAATGAATATGTTTTTTAATGTTTGTGCCACATTACTTCTCACGTGAATTTTTTTGCAAAACAACTTCTTTCATATTCATTTATGTAATGTTAAAATCTCAGGGTTCTGTAATTGAAATTTTTTAACACCAAAATTTTTACTCTTTCTTTTCATTTAATAATTATTAGGCAATGATAATCCTAGTAATAATATGATGAGACAATCTTATCAATAAGATGTCTATTTAATTGGCAATAATAATAATTAATTTTTTAAAAAAATTCTAGTTAAAATAAATACATGAAAAAGTCTTAATTTGGAATAAAACAAAAATACCAGGATTTCATTCAAATATAATAAGGGATTTTATGGCCACTCAGGATATCCTATTAATAACTCCTACTAAATATTTCTTTATGAATTTAAGATAAATAATTTAAGTACTTAAACTTATTATGTATAATCAACTGTAATCTTCTGAATAAAGTAAACAATAATTTTATCACTAAAGCAGTCTTTTTGGTTAAAGTGATCATTTAAATTTAATGAAAATGGATAATCTATCTATTAGATACTATCTTAACATCTACAGATCAATTTGAACTAAGTGAGTATAATATTAAATCTTATGTTGATGTATTCTTAATGATCACCATATAGGATAACTGTATAATAGATATTTTAAGATTTTTAGATAATGTGTTACGGATGCTATAAATATTATAAGACATACTTAACAATAAAAACAATATTTATTTTGACAATAAGGACAATTAAATAAATAACAAACTTGAAAATCTACCACATTTCAAAATAAATTATTTAGACACTATGCTATACAATTCATTGCAGAGGAGAAATACGTTTTAAAGTTTACAGATAAGAATAAAATAAAATTTACAGATTAAATAATAATAATTGACTATTATTAGCTTTGTCTGACTAATGAATGTTTTCTTAATATTAGCATTATCACAAAATGTTCTACATTTTTACATTACAATCATACCATGATGTTGTCCCAAAAATGAGTATATTTAAACATTAAGCATATTTTACCAATCCAGCGATGAAATAAATGCTAAAAATGATGAATATCACTTATTGAAGCCCATAAATACAATTTTTAATTTCTAAAATAAATATCTAATGGTTTTACATTCTGCAAATCCAGACCTACACATTAAAACCATCCATAACTTATACTGAGAATATTCAAGAATGCAATAGAAGAAAAGGTGGCATTCTCTCAAAACAAATAACAATATCAATTTCCAAAAGTTATGGCAATACACCACTAATGGCTTCATACAAAATATACATAATACAATATATCTACAAGATAAAGATAAATAAGTCAATGAACATAGATAATGATATGAACTCAAAAGGGAGCATCTACATTTTGCTGACAAAAATTATGCTAGAACTTTGACTCTGAATATAAGAAAAATGTGAATGAACCATCAAAATATATTAGGGACAATAATAGTTACCTTAAATAAAGTATTTATGCTTAAATATGAGACATGAAAGATATAACTCATGAAATATAGTATTAAAAGAGAGACACGGCTAAATCTCTTTGCAAGCATATAATAAAATAAATATCCACAAGAGAGACAAATCTACCATCTCTTGAAAATATAATGGCAAAATAAGTATGTACAATAAAAAAAGAGAAGTCACTCTACAATCTCCTAAATAAATATAATAATTAACTGATGTGTAAAAGTAACAATAAAATTATTTGCCAAATCTAGCCCAATAAAAACATGGCAACATACATCATTATTCACTTGTTCAGCATACATATACATATATTCAAATAAATAAATAAATTACTCATGACAGGGGACAAATATTATAAAAGGGTAAATATTCTGTGAACCTATGCATAATACAGCTTAAAAATAATTCATAAAATTATATCAGACAAAATGCAAACGATAAATAAAAAAATTTATAAATTACAATAGCATAATGTTGAAATTTAAAATTATACCTAGTTTACCAAAATACATAATTAAAAGTCCTTCACCCTGGAAAATTCTACCATTCAACAGGATATAGTCTCTACAATTGCTATTCTGTAAACACCATTTCTACTTTTTGTTGAAAACAACGCAAATTTAAATTATATGTAAAGCATTTTAAATATTTCCTATAAACAATAGATTTCCTAATATAAATACACAATACATTAATGGCCATTCAATTTTCAAAGATTATTTAAATAAAGTGCTGGTAATCTTTTGTACAATATTATATTATTTTTCATTAATTCCTTGAAAAATATAAATTAATGACAGGATACAGGAGCATATATATTCTTTGGAAAGAATGCAGTTTCGTTGTAGAGCAGATTTTTAAAATTAATATTTATAGTAACGATAATGACAAGACATATAATTGAGCAGATTTGTAATGAAACAAGATAAATGTATGATAAACTTGAATAATTTAATGAGCATTTATATTTCATTCATAGATTATATGACTGTTCTAGTTATTTAGTGCAAACCATTATTTGATGATAATAGCAGTAACTTTTGAATAAATATTCTGTTACTATTGTAGAATTTTGTTTTAAAGTAAGTAGTCAGATAATAATTTCAGATAAAATAGTAAGTCAAGAATTTTAATTTCATGGACTTAGAAAATATTTCTCTATCTCTAGTCTGAAATAGATATGACACAATTTTGCAAGCCAATGTTTTCCATCCTGCCACTAAAATAACAATAAATAAATGTCATTTCAAAATTCAAGCAAGCAATTTATTAAATTCCGTTATCACTAAACAATTTCTGCTAACCGGAATTTAAATAGTCTATTCATTAAAAGATGAACAATTCTGAAGAAAATCATTATTTTATAGATATGACAATATTAAAATAAAGATATTTCTAAATATGCGTTGCTGAAGAATATTTTAGATATTTGAAAGTCTTTTTAACAAAATTCTTATTCTTAGCATCTTATAATATTTAAGCAAAAATATTTTAAACTATTAAAAACTGCTATGAAATGCTAAGAGAGTATAAAGTTTTTAACAGTCTTAATATTATTGCATAAAAATGTTGAACTGATACTACAGTCTATTCTTAATAAAGAAATAAGAATCAATAAAAGTTCTGACATATGAATGATGAGTCATAGAAAATTCCCTCAAAGTACCAATTTTGAATGGAAAAACTTGACAATTATTGAAAAATAATTATTTAAACTTGCCATCATGTTTCACAGCAATTGTAGATTTCAGAACTTCTTAGTAAATTTTAGCTTAGAACTTTAGCATCTCGACAAAAATTTACTTAATAATACATGATACTTTTAAGCAAATAAAATTTATTAAAAGTAATTAACCAAAAATTATTAAAATATAATTAATTCTGCAACCAAAAAAATAAAGAAATTAATTAAAAGTAAAGAAGTTAGCAAGTTCTCCAATGTATAAAGTGCTTTATATTCCTGATCATGTGACTGATTTTGATGATAAAAATTGACATTTAAGTCACCTTGATATCTTGGTATCCTGGGAGACATAACTAAAATAAATTCATTTACATAATTGTCTAAACTTTAATAAAAATATTACATTTTAAAACATTTATCAAATAAAATTATTACAATAAAACAAAATACTGTATAATAAATTACATTATTTTTAAACAAAACATTAATTTACATTACTCTGTCTACAATTTTATATATTATTTAACATGTAAGTCCCCAGAACACTTTAAATGTTTTTTTAAATAATAAGTGAAAGAAAAAAATTACAGTACAAGCACACTCACACATATTTATTACTGCATTCTTTTATTTAAAATTAATAACTTTTAATAATAATAAATTAACTCTTTTATCTTTTTTAATTAACTATCTTAAAACTTATTTAACTGAATTAATCTTTATTATAATTAGCATTTAGTAAAATATATTTTTATTAGCAAATGACTTAAATAAAAATGCTTATAAGTAAATTAAATACTAACAATGCATATTAAAGATTCAAGTTTAGTTATTAAAGATTAACTTTAACATTGCCTTTTAACATACTACTATCTCTATTAAAATAGTTTTAACTCTTAATATCATTCTAACATTAACTCACTATTATTCAGATTAAAAATATCCCTAATTTAAGCAATTTGAAATAATTTACAACCACAAATGGGGTTAAAAGCACTACAGTAAAAATATTAAAATGACTTTTAAAATAAGACTTATAAAAGTTCTTAAAAATGACTTAGAGGATGAATTAATATTTAAGTATCAAGTTCTGATAAGTTGTGATTTGCTATAAAAATTAACTTATTGGAAAAATTTTTTTTAAAAAAACAATACTAACAATTAGGTGGCTGGAAATTTAGCTTTACTGACAAAGCTAAAGGTTACAATGTAAATATTGATTTTAATCATGTCAGAAAAATAGTATCAAAAATTGATTAGTAATGAAAAAAAAATCTAAAAGAGAAAGCTGTTTTTTAAAAACAGTTGTTGATTAAAATTCTAATTTTAAAAATGATGAATTAAAAAAAGTACACAGATAGCAAAAAAGAATTCTAGGATGAGCAATTTAGATTGTAATATTATAAAATTAATGAAAAATCTTTAGATAATATGGATTAATCAAAAGCAAATGGCAAGTGATAATAACAATGAGGTAATTATTTGTGAAAAAATCAAGCAATTGATTGAAGATTTTTTTATATGTCTCTTTGCTGTTCCTCTGAAGAAGCTTATTGCCAATAAAATGCAATTCCCAGATTCAGGAAAGGAAATGAATTATATAGCATTAAAAGGCATGATAAAACTACTAACAATTCAATGGAACATTATCTCACAAGAAAGTACAAGCTCTGAAATAATCTGAATTTTCATTAGGATATATATTTTTGATATGAAAATATAAATTTTAGTTGTCATTAAAAATAAACAAAACAATAAGTTTATATGCATATTTGCATTTAAATTTTTTATTTTGCTTAAATAGTTGTTTTGGATAATAATTTTCATGTAGAGACTGGAATAAGTTCCTCTAAATAGATGTATTTCAATGTAAGTTACAATGAATGGATGATATAATGAATGGCGATCTGGAACCAATTACTTCATTATAACAAATTTCACTGTATTTTATTTTTCAGTTTTTAAAATATTCAATATTCTTATTGCATTCTTCTAATCATATATATCTTTATCATTTTGACATTTGATAAGATAGCGTTAGCAACAATTTAGTTGCCTCTTAGAATATCTATAATCTAAAATTCCCCAAAACTTTTCTATTTTTCATAACTTTGATTATGTATCTCATGTTTTCATTTAAAATACTTGAAATTTAAAAAAATGGAATTGTAATGCCTACTTTTTTTTCTTGTTCTTGATTATTATATGGTTTTTGTAGAATTATTCTACATCTTTCATGATATTGTTCCTCTTTTTAGTAATGAAGCCATCTTTTTTTTACTGCTAAAATAATTTTCTTTCTAATACCAAGATATTGTTTTATATTTCGAGACTTTTGTCTTTTTTAAAATATATATTTCCTTATGTCATTTTATAAAATTCCAGATATTCAAAACATTACATTATTTCAGTTGAAAATTTCCTGGGAATTGCTTTTTTGTCTGGCTATTTATGTTGAAATTATTAGAGAGAATTTATTATCTTCTTATTGATAACATTCAAACCTCCGGAGTCTGATAACATTTTGAAACAATTCCAATTAAATTCATTGTAGTATTTCCAAAGATTAAGGACATCAAGTATGCAAATATTGTCTTTCTTAATAGCTTATCTCTTTAGCTTTGATTCCATAAATAATTTACATATGACTTCCTGTATTAAATCCGTTAAGCAAAATATAATTCAATTTTACTGTGCCTTAATTTTGTTACTAATTTGAATTTTCTCAAAATAAAACAACAATAATAACAAAAAATCAGTTTTTCTCCCCTCTACATTCTTCAAGTTTATGTCCTCTTTCATTTCTGTCCCATAAATAAATTTCCCCACAATACTTTCAATTGTTTTGCAATTCAAGCATTAGAATCTCCTGTGACAATTAAACTGTAAACATAGACACAGTATTTTCTTGTTATCAATACATATTATAATCAGGAAAAATGCATTAAAATGCCTGCATATAAATATTTAATATGTTAATGTTATATTCTAGTCTACTGCACAGTAAAAAAACACAACCTTCTATCATTGTTCTCTCAGTGACAAAAAATAATTATCATATTTTAAAACCATTTGTGTGTTTTGTAAACTGGTGCACTGTAAAATGATTTCATTTTGGGAACTTTCATTCCATAAAGCTTTTGTAATATGAAATTATGGAGTTATCATGAAATGAGCAATTATGGAGATTGAATAAAATCTTAATTAACAAAATCATTATCAATGTGGATATTTAAATTTTACTGTGTTCCAAGTTTATATTATCTTTTTCTGATTTAAGGTTCTCCTCAAATAAAGTGACTAAGTTGGAAAGATGTTACATGATATGCTGTTTTGGAATACACTAGTCTTCTGCCACTAGTCAAAAGTGCATTTAATTAAACTATCTTTTAAAGATGGTCATTAAAATAGTAAACACAGGATCAATACTAGCACTACATAGTTATCCATTAATTGAATGTTAACAAAGAATTGATTTTAGAATAATTATCAAGACCATCTAGCTTGCTAAATATTAGTTAGAGGAAGTATGATACTTTGTTTTAATTAGTTTATAAAGTTAATATATTAATTGATACATATTAAAATAAAGTTTGAAGTCTTCCTTAGTTCATGAGGAAAAACAGATATTCAACAGTTTAAGCTTCAATTTTTTAGTCATGGATTTACATAAAGTTGAAAGTTTTTCTTATAAATTTACTTCCTATTAAAAGTGACAGAGGTAAAATTGATTGTTGCAGAAGTAATGCCTTATATCCTGATTCAAAGTTCAATTTCCTTCTTTCTGTTTAATAAGTGATTACTTTTTTGGTTTGTGAAAAGATCCTTAAATTAAACCATGATACTAAGTCAAGCTATGCTGAATGAGGTATTAACTAAGATTGCTGTACATAAAAATTTTGTTTGATAGGCAAATGAAAAAAGTTTCTGGAATCAGAATATAAATAAACAAAAACTGAATAATTTTAGGATGATAAGTTATGCAACATCAATTGAGAGTGGAGAAATATCATTAAATGATTGATATGCATTACTATTTAATTTAAGACATTAGTTGTAATGATTAAAGAGAGTCAAACATTATCTACACTATTTTTTTCTGGGCAGATAAAATGATACAATTTATTTATTTTCAACAAAAGCAAATGGCAGAAAAGATTCCACGAGTAAAAGGAATGATTTGAAAATCATGAATATTACAGCATTAATTTTTTTTAGGAATGCATTCTTGATTTAACTTTTAAAATGATAGCAAGCTAGTCCAAATTTTATTAGCTGATAATTTGGTGAAAGCAGCATTATATATTAATATAAAATTAAGACAATATATCGTGTGAAAAAAAATATAAACAGAAATCTATTGATCAGTAAATTATGAATATTTATCCTGCTTGTTATATAAATTGTGGACATATCAAAGAGTTATAAAAATGATACAATTTATGAAGATATAATTTATATATTATTGAAATTCTAATATTAGATTTTGAACTTTTTAATATATATATATATGGGTGTGTGTGTTAGATTCCCAACACTATTGTAGATAGAATGCATCTATACCTATGCTGCTGGTGAGATAGAATTTATTCAGTGAAATTGCAGATACTTGCATAATTTTACTAATCAAAAGATTGCTGCTGATGATTTTTTTTTCATACTGTAAAAAGTCACAATAGTTAAGAATTTACATAAAAAAAATATATAACATCATTAGTAGCTACTGGTATATGAATATCACCATCCTAATTCCAAAAAAAAAAGCTAAAGATGTTTTGTGATGATCATACAATCCAAGTTGTAAAACACAAATGTGTTCAAATGCTGATCCTATAGTGTGTTTGATATTCTTGAATGTTATCTTACCTTGTTGAAGTATTATCCTCCAATGTATTCTATTCTCAGCTACATTGTCCAATGAAAGTAATCAATATTGTTGTTTTTTGTTTATTTCATTCTGTAAATAAGGATTGTCTCTAGAATGAAATCAATGCTCAGTTCATCATAAAATGCTTAATCCAACAAAAATGTGTTCTTATAAGCATAAATTTAGTGCCATCACATTCAGCAAACTGAAGACCAAATGCTATTATAATTTAGATAACATATTTTCAAAATATGACAGAGCATTCCTAAATTAATTTTTTCAAGGACTTTGTGCTACATTGCTAATGGATATATATCTCACTTCTCACAAATTTGATAGAATAATAATTCTGTATACAATTAATTTCATTGTAACAATTGTGATGATATATTTTTGTTAAATAAAACAGGAGTCTATTCTTGTGCCTTAATCTTCAAACCTGCATTTCTACTTAAAAAATCTGCTAAGATATTTAAACAAATTACATTTAACCAAGCCAAAGTTGTTATAAATTTTTTTATATATAGATTGAATTAAAATATTAATAACATTCTATAGATCATCCTTTGAATTGACAAGGATACTGTAAACTTAGAAGCCTAGAGGATGAAATTCTAATTTTTGTTTTTAATTGATTCATAATAATAACTGCACCATTAAACATATATGTCTGTTTCAAACAGCTTCCAACAAATTATTCCAAAAAGCACCATAATAAAAATAAAATTGCATCTAGTATATAACTCAATTTATTACTATTTTTAGTTCATTTCAGATTTTCAATAAGTATTATATGTAGCAGATACATATCATGAATAAACTTCAATAAATAATCTGCTATTTTCAAAGAATACTACAAATTTTCTGTTGAGATATATATATATTAGTTATACATTTTATATATATGTTTCTGTTGAGATATATATATATTAGTTATACATTTTATGGCATGTCCACTATTTCTAATAACAAATAGATAAACTTAGATTTATATCCACACAAAAATTTGCAAAATAGAGTATTAGTGAAGATTAATATTAGTATATTAAATTTCATGTTAAATAGTTTTTTCAAATTTTTATTGCATATATATTTAATATTACACAATATAGTGATCCACAGTGTCCCAAAAAAAAATTCAAAAATATCTTCAAAACTGCTCAACAACTCATCTGAGTCATTAAAGAATGATAGCCAAAATATAATGGCAAATAATATAAGAACATAACAAAAATATAAATAAAATAAGTAGTCTATTTATATTAAATTTGGATCACATATTATATAGTTATTTTAAATAATTATATCTATGTATTCTCACATGTGTATATATATATATAATGTATGTTAGTTCTCTGTCCAAAGAAGTTAATTAACATTTATTAAACAGAAATTAATTTTTAATTATTTTATTTCATAGTCAAATTAATTTGAAATATAATTTTGTATTCATAATTTATTTATGAAATTTAGTAATTATAATTAAAAATTTAGACAATTCAAAAACAATAAAAATGAGTTTATTAAAATAATTAAGGATTTAAGCTTGAGATGTCGAGTTATTGAAAAAATAATTTAAATTGTTCAACTGTTTGCTCCTTCTATTAAAAATATTAAACCATGCAGCTAGTGAAAGAATAAATTTACATCTTTAAAAAAATATTTTCCCTCACTTTAACAAATGATTCAGTTTTAAAGTCACAATATTTTTATAGTCATATATAATAACACAGCAAAGGTACATCCACTTTTTCTTTTAAAATCTATATGTTCTACAATAATATCAACAAATAAAAAATCCTTCTACTTTTTCTTTTCAAAAACTTTATTTTTTTATCTCAATACTGAACATATATATACATTTATATACAAAACTCCAACGTTTCAACTGTTTTTATCTCATACAGTCATTTTCAAGGATCTGCAACAACAATATTAAATACACATCAATAAATAAACTTCAATTACATAAAAACTTCCTCTTAAATTAACATAAACAGTAACAAACATATTAAACATATATAAATATATTTTACTTACATTTCTCTCCCACTGCTATATTTTATTATTCTTTCTTTTACATTATTTAGTTACTAATCTGTCTTAAAATCATCCAAGAAACTTTCTATACAAATTTAAATACCATCTCTAATTTCACAGCCTATAAGATACATTTATCTCTATTTTTAGTTAATAAGGTAATATTTAAGGAAAATGGGACTTACTTTTGCATTGTCAGACTAATATTATATTTGAATTTTAAAGTAATGTTGGTTTGCTAATTTTTTATGATATTGATATATTAATTATTTAGTAAGTCAGCATAATAAACATCTTTGTATAATTTAACTATGGTAGTATTAATATAAAAATATAAGAATATAGTTGTCATTTGTTTATAGGATATGATTAAATTAAAAAAACTAAGCAAAGTTTTTTTAAACAATTGTTTACTCTGCTATTGGTAAAATTAATAAATATTTTCTCATTATGATTGGTTAGTTTTAAAAATTTTATTCAAAACCTTTTAAAAATTAGATATGCAGAAAAGTGAGATTTAAAACGATTTGCACAGACAGTTATTGATAATTTAATAAATTTGTTTGTTTGTTTTTTATCTTATTGACTTAATGCCATTGTTTAAATTATGAAGAATTCTGTAAGGTTTAACCTACTAAAGAGATCTAGCCATTTTAAATAGAAGTTATAAACTATTAACATCATTTCTCTAATGTCTGTAAATATATATTTAAAATATAAAAGAATGCAAATTAATTCTAATTATTACAATGTGTATCAGTAGTATGAGATAGTGTGGATAGTTGAAGGTTGCTTGAAAGTCTGAGTTCAAATCCCCTATATTAACAATTATAAATATCGTTATTTTTCAAGACTTTAGAAAAAAATATTTTTGTTATTCAATTTCTAAAAGAACTACTTTCTCAAAACTTCAATTCATTTAATATTTTACCCGTTATTTCTAGATTTTTTTTAAAAAAAAAATTTTAATGAATAATTAATACAGATCTTTGAAATACACTCTATTTCTAAATAGAAAATGGATGTATTATTAGTAATTAGCACTTGTTGCTCTGGTTTGATTTAGATTACACTAATTTCTTTTGGATAAGATTGGTTAATTTTCAAATCATTTAAAAACAAAAAGTATAAACTGGGATAATATATCCATTTCTTATTTGAAAACAGCAATATATTTGAAGGATTTATATTTATTATTCCTATTTCAATATCAGAAAAAAGGATTTGCTAAGATTATCTGAAATGAAATTCATCACCCAAGATAATTAAGCTTCTAAGATCAAGTGTGTGTGTGTATATATATATATGTATAAACATCATTGAAGCTGTTATTAGACCATGGTTATTCATATGATAGTAAATGAACTTGGATGGGCTGATCAACAAAATACATGATCCAACATGATAAATTTATTACCATTTACTTGCCCCCCATTCCCAAACATGATCTTTTTTTCTCAGTTGCTTGTTAATTCTTAATTAAGATATTGAAGGAAGAATATAACTGGTATTTACATGAACATGTAAATATTCATTTTCTTTTTATATACTTACATTTAGACAAAAATAAAGTCAATGCCCAAGCTAAAAGAGCGATTGAAGATATAGAGTGTTAAGAATTATAGGACTACAGACTTAAATTCCAATGGATGGTGATCTTTTATTTAGTCACCTCACAACTGTAGATCACTTCCAATACAAAAAAAAAATTGCAAAAATTGAGAGAATTGCAAAATATTAAATAGGATATTTCAAATTTTATGAAATGACAATTGATTTCACTATAGATAAAATAAGGATTTAATATTACAGAGATCAATGGTATTTCAGACAGACTAGTAAGATTAAAGGAAGATATCAAATACAAATAATTCAGATTTATATTCCAAACAAGACTTCATTTTATAAAGAATTAAAGCAATTTTATGTAGATATAAAGAATACTTTTTAATATATTAAATGGTAGTAATAAAACTATCATTAGAGATTTTAATATTAGAATTTAAAATATTTAAATGAATAGAAATATTAAGTATAAATTTGGATATATAGAAAAAATGAGAATGAACATAGATTTGTGGAATTTAAGAAAAAGATATTTATATAAAAAATTTCTTTTTGAGAAAAGTCTAAAGAGAAAATAGGTATGAAATCAAAAAAATAAATAAATACAAAAGACTGGCTTGACTGTTTGAATACTTTAGATTATTATTATGAATGGATATTTGCAATACTGTAAAGTGCTCCTCACTGATGAAGGCTAATAACCAAAAAATAGTTTAACATCTGCTTAACACAATGTTTTGATATCCAGTGATATAATTTCAAATTCACAAGATAAGTCAAATGTGCATGCAAGCCTATGTAAGTAAGGGAAGTATAAAATCAAAATTTTACTTTTAACACATTATGAGTTTTCATTTGCATATTTTCAAACTCTTAATTCCAGTTAAAATAAAACATTGTAATATTTAAAAGTTGTATGGATTATTATTAAAGATCTGATATATCAATAAAATCAGAATCATATTTATCAATTAATAAATTTTTTCCATTCTAATAATTAATTCAATAGTTATAAAAATAAAATATAAAAGTAGTAATATTCATTTAGTAATATCTAAGTGTAAATATAAAAATATACCTTTTCAAAAACAGCTGCAACGTGAGTAACTGGAATTGTATTTTCAAGGTTTTGGGCTGTCAGATGATCAATGACCACTTGTGCAGGAATCAGCGATTCGAACATAAAATTATCAGAGGAGTATGGTGAATCTCCTTGCACAAAATAGATATAAATAATGTTAGACATTGCCCGGATTTGGCTTATTCCTACATTATCCTGCGGGATATGAAGTAGTGCAGCAAAATAAGCCTTGACTTGTAATAAAGTAGTGTAATTTAACTGAGAAAGAGGAACATCAAATGCCTAAAAAAAAGAATAATCAACATTACAAATAATTATAAATATTAACAATATAATTCTTATAATTAAAATCAAAATACATAAGCAAATATTGCTTCATATAACCCATGATTGCTATATCAAGATATACTTTGCACAAAAACAAATACTATGCATAAATCTTATGTCATTTTTTATGTGATGCCTATCCCACATCTTTGACTTCAAATCAAATAGAAACTTTCTCACCTTAAAATAATTAATTATTTTCTTTCTTTAGTCTTCATTTTTTAAAAATATTTTAAACCTTCATAATCTCTCTTCATTTAAATATATGTCAAACTAGTTTTTATTGCTCTTCTACTCTTTCCAATACATTAGTGTTTCTAATAATAGTTTTTCTACTTAATTTTCATTCTTCTTTAATTCATATCTTTAAAACTCTATCTCTTGATTTCTTCAAATTAGTTCCCCCCCCCCCCAATTTTCATCTTACTGATTTACTATATGGTTAAGTACCTTTAGTCAAATATTTTACTTTTTTCCTTCTTATTTTATTGATTCTCATCATCTAAAATTCATTAATATTTGAAACTTTACATCTAATTCCATTAATTCATTCTCAATTTCTTCCATTTTCATAATTTGTTTATATTTCATTTCAAACATATTTCATTATAGGAATAAAGTGAATTAATATTGTAATTCTATATTTTTCTCGTCTAAACAGATAATTTTTTAGGTATATTATTTTCTCTTATTTAGTTAATGTCTACCTTTCTTTTTATGTAATCCTGTGTGTGTGTATATATATATATATTCCTTTCCACCATTAGTTTCTTTTATTTTTGTAATACCTTTCACATATCAGATAAATGCTCTATGAAATTATATTTTCCTTCTTCTGTCTTAAAACAATTATTATTCTCCATTTTTTTAAATGCTCATGTTTAATCTTTTAATTCATTCTGCTTTTAACACTCACCTGCACATTTTCTTGTTTAGTGATGATTCATCTCTTACAGCAAATTCATTCCAAGAAATGCATTTGAATTTTATTATTTATTTTTCAACAAGCGTAACAAATTTTTAATTTTTTTTTTTATTAAGTTAATACTACATTTCTACAATGAATCCTGAACACTAGATGCAATAATCTTTCTTAAGGAATATACAAAGAGAATGGCAAACTAAAATGTTTGTTAACAAATGTTATCTTAATATTATAATTGTAGGGGCCATTACTGGCAAGAAACTTTTTGTAACTTTCAACAGGTAATATGCAAACTAAAACTTTCAAGCAATTCATCATTCGCTTTCTAAGACAATTATTCATCTTTAAGATAAGCAACAAATGAAATTGCTATTTTGTTTTTTTCTAACAACAAGTGTTGATACCAATTTTTTTGTTGTATTTGTCAATTTAAATAAATCCTTAAACACACTTATCATTTTGAGCAATACTAATTCTCTATAAAGAAATATATGAAAATTGTATTATAATTTAAAACAGTACATTAAGTTACAAATGATCAGTAATTCTTTATTAGTTTTTTTTTTTGCATTTAATAATTTTAATAGAATTTCATCTATGAGTTATTTGGATATTTGATTTTATAAGAATAATCACATCTATGAGTTATTTGGATATTTGGTTTTATTTTTACGAACAACTTCTAAACTTCCAATATATTTTTATATCTTATTTTTATTATTTATTCTTTGAAATTTTCCATTTTGATTCATCAAAATCGAGAATGAAGTTGGAATTTTTCAGATATTGGTGCCTCAGTTGTAATGAAATATACTAACTTTTGAATTTTTGTAATACAATATTATCTTAATCCAAGACTATTATGGCAAAATAAATATTATTACAATAATGCCATACATTTGCAAATATTGGAATTAGAGACTTTACCAATCATAATTTCAAGAATTTAAAAATTGATTACACTTTGTTATTCACAATGATCAATTGCTATCAATTAGCCTAATAGATTTGTGATAGTTTCTTTAAAAAAGCAAATGAGTTAAAAATTCAGCAGATATGATTACAAAAAATTATAACATTACTTTTAATATTTGATTTAATTATATGTTTTTTAAGTTATTAATTATACAATGAATTTTCTGATACTTTTTATTTTATTATCATGTGTTTGTACTAGTGAAAAAAAAAAAAACAATTTTAAATTTTTGTCTAAATCAAATAGTAAGTCCCAAATAAGTTTATGCATTACATAAAAATTAATTTTAAAAAAATTTAAAAAAAAAAAAATCAAATCAAAACAATTTCTTTTTTTTTTTGTGACCACGTTGTTAATTCAAATTTGAAACAAATGGGAGATAAATTTTAAAAAAAAAGAGAGAAAAGAGTTTGGAAATCATATATCCTTTTATTATCAATTAAACATTTAACTTTGAAACTTAGAAAAGATTCATATTTTATTTTGTAATTACAGAATAAAATTGTTTTGTTTTTAAAAGAAATTTTTGTGATTCATCAATGAAATATATATATATATGAATGAAAATGTATTTTATGATAAATTTAGCCTATAATATTATCAAGAAAACTATATATGAAAAACTATCATTACAAACTGAAATCTAAAAGTTTGTGAAAATGTTCTAATTGTTATGCAAATGTTTATAATGAAAGAGCTATGTAAATCACATGAATACAATAATGTCCAGTATGTCATAGTATTTCTATTCATTATCTCATTAATAATTTAACTTCTGACATTGTTTCAATCTAAATAAATGTGTTTCTAGTTTGTTTTCTTCTTTTTTTTATTGAGTTTATTCAAGTTTATTCTATATTATCATAATCCTCTCATTATTTTTCTGTCCAATTTAGATTTACATATTCCAAATGTTTAATTGTTGAATCTGCCTTAAGAATCCAAGCTAAATATAGATTTAACAATTATGGCAATATTGTAGTACTATGTAATCAAACTTGGTAATGCATTTTATCATCATTAATAACAGTTTGCTATTGTTTTGTGGTACCTTAACATATTTTAATTTCACACCTAACAATTACCACTAATTCATAAGCTTTAAGAAGATCTGCTGTTCAGAATTTTGTCATTTATAAATAATGATGTTTTTACATGATTAAATGTACAATATTAATCAATTTTTATTTTTGATTTATTTAATTATTGCAAAAGTTATCATAAACAATTCCTTCTAACTGATAGATTGTTTGGATTTAACTATGTGTCAATTCATATATATCTTCACTTTCTTAAACTAACAGAAAATGATATTAAAGTCCGATGAATTATAATTTCCTCTTACCACTATTTGTTCATTAAATTTCCAAAACAGAGCCAGATATCTGATTTAGTTACTTCAAATTCAAAATCTTTCAAGTCTATGTTACTGTTATCTTTAGAAAAGTCTTTAATATCACTTATTGTCAATTCTCTCCAATGTCTTAAGTAGCAAACTGAAAGAAATTGCTCTTAATATCTTTTATCATGCTATTTCCACACTATAAACCTTCTTTATAAATGAAATTCTTAATCCAGTCCTATTTCACAAAACATAAATTTACTAAAATTACATTAAATTATAAAATAAAATTAAAAGCAAGTGAAGCGCTTGAGAGAGAGAGGCTATAAAGAGTGCAAAATATTAAAAGCTTATCGCTTTAGAGGCAGGTTGCCTCATATAAAATATATTTATCTTGCTTATTATAGTTTTACCTTCAGAAGAAATGAGACATATAATCTTCCTCTCCATTTGGTATCCACACAGCCTCCATTTTTTACCTATAACTTCTAATCCTGAATCTGTTGGCCAAAATTTGAATATGATATGATTTTGTAAGTGCTATCCAATCACCACATTTATTTTCATTGAGTTGAAACACAATGTGGTTTGCAAGTAATCACAAAAAAAAATAATGTCATTTCGCTGATATAGACCAGCAAGTTAGAGTTTTTCAAAGTTATAATATTATAATGAGTTATTTCTAGATTTATTTGTACATTAACATTTATATTAGTTTTTCTCTTAAAAGAGAGGGAGAGAGAAAATATCACTTTTTATATATATATATAAAATAAAGAAGGGCAAATAATTAGTTCAATATTATAAATTATTGGCACATTAAGACAAAGATTTTTATTTAGATAGAAAGATTTTAAGGTTTAAAAACTGTAAAGAATCATTGTATAGGTATGAACAAATTTGATAGGATTTATTACAAAAATTATGTTTTACAAGAGTTCTAAATATTTTTATCACTAAAAATATACAAATAATACTAAACAGAATATTACAAAAATCCATGTATATAATTTTTTTATGCATATATATTTTACATTGTTTTAATGTGGGTATATTTTTTCATAAAATCGTTTTTTTTTCTCTTAAGTTGTCTATAATACACTATGATAAAACTACTTTAAAGCCATAGTTCCACAATTCTTCAATTATAGATAAAATATTATATAAAGAACTAAAACTAAAATTTGGTTCCAGCTAGAATATTTCAAATAACTATTAAAGCAAACTAGTAGTATAGTCCTACACACTAACCAATATAAATTTTTATTAAAATAATAAGGTTTAAAACAGAAATTTTTAATTTTCATTGGAAAAAAAAAAAAAAGCATCCGCTACCACCTTTATATAAATTAGATAATATAAAGATTTGATGTTTGTTTAAAATAATCACTGTCTTTTACTCTATGTAAATATAAAACTAACATAATTATATAATTTATTGTTATGAAATACATTATCTCTAGTTTTTTCCAAAAATTAGAATAAATTACCTTTAAACAGCAAATCTTTTATATTTTTCATTGTAACTTTTTCTATAAACACTATTAACCCTTTTACAATACTTCAAATTCAATTATAATATTCATATTATCAGTGTCTCTTCCAATTTTCTAATTTGTGAATGAGTTTAGAACTATGTTGATATAATTCTTTGATTTTTCTATCAACCAGCTAATTTTTTGACTCCAAATATTTATATAAGCAAGAATAAAATTAATTGACATGGCAATAAAATCTCATTTTAACAAATCAAGTAGTCAATAAAATACAGAAATGCAATTCTAAATGAGCACTTCAATTTACTGACAGAGACAATCTTTGAAGATTCTAAGACAGTATTAATAACACTATCACTGACATTTACTCAATAAATTAATTTGGTTTGATAGATTATATATTTTAAAAAATTTTTTTTTTAAATGCTAGCAGACAATTAGATAAATAATTATAAAACCACTAAAACATCATATGATCACCATTTCCTACATGTATACAAGCTGTTATTAACAGTAGCAAACTCTCCATATAGGAGTGCCATCCAGTGCATGCCTTAGTAACCAATGGATACAGGAAGATTTGTGCATAAAATCCCCATCTAGTGCCTACTTATCCACTATCCCCAGATTGTTGCTCTCATCAATGAGGAGCTTTGCATCTGAGAGCACTGCACCTAAATCTAAGGATCTAATGCAACCCTCCAGCAGTCACCTTTTATTTATTTAGTTAACTATAAAACTAGGGGCTCAAGATTTCAATCCAAGTTAGAAACTAGTCTGCAAATATTGGATGAGTAGTGTACCAGTCAAAAACAGGAGTTCATTCAACAAAACCTAGAATCCAAGCAAACATATATCCATCTAGTATGTGCAAGATACAGGAACAATACCAAATATCAACCTATTTACTAGTACTCCAGGATCTATGACTACATGAACAATGCTTTTGATGATACTAGCGAGTTTCATTCTTACTTCGTCCCAGCTAGAGTTTAGAGTTCACACACGACTTAATACAACAGATTACATTTCATTAATTAATGTTTATCTAAATTTATTACAATTACAGAATGGTATGGAGTATACCTGACATTGATTGATAACTTAAATAAGTTGAAGATATGATTGATTTGAATGGCAATAATAATAACTTCATGGCAACATAAAAGTAATTAATTTAAATCCATAAAATCTTATAACTAATAAAAGGGATTTATGTTAGAGATTCGGAATAATGACAAACCGAGATTTCAAAGTACTAATATAACTTATATTTATTATATAACTAAGTGTCATCATACAAAATAGTCAATTCTTGTCTACACAACTTTTAAACATATTGGACTCGCAATTACAGTAATTTAAAATTCATTCAGTAAATCAGATAATATTGTAATTAAAAAATATTATCGCATTTCAATTTAGCAAGCAACTGCAATCCATTTAAGACACAAATTGGATTTTGATACAGCCAAAATATAATATATTTGTTTACTAAATATAAACAATTGGTTAAGCGGTCTGCCAAGTATAAATCAACAATAATCCATCATTTTAGCCCTCAATAAACTTATAAATTTAAAAAAATAAATTTATTTTCTTCCTCCCTACACATATACAGACAACTGAAGATGAATGAGTTGCATTATACCATTATTACATTTAAACAGTTTGTAAGTTATGAATGTGGGAAAACAAATGTTTATCTTATGTAAACACAATTTTATATTATATGTGATTAATTAATTAACTAATGAGAGACATACCATCACAGGAGAGATAGCATTTCAGGTTTATAAATAGAGAATAACTAAATAATGCTAAAATTGTTACGATGTTATGGCTACAATAAAAGAACACATGAGGTCATTTATGATCCTCAAAGAGGCTTTGCTAGGAGAAGTCAGTGAATGGGAGGACATGTTGGCCCACTGACCAAAACATATCTCTGCATAACAATAAAAGTTGATGTGCTACGATGATTTATCTATGTGTGCCCATGCACATGTTAATGGCAGTACCTGGAGAATGGAAAATCCCTAGTAGGAAATACATCTACTTTTAAGGGAGACTAATATCATTGGATTAGTCACAATTAAAATTCCACAGGTCATGAGAGTTAAGTAGTAAAGCAAGAATAATAATGACAAATAAATATTTGTAACCATAAAGTACATAATACCGTATACACATGTATATATTGTGCAGATAAATGTGAATTCAATCCTGATTTAAATAGTTAGCTCTCGAGCGTAATGGAACATCCACAAAACCTAGGGCAATAAGTGAATTTTAAGAAAGTATAATATAAAAGAAACAGTGAGAATTAAAACCAAATTTAAAGGAGTATATTGTTTTCCCATACATTCAAACTTTAAAATCTCTCATGGCTTAGACTTTATAAGCAAACAAGGTTTATATAACAAAACATTAAAATAAAACCTATATTAAAAAAAAAAAAAAAATTCACTTCTGGTGAGATTTTACAAAATTCTGCATGATAATTAATACATAGTCGTTAAAAATCAAACGCAAATGAGATATACAATCTAAATACTGATAAAATTTAATTTTAAAATTTCTATAATAGATTTTCCTAAAGTGCTAAGTTTGGTTTAGGAAAATGTGATGGATTTTGCTTAAATAATTTAATAAATTACATTTTCTTGATTATGGGCAAATATTAATTAGTGAATAATAGGAAACTTCAATTTTTAGGACTATTCCTATCATTTAAATTATTTACAAAATAACAAATGTACAAAACTAAATGAGCTTCATTTATTAATTGCTTAATGGAAAATCTACATCTCCTGAAATAATCTTGACAGGAGAAAATAATAAAGACTAGGGTTATAATATGTTCTTTGAATTTTGTACTTAACTTGGCAGCTTAGAATAAATCAATATTTAAAGAAATAAATTGCTGTATCAAAATAATGTGGAGTTCTAATAAGATTAAAACGGTTAAATTTTATGAAAATAAAGTTAATGGTGTATTTAAAGAAAATTGTATAGACATTACATATAGATATTTTAGAGCGAATAAATGGGTATAAATTAATCATAGATTAATATTAATTTACAACCAACGGGTTACCTCAAAACATAGCTGGAAACAGACTTATGAAGGCATGCTTTCTTGATTTATTCAGCATCATAGGCTAGATGTTGACAGCACTGGGATGGCATTGAGCAGGTGGAGATAGAATACAGGAGGTGAATAGTCTTCTTTTACCCTGACATTATTTAGATGAAACTTAAACTGGCTTGAAGTAAGGTCACTCTGAGAACAAGAATCTAATTTTGAAAACGAGATTCTAACTTATCTCGATAGCCTAAATCTTATTTATTTATATGATCCAGCAGATTCAAGATATATGACAATAAACTCATCAGTCCTCAATATGGTCTGAGTTTTCCTAGTGGCCTCTTCTATTGGTTAGTTTTCCTTCATAATAGAAAATCTCCTGCCAACTTTGAACATGCCCCAAATGTTTATTTGCTAATTAAAGAAAACATAATTTTCACAAGCCATTGTATTACACAAAGCCTATTGAATTTGAGATTTGTAATGAAAATTAAATAAGATATAATAATAATAAAAAGAACTTTATTCACAAAAATTTGAGAAATTAGTTATATTCTATAAATAAGAAATTTTATAATATGATGGCTCTTAACACTTACATTTAATAAAATAATAAATTTATAAAGTATGACAAAATTACAAAGTCTGCCTTATAAATATTGAATTGACTGTTTTTACATATTATTTGGGTATATTTATTAAAACAAAATATAAAATGTTATAACCTGACTAAGTAGAAAATGAACTTTAATGAAAATTTTAAAACATTTGTTGCACTCTATAGCCATCTGAGATTATGTTCACACTTATTGCTCATTTATTTTATATAGAATTAGTAATAATAACACAAATCATTGAATATTATAGCTTACATGTACTGATTATATATATATACTACTGCCTCAAGTGAGATGGGTGTCAGTTATCATATATGATTGGATTCAAACGCATACTAGTGTTGCTAACATTAGCACTAGGTGAAGTGTAAATAGATGAGATATTTATAGCTTCAGTAGATACTAGATAGGAATTTTATGCACAAACCATCCTACATCCATTGATTACTAAGGCTTGTACTGGATCACAGTATTGTATGGAGAGTTTGTTACTGCTAATAACAGTTTATATAAGCATAGAAAATGGTTATCATGAGGTGTTTTGTACTTCTACATTCCTGTCTATGGAAAGATGATGATTGTTGTTTTTGTTAAATCAAGAACCCCAAAATGTATTGTACCAGATCGAACCGCTGAAACCACCTACTTATACGTATATATAAGTTTTGGCTGGTTTCAAACTCCTTCCTAATACATTTATAATCTTATAAATGTTACGTGGATGAACCGGCACGTTCGAGCAAAATGGGAGATCTTATTGATAGCTTTAACTATCAACAATGGCCCATCTCGGCTGCTAGATTCAAACCCCTACTATCCAAATACTTTATTTGTTTCGGGGTAAATGCCAGCTAGTCTAATGACTAATGTATTTGGGCAGTAGGCTCATAATCCAGTGCTCGAAACATTCCCTAAACCTAGCTCAGTCTAATTTTGATTCAATAACAAAATTATACAAAATTAGTGGTGGAAAGAATTAATAAAAAGGTTGGTAAAAAGAATTGACCGACAAATAAAGTTTAAGTTTGAAGACATTTTATTTTAATTAACATTAATTAAGTTTAAAGATAATTTATTACCCAACATTAATTGACTAAATTTAAACATCTTTATAAATCTAATTTAACATATGCACATTTTTAAAGTAACACATTATAACATATATCTGGTGAAAAGCATAAATAATATGTGACATTGTTAAATTATCTCACATTCATACACATGCACATCAATAGTTCATTTTATGCATGCTTAAGAGTTCAAATTACTTTACTCGGTAGGATTGACGAATTACAGCGGTGGCTATTACATATAAATGATAATAAATAAATGTTTACCTAGGATTTTTGGAACGTGGATATTGTTTGTTGTTGGCTGCTTCTGATGGATTATATCTAACCGGTTAGATTTGGATGTTTCTTGAAGAGATTTTATGCGAATCCATTGGCTTTATTCTTGAAGACAGTTGAACGTTTGACGGAGGATTTCTGAGTTGTTATGCAGACATTATTTCACAGGCAGATTTTGATGATCTTGTTGGACTAAAAAGGCTGAAGCACGAGTGTATATTTCCAAAAGCTGCTCAACAATGCATTTTTGTTTCTGGATACATAATAGAAATGCACTGTTATCTCAACTGAAACAAGACTGTCACTGCAAACTAGACTGAAAAAACTGAACTCCAATAAAAAAATCTGGCTATTTATGTATCCGAATTGTTTTCATTTTAAAATCCTCCGGCAATAGGTATTGTCGAAATTCCATTAGTAATTAATCCTATGACGTGTTTTTGACGATTGTTTAATTAGTAGTAACTTTCATAAACGTACTGTTTTTATATCTTTAATTAGTAGCCCACCGCTGGTGTGGTTTTTTTAAATCTTTATTTAACTTAATGGCCATCACTGTGTTTTCCAAATATAATTTCTTTTTTAACTTTCATTTACATATATATTTTTTTTAATATTATTCTAACACGCATACATTTATTTACACTCGCACGCACATATATAATTTATTATAATAAGCTTGAATGAAAAGAGATTTATATTTTTTTTAAATTACTTATTTTTACGAATACTAATTTAGAAAAACTTTACATTCTTTTATAACACTTTTAGTTTGACTTTAAGAAAAACCCCTTCCCACTTTTAATCTTTTATTTCAAACTCTTTTACGAAAGATTTTTTTTTTTATTTTAATAATTTTTTTAGACAAAATTATTTTATATACATGTGCCAAATTGGCCTTGGCACAGTATAGATGGTGAACTGGGTTCAGATCTATATGATTATACAGGTAAATGAGCTTGGAATGAAAACATTAGTGCTTTTTCTATCTTGAGCTTTTAGCTTTACAGTTAACTAAATAGGTAAAAGGTGGCTGTTGGAGAGTAGTTGCATTAGATTCTTAGATCTAGGTACATTGCTCTCAGATCCAAAGCTCCACACTGATAAAAGCACAAGCTTGAAACTAGTTTGGGAATATTGGATGGGTAGGCACTAGATGGGAATTTTATGCACAAACTTTCCTGCATCCATTGATTACTAAGGCTTGCACTGGGCGGCATTACTGTATGTAGAGTTTGTTATAGATAAATAATTAGTATTAAATCTTAAAACTATATATAAAAACATGTATAAAGATTATAAAGGAATCAACAAAATGATGAGAATACCTGTGATAAATATTAATACAATGTAAAGACCATTTATATTTAAAAAATGATTGAATTTTATGTGAAAAAATGCTCAAATTATTTGATTTGGCAGATGATATTAATTTCTCATGGAATGTTCAATATTTAAACAGAAATTAAATAATATTATGTATTCATTAAAAATAATGAGAGAATCAAGAGAATATCATGAAATGGCTTTCTAAATTACATGACAGTTCCATCTCCAATTTTACAAATGAAAAAATCTGATTTATTAAGATCTTTTTAATGGTTTCTAAATATAGCATTAAGAAAAAATTTTAAATGTTTTTAATAAAATGTTGTCCAGATTTCATGCATGTAAAACCACATAATCCTGTTATACTATTTGTATAAGAAATCAATAATTTTGAAACAATATCTCTCTGATAAATTTTCAACTTGCAAAACTCAAGAGGAGTTGGTAGATAAACAAAGGTGAACTAACTTCTTTGGTAATTTAATCATAGTTCATATATTTTGATTACATTTTTTTTAAAAAAAGATCAACTGATCTTTCTCAGTAAGTAATCATAATAGGCTTCATTCAAAATAAATGCAGTAGCTCTTTGTATGTTAGATCAGTGGAAGAGTGATTTAATTAAGTAAAAAATAAGAACTTACTTCGGTCAATGGAAACATAATGCTTAATATGCCGCAAGGATACTTAGAGATCTAAATTAAAAAGCATCTATGTTTTATATATAATGAATAAGTTATTATCTGCTATATAGAGGATGCAGAAATTCAACTTTTATATTGAAACGGAAACTGAAAGATTGAAGGTACTTCCTTTTTATTTATATATAATATGGATTCTTAAATTTGTTACCACAAGCAAAGCGAACATATAGACATAAATGAATCTATATCCATATTTGACCGAACATGTGACCATATGGATAATGCTCCAGGTTATATTTCCCGGCCAAACATCTCTCGACTGCTGTAATTATTAAAGAATTACAGTGTTTGGATAAATTATAAATTTAATGGGATCAGAAATGCCGTACCACTAGCCTCACGTGTTACTTAGTACTCAAAATGGAGTAATAATTATAACCCAAACCCTTCCGGGTATATTAACTATTTGGAATGGCGAAGAAACGAGACAAAACAGGCAAAATAATTAAGGAATATTTAATATAATAAATAAATAACAAAAAAGAAATCAATTGAAATATTTACATACAATAAAAAATCACATAAATATATTACTACAATTATTTTGATATTATGCTACGATTAAGTGTTTAAATCCTATAAATGATTATAATCTATGAAATAAATTATCCATTTACAGTCCTCATTCCAAGTATTAGAAAGAGTCTAATTACTGTCTATCTCATTAATATCTGGAATTTTCAATTGCTTTAAATCAAGAGTATGTGCACATGTGTTCTATATAGATGTGTTATGTAATTTATCTAGGTTTTTCTTCGTCTCTGACGTGAGTTAAGGTCCTGCTGACCATCATGTGGAATTCATCCACTTCTTTAGCAGAGACGACCACTCTTAGGTTTGGACTTGGTTTGTGGAATTTTCTTCTTATATCTGTAGTGACTTCTTCATACTAGGTCATCAAGGTCGCATGGCAGGCGGATCATCAGGCAGGCACTACACCGGCAGTTGTTACACGGTGAGGTGACTGTACAAGCATGGTGGGTCTGAATCAGCCAGCGATGGTGATAGCCCTTAGCCACACATCCTTGAAACATCACTTTTGTATATTATTTTCATATTCATACAATGTTCAGTCTTTTACATCGAGGTCCTTTTACTCAGCTTTCTGTTTTTTTCTGTGCAAATTTACATTTTCATGTCTGCTTTCTACTATATTCTTATCTGCATCTTATCAGAGCAGTGTCCTCACTGACGTCTCTACGTGAACTCTCTTGAATTAATTAATTAATGTCTTTTTTTTTTCAAATTCTTTCATTATTTTGATCTTTTTGTTTGTTGCTTTCCATTCACACCTTTTACTTTAAGACTCCTTCAGCAACTTATACAAATTTACTTTTTCATACAATTTCGTAGTAATATTTTACATTTATTTCTTATTTATTTTCTTTTCCTTTTAATAAAATACATTTTTAATAAAATTATTTCCCATTTGACATGCATTAATTATACATACTTTATACATACTTTCGTTTTTTCGTCAAAAGGTGTACTTTTATGGCATAGATCTTTATCTTTTGTCATGTTTTAAATTCTATTTTAATCTTACTTAAACTCAGTTCCTATTTCATTCATATTTCCTTGCTCTCTGTTGATTTTAAACCAAATATACGATTTCAATATTTTCTAACTTTACTTCTTATATTTTTCAAAACCTCAACTTTGGAGGGTAAAAGATAAGCATCTTGTTCGATTCCATTTCCCTCTCTTTTATTTCATTACGGTAATTAATTATGACATTTTCTTTCTTCATTAGTTTAATTCTTTTATTTTTTTTATTTCAAAAAGAACACTACAATATTTAATATTGTTTAGTATTAAATATAACTTCTTTTAATGAGCGTTATAAGTGCATAATTATTGATATTAAATATACACATGTGAGATCGCAGTATGT